>OY740765.1:129070736-130270736 GCA_963513935.1 Aphrophora alni | reverse complement strand
TTCTAACTTTCTCTCAATGGACTGTGAGCCAGTCCACTTTACTTAGGAATGATCTTAATCTAGATTGTTCTACAGGGTAGTTTCAACTTATTTTGAACATGCTTAAACATCCCAACTAATATCTGAAATGGAAATGACAGTCTAAGATTTGGTCTAACAAAGCCAGTTAATCTGGTACAAGGATAATTCAATTTTAAAAAAATCTAACATCCCAGGATGACAACACACTGTTGTTTGCAATCTTGTATCTGAATAATGCACAGTCAATAAAACAAATTAACTTCTGAAACTTTAATGAATGAACTAAATTTTATTAATTAATAAAATAGCATTCTCACAATTTAAAAAGAACTTTAGTGATTAGGCACTGCCTTGTGAAATATAAACAAAAATAATTATTTATAAAATCAATATATGTGGTATCCTTGTGCTTATCATTAAATTATTTATTTTGCCATTGGTTTGTTAAATAATATTTTATAATATATGAAAGCTGTGTGTAAAACACAAATAAGGAAAATCAAACAATGGATTGCGCCCCCTTATTTAAAAATTTAATTTGTTTTCAGTTTCAAAATTGTATGTTACGAGTAAGTCATCCTGATCTCTCTTTTTTGTATGTATATATTTTAATTATTTCAATTTTGTAATTCCCAATTTTGGTAGGATATCTTCTAAATTTCAATTTCGGCATGTAGCTAGCACATCAATTGTTTGGCAAAAATATCAAAATCTTATAAAATGTTATTTTAACTTTGGAATAACCAAGCTTAAATCAAATACTGTATACACTATGTACTTAATAAAAAAAGAAGATTGTTTGAAGACAAATCAAAAGCAAGTATAGTTGTTAAAATTTCTGTGTTTGAGCTAAACCACATCAACTTGACCATAGGATGCATGATAAGCCTGGTCTAAATTTAATTAATTGACATTAAAATTACTTTTCTTCTTATTTTCTTGTACAATAATGACAGGTTTTTGGTCGCAGTTAGTTATTGAAAGTTGGAACCTTCTTGGTTACTATGATAATGGCAGAAGTTGTTTTTTTAGGTGCAGTTTTATTAATATATATTTTAATTGTCACAAAGTTGTATACAGTAGAACCTCTGTTAACCGGCCTCGGATTAAGCGGCCTATTTCGTAGTGTACTGGTTCGATGAGAGTTTCCGAAAATAAATTGTAATTGAAACACCAAAGCGGCAGCGAGTCAAACAACTTTGTCGATAGCGGTATCCCATTGTCAGCGGCGTAAAAATACCGCGACGGCGAGTCAAACGACTTTATCGATAGTGGTATCCCATTGTCGGCAGCGTAAAAACACCGCGGTATCAAAGCGGCGGCGAGTCAAACGATTTTGTCGATAGCGGTATCCCATTGTCGGCGGCGTAAAAACACCGTGACATTGGCACCCGTCGGTATAGCAGACATACAAAGGCAAAAACGTTTGATGGGCCTGTTTTTTTCCACGAATCAATTTAGTAATATTATGGAAAAATATAACATTTCTTTTCAGTTTTCTTCTTGTCTTTGACTGGTTATGATCTACGTACAGTATATACAGTAAATAAAAATGAGCGAGTTACAAAAACGGAAGCGTATGTTGGTTTCGTTTGAGAGGCAGTTAAATGTGTTTTAAAAGACTTGGCAGAGGGGAATCTGTAAAAAAGCTTTTTCTGTGGCGAGTTTAACGGGATCCTCGGATTAACCGGCCAAACGGGCAACCGGCCCGGGTGTCAGTCCCGACTAGACCGGTTAAGAGAGGTTCTACTATATCATAGTCCTAACAAGAATATTGGACATTGCTGTTTGAATTGCATTTTTTAAATCATCATGAACCTGAAAACTTCACGTTACTTGCTTTTCTTATAGGAAGCTAACTCTTTTCACACGTTTGCCAAAACAGTTAATTTAGTTTCAGTCCGTTATTTCTAATAAAAATTCCAGTTGTTTTTGAGATATCTTAACTTTCCTGTACGTTAAATTTTTACGAGCAAATTCATCTAACAGTGTAAAAGATCACACATAGTTCGGTTTTGTTGGTTTTTATTAGCAGGAGTATTTCTTTATTAAATAAAAATACTTAACCATACTATTGAGTTGGTAGTACTGTAGAAGCATTAATATTAATTATTTCATATAGAAAATAGAGGAGCACACTGTGTATTTTTACTACCTTAAATTTTAAGTATTGGCATTTATATTTGGAATATAATGAAACACATTTTAAATTTTATTGCTTCTTGTATGTGGGTAAAAACATGCATAATTTGAACTTTCTAGATTGAACGGTTTGACTACAACCACACTAAAACAGAAATTGTCATAGAAAGATAAGGGTTTAAATAAAAGAACAGAATCCAAAGATTTTTAAAAGCTATAAAGTAATAATTTAAGGAGTATAATTCAAGAATTACTGATAGGGGAACCTTTACTGTTCAGTAGCAATGAAGAAAAGGAAAAACTTAGGGTCAATTATTTACTAAAGTTCATTAGGCATGGGACTAGCAAGTTATATCAATATAAACTAACAATAAGTGTAATTTTCCATGTATTGCTAGGTTGAATTTTCCCTCCTTACCAACATTTTTTCCATGGTTTTAAAAGCAAATTAAGTCATAAATTACGTCTCCGAAACACAATTATACAATTTAAGTAAGAGGTGGGTGAAAATTGGTTGTTTTTAGGCTGTAGAAACAATAGGCCTACATCTAGATATCTTCTAATTTTGTTTACGGATTTGTTCTTAGTATGTCTGTAAAAATAAAGTAATTTATTTCGAAATATTAAAAAATCAAGAACAAAATATGAAAGCACTATGCTCTGTTGAAGAAGTATCTAAAAATATAACCTAAACCTTGTACATGAATTTCGAATAGGGATAGTTAATTATCTGACAAAAGTTCATTTAAATAAACCATATGGATTACTGTTGTGGTATATAGTTTTAATATAATGTGACTATAGTGAGGATAGTAAATATTTGTAAAGTAAAATGGCTGTACTGACTATTACTTGAATACAATTAATTGGTTGTCTATTGTGATTCCGATATAGTTTCCGTATTGTCTTAGTTAATTACTAAGGCGATACGGATCTTTTCGGTTATGTGTCGGCAAACTTTAAACATTTTCTATAGATAACCAGCAAACTTTCGAAGCGCTTCACGTTAACAAAAAAATTTCTAATGGAATGAAACAATAATAATGACTACACAAAAAAAAACGAAAAAAATTCATAATGGTTGGACTTTCCTCTGCTATAAGATAACGAAATGGGCCGAGCGGCAATTACCAGTGGCCAGTTCGTTCTAGTCTGTGGTGTAGTGCTTTCCTGTCAGTGCCTTAGTTTTTTATGAATTTCATTAAGTTGGTGGAAAGTTTATGTTATGTCTAATAAAGCACTGTAACAAAGTTCAGTGCGGCACACAGCGTTCTATGCTTGATTCGTATTTGTGTGAGTTTTTGTGGCGACGGCGGCATCACGGAAAAGACTTATTCAAGCAAATTCTCGAAGATATTGTCGCCTTCTGGCCTCCAGAATAAAGGTAACAACTATTCCTTTCATAGTTTCTTTTTAGAAAATGTTTAAAGTTTGCTGACATAACCGAAAAGATCCGGCGATACACTACAACTGTAACTTAAAAGTAAAAAACAAGCATGTAAATAACCAATTTCTAATTATTGTTTTCTTTCCTTGATATATTAGTAAATTATGCATTGAAGCTTGCTTAAAATTTGATTAAGAAAATCGTTTACTACCTAGTACATTTAAAAAAAATGAGATCGTATTAGGTATCCTCAGACATTTTTGAAGTACCAAATTACATTAGTTTAGTAAAAAATTATATGAAATATTATATTACAAAATACAGCTCATGTTATGAATGCATACATATTATTTATACACTGAAAATTAACATGAACAAACTTCTAAATCATTGAATACCGGTAACTCAAAACTAACCTAAACAAACCATTATTGAATTTAAAATGTGCAATGTTAGATTAATTTATTTTGAATCCTAATGTTATATATGTTAATATTAAAGTTATGCAAATTTAATTTTAAGAATTGATTAATGTATGTTAGATCTGATTTACCATAATTTTAGATAATTTTCACCAACTAAATAATATACCAGTAACTATTATAATAATCTAAAATTTTAATAAATTAAATTTAAACCGCAATGGATCCCAACAATGAGAAGACACCAACTTGCAACCTTTGACCTATAAATTGTATAACCATCTGAAAAGACTAAGAACGACAAATTTAAACACTCAGACCATCAATCTCAGCTGACTTGGAACCACCAAGTGATACTGAACAACCTACCTTGGAACAAACAAACGCAGAATCTAATACTGAAACCAAATTGCTTAGTACATCACCTTAATTTTTAGAACAAATGGCAGCAGTAATAATCAGCTTAAAAATAAATATAGATTTAAAACTTAAACAAAACCAAATCAATTTAGAAACCAATATTGAACAACAATTAAAACAGATTGAAATTAACATCAAATCCGATTTCAAAGAAATACAGAATGAAATAGAAAACCTAAAGAAAGGAATATCAACCAAAATAAGCCAAGTTGAAGCAAAATTTAATGAACAAATAATGGGAGTAGGTCAAGCTATCGGCAACAACAACCAAAGAATTACTAGCTTGGAGGAAAGGTTAAATTCGACCATAAACAATCAAACTTTAACTGAGTCCATAAATCAACAAGAATTGATGACAGAGGAAAAATTATAAGCCAACAAAATTAGTGTAATCTACGAAGTCCAGAACATTATCACAGAAATCCCTAAACAAAATGTAGATAAGCTGATTCTACTCCAAATTAACATGATTTGCATAACAATCAACCATGAAAATTGCAATTCAATTATTCCTGCACTATCAAAATTTAACGGAAGGAAAGCTAATCCAAATGACTACTTATACAGATTGAGTTGGTATTATGAGAGATCAACGACAAGAAAAATTGGTAAAATCGGAAACGACCTAGACTGTCTTTTCGAGATCATAGAAAATAGTTTGGGAGGAACCTTATCATATAGTGGCAGCTTATCAAACATGATGTCACCGATTTTAACAAATTCCGTCGAACCCACGAGAACACCACCCAGGAATCAATACCCAAACAAAAGAGAAATGACATACACCCAACGTCTGAACAACAACGTGTGTGTCAAATGATCGCCGCCACAACTAGACCACCAGTGTTAAACAAACAATAACCGGAGGAGGAAACTAAACTTAACCAGGCATAGTTAAGCTCCAATGCACTGAAATAGAGCATCAAAGAACTATCGACAATGGCTGTACAGGTGAAGACGCGAGAGATAATATCGATGAAACTTCATAACCTTCTTCAGTGCAATTAAATCATACAAAATTCGGAAACAGGCCAAAAAATATGAAGGACAACAAATTAAATTTCATAATATCTAGCCTCGACTGCGACAGAGATTTACTCCTACAGAAAGACAATAATGACGATCAGGAACCAACGAATAACTATAAATGTCCAGAAATCGTAATCAAATTAAATGTAATACCGACGAACACATTAATAGACACAGGAAGCAGTATCACGGGTTTGTCAAATACATGGTTCAGAATCATAAAACTAAGTTAGGACATTTTGAACAACTGTCAGTGAGCAATACATTCATAACTACAGCATTAAATAAAAAATCCAAGAGAATTTCTCACACAGTACTGTTGAAAACAGAGATTAATGACAAAGTTTGACATTCAATGTACCATACCTTTTAAAAGACTGCATTTTGGGAATAGACATGATAAGAGTTTTAGGGATGGATATAAATTTCGAAAATAATATATTGTTAATTATGGATAAAAATGATAAAACTAGTTAATGAATTAAAATATAAATATTTAAAAAATCAATATACTTGATCAAATATAACACAGATATAGTCAGACAGAACAATATACAGTAATATATATGCCAAGTTAAAAACTATGTATAAAAAGTGGAAATATACTACAACGGACACAACCCGTTGTAGGTCCTGGATTTTGAATTTGTAATTAATTTTATAAATTTGAATAGTCCGGACTTACAGTGGGCTAAAGCCGCATGTAGGTCACGAAAATCATGTTGACGCGGGAGAGTAGTTATCTGGCTAAGTTAAACTCTTGGACCCTGCCTGTTCGAAAAGGAATAAGGACTTGTAAAAAATACTTAAAAATTAATACGGGAAGCCAAAATCCAGAAATTAAATAAAAACAAATATCTTCAGGAAATGCATTACGCTAACCGCGTGTGTATTTACTGCAAGATTAGATAATATAAAGTCACAAAGTTACGTAAAATACAGACTATTAAAGTATGTAAAGAAATTCAAAATTCCTCTAAATTGAAAAAGAAAAGGTTTTTCAGGCTTTTCATAAGAAGGCCTAAAATAAAGGTAAAATAAGTTTTTGCGAAATTTCGTTAAATAAAAAAGTTAATGTTAATCCACTAAGTTCAAATGATAAAAAAGTATATAAAAAAGAAAGTTTTTTAAATTCTAACCAAAACAAATTTTAGTAATGATAAACAAAATGTATAATTAAAAAGAAAAACTTGAAATTTTATTAAAGGAAAAAGGTGACAGAATTCGCACCTATACAGCAAGATAAAAAGTTAAACCTAAATTTTTATTAACTCAAAACGCTAAATAGTATGCTGATAACGTAGTTATGTAAAAATAATCCAGTATTTAAAATATGTTTCGGGAGTAAAGGAAAGCCCAAGTTTGTAGAAAATCGTTTAACTCCCTAACCCTACAGCAAGACAACCAGAAGCAGAAAACAAGATAAAATCCGGCTAGTTAACACAAACCAAAAGGACATAAAGAAGTGAAAACAAAAAACCGGGAAAAACAAAAAAAACAAAGACTTTTCCGGGAGAAATGGCCGCGGAAAAACGTGCGCGGGTCGTGTAAGCGAACCAAGAATCGTACGAACATCACTCGAGTTCGTGTGTAAAGAAGACAACGAGCTGAATTCAAAAATGTCACTCTCAATAAAATAGGGAAAACCCTGGAGGAGTTACAAAGGAAAAGGATTTTCAATGGCCAAAACTGCACGGAGAGAGATAAGAGTTGTACGGTAGAAGGGGCTGGCTGAAGATGAGTCTATATAAACGATTGCTCGGGGAAACTCGAGAGCCTTGATATTTCTGCGATGTAAGTGAACACATCGAGCCTTGATCTCGTTTTTTATAAAATACCATAGTAAGCAAAAAGCTAAGTATTTTCTTAGTTAACCTAATAATTTGTATAACAAGTGTGAACATACGTCATTGCGATATTAATTTGGAATGCAGCAATAGACACAACTATAATCTACAAGAACGTCAGTGGCAACTTAGTCATTACAAAGTTGGCCTAACTTGGATTATTCTGGAGAAGTAACATAACCTACAAAGCAGCTGATACATGGAGTGATTCGTATAGCTTCCGGATAGGACTCCAGGACATCACCAGGCGACCACTTGGACATGCAACTTTAACGTCGAGAGAATAGCCGAACCGGGACTTCAGACACATCACCACAACCATCTTTAAAAATTCATCCAACATTCTTCCAGACAACCCTACAGGGATCAACCTTCATCAACGAGACAACTTAACCAGCACGCAGAGCATCTGTAGCCTGCCATCGCTAAACAACGCTCGCGGACTTCATATCAAACGTCGCGACGCCTGGACAGTTGTGAAAAGGTCGGTAGAAACGTAAATACGTTAGTCCCTGATTAAATTTGCCCGAAATAAATTCAAATAAATTTATTTTAAAATACTGGGTTACTTAGGATGTTAGATTAGATAAAATATTTGTATTATTAATTAAAAATTGAATTCATTAAATCGTAAATTCGAATTAAATCTTTTATTAAAATATAAATTAAATGAAATTGGGTATAAAATATTAGAATAAATTATAGTTAGGTAAATAATTGGTTCTGCCTTGTAGTTTAAGATTTTATTATTAAATTGAAAGGAAAGTTATTATTTTGTATTTGTTGGAGAAAGTAAAATCCAAAAAGTTTTATTTTATGTTTGAAATAAAAAAAAAAAAAAAAAGAGAATTATTAAAATTTTATTTGCTTTATAAAAAAATTTATTATTTACAAAAAACACCTAGTATTCAAATATCCCAATAGTTTATGAGTTATAGATTAAGAATTGATACAGTGAAATTTCATAAAATATTTGCAAGCACAAATAAACAATTTACAAGGTTAGTTTCAGTGTACTCACTACTCAGAGGTTTACAAAAAGTAAAATCATTCACTTGTGTTCTAACTGAGCTAGAATCAAATATAAAGTACTGGAAGTATAACGTAGAAGTTTTTTTTTAGTCAGGATATTCAGAAAACTGAATATTCGACACATAGTTATTTCACCTAGGCCAAACAAAGCGAGATTGCCTATAAAACTTCCAGTAGGTGGAAATAACTTATTCTCAAACGAAAAACCGTTGAATAAATCGGCGTCCCAAAAAAGTGGGGTCCGAAAACATCATTCAACTTAACCAAGAAAAGGTTTACCGTTGGAATACATTATGAAAACTCTTCTCCTTATATATATATATATATATATATATATATATATATATATATATATATATATATATATATATAAGGCAAGATAGTTGTGTGATACACATTATTGTGTTTACAGGTGATTTCCAGCTGTCTACCACAAATTCCGGAAATTGTCGATCGAGCTCGAAGAAAGTCGAGCAGGGGTATTTGCCATCGCCATCTTTAACTTTAAACCTATTTCATAGAATTGTTTTAGTATTCTTGTAACTTTCTGCATTCGAAATAATTGTGACTTTATGTGAGGGGTCGTCTCACAAATGGCTTGTCTGAACATTCTTAAACAAGAAATTAAGACTTTAGAAACCGTCTTTTCCAAAAATCATGAAAGGTTTCAGATAGTATCAGCCAGTGTGGACGAGCTAAGTTGTAAATTCATAGGCAAGAATGGAAAGCGATACGAAATTCATGCAAATATTACAGTAAGTTAAATTGTTATTTTGGTAAGTTTTTCTGTTCATAAATCAATTTAAAACTTATGAAACTCATACTCTTCAATTGCATCATAAAATTTTCTTGTCATTTTCCTAATCAATTAATTTTGGACAGCTGCTGTTTTTAAACAAAGGACCAACTATCTACCTAAGGCCTTGTATTATTTTGATGCCGTTTTATATTTGTTTATATCTATATGTTTATAACTCTTATTAGTCCAGACATACTTGTTTTTCACATAGGCCTACATGTTATGTGTTAACAGTAACAGTGCATATTACCAAGCTAGGTATGTATTGAAGCATACTTGTTAAATATATGGGTAAATATGTATTGATGTTGTCCAAGGGATTTTAGTGCAAAATCTTGGCATTCCTCTTCAAAATAGCATTTTCCCATCAATAAAATACTCCTTTTCCACGCAAGTGGTTTTTTTTATCTCTCACAATTAATTATTTACTTAACAATCATAGAAATTGACAAATTTCTAACATATTTAATTGTATAGCCATATTGTAATCACTCGTGGGGCACATGCACACTTCAATAACTTCTACAGGTTCATATTACTATGCTTCTATCATATATATTAACGTGTGTGTGTATAATGACCTTTCTTGACCTGTAGTTATTTAACTAGGTCTGGTTAGAGCAGTAATTCACACTTATTACACAACATCATTGATACTAAATGATATCTAGTTTGACAGTTCTTAAAACAGAACTATTCTCGAGGAATAAAAAAAAAAAATGATAGATTTTACTTAAAATTGATGAAGTAGTCGAAGTAACCTCAAAATGCCATAAAGCAGTCATTTTAAAACACTGCTTTTAGACAGAAATAATGAATTGTGAAAGATAAAGTGTGAAATGTGTGTAAAAGAAGTATCGAAATGATGGGAAAAATGTGGTAATTGTTTACAAAGAAAGTTACTGCTTTTTGTGTGATTTTTTAACACGTTCTACATACCCTATTTCGGTAAATGCTTACTTTAAGGTGGCGCCGTATTTTTCGGATTTCATTTTTTTATCGTCTACTACATACCTTACTACATAAGAATAAATAATGTTTTCCTTGTGCCGATCACTATTTTTCAATGAAAAATAACAATAAAAATCTTACGTAATCGTCAATCAAATCTAACGTAGCCTATTTATAGTTTATACTTATTAGACATAATGACAAATGTTCATTTTACGTCTGATGTTATTAAAGATATTTCAATCTATAACATCCGTGATTGATCACAGATTTTATATATTATGTTTGGCCAGTTGGTTATATATATATATAAGGTTTATGTACTAGGCCAAACCTGTCGGGGTAAAAAAAAGTAAGCAAATTATTAACTTCAATAAACGTACGGAAGGTTTAGCCAGGTTAATAGCGATCTAGCTTAGTGATTGTGTAATGTGCATGCATCAAACCAGAAGATATTCTTATTCCTCTTATGTCTTGCTATTATGTGTAATATATAAAACCCTCAATTTGATAGTTTTTAGATTGTGATTTTTCAGTGAAAATAGTGATCTTATTAAGTTCATTAAACATACTCGTATAAGGTTTCGTGAAAGGTTTAGCCAGGTTATTATTATTATATATATATATATATATATATAATATTTATTTATTCTTTTAAAGTAAGGTATGTAGTAGACAATAAAAAAATAAAATCCGGAAAATACGGCGCCACTTTAAAATAAACATTTACCCTTATTTCTTTATAATAAAATAAATATTCAAGGCAGAGCTAACTTTTTCACGGATTAAGGTTTTTCTAGGTTAAGGTCTATTAAGTGAATTACACGCTAAAATAGGTATGTACGTGAATTTTTACCTTAAAGGTCAATTAAGGTGACTATATATAGACACCTTTCCTGACCTACATGTAAATTTGGAAAAAAAATTTTTTTTCCCAAGCTCTCACTCATCCAAGTAATAACCACGCTCGAAGTTGCTTGACTTCGGTGATGTATAAATGCATTGAATTCTGTAGTTTTAAAATTGTGATTTTTCCATGAAAAAGATAGCTCAATGTTGAAAACTTATTTTATTATTAAGAAATAAGGTAGGGCCTATATAGAACATGTTTAAAAAAAAATCGCAAAAAAGCAGTATCTTTCTTTGTAAAAAATTACTAAAAATGCTATTGAAGAGTAATTGCAGAAATTTCACACTAAAATTGCTTGGACTACATCAATACATATTTACCAATATTTGTTTCTATTTTGTAAAATCGTTAAATATATACCTTATTATCTACAATTATCATCTTAGTGATTATGGCATTTATGCCAACACCATTTTCAATGCACCTAATACATTATTTATGTAAGAAAATAACAAATATGCAAGTATGGATTGTACTTTGCTGTTGTTAATGTAGGCCTGCGTCTGTATTTATGTTTTTATGTATTTAGGCCTAATAATATGTCGAGAATGAAGTTTCATTTGACATGCCTCTTAGATATTACATTGTTTGACTGTTCAATAATATTCAGTATGTTTCGTTAAAGCAAAATCTAAATATTTTTTAACGAATTTGTTTTATTAGGTCATCAAGTCAGATAAATTTAATAATAAATTTATAGGCGTTGGTTAGTTATTTACATGAAGGTCAGATCAGTACTATATCATATACCTTACTTGACTTGACCTAATAAAACAAAATATATAAAGTTAATATTTATGTGAAGGTCAGGTACAGAGACACAGAGATATGATTACAACACCAAGATGAAGGGTTTACAGATTCAGGAGGTCATGCAGAGATAATAATTTATTGATATAATTGCTTGTACTAATATAACCCAAGCATGATTCCCTTGTTTTCAAAGCAGGATTCCCTTGTTTTAAATTGTTATTTTACTACATAAATAATGTATTGGGTGCGTTGAAAATGGTGTTGTAAAAATGCCCTAATCACTAAGATGTGAATTGTAAATAATTAGGTATGTATTTAACCATTTAACAAAATCGAAGCAAGTATTTAACATGTATGCTTCAATGCATATTTACCACCAAGCTATTTAGGGTTGCATTACATCTTGTAGATACAACACTACTAGGTTGTAACGGTAATTATGCATTTAAGGTGACCCTAGTTTTTAGTCGTTAAAAATCACGCAAAGTTACACCATTTACCTTGTCTGTCATTAATCAGATATTTACAAAGCGAAACAATTTTCATGTCTCATAATCCAATAATATTGAAGAATCTGACACATTTTGACAATACATTCCAGCTCCTGTTTCTCCCTCCATTCTATATCCATTAGTTTATATCCGTATCCAATAGTCTGAAGGGTATTGTTGATCCAAAGGTTCTAAAGCGATTTGAGCTATTTTCCCTGGCACATCAGATTTCTTGCTTACTGGTTCGAGCGGATCCAAGAAAACATTTAAATTTATGAAGTCCATTGGTTGAGGAGGTTGTTCAACTTTCACAATATTATTAATTGCTTAAAGCTGGTCTGAGTTTTTAATGTTTGCTTTGGAGGAGGTCCTATTATCCATGGGTTTTATATTCTCTTTGTATCAGCTTTTCATACAAAATTTGTGACCTTATGTAGAAATTTTCTTCTAATGAGATGTTATTGGTGAAAGCATGCAGGGTTTGGAGTTGTTTGTACAGTGCCAGCAATAAGCAGTAGGCAGTTATTCTGACATCTCTAAATTATTTTTTGCATTTCTGCTAGCAATTGCTAGAGTTTCTCCTCCTTAAGTTAAGCATGGTTTTATGTACGACCTGTAGGACTCATTTAGAAGATCTAGTGATCCTCCCCATTTAACTCCAGCCAGACGTTGAAGAATATTTGATTATTGTAAAACTTTATAAGAGATTCTTTCAGTGTAAGCTTTGAAAGTAAGTTTGTTATCCAAAGTGTCCCCCAGATATGTTGTCTGTACTTTTCTGGATATTTTAGTTATAAAACAAAAATTTGCCATTTGGAGAGTAACTAATTTTGCTTTGTACTAAGTAAAATATATGTGATAAGAGTTTGTATGACACTGTTTTATTTTTATGTTTTAGGAAACATACCCAGCAACGCCTCCAGTTTGGTTTGCAGATTCAGAAGAAACAAGTGTTACAAATGCAGTACAGATTTTAAGTAATACCAGCGGTAGAGATAACCATGTAAGTTGATGCAGTATATTGTGTTTAGTAGTACAGTAAAACTTCGATAGTTCAACACTTTGTGGACTTATGCTGTGTCTAAATATCAAATTGTCGAACTACAGGGAGTCTATTGGACATACACTAATAATATATAGAACATTAAAAACACAACTTTTATAGGAAAATTGCACAAATTTAATTAATACTGTAACATTTAAAGTAAAAGTACAGTAGAGCCGCAGCTATCCGACCCCCGACTAAGCGAGTTCCGGGTTAAGCGAGGTAGTAAAAAAAAAGGTTCGGTTTGTAAAAATAGAAATGGCGCACAAAGGAATGTTAAACGAGTTTCTGTATAACCGATGTGAATTTGAATATTACGAAATTAACAAAAAATCATATTTAACTCATTTTCATGCATAAAACTTCAATGATTTATTTATAGCTACTTGAAATAAAACTGTATACAGTAGTACAGTTTTAAGACACTACAAAGATTAAAAATATCACATGGGGAAAATGCTGCAGTTGTGAAGGTCATTTCATAGGGTTGTGTATAAAGTAGTTTTGTTCATAAGAAACTGTTGTCTTCAATTCTTGGAAATAGGGTTTAATTTCCTTAGTGAGAACTTTTCATTCACGCAAATAAAGCCCCAGCCCTCATCTAAAAATACTGTACAGACCAATGAGATTAGTGAGAATGTATCATTTACACAAATAAAGCCCCACTCCTCATCAAAAAATACTGTACAGGCCAATGAGAAACATGTACGTTGTGACATCTGTCAATCAAAATCACGTTTTTATCCTAATGCGTTGTTTTTAAGCGAGATTGTCATTGAGTGGAAAGCGATACTGTATGTGCATTCAATTTCTTTTATTTGAGTACATTATCAAACCTTTTTTGTTAATTTAACCCTGTAAGTGGCAGAATGCTCAAACAGCACGCTTTGTGACGTGTCTGGACAGGTTCCCATGTCGAAGTATCAAAGGTTTACTGTATTTGTAACTGATATATGAGCATGCAATAATAATTACTTCCTCTCAAACCTGATTTATTCTTTCCTTGTCCTTCTTCAAATACATGTAGAAATAGCTCTTGTCCTAATCTAAAAGATACATCTGTATATAACTAATTACATAGCCAAATTTGTTTCTCAAACTTTAAAAGTTCTTGAGTCTTTGTGGTTACCAAAAATAAAAACTAGCAGATTTTCTAAATGTAGACCTAATGCCCAAAAGTTGGTCTTTTAGGCTTTAGTCATAGTTCTTACATCTTTCTTTTGTATGATTAATACATCTCTAATTCTGGAGCTGTTTCTCCACAATACAAGACCGTAAGACATAATGGAATGAAAGAATGCAAAATAAACACTCCTTCACCAATAACACCGAAAACTCTATTCAATAGGAAGAAAATAACTTTTGAAAGTTTACTTGGTTTAAAAGATAATGCTTGAGATATAGCTTGTTAACTGTTCACTAATATATTACTAGATTTTTGGTGATAATCTTAGCATTGTCATAGTTCCTGTAGATGAGGTGGACTAATTCTGGACCCAGTTGGATTTATGTTTCTTTTGAACATCCCTCTGAATCAATATAAAAAACAATATACAAATTTAAAGATAACCAAATTATCCTATATATTATGCAGATTTAAAAAAAAATTTAATTATTTTTAGAATAAATTTATGTACATGTAGGTACCTAACTGAAAATGTATTTTCAGTCAAGTAGCATTCAGTTGGCTCATCCAGTTTGTCGACTGGCAAGCCAAAGATCAACCCATAAAATTTATTTTGTAGTTTCAATAAACCAAAAATTATAGTATTTAATATTAGGTTTCCAATGAGTATTATGTCTGACATCATAACACAACATACAATCAAAACGACTGAACCAATTTTCATGCTGTTTTCATTTATTTTTTTCCTTGGGTTTTCTAGTTGTGTACTATGAAGCATAATTTTTTACTTTAGTTTTTAAACCCGACAAAAGTAAAACAAAAAATATCAAAATTTTGCAAAAAGTTGATACACATTTGTTAGTCAAATAGGCCTACTATTAGTTTGTGTTGTTTAACTAGTCTCCTGGCAACAACTGCTGCAGCAATGAAGGAATAGAGATAATCTGAAAATCACAGGTTCAATCCTCATTTAGATATTCAATTAATTTTTAAAATGATAATCTACATTAAGACAGCTATGTTAGTGGGAAGGCTGTTTTACAGTTCGTTTGCCCATAATATCCTTTAAAAATGAGTCTTACAATAGAAAACCTTGCGAAATGTGAAGTGCATGCTATGATAGGATTTCTGATAGCAAAAACTTTGTCAGCAGCAGCCATCCACCGTGAACTGTATACAGCCAAAAAATAAAATAGAAATAGAATAATACTTTATTACCATATCACATACAATATGCATGGAAGCGTCATTACACATGGCTTAAAATTAGCAACATTGACAATTTTGTACACATCCAGAGGATCTCGTATATTCTACAAATTCATCAACATTGTATGGACATAAATTAATGACTTCTCTTTTAACATAATTTTTCAAGCCAGTGAAATTAAGAAGGTTTTACGTGATTAGGTATCGAATTATACATTATTTAACCTAGTTCAACAAAACTGTTCATAGTAGTTTTATAATTAAATTAGCCATTACTAAGGTTTGAACATTGTCTAGTTGAATTGTTTTGAACAGAACTATTTTTCGGAAATGTATGCAAATTATGCCCAATGTACATGATAGTTTTCAAAATAAAAATAGAAGGCACAGCTAAAATTCCTAATTTTGTAAATAAAGATTTACAGTGTGATCTACTACTAACATTACATAAAACTCTTCTATCTCTTTTTGTGGGATCAATAACTTTTTATATTACAGTCATTTCCCCAAACAACAGTTCCATATAAGTGAATATGAATATGCACATAGTAAACTAAAGCCTATACTTCCAGACCTACTATCTATTTTAACCTTCTTAACATAAATATACCTTTTGCAATTTTTTTACATAAAACTTCACCATGAAAACCCCACTTAACATTAAATGATTGTAGGTAAACACCAAAAAATTTCACATATTCACTGCTTTTCCTACATCTTAACCCAAATTTAATATTTTGTGTTTTTTCTTGGTTCAAGTGGAGCGAGTTAGGTGAAGTAATAATGAGTGAAGGTGTTGTGTGTCAATGAATTTTGCTTGTTTCAAAGTGGGAAAACAAAAATGTACGATGAGGAAAAGAATGGCAAGCTCTCTGTAGTCATTGATGAACTCCTTCAGAAAATGTATGAAAAGGTCCGTGAAGTTTGGCAAATGATGAAGTGGCTTAGGTCCCAATTCTTTAATGACGATGATGAACTTCAAGATGCTGTAACAGGCTGGCTAAATTAAGAGGCGGCAGAATTTTATAAAGAAGGGATTTTCAAACTGATCCATCATTATGATAAATCCCTAAATAGTGATTATGTAGAAACATAATGGAAAGCTGTAGTTATAAAGATTTATACAATAAATTTTCTGTATACAAACAGAAAACATAACTCTGTTTTCTGTTATGTTTCTGTTTTATTTATAGTTAACTGGTTTACTTTCTGAATGGCCTTGTATTAGTGACTGTAACTCTCTCCTTTTTCCCCTATCATTTATAATATAAAATGTAGCCGCATCATTAATCCTTTAATCCTTTATTTTGTTTATATTTAGAGAACTCCTTAGTAACATTTTAAACAACATATGGATTAGTCATATTTAATTCGAAACAAGATATATTAACTGTAAATAATATAATTCTTATACAGGTTATGAACCAGGTGGGGATTTTAGTGAAAGAGCTTTGTCGATTACACTGTGTCAGTGAACCAGCTGATCTTGATAGGCTTGCCCTCGGAGTGTGGGCTTCAGGATTCTCAAATCATCATCAGCCAGACCCAGTTGATATTGATGACGAGGAAGAGGAAGACGAAAATGATGATGATGAAGACGATTTACATTTAGAAATGGAAGAAGGTGATATTGTTTCAAAACAAAAGGTAAATTGTAACATTTCATCTTAGGGCATATCCTTTTCATAGATAAAATAATTCTTTGACATATGCTTTATCTGTTGGTTTAATGTTAAGTCATGTCTGGTTTATTACATTTTCAGTAATTTGTGTTCAAGTATTGCACCAACTTTTTCCCTCGCTTATATACAAAGTCTAACAAGCAAAGTATTCGGAACTATCCTTCTATTCGACAATTCTGACTCTAAAATTATCAGTAAAATAGTGTTAATATCATGGAAACTATCTTTAAAATGTTGGAATGTGAAGTGCATCTATTAAATAATGATACTATTGCAATAACTCTCATTTCGCAACAATATGTATCACAATTCTACTAATAAAGTTACCATTCACATGTACACACCTATGTAGTCTTATTTTTGACTGGTCAAAGACTTAAAGCAAATCAGTTTGTTTCGACATCTGCTGTTTTATATTTTACTGCATCAATTGACTTAAAACATGTTTCTTTAACCCTGTAAGTGGGCAATGTTAAATGCACTTTGTTTGTTTAAAAATTAATAAAAAATATTATTTTTATACAAAACCTAACTTATAATATATCATTTTTCTCAGAAAGATGTGTAGAATTTATCTATATAATATATATATATATATATATATATATATATATATATAGATATATATATAGATATATTTTTTTTGAAACGGTTTTGGAATAAGTATGTTAGATGTCAAAAAAAAGAAGTTAACATTTTTCAGAAAAACCTGCATCATCCAAAATTATTAGCTTACCACATTTTTTCAAGATATACAAAAGTTTTGTATAATATTTGTGAATATATTTAGGGGAAAAAAAATTTATTTGTTACATTTTGAATTAAAAAAAAAAATTGGTTTATGAAAAAAGGGAAATTGTTAAATTTATTTTCAAAAATTCACCAAAAAATAGTAATATTTATGGAAAACACAACTTTTGTATATCATTATATTCAGAAAGATGCATAGAATTTAGCTGTGTAGTGAAAAAAAAAGTTAGATGTAAAAAATTTGGAGTTATGTCAAATAGCAAAAAATCGGAAAGTAACAGAGGCAAGAATTTCACATAAATGGTAATGTACACCATACAATTTTTTTTTGAATTTTTCCAAGTATTACTAGAGATTTGTAATATATTTGTGGATAAAAGTTGCTAAAAATAAAAATCAATTTAAAAATTTTATTAGACATGGTTCATTTTTACGTAAAAAGTGAAAATTTGTTCCAAAGTTTGGCCTATTTTCAAAGATTCACCAAAAATATAATTATTATTCAAAACCCAAGTTTTTATTACCTATGTTCTCAGAAAGATACATAGATTTTATGTGTGCAAAAACTTTTAGATGGAAACATTTTGGAGTTGTTATGTATGGAATCAACAAAAACACCCTGTAACCGAGGCAAAATTCCACAGAAATAGGTATATAAACCAATAAAAAAATTTTATAGATAGGCCTATATAAATTTATAAACATTTTGCATACATTTTGGTAAAAACATAATCAATTTATAAAATTTTCATTAGACAAAATTGTTTTTATATGTAAACACATGGAAATTTGCTAAAAAGGGTGAGCAGATTATAACCATAACCTATCTCTAAACAGCCTCAGTTTAGATAAGTCTGACAATAACATTCACTCAAAACAATAAATTCTACAAACATTAATACAGATATTATAATTTGTATACACAAATTATTATACATAAATATAACATACCTTCAAATATCAGAAAATAATCCCAAGCAACGTACCACA
This sequence comes from Aphrophora alni, assembly GCA_963513935.1. Taxonomy (NCBI): domain Eukaryota; kingdom Metazoa; phylum Arthropoda; class Insecta; order Hemiptera; family Aphrophoridae; genus Aphrophora; species Aphrophora alni. The sequence goes on along the minus strand of OY740765.1, from coordinate 130,251,730 downwards.
ATATGTCATTTTATTGCACAAACAAGGCTGTAAAACGCTAACTTGCAAGCAAGAAATAATAATGTAATAGAAACTCTAGGATATAGCAAGTAGTACCAACAGATAGAATGAAATCTTGTTTACAACATACTGTAAAGATCGGTTACAAAATACTGATGTAATAATCGATTATCTTTAGTAAACTGTACCGAATGAAAAATGAGATTCGTTGGGATTGGTTACTACTTTGGTAAAATAGGTATATCTCGTGATCTATGACAGAAAGATTTGAAAAGCACAGATCGAAAGAGAAAGATGTGATCTATAGAACAGTGTTATGGTCAACCTGTTTGACAGAAAAATAGATTTGTGAACATCTGAGAAAAAATGGCGTCATTTCTACTTACAATCGCACAGTTCAAATCTTTGATTTTACGCATAAAAATATGCAAACTTTACCAATTTTTTTTATATTATTTATAACGTTTTGTGGTTCCCCCCCCCCATGATTATGCATCTACAGAACATTAGCTTTCCAACAGTATTTTATTTATTGCGATAGGACCATTCTAAGTTGGCGAAATGTTGAATTGCAAAATACGTGTTTTAGAGTCGGTGAACTAAACCATGCGTCAACACTCGACCCGAAATGGGGTCGAACCGCGGTTGAAGGGTTAAGCACAGATTTCATAAAAATATTACAACCTTAACATCAATAACCCAATGAGTATGGTTTTGAATTTAGACTGTGCTCTGATAAGTTTTTTTATTCTTAGTGATGACATTGTTTTCCAGTACATCTTCTCACAATCATACTGGGAACATAAGTGATGAATTTTTTAATAAAGTTACGGTCAGCATCACTTTTCTGGAGCATGGCAGTGTAAATTTTCATGCAGCTTTTTTTTTTCCCTCTGGTATTGTGAACCGTAGGTCACAAGATTTTTCACACAGTGTGTTTGTCAATGTTCACGGCTTCATTTAGCATTCGGACATTGAGTCTGTGGTCTTCTCGAATAATTTGGCCGATTTTCTCAAAGTTGTCTTTAGTTCTTGAAGTGGAAGGTCGTCGAGGGCATTTATCATCTTTTTTCACTGAATCTTTTGTGTCACTCAAACACAGATACATAAGATATCCAGTTTCCCTATAAGCTTCAGAATGTATTTTAAAACATTCCATTGGTTTAATTGTAATCAAAATTTCAAATTGACAGAATGTTTAACTTTAAACGTATCATAATTCTGGCATACAATAGAAAACACAACAAGCAACTGGACAGATGAGAGTGTATGTTTCTCCTGTAAGTCGGCCATAGACCTTACAATCATTTGTCACTGCCTTCTTTAAGAGATAGAAACACAGACTTGTTATTTAATAGACATTACTTGTATCTCAAAAACTAAGACAAACTATGTTGATAAAATGTTTATTAAATTTAAAGATGGAAGGTTTGTAATAAATATAATGTATATGAGCATGGTAAATTGTACATAATTAACCCAATGACTCAGGGTCCAGTTTGGTACTTTCCTACTTGCTTGTGAACTGTAATTAATTGTCTTCTATGTGCCTAATAATAGTAGCACATTGTTTTGGGTTAACTACTCTCACAAACATTTTGTAGGAATCACTTAAGCTATTGTTGAGAAATTTTTTATTTTAACCTGCAACCAGAGTTCATTTTCTTTTTTATACACAGCTCTCAAAACAACATGTTTAGGACAAGAGCCAGTAGTCTAATCTTAGAGAGCAGGTGGAGTGAGCATAACACGTTAGCTGCCAGCGGCCTATTTTCGAATTTTCGGTGTAATGCCCAACTTTTGCTGTTAATTATTTTTTGATATTTTTACTTTAATTGTATTTATAATACACTAATACAACAAGATATACTTTAAACTGTTAAAATAAATTGTTAAAAAATTTGTTACCTATCGGGTCGGCCGCGATTTTTTTCAACGAATATTGATTGACAAAAAAAACTTGCCGACCCGATTGTTCGCACGTTCATACTGGCGTATATTTCGTATTAGAGGTTGGGGTCAACTCTCAAAGTAAGAATAAGCATCTCTACTCCATTACGACCTTCAGGGAAAAGATTGTGTACACACTACTAGGGTTGCAAAATGGACAAATCGAGCCAGAAAACATGTTGGACATCACCACTTGTCTGAAACGGCGGTATTTGTAGGCGAGGGTAAAAACAAAAAGAGAGTCCGGAAGAACTGTAAAGTGTGCTATGCAAGAGCTTCACGAACTGGAGACCGAAAAACAACTAAGAACATCAAGAAGATCACTACATTTTGTGAAATGTGTCCTGGGAAACCATTTCTTTGCAAAGATTGTTTTAAGAACTTGTTATAGGCAAGATCCTTGTGAACTCTGGTAGTTTTTCTGTAAGATTGTATTTTTTCACATTTTGTGCTTTGTTTTCTCCGATGTGACGAAATTTTCTTTTTATTTAAGATGTGTAGTACTCATGTTTGTATACGCGCTTTTTAATGACAAAACACCTGTTACTGCTTTGTAAGTGGAGTGAAGTTAACTTATGTATTTATTCAATAACATCAATTACTTTAAAACAAAATTTAGATTATTTATAGTTGTAAGTCTGCGTTCTTACAACTTCATTACTATTTACCTGAAGGGTAGGGTATCAAATTCATTTTGTACTAGCAGCTATTCATACAACGTGGCACAGGTTAACACAAATTATCTTAGCCAGACATAGTTATAACAAGAAACCTTCCCTTTATTGTATTATTCAAAAACAAAGACATTATTATTCAAATAAAAACATCATTAGCATACAATTATGCGAAATATAGAAAATATACATGTGCAAGTTATTGTTCAAAATCAAAGTTCTTAAAATGTTCCCAGTTAAATCGATGAAATTATATTCTCAAGTATTTTACACTTTACTCACGAGTAACCATTGTCCATAACTTTGAGTCCTTCTAACTTCATTATTAACGGAGATTTTCCATCTTGGACTGAAACGAGTCTGTCCAGCCAACTTCTATTACGACTATATCGTGCAGGATCCTGACAAAGACTGGCTTAGCAACGCTTTCTTCTTGGTTGGAAAGACGCTCTCGCAAAGCATCATGGGATATTTTTCCGTTTTCATGGACTGAAAAGGGGTTCGGCTTTCGAATTGCTATCACCTTACGTTGCATCACTTGCTTGGCAAAGCTAATGCTCGCTGACTCATGGAAAGTTTTTCCAGGTTTCATATTTCCTTTATTCATGTCTGTTAATTCTTTATCGGCGCGCACAGTTTGAAATTTAACTTTCAATGTTTTACATTGTTTTAGAACACTTTACACTTTTTTTTTATTTATCTCTAATATTTATTCTGAATATTATTACTCTATTAATATTACTTGTACATTATTCAAACTTAACATTTATTATTTTTATTGGTTGGAAGATGTCCCATGCTTACAGAAACCCCCTCCTTCGAGATTCTCATTACGCAGAAATAAGAATCTCGAAGAAAAAAACATGGAAGCTGGGACATTCCAACCCCTTGCCACCTTTTACGGAGAACAAGATTAGTTCTAATATAATTTTGAAAAAATTTAAATTTATTATTTAACAATTTTAAAAACAAAAATATCAAAAGGTTATAACATCATCATTTAAATTTCAAAAGCATAACAAATTTTCTGCATTGTTACAGATTTTTCAAAAACATCATCAATTATTTTTAAGTATTACATAAATCTCAAAAATATCATAAATTTCAAAAATGGTACATTCAACATAGACAGAAATCATTTCTCAACATGTTTTCAACAAACATAATATTGTTCATGATACATCAAACTACAGAAATCAAAAGTCAAATAAAAATCATATTACAGAATGTGATACAAAAATATGATAAAGTATATTATTCACGACATAGCAAACATGAATTCTTTAAATGAGTCAAGTAACACATAATATTACAAGGTATACAGCATAAAATCATTTTCAATTTGTAAACTAGTCATAACAAACAATATTAAAACATATAAAATGTGAACAAGTAGATAATTTTCAATCATATCATAATGCAAATGATATTTAAAAGCACAAAAATTAGACATCATATGTCAAAACATAATCAAATGTGCATAACGTAGCATCATTGTTAATTTTTATTATTTTACAACAGCAGAAAATTGTATAACATTGTACATGTGAACAACAGAAATAATCATCAAATCATAGACAAACAAATTTCTCAAAATTTTCATATCATAAAATCAACATCACATATCAACATCATTTCAAAATACATCATTAAACTTGTTCATCAACACAATCAATTATTATTATTTCAAATCATCATCTTTTATGATTCACTTCTTCATCATTACAATTTTTTATTATTAACTCTTTCATGATTACTAAGTCATCTTTATTCATTACAAACATTGCATCTTCAAAATCAAAATCATCTATCTTTATTATTATTACATGTTAACAAATTTATGAAACATATCACATTATAAGAAATTTTTTAAAACATACAAACATATTTATTTTATGGCTAAAAAGAAGATTTCTTTTCCAATCAAAAAACCCATCCCTCAAATTCATAATTGAGAATTCATATTTCCCTATCATTTTTATCTCTTAATCAAATCATTTTATTATTATTATTTACCTAGGATTTCAGGAATCTATCTCTACTTCATCTCTAACAGTTATTTGGTACATTGCCTACTTTCATTTTAAAGAAAAAAAATTTTAATAAATCAGTTCACCAATAAGACTCTCTTGTCTTATAAAAAAAATCATCAACCTCGTAGAGTGAGAGTATTCCCTTTGGAATCTCTAAAAATTATTATCAAAGGATTAGCGTCCATTTTGGAACCCCTAATCAAATATATCATCGCAGCAAAATCGTAGAAAAACTCGTAGAACATCATTTAAAGATCTAGCGTCACATTGGAACCCCTAGTCTATTATTTATCGTCGAACCTCATCGCAGAACATCATCAACTGACCCCCTCAAAAACCTCATTACTCTTACTGATTTATTAAAACAACTACATATTATTATTTATTAACATTTCCTATTACCAAATACTAAATCACAATCCAAACTATTTATTATCTTCCTGAAATCATCCTCCTTACTAAAAGTTTCATTAACATCATCTCAACATCTCCTCCTAAAAATTATTTATTATTCACTTTCTTTAAAAATCTACATCATCTATTTATTAATATTCATAAAAGTTTCATCAAAAACATCTCATTCTATTTAAAATATAATCACCACTGAATTATTTATTATTATTATTTAGCCATTTGTAAATCCTGTATTATTATTATAAAGTGTTTAAAGTTATATCTATGACTTTACCATTGTTCACTTAAGTTCTTCTGCTGAACTTTATCTACATTATTATTATCAAAAATCAAATCAAGTATCCTAATCATTATCATTTATTTATTTACTTCTTATTTATCTAATGTATATAAAAAAATTATCAACCCAACCTAACCGTCTGAAATGCATGGACCTAGTTTATTCTGTCGTTATTGTTTTTCACTTAAAATTACGTGATGGTTATTTGTTACCAACAAACAAATGTCACCGCAGTGATACATGAAGGTTATTTGATACCAACAAACAAAAAAAACTCCTACTTAATTTAGCGAAGGTTCTTTGATACCAACAAACAGAAATCACCGTATTGGTACATAGAGTTTTTTGGTGCTTCGTCGAACTATGATCGTTACAGCTACGCCCTGGTAATTAGTAATTTGAATGGAAGGTTTTCCATCCAAATTGTTCATTAACATCTCCTATGTGCACAAGGCAACATACCATCATTTTCTACATCCATTACGAGTAGTAATTAATCGGACAAGTCCTCATAGTTTGTTGTAATGGATGTTTTTTTTTTTTAAACTAAGTTTTTTAGCATTTTTAGTGCTCATACTCACAATCATTCTTCATCATTCATCACCATTAAGTTTATTTTTATTAATCATATCTTATTATATGTCAGATGTAAATTATGTTTATTATTATATAAATCTTATTTTTATTTGGAGTAGTCTTGGCTTCTATCCACTTTTCAACTCGGTTTAATTTAAAAAATTTTTATTCTGAAGTTATGTATCATCTAATCATCAATTTAAAGTTTCTTCTGATTCTATCGCTAAAAGGTTTATTTGTTATTAAAAATTTATGAGTTAAGTTAAAATATAGATATCGAAATTCTAAAATTTATCGATTTTCTAAAGTATATACTTTATAAATCATGTTTCATTTATTTAAATTTGCTTATTTGTTCTTTCCTCAAATACTAATTCTAAGTTTGGCCTAAACGGTTTTTAAGGCTCTAACGTTAAATTATATTATACTTATTTAAGTTTCGTATTTGTTTGTGTACAAATATCAATTTCCAACACTGGTCTAAATGGGTTTTAAGCCTATCTTTAAATTAAATTTTATTTATTCAAGTTTAATATTTGTTTCTTTACAAATATTAATTTCTAAAACTGGCCTAAACGGGTTTTAAGGCTTATAATCAATATTAATCTTAATTGTGTTTTACATTTAAACATATTACCATTTATTATTATTTTAATTTATTTTAGTTGAAATTTTAAAAATTTGTTTTAATTTTATCCATCAATATCTAATATTTAACCACTTGAACCATTCTCTACCATTTCTATGTCATTCTGATCATACTAATAAACACTTATGTCACCACAGAATTCACCTCCCTTTGGTCAAAATGAGTTTGAATATTCAATACCTACTTGGTTCAGTAAGAACCCCACAATGACCTTAGGTTAATGAACCCCTGTGACACTGTTTTCCGAAGTTCCCTTTGGTTCACCCTACACTACCTAACTGTTCATTGATGGATAAAATTTCTTTAATTCAACTACGTTATATGTGCCAACCTTGTCACCCGAATCTACCTCGCCTAACACATATGCATTTTCTTTTTTAATGTCTAACACTTTATATGGTCCCCTATATAATAGAAAGAATTTTTTAATTTCACTTTTTAAACAAGAGGACAAGTAGTGGTTCTTTACCAAGACTAAATCATTAATTTCGTATTTAATTGGTTTAACATTTTTGTCATGTAATTTGGCCCTAGCCTCAGCTTTATTTTTTAAATTATTTTTAGCAATTATTATTTTCTCATCAAAATCTATTTTTACATTTTCTGGGTATGTAATTAAGTTCTCATAGAAGTTAGGACACTTTTTTTTAAACATTAATTCATAAGGAATGCAATTTGTGGAGTCATGTATGGAATAATTCAAACACTTTTCTATGAACGGTACATACTCTGCCCATTGTTTATGGTTGTCATGTACATAGGTGCGAAACATTCTACCTAGTTCTCTCATACATCTTTCACTAGGATTGCTCTGTGGATGGTAAACAGATGTATTTCTTAAATGTATGCCTTCCCAACCTAACGTTTCATAGAATAGTTGTGATGTGAACTGACTACCATGGTCACTTAAAATCATTTTTGGTTTACCTACTTCCTTTATGTAATTTTTTATAATTTTTTCGCTTAAAATTTTAGCCGAAGCTTTCTTGATACTATACAGTTTTATATATTTTGAAAAAACATCTGACATTACAAATATGTACTTGACACCTCCCTTGCTAGTCGGCAATTCTCCGAATAAGTCTACTGCTACAAGTTCTAAAGGTTCATTTGGCACATTACACTGCATTAAACCCTGTTGCTGTTGAGTCCTAACCTTACTTTTCTGGCATATTATACAAGATCTAATTCTTTGTTTTATTTTCTTTTCAAATTTTGGAGCAAAAAATATTTGTTTTAGGAATTTATAACATTTATTGCTTCCTATATGTCCATATCTTGAATGATAGTCATCAATAATTAAGTTTATAATTGATTCAGGCACATATAGCCTATATTTAAATGTATCATTCTTTTTGTAAAATAATATATCTTTATAAATAGTATAGTGTTCTTTTAACTCCTCACTATTCTCATCATTCAAATTAATCATATCCATTATATTTTTACAGTTAGGGTCTAAATTTTGCTTTATTATTATGTCCTTAAATAAATTTCTCAATTTTTTATCTCTATCTAAATTTTGTATTTCAAGTTTTGTTTTATAAATTTTTATTACATTCTTGTCATTATTATTCAAAGTTTCAGTTTCATTAATTCTAGAGATAACATCAGCTACAACATTTTCTTTTCCAGGACAATATTCAATCTTAATGTTATATTCCTGTAGGTACAGCATCCATCTTAAAAGTCTACCATTCGTGAGTTTACAGTTTTTAAGAAAAATTAAAGCTTTATGATCTGACCTTATTATTGTTTCGTTGCCTAAAATGTAGTTTCTAAATTTTTTACATCCAAATATAATACTCATTAGTTCTTTTTCTGTTATTGTATATTTCCTTTCGAAATCCTGTAAGCTTCTACTAGCAAATGCAATTACTAAATGATCACCTAAACTATCAACTTGATATAGAACTACACCAAGAGCTACATCAGAGGCGTCGGTATTTAGATAAAAAGGTTTATTAAAATCTGGATGACGTAATATTATATTTTCCAAAAACTTTTCTTTAATTTCATTAAATGTATGTGTGTCATTTACTTGCCAATCCCATGCTTTCTTATTATTTATAGTTTTACTTGCCAAGAGATGTTTAAAATTTGAGGTTAATTGTGCATAATTATTTCTAAATTTTCTATAATAATTACAGAGTCCAAGGAAGCTTTGTAATTGTTTCAAGTTCTTAGGAATAGGAAAATTTTGTATTACTTTTACTTTATCCTCATCTGGCATTATTCCTGAATCAGATATGACATAACCTAAAAATTTTATTTTATTTTTACACAAGTTTGATTTGTTTAATTTTAAAGTAACGTTGAATCTTTTTAGTCTATCAAATATTTTATCTAGGTGCATTAAATGTTCTTTAAATGATTTAGAAGCTATGCAGATATCATCAACATATACAACTGCAAATTCTGTCACTTCAGGACCCAAAACTTGTGTTAGGCCTTTTTTAAATATAGATGTGCTAACATTTAGTCCAAAAGGTAACCTCTTAAATTGCAAATTCCTTCCATTAAAGTTAAACGCTACATATTTTCTCGAATTTTCCTCTAACGCTATTTGCCAAAACCCAGATACCAAATCGATGGTACTTATGTATTTAACCCCCTCAAATCGCTGTAAAATGTCATCAATATGTTCAGGCGCCTCCCTGTCTGTTATAATTACTTTATTTACTTGCCTAGCATCTAGACATAACCTCACTGAACCATCTTTTTTGATTACACACACTAAAGGATTTGAGTATGGACTATCTGAGTTTTCTATAATATCTAAGGCTATTAACTTTTCTATTTCTTTATTTACCAAATCTTTCTTGGAGTGTGGAATAGCATATGACCTATTTATGAATTTCTCTTTATTGTTTATATTTAATTTTGCTTTAAAGTTTCTTATTTTACCTGGTTTGTCTGAGAATATTGATTTATATTTATCTAGTAAAGATTTTAATTGTTGTTTTTCAATTTCAATTGTAAGGTTAGTGTTCATTAAAACATCATTTATTTTATTACACCAATCCTGGTCTTTATCACTAAATTTGTTATCATTTTCATCGAAAATTTTATTGTAATGCATAAATAATACCTCCTGTGTAGGAATGACATTACCATTTAAGTTTTCTAATTCATTGAATATTGAACCTGTATCACATAATCTTAATGCACCTAACCTGTTGTCATTGAACTTGTTGTAAAATTTTGTTGTTATGAGTTTATTATTTATTTCAAAACAAATGATTTCTCGTTTGAAGTCTATTTTTACTTCATGTTTTCTTAAAAAGTCACAACCTAATATTATATTTATGTTTAAACCATTTACCACTAAAAAGTTAATTGGAATTATTTCATCGCTAAATTTAGTTTCTATGCAAATTTGTTTCGTAATTGTTTTACTTCTAGTACCAGTCACACCCATTACAATTAAATTTGATACAGGAAGTTCCATTATAGAATTATTTAAAGTTTTATTTATGTTTAAGTATGTACTTTCATTAATGACAGTAATCTCAGATCCTGTATCTACTAAACAACTATATTCACCTTGACCTATTTTAATTTTAATTTCAATAATTTCCCCTTTTACATTACTAGTGTTAATGTCATTATAATTATCTTCCTTAATTAATTCCTCATTATTTAAAATCATAAGTTCATCATGTTGTGACTTTTTTTCTATTAGTGAAAAACTCTTAACCTCACTTTCATTTTTAGGCCTATTTATGTCTTGTGGCAGTAATCCGGCCATATCTATTCCTGCCTGGTTCCATTTCCCCTATTATTACTATTTCCATTAACATTTCTATTCTCAGAGCCCCTATTTATTGGTGGTGGTGGTCCATTATTACTATTTCCCCTAAAATTACCATTATTGTTACCCCTAAAATTGTTACCTCTGAAATTACTATTGTTTCCTCTAAAATTATTGTTGTGTCCTCTAAAATTATTATTGTCACTTCTAAAATTATTACTACTTGGTCTATTTTGGTTTGTACTATGGTAGTTCATACTATTTTGGTTTTGAAAATTTCTATTTGGTAATTGTGCATTACCCATGTTTGGCCTATTTCTATAATCTATATAATGACCCCTATTCTCTATTACATTAGCATGTCTATTAAAATCATTATTAATTATGGATTGGCTTTCCTGCCAGTCCATTACTATTTTTTCTAAGTTGTTAAGGTCATTTGGCCTAGCTGCAAGAAGTACTAATTTCAGACCTTCTGGTACATGTTTTACTATGTGTTTAATAAATGAATTTATTGGCATAGGTGGATCTAAATACTGTGTTTTGTGAAAAGATTTAATGATATAATTGTGTATTTCTTTGATTGGGCCCCTATACATTGGACCTAACATTAGTTTGCTTCTAAAACTTTCCTGTTTTTCTTGGGACCAGAATCTATCCAGAAAAGCATTTTTGAACTGATCATAGTTTGGCCATTCATCTTTGTGTGCCTCAAACCAAGTATAGGCTTCTTCTTTTAAAAATTTTTTCATATAACACACCATAATCTCCCAATTATTTTCTCTTATATCTTCCAAAACCTTAAGTGATTCTAAAAATGTTTTCGGGTGAGGCCCTTTTGTTTCATTAAAAAACTCTGAAATTAACACATCATTGAATTTCTCATTTAGCCATAGTGTAGGCTTAACGCCATAATTACCATTTTGTTTTAAATTTTGTAATTCTTTTGATAACTTACTATCTATTTTATTAATGGCTAAATCCTGTTCATTACATTTAACAACTAGTTTGTTCTCTAATGTTTCAAAATTATTTTTATTATCAGATTCTATTTTAGATTCGAAACTTAAAAGTTTATTTACCTGTTCTAGTTTAAAGTTATCAACTACCGTCCTAATTTCTTCACCTGTTTTAGTCACAATATCTAAAGTTTCTATTTTAAAACTATTTATATCCGCCTTAGTTTCAAGTTTCAATTCTAATTGCTGTTCTTCTACATTATTTTTAAAATCTATGCTGTCCTTTAACAAATTATCAAATTTACCATTAAATTCTTCTCTAAATTCTAATTTATCTTTTTCAAGTTTAGCATTTTGTGTGTCAAACTTATTGTTAATTGTCTCTAGAACTAATTTGTTCTCTTCCTTCATTTGTTCAAGTTTACTATCAAAATTTTCTAATCTATCATTAATTTCTACCTTATTCAAATTAATTTCTTCTTTAAGTTGTTTAAAATTGGTTTCACACTTTTCAGATTGTGCATTCATATCATCCTTAAGCTCTATTTTATTTAAATTCATTTCTTCCCTTAATTGTTTAAAATTATTTTCGGATTTTTCAAATTTGCTATCAAACTTATTATTCATTTCCTTAAAATTATTTTCAGATTTATCAAATTTACTATCACTGTCCACTTTAAGTTTTTCAAATTTATTATCACTGTCTACTTTAAGTTTCTCAAATATCAACATTAAATCATCAAAGGACACTAACTTCTCTTCCTTAGGAGACCTAACCTGTTCTAAGATCTTTGTCTCTGCCATGCTTTCTACCTCGGTAAAACTAACTCCTAAACCGGATTCGTCTAAGTTATTTTCATCGGTTTCCATCTTAAATTGTATTAATTATAAATTCTCAATTATGATATTTATATATTCTCCAATTATCTCTTTATGTAAATTTACTTTAATTTTCATTTTAGAAATGTGTATAATCCTGTACCACGCTATAATCCTAACTGCTTTTTCGAAATGATAAGTATTTCGGGCGCCATGTGTAAGTGGAGTGAAGTTAACTTATGTATTTATTCAATAACATCAATTACTTTAAAACAAAATTTAGATTATTTATAGTTGTAAGTCTGCGTTCTTACAACTTCATTACTATTTACCTGAAGGGTAGGGTATCAAATTCATTTTGTACTAGCAGCTATTCATACAACGTGGCACAGGTTAACACAAATTATCTTAGCCAGACATAGTTATAACAAGAAACCTTCCCTTTATTGTATTATTCAAAAACAAAGACATTATTATTCAAATAAAAACATCATTAGCATACAATTATGCGAAATATAGAAAATATACATGTGCAAGTTATTGTTCAAAATCAAAGTTCTTAAAATGTTCCCAGTTAAATCGATGAAATTATATTCTCAAGTATTTTACACTTTACTCACGAGTAACCATTGTCCATAACTTTGAGTCCTTCTAACTTCATTATTAACGGAGATTTTCCATCTTGGACTGAAACGAGTCTGTCCAGCCAACTTCTATTACGACTATATCGTGCAGGATCCTGACAAAGACTGGCTTAGCAACGCTTTCTTCTTGGTTGGAAAGACGCTCTCGCAAAGCATCATGGGATATTTTTCCGTTTTCATGGACTGAAAAGGGGTTCGGCTTTCGAATTGCTATCACCTTACGTTGCATCACTTGCTTGGCAAAGCTAATGCTCGCTGACTCATGGAAAGTTTTTCCAGGTTTCATATTTCCTTTATTCATGTCTGTTAATTCTTTATCGGCGCGCACAGTTTGAAATTTAACTTTCAATGTTTTACATTGTTTTAGAACACTTTACACTTTTTTTTTATTTATCTCTAATATTTATTCTGAATATTATTACTCTATTAATATTACTTGTACATTATTCAAACTTAACATTTATTATTTTTATTGGTTGGAAGATGTCCCATGCTTACAGCTTTTTGTAGCAAATAATGTAATGTTAACTGTCCATAAATAACTTCATTTCATTTGAAAGTATTTTTTAGCATAGGCATATAACGTGTTGCCAAATTAAAAAAAAATATTCTGACAATATACGGTTTTATATTTATTACATTTCTAACAAAAACATTACAATTAGATTCAAGTTTTATTCATATTTCAGCACTAAAAATAATATAAAACTTGAAAAAAAAAATTTGCCAACCCGATCGGTCGGCAAAATATCGTCTATTAGCAGACGATATATAACTGAAATTAAAAAATGTGTTGACGAAATTAACATTCAATAACATTTTTAGTATTGTTTTCTCATATTATAACTCTTTTAAAAGTTCCCAAAGACCACTGATAAACGTCACGGATCGATTTACTTAAGTCCTATAAAATCCCGCAGCCGACCCGATCGGGTCAGCCGATGTTTCTAACAAGACGAGCTAGTGTTGAGAAATTGGGCTAGTTGGCTAGTTGTTGAGTTAGTGTTGAGCTAGTGTTGATCGGGTCAGCGTGGCAGCTAACGTGTTAAACAGTACTTTCTAATATTATTAATATAGTTTTTAGCCCAATATTACCAATATTAATACATATGCACAGTAATTAATCTGCAAGAGCCACTAATTGGGCCTGTCTGCAGCTGTATATCAACCGACTTATAGAAATATTAATTAATTAACCAACAAAAGGTCGATTCAGTACCAACACAAAAGAAAGATGGAGAGGTCTCTCATTAGTTATTTCTTTAAACCTTCAAAGCCGTAAGTGGTTTGAATTGAGCCATAATCAGAGCATAAGTAACTGGAAATTATTTTTTCAATTCAACATTTACCCTAGTAAAAATCGTAATACCACAATAATTTTTAGATTGTTTTAAAGCTAATGTTCCATAGATTCATATTCATACAACCAAAAATTCATAAAACGTTAACAGTTATATTTAATTAATTGGTAAATATTGTGTATTTCACTGCTAACGAGTTCCGCTGTGAAGTAAAACACAAAATTACGCCATTCTTTGTCTAACATTCACAAGTCCATATTTCTGTCTAACAAATCTACAGTCCCACTGTTTTATACAATGATTATTCGTCTTTCGATCTGTGTTTTCCAAACTGTTATTATTTTTAATCTATAAAATTAAACGTTTAAATAAAGTGTTTAAAACATGATTAACACACAGGCCTGTGTTTCAAAACATCTTGTTTTAAACGTTTTGAACAAATTGTTTTAAATATGTTTTTGAAAGCTTTTTTTTTAACATTTTTGTTTTTTAATTAATAATTTAAAGCAAAACAAATTGTTGTGGTAATTCTAAATTTATCACTATGTTAACATGAAATTGTAAGTTACTTTTGTTCATCAAAAAATGCCACACGTTGAGCGACAATTGTGATAATTCAAAATTTATTACTTCTAAGATAAATGAAGCTATTTAAAAAAAAAAAAAAATTATATGAACCTGAAGGGTTCTTATATTTCGTTATTACCATATAAAAGATGAATTTAAAGTTTATTTTAACTATTTGCACAGCAATTTAGGGCGCCAGATGTGTTAACATCAATTTAGAAAAAAAATGAATTTAATTATTTAAATCTCAGGGTGTAGTTCTTTTAAAAGTGTACTTACAGTGAAATCTGGTATGTAATGAAAACAATTTCGCTGAAATATTAACATAGATTTATTAAACAAAGAATATTTATATACAAAAACATATCACTTAAACATATTATGAAAATAAACATGAATATTATTTTAGATAATTTGGTTTATCTTTTTTATCGTCTCAGAAGGAGACTAATTCAATGAATTTAAATCTTTATTTTAAATGTTGCAACAAATTACTTTTCTTTTTAATTTCAAATTACTTTGAAGATCTCTGAAGGAGATTTACTTTAAATATTGAATGCTTCTAAATTTTACTTATTTATTTATCTTGAATTATTTTTTAAAAATATTAAATGATCAAACATATATATGTATATATATAGCAAAAATTATTAAAAACATAACATAATTACTTAATCTAAAGTTAACATAAGATGTCTATACCACGACATCGGTTTTATATGAAAATTGTCCGAAGATAGCCATTCTGACGTCTTGTATGTTGCAGCTCATTGGAATCGCCGTTTTCAGGAAAGTTCAGCTTTCGTATGTACGCACAGCACTCTAGAAATGTTTTTCTTACAATAGTTCATAGCGTTTATGATTATAAAAGGAATGTTCATTCTAATATACGATTTTCGCCACGTGGTAAACGATCAGTTCAAGACTCGCGTAAAAGAACATAGTCTCTTAATATTTTTATTCTTACAAACGCGAGTGTTCATTAAAGTATAATTACTAACTGTCCAGTCACTCACTTTATAGCAATTACTTCACTTGTCTGTCCATTGTCTACACTGAGTCTATAAGTCCATAACCACATTTGCATTGTCATTAAAAACACTCTGAATCACTTTTCTAACCATTTTATACGTTATTAATCTCTATTTGAGACAAGAAATCAAACATATTACATTTTATGACACAACTAACCAATTCTATTCTACAAACTAAGACACCTGGTCTCTCTAGATTCTGAATTACGACTCAAATTAGTATGCGTCCGATCACTCCAATTGCCAGACTTAGAATGACTCCAAAAACCACGAGATCTCCTATTTCCGGAAATGTTTTTACCGCTTGGCTGTTACTTGCTGTTACCAAAAGTTCACACACCCTTGTCTTTTCACACAGATTACTAAACACTTGTTATTAATTAAATTATATTAAAATTAGACATGGTTATTTATTTTGTTGTTTTGAAAACCTATTTTGTTCCTATAAATGAATTTACTAAATACTACTCATGATCTAGACATTCTGTCTCTGTCTACTTGCCCGCGGATTTTAAACCTATTACAGACTCTAATTTTTCACATTGCCACAAAAACCCCACAAAGGTTTGTATTACAATACAAGTATTGTGATACAAATCTTTTCTATATATATAAAATTCAAATCGAGAAAAAAAAATTTTCAATAGATTTTCAAAACTTTATATCAGAAGTTAAGGGCCTCAAGAAAAAATAAATACCTCTGGTGTATTTATTTTGGGAAAGATTCTCTTTTCATATAAAAAATAAAATTTCTACTTACTAAAGATCCTACCTTACTATCCTAATTATTTGTTTAGTTATCATAACTCATCAATATTAAAATAAATCCACTAGTACTAAACCTTATCTTTATTTACATAAAGAAAACTCATCATCCGCCTTCATTTCTTGACTAAAAGCTTTCCCATCAATATTTTTGTTGACAGGATGTGTCACTCAAATCTTATCTCACAGACAGTCCTCTATATACTTTTTTCATGTCTCACCCTTTGCCAAGACGCAATATTCTACATCCTTATTGAAAATCTACATTTATCTCTCACTATTCATCTGAATATTTCTTTCAGCTTGATACAATTACAAATTAAAACTTCTCATTATCATTTAACATCATTACAAAATTATTTACTTATTACTCAAAATCACTTTAATTTACATTAAAACTTTTCAATTATTATCTTATATTATTATTTATTTTAGTTTAAATCCATTAATTATTTATTCTTTATCAAATTCTCAATTACTCTTTGTCTTGCTGGGATAAAATGTTAACTACTGATTTTAACAATTACTAAAAACTCCTCACTTCTATTAAAATTTAAAATTACGACATCATTATCATCAAAAAAAAATTTTAACTTACAAAACTCATCTTATCTATTTCAAGATTACTTCTTTACAATTGTATTATCTCTTAGTACCTTATCTTAAAAATTCCTTCTATCTTAAATCTTTCATATTTCAATAATTAAAGTTGCATTAATCCTCAA
This sequence comes from Aphrophora alni, assembly GCA_963513935.1. Classification (NCBI taxonomy): domain Eukaryota; kingdom Metazoa; phylum Arthropoda; class Insecta; order Hemiptera; family Aphrophoridae; genus Aphrophora; species Aphrophora alni. The sequence continues at coordinate 130,234,586 of OY740765.1, read as the reverse complement.
AAATAATTCTTCATTATTTATATATGCAGTCCTCGCGGGTTACCTACATATTATTTTATAAATAATCTCATTATTTCAACGTAGCTTCCTTTAAAATCATAATAATCGTCGTATTTCGTAGAATTCCTTAAATCTCCTCTTGTTTCATTAAAATCGTCGTATCTTTCTTTATATTATCGCAGTATTCACAAAACCTCTTAAAAACTAAAAATTTACCTTCAATGCAACTTAACTACCCTTTTTATAAAAGCTTCTCAACAGAACAACTTCCTATTTCAAATACTACTTTACTTAACACTTCTGTAAAGTCATCATTTTCATATAAAAAACTCAAAAATCTCTCATTTAAACTACTTCACATTAAAATCTCCTTAATTATCCATTACTTAAATACAAAAACTTCCTAAAAAAAAGTTTTTTGTTTCCCAGCTAACACCTTATTTCATCAAAATCTTCAAACACCTTTATCAAATAACTTCTCATAATCATCTATTATTTCAAATTTAATTATTATTTATTTAAAAACGTTACTTATTTATCTTTTCTATAGATTTCATTAAATTCTCTCTAATTATTATTAGTTTACTACTTTTCCTTTAACCCTTTTAGGACCATCTGACGATATTTCGTCAATTTTAAAATATGCGCAAAAGACCATCTGACGAAATATCGTCAAATTATTTCAATGCGTAAAAGACCATTTGACGATATTTCGTCATTTGCGAAAAAAATAATTTCAACGTAATTAAATAGGTAAAAGTAATAAAATTGTTATTTTTGAAGACTAAATAATGTCATTTATAATAAATGTAATAATCATTATTAACTCATAATATGAATAAATATTTTAAAATAGACAAACAAACTGTGTTTATTTTCTGCGCATATCTGTGCGATCAGCTGTATAGGATAGGTTAGGTTTTAATTTTTTCTATATTTTTGTTGTTTCTGTACTTATCTTTATGAAATTTTCAGGATTAATATAGAACATAATAAAAATGATAAAAATCAAGTATCCCACAGTAAAATTTTTGTTTGTTTTTAAAATAGGAAAATTTGAATTTAAAATTTAAATATGAAATTAAAATTTTTTTCCCAATTTTGGCGTTTTAAAATAAAAATATATATTATTTCAGCTAAAATGTTCATTTATTAAAAAGTCCATTTATTTATCTTCAATTCAAAAAAAAATAAATTTTTAAATTCCATTTATAAATAAATATTTTGTGACTTTTTAAAAAAAAACTTGCCAAATAAGTCTATTCTTATAGTGTGCAGTTTTTAAAACCTGTTGCCGAAATTCAGATTACACTTTTTACACACCCCCTGAAAAATGGTTGGTCCTAAAAGGGTTAAAAACCAAAACTTAACCTCAAACCATTTATTATTTAAAATCAAAAAACATAAAAAACTCTATTATTATTTGTCTTGGCAAATACTTACATAGATTCTCAAACCTTTTACAAACTATTCTTCATTTTACAAACCATAAATCACTTAAAACTAACAACTTTTTATCACATTATCAACTAATCCTTATTATTTATAAAAATCAAACATTCAAATTATCATTTTACAACTTAACATCTAGTTACATATTCTAATCAGCTAATATATTTACTTTTTTTCAAAATTCTTCGTTTTATTATTAGTACTCCTTTTCTGTCACGTCCGGTTTATTCCTAAGCTTTGTTTTCAACAAATCCCCTCCTTTCACCATGAAAGGATTGTCCTATTGTCCCTTGACTATTTCTCTCAACATCTGTTTCTACTTGTTAGAATAGACCAAAAAAAAACTTTTTCTATCTCTATGAAAGTTTATGACACTTACAAACAGAAGTCATTGTATACGTTTTTTGCCCAAAATTACATGTGACAGAACTTTTAAACAACTACGTTGGATTTTTTGATAGGTTTTCCAATTAACCCCAAATCACTACATTCTCGAAATGATAATTTAGGTCCTTCGTCGTATCATTTTTTTGAACATAGCTACCTCCTGCCTCGAAAGACAGTTCGCCTACCAAATCTTATATTTCATAATATAATCAAGAACTCTATGTTCTCTCTTGAACTCCTTCTACCAAATTGCTGTATTTCTTAATACAAACAAGAACTCTTTGTTCTTAAATCTCTCAAAATTGTCAAAGTTTTAACTATATTTCATTTACATGAGTCATATGACAATGTTTTGTTTTTGTTTTTTATATATTTTTTATTTATTTTTTATTTTTTCTTATTTTATTTTTCAAAACTCGACCGGGATTTATAATTGTCACAGCAATTTAATAATATTCCTCTATGCTAATTATAAAGCCCTGCCGAACGTCGATTAATAAAACCCTCCACGTTCCATTTTCTATTTTATTTTTTATTTATACCTTTTTTATTTTATTTTTTATGAATTTTTTGTATATTTTATGCATTTTTCCTCCTCTACATCCCTACAGTTTTTCTAACTGCTCTAAAATTTTACATGTGTTCTTCTAATCACACTCTGAACTCTAACACGAAACAACATGTTATGACCCTAAAATATGCAGTGGTTGAAATGCGATACCTCTACTCGATTCGAAATACCGCCCACCACACACTTCAAACCCATAACACGCCTTTCGTGCAGTCCCGAAATTGCTTCATTCTTACGAATAAAACAATTTCTTCTGACAACACAAACTCTCAACCATCCACCCAAAAATGTTAATGTTTTTAAATGCATATTCGAAGAGAGAAAAAAAAAATTTTAAATTCATAAAAAATTTCAATAAAATCGGTTCACTATAAGTTGAAATATCATCCTCTTTAGCGATTGTATTCCTAGCATCGCAGATTTATTGCTTGTGTATTCCTTTCTACATACCATTATCCAAATTAAAAAAAAAAAATTATTTTTAAATTATTCTAAGTTCTTTATTTAGGAATTTACATTTTATTCTGTAAAAGTTATTCAATTAATCAATCTTTTATTCTAGATACTCTACTTGATATCAACTATCTTTCATTTAAACTTCTTTATTTAAGAACATTAGTTATTTTATAATTACAAATCAAAAGTTTTTATTTTCTACAACAGTATTTTTGTAACACACTGTAGTTCAATCTCAATGTTATGCGCAAAGGAATTTTAGGCCTGGTCTTTTAGAAGTAAACAACTCCCCTTTCGGTATATGGTGATGCAATCTTTATCTGTCTACTGATAAGGAGTCGGCTATGAAATCTTTTAGTTTGCAACTGAGTTCCAGCTTTCGTGACATTATTAAATATTTAATATGGACGTCTTCATTTAATCTTAAATATTATTTCTTCAACACTAAATATTATTAGTTCCTACAGATTCACTAAACCTTTCCTTCTAATCAACATTTTATCTTGGCACGTAATCTTAATATTTATTCCTTTCATAAATATACAGAGTTATTTACTAACAAATCTTGCGTCTCCGATGATCTTTTCATCTAACATTTTCAACCAGTTTAGTTTGCTTTAAAAAGTTTTCTTACATTACATAATTTATTTTTAAAATCTTCCGTTTTCTATACAAATTATTTATCTATTGTTAAAATCTATTGTTACTAATTCTCTAATTATTTATTCTTCAAATATTTACGAAATATATTTCCTTAATTGAGTGACGTTGTATGTCCCTTTAATTATTTCAGAATCAATTGTACCTATTACATACGCGTTTTCTAATTTAATCTTTAAAACTTTAAACGGGCCTTGATATAATAAGAAAAATTTCTTTATTTCTCTCCTCAAATTTGATGAAAGATAGTGATTTTTAACTAAGACCAAATCTCCTATCTCAAATTTTATAGGTTTTAATTTTTTATCATGAAATTTTTTCCGCTGACTTGCTTTTAATTTCAAACGTCTTCTTGCTAAAACTATTTTTTCTTCAAAATCTATTATTTTTCCTGGAGGAAATTTACATAGTTGGTTATAAATACGAGGACACTCCTTTTTAAACATTATTTCGTACGGGCTGTCATTGATGGATTCATGTATAGATTGATTCATACAGTTTTCTATAAATTTTACATAAAGCGGCCATTTTGTGTGTTTATTGTGTACATAAGTCCTAAACATTCAACCTAGTTCTCTCATGCAACGCTCACTAGGATTAGATTGAGGATGGTATACTGATGTGTGCCTAACTTGAATACCATTATTTATTAATTTTTCTTTCCAAATACGTGATTGAAATTGACTACCATGATCACTTAGAATTATTTTCGGTTTTCCTACTTCCTTTACATATTCATTAACTATTTTATTTGCTAAGACTGTCCCAATTGCCCTCTTTACAGTATACAATTTTATAAATTTCGAAAAAACATCCAGAACTACAAATATATATTTAACCCCACCAGTTCCTGTCGGTAACTCTCCAAATAAGTCCACTGCTACTAAATCTAATACATTTTCAGGTAATATGTTTATCATTAATCCTTCATTTTTTATATTTGACACTTTAGTTTTTTGACATAAATCGCATGGCCTAATTTGTGATTTTATTTGTTTTTCTAAATTTGGAAATTCATATAGTCCTTTTAATAATTTATAACACTTCCCTGCACCGATATGTCCATATCTTTCGTGACAATCATTAATTACAATTTCTATTAAAGATTTCGTTAAACAAATTTTATGAATTCCATTTTTCTTTGACTTTTTAAATAAAACACCATTATACACAACATAACATTCTCTTAACCTATCAAATTTAACAGATTGGTCTTCTAATAATTTAATAATTCTTGTACAATATTCATCTTGACTTTGCTCCAATTCTAAACGTTTAAAGGCTTTTCTTAAAAATCTATCTTGTTTTGCTAAATTTTTGTCAATTTGTGTTTGAAAAATTTTAATTAAGTGTTCATCTCCTGTCTTAATGACCTCATTGTGATCCGTTCGTGAAATAACATCTGCTACAATATTTTCCTTCCCTGGACAATACTCAATTTCTAAATTATATTCCTGTAAAAACAATATCCACCTTAGAAGCCTACCATGTGTTAATTTACAGTTCTTTAAAAAGGTCAACGCCTTATGGTCTGAGCGTATAGTCGTTCTGTTTCCTAACACATAATTTCTAAATTTTTTACATGCAAAGACTATACTCAATAATTCTTTCTCCGTTACGGTATAATTTACCTCACTGCTTTGTAAAGTTCTGCTTGCGAATGCTATGACCAGATGTTCATTGTTTACGTCTATTTGGTACAATACCAAATAAAGCTTTATCAGAGGCATCTGTGTTTAAATAGAAGGGTTCTAAGAAGTTAGGGTGTTGTAAAATTATTGTCTCTAAGAAAACCTGTTTTATTCTTTCAAACGTATGTCTGTCTTCCTCTGTCCAATTCCAAATTTTATTATTATTTCCTAAAAGATGTGTAAATTTACTAGTTAGTTCTGCATAATTTTGTTGAAATTTTCTGTAATAATTACATAAGCCTAAAAAACTTTGTAATTGTTTGATATTTTTTGGTGTAGGGAAATCTTGTATTATTTTAATTTTTTCATGATCAGGCTCAATTCCTATATCTGATATATTGTATCCTAAGAACTTTATACCTTTTTTGCAAAAAACAGTTTTTTTAATTTTGATTGTAATATTATGTATTCTAAGTCTTTCAAATAACTTTCGCAAATGTCTCATATGTTCTTCGAACGATTTTGACGCTATACATACATCATCTACATAAACTGTTGTAAATTCTAAAACTTCAGGTCCTAATACCATGCTTAAACCTTTTTTAAACAAAGAAGTACTAACATTTAATCCAAAAGGAAGTCTTTTGAATTGTAAATTCCTGCCATTAAACACAAAAGCAACATATTTTCTAGATTGTTCATCTAATTCTATTTGCCAAAATCCACTAACCAAATCTATGCTAGAAATATATTTTACACCTTCAAATCGTTGTAATATGTCATCTATCTGTTCAGGTGCCTCTCGGTCTGGTATTATAATTTGATTCGCTTGTCTAGCATCTAAACATAATCTTATTGACGAATCTTTCTTAATTACGCATACTAATGGATTTGAAAATGGGCTATTTGAATCTTCTATTATGTCATTATCTATCATTTTTTGAATTACCTTAGCTACAGCGTCCTTTTTTGAATGTGGTATAGCATATGATTTATTTATAAATTTACTATCTTCCTTTACATTTAGTTTAGCTTTATAATTTAACATTTTTCCTGGCTTATCCGAAAATACTTCTTTAAAATCATTTAATACAGCTTTTAATTCTTGTTTTTCATTATCTAAGTTCAAATTACATTCTTCTAAAATTTTCTCTACAATTTGTGTCCATTCTACATCTTCATAATTATTTTCATAATATTTTGAATCAAAATCTTGAAAAAAGTTAGTAGCTACATCATTAATTTGTAATTCTTCATAATCAAAATCTGTCTCATCATAACAATTTATTTCTGACTTAGTTCTACACAATTTTAATTTATAACATTCTACTTGCGAAATTTGCTTCTTAAACTTTGTTTGAATTATTTTATCCTCTATATTAAATTTAATCCTTTCTTCATGAAAATCAATTTGGGCTTTCTTTTGTTTTAAAAAATCACATCCTATAATCATCTCTATATTTAGACCTCTAACAATTAAAAAGATTACTGCAACTACATCTTTTCCAATTTCTACATCTATAAAAGCTTGTTTTGTTATCCTCTTGCTACGTACACCTGTTACTCCTACAATTGTTAAATTACACACTGGTAACTCCAAAATTTTATCATTATTTGTAATTAGTTTCTTATAAATTTCCTCATTCATAACAGTAATTTCAGAACCTGTATCTATTAAACATTAAATTCTTCTTTATTAATTTTTACCTCAATTTCAATTAATTCTCCTTTTATAGGCTGTATCTTCATTTAATAATTCTTCTCTAATGTCTAAATCAATGTTATTATTATCTTTAGTTATTATAGATGAAATTTTATTTTTGGAATCTACTATTTTAGGCCTATCTTGATTCTTAGACAACGAAACTTGGGCCCTATTTATTGTTGTCCATTTTGGTTTCCCTGAGGTCTATTATTATTTCCCCTATTCCCTTGGTCATGTTGTTTTTGTTGGAAGTTTGGTCTGAAACCTTGATTCATACCATTTCCATTTACTCTTGCAAAATTTTGTGGGTTCGTTAACATTGGCCTATTATTATTATTATTCATATTAGGTGGTGGAAATCTATTAAAACTGTTAGGTCCCCTAAATCTATTCTCTCCTCTTGTCTCTTGAAAATGGGGTGGTGCCCTAAATCGAAACCCTTCCTGTCCTATTTGCGGTGGTTGAAAATTTCTATATATGGGTCTGTCCATATTCATTCTATTGTCTCCCTGTCTTGCCCTATCTGGTCCTAACAACTTTTGGCTTTCTTGCCAGCTTAAGATTAACTTTTCTAGATCATTTACATTTTTAGGTCTTGCTGCTAACATCATTAACTCTAATTTTTCTGGCATTTTCCTACTTATATGTCTTATAAAAGTGTCCATAGACATAGGCGGATCTAAAAATTGTGTCTTATTATATAATCTCATTACATATTTAAATACTTCTTCTATCAGTCCCCTAAAATAACTTCCTATCAATAACTTAGTTTTCAATTGTTCTTGTTTCTCCTCTGACCAAAATCTATCTAAGAATGCTAACTTAAACTCTCCAAAACTACCCCACTCATTCTTGTGTGCTTCAAACCATAATTCTGCTTCACCCTTAAAGTATTTTCTTAAACAACCTAATTTTATCTTCCATTGTCCCCCATTTATTTTATTAAATGTCTCTATCGCTTCTATAAATACTTTCGGGTGCGGTTCTAACCTCTCATTTTGAAATTCTGGGATTATGGTATCATTAATTATATTCGTACTTGTATAAGTACCCTGACTTATGCTACCCTGTTCTACAAAATTCTCTCTTATTTTCTGCATAAATTCTCCTTCGAATTTTAAGGTTAGGCTACTAATCTGGTCATCTACACTATTTTTTAGTTCTAAAATTTCCTGCTTCTCTAGATTCTTCTGTTTTCCTACTTCTAAGTCTAACAAAGTTATTTTTTCATCTGTTTTCCTTAATTGTACCTCAAACTTATCTACCCTATTGTTTACATCACTCTTAACTTCTAAAATTTCTTTACAAATTTTGTTTTCAACAACCTTTAGACTATTTTTGGCTTCTATCTGATTACTTAACAACTTTACTTCCGTTTCAGATTTTACATTATCAATTTCCTTAACTTATACTACATATTTTGTCAGACATATCTATTTCGACTTTAACAATTTTCTCATCAAAATTATTTTCTATCTCTAGCCTAGTCTGTTTAATTTCCTGTCTTAAACCTTGTTCTACCTTTATATAGTCTTCTTTCAATTCTGCCCTACTTTCTTCAAATTTTCTATACATTTCTTCTTTTAAATCTAAATTATCTTGTCTTAACTCTAACTTGCTTTGTCTCAAGTCATTATCTATCTTATCTAATTTAACATTATTTTGTTCAAGTTTAACATTGAAATTTTCCAGTTTAGCATTAATTTCTAGCTTATTTTGATCAAATTTTTTACTTATTTCTTTTAATTCCAAGTTATTTTGATCAAACCTATTATTTATACACTCAAATTTCTTATCATTGTCTCGTTTAAATTCTAGATTATTCTGTTCAAATTTAATATTAAATTCTTGTTTTAATTCTAAGCTATTTTTATCAAATTTATTATTCATATTTTCAAATTTTTTATCACTGTCTAAACTAGTTTGTCGAAATCCCTTTACTAACATCTCATATATTTTTTCCATGCTCATACCTTGATCATTATTTTCCCCACTCTCATCTAACCTAACCTGTTCAGTTACCCTAACCTGTTCATCCCTTAATTCTTTGTCTGAATTTTCTTGTGCATTTTCTGCCCCTATCATTCCTACCATTTTTCGATCTATACTTTTACACCGTTCTTTACTATTTTGAATCCCATCACTACTAAACCCATTAAGATCTGAACCTGAACTACTATTTTCGTTCACACTTGAACACCTACTGCTATTATTATCATTATTATCTAAATCTACATTTTGGTCTAAAATATCTTGTGCAAATGGTTGTTCTATTTGTTCACTGTTTTGCGATGTTTTCCCTAAGTTCTCTAAAGTATCCCTATTCTCCAACTGTTCTACATTATTTAAAGAATTTTCATTTCCTAACCCTACCTGTTCACTATCACTAACATTTGTTATATCTGAATCCATCTTATTTTATTTTTACTTAACACAAAAATTTTTTTAAAGAGAATCTTTCTTATTATAGATAGAATGTCCTTACCTTTAATTAAATGCTTCCATTTTACCAATTTCACTGTATTTTCGACTTAAACGCCCACAGTTGGTGCGACATTTGTGGTAATTCTAAATTTATCACTATGTTAACATGAAATTGTAAGTTACTTTTGTTCATCAAAAAATGCCACACGTTGAGCGACAATTGTGATAATTCAAAATTTATTACTTCTAAGATAAATGAAGCTATTTAAAAAAAAATAAAAATTATATGAACCTGAAGGGTTCTTATATTTCGTTATTACCATATAAAAGACGAATTTAAAGTTTATTTTAACTATTTGCACAGCAATTTAGGGCGCCAGATGTGTTAACATCAATTTAGAAAAAAAATGAATTTAATTATTTAAATCTCAGGGTGTAGTTCTTTTAAAAGTGTACTTACAGTGAAATCTGGTATGTAATGAAAACAATTTCGCTGAAATATTAACATAGATTTATTAAACAAAGAATATTTATATACAAAAACATATCACTTAAACATATTATGAAAATAAACATGAATATTATTTTAGATAATTTGGTTTATCTTTTTTATCGTCTCAGAAGGAGACTAATTCAATGAATTTAAATCTTTATTTTAAATGTTGCAACAAATTACTTTTCTTTTTAATTTCAAATTACTTTGAAGATCTCTGAAGGAGATTTACTTTAAATATTGAATGCTTCTAAATTTTACTTATTTATTTATCTTGAATTATTTTTTAAAAATATTAAATGATCAAACATATATATGTATATATATAGCAAAAATGATTAAAAACATAACATAATTACTTAATCTAAAGTTAACATAAGATGTCTATACCACGACATCGGTTTTATATGAAAATTGTCCGTAGATAGCCATTCTGACGTCTTGTATGTTGCAGCTCATTGGAATCGCCGTTTTCAGGAAAGTTCAGCTTTCGTATGTACGCACAGCACTCTAGAAATGTTTTTCTTACAATAGTTCATAGCGTTTATGATTATAAAAGGAATGTTCATTCTAATATACGATTTTCGCCACGTGGTAAACGATCGGTTCAAGACTCGCGTATAAAGAACATAGTCTCTTAGTATTTTTAATCTTACAAACGCGAGTGTTCATTAAAGTATAATTACTAACTGTCCAGTCACTCACTTTATAGCAATTATTTCACTTGTCTGTCCATTGTCTACACTGAGTCTATAAGTCCATAACCACATTTGCATTGTCATTAAAATCACTCTGAATCACTTTTCTAACCATTTTATAAGTTATTAATCTCTATTTGAGACAAGAAATCAAACATATTACATTTTATGACACAACTAACCAACTCTATTCTACAAACTAAGACACCTGGTCTCTCTAGATTCTGAATTACGACTCAAATTCCTGGTCTCTCTAGATTCTGAATTACGACTCAAATTAGTATGCGTCCGATCACTCCAATTGCCATACTTAGAATGACTCCAAAAACCACGAGATCTCTTATTTCCGGAAATGTTTTTACCGCTTGGCTGTTACTTGCTGTTACCAAAAGTTCACACACCCTTGTCTTTTCACACAGATTACTAAACACTTGTTATTAATTAAATTATATTAAAATTAGACATGGTTATTTATTTTGTTGTTTTGAAAACCTATTTTGTTCCTATAAATGAAATTACTAAACACTACTCATGATCTAGACATTCTGTCTCTGTCTACTTGCCCGCGGATTTTAAACCTATTACAGACTCTAATTTTTCACATTGCCACATAGCTTCAGATGTTATGCCAGATATGCTATATCAGGTTTAGCATTAAATCAATTTCAAATGGATATCTGGCATATAACCAATGCTTTAACATCGAACCAAATGTACTGTTTTGAAAAAACTTGTTTTGTTATAAAGTGACATTCCCCACCCCGGCTGTTTATATATTCTGAATACTTTTAAAGGTGTAAGGTACTTATTTAATCATCTTGTTTAACTCTACAAACACAATCGATGCCTCAGGTATTGATTTACATTCTTCTGCCAATATGGTCGATGCCTATTATGTTGATATACATTCATTTAATAAACATGCTACAGTCGTGCCAATTGTGCTCACAAAAGCATGTTTCATACTGAAAATTAAAGCTAATTTCTTCTTCATGGTACTAGGGTTTGGAAACAGGTGTTTTCCAGTGGTGATTTTATTTTGTGTGTGCAGTATACAGTTGATGTTTTTGTAACTTCAGCTGAAATCATGTTTTTATTCGTATTTTACTAGTTGTTGCATGTAGTCGTTGAACAATTGGGTAGAACTAAATATTTTGTTATAGTTGAAAATACTTTTACTGGCTATTATAGTTTTCATAAATAAATTGTGGAGTAAGTATTTTATAATGGTAATATATAATATTTTCAATAAAATTTCTGACTGACAAATTTATTAATGCAGAAATTATAATTTTATCTTTATATTTCTTTTTTTTTTTTATGTACAGATATTTTTTTGAAGAACTAAATTGATTTATTTTATTCTCTGTGTAACTGTAACCATGTTTATGCAGAAAGTTATTTTGTTAATATTTGATTTTTTTAATGTATGCAAAATTTGCAACGGATGCTAACAAATGTAATGTAAACATGTAGTTTTTAAAAATAAAATTAATCCACTAAGTATTTAAATGAAGTATACAAAATTAAGAATATACAAATTGAGTTGTAAGGAATTATAATTATTATGTTGGGTGGACATGAAACAGAACATTTAATTTTGTAGTGTGTTGATATTAAATTCTTCACTAATATAAAAAATGGTAAAATCATTGCATCATTCTACAAAAACTGTTAAATTTTAAATTTATATAATAAACTTTAGATAACATTTAAAAAATATATTTTACCAAGTATTTGTTAATAGTTATATATATATATATATATATATATATATATATATATATATTACTTTTTATATCAACATAATGGTTATTTTTAACGAAAATTGTCTAAAACCTTATCTTCGTGACATGTTCCGATCCGGAGTAGTTCTATTATTGAGCCAAAAATTTTTGTCCAATATAAATGTAATTCCTATTTATTCCAATAATGTTATTAATTGCTCTAAATTATAAATAATACCAATATTACAAGACCTCAGTTGTTAAACATAAGTTTAAAATAGCAAAACCAAAACCGTTCTTAATATAAACCTCTACTCAGTGACATATTAAAAAAATTCATATATTCCCAGCTAGAAGTAGATTTTTTTTACTCTAAGCTTGTTGGAGTTAAACATAATTTTCTTATTCTTCACCTGTGTTCTAAAATGGAGACTGTGGATAATGTTCTTACTGAGTAATACATGTTTAAAGTTATCCAAAGTTATAAAAACAATTTCTTCTCTCACCTTAATTTTATGTCATATTATGTCTTGTGTTAATTTCAGGTTTAATGAATAAATGTTTGTATTTCAGGCAATAAACACAACTATGTATGTATTTCAAAAACTGATTTTGTATTCATAAATTTTTCCTAGTACATTTTTAGAAAGAACCCATACCCTGAGATAAAAAATCAAATTCAGTGAGTACAAGTCTCACAAAACTTGTTGGCGCCCTTTTTTATTTTAAAAATAAAATAATAATAAGTAATGGTCATGTTTGGGTAGATACAATTTTACAGAGAATCCAAACATGAGTTTTGTTAGTAAAATTGGAGTCATAATGTTGTAATGAGTAAATAAACGAGTCAGACAACTTTGAGCATATAAAGAATAGTTGCAATTGGCGTGCTAAAGTGGGGCTTGATTGATTTAAAAAAAATCAAAGTCAAAGAAAGGAAGAATTGTGAAAACAGAGTCTTAAAAGATAAAAGAGTATTTAATTTACTTAAATCCCAATGAATAAATAATAATAAAGGGAAATATGTGTGTGATAAAATTTAAAGCTAAAAAGGTTACATTAGTTTAAACTATTACAATAAATGTTATAACATTTTTGTCATAAATATATTAACGTTTAAATGTTAAAAATAAATTTTTGAATAAATATTAAAAATGGAAAGTGGGTTATATGAAAAACTCAAACGAGTTGTAATGTTTCACATTTTTGGATTTCAAATTTTTATTAATATTTGATTCAATATATGAAGTAAGCGATAGACGTAAGAGACTTCCGTTGTATCTCGCAATACAATCATATATTAAGATCTCGTATTGATGGGGGGGGCGAGTTTCATAAATTGGTCGATGTTATAGAATCGAGTGTAAAAATGAGTTGTATGGATGAAATTTGTAAATACTGTAATTGAATAATAGATTTATATTTTTAAGATATAATTGTAAACTTTATAATATATAAGTAAATTTAAGAAAGAATAGTTTTTCTCCAAAATAAAAACATATTAAGAGAGTGCAGTGTGTAGTTTGTTGATGTAATTGTCAGGTTATTCCCAATTAGTCCAAAAGATCCACCAATCACAGCATTTCATAGTCGGACTGATACAGAAGACTTCATGTAGTTTCATTAACTCATCTTCGTCCGGTGAAAGTGGTTGTGTTGACTTTCTCGTCACCATGAGACCTTCTCATTAGGTTGATCACCTCTGACAATCTTCAAGAGCGACTCTCCAAATGAGCATTTCAGTAGAAGAAACGGTTTTTGCTTGATTTTAATTCAAATCGTGATTAGCGTCCTGGTATAGATGCTTAGATTGTTTTTCAAACATCATTTTCATATGAAAACATATTTGTTGGTTATCCCAATACATAAAAAAAAATAAAATAAAATAAAAATACTAAAGAAACATTCTAATGGTATCAGTTAAAATCTTGAGAAAAAGACGATTAATTTGTAAATTGATTATAAAATAGAGACATTTTATTGCCAGATCTTCTAGCAATAAAGATAATTTACAAACTCTAAATATTAACAAATTCAAAAACCGACTTTGTGAATTGTTCCCTAGTTTCGAAGATAGTCATATACTGTGAACCCTCTTTTAGTTGTAAATTTATTATGTTCCTAAATAATATTTGTTAAAATTTTAATACATATTAGTTATAAGGAAGTACTTCCATAGTAGAAAATTATTGAATTATAAAAATATATAATGTATGTATTTCAGGATTAAGTATTCGAAATAATTATAAATTGAATATTTCCAGGAACTAAGGTTTGTCTTGTGATTCTAAAGTACATTTTCCTAGAGTCCACTATCCTGAATTTTTTTGTTAAGTACAAGTGTATGTGCTTAAAACCACAGAGTGGCACCCAATAAAATTTCATGTTTAACAATAAATTCAGTATAATAAAAATCTAAATTCTTTTTTAAATTCACGGTTTTCATAATTGTTACTATTGGCTGGCCTGCCAACGTGGGGCAAGGTTGAATGAATTTTAAATTAAATTAATTCCAAATCGAAATAAGGTCATAAGGTCTCTGTGGCTTTATAGCTGCTTGGCTACTTCCTTCTTCAGATGTTTCTGATAATGTGGAAACCCCAAAATTAGACTGACTTTAGCATTGCCGGTTTAGAGGGTTTTAAACAAACTAAATTTTTTTTTTTTTTTTAAACCAATATGAATTTCATGAATAATAAAAAGTTTAAAAAAAAGAAGTTTTTTTTTTTTTTTAGCATGTTTTATTCAAACCGTACAGTTTTCCAATCCAGTTTTCTTTTCGATACATTTTCAAAATGTCAAATATTGATTAGTAATATTTAGATTTTTTGACGATTTATAGCAACGGAAAGTAGAATTTCAGATTTGTCGATTGTTTTATTCCATCCCCTTGTCCAACTATTATTTAGGACTTGACTAACACAAGGAAAGTCGTAAACAAACTTGTCTAGTGACCTAGTTTATACAGTTGACTGAGTTGAGTTATAACAAAGCAATCTGACGCCAAGCGGTGTGTAGGTATAGATAAGTGCGCAGTAAATTTTTGTTTTGCGATCTTTTTGGATTATAATTTATTGTGAATTATTTATTATGTTTTATTGATATAAATATCTTCACAACTATATTCTTCAACTATTGTAAGTGTTTGAATAATCTAAACAAATTTGTATGCAAGTTTGTTGGTGATTTTTAGGTTAAATTTTTGGGCGTAAAGAGATTTTTTTTCATTCGTGATTACTTTACTTGAAAATGTATCATTGTACAAAATTTATAAATTCATAATTCAATTTTACGTACATTTCTCTAAACAATGGTATGTAACAAGTTGTGTTTTGCATAAGATTAATATTTTTGGTAATTTTTTAAAAATAATCCTAACTTTTCAGCAATTTTTTCCACCATAAAAATTGATTTTTCAACATGTAAATTTTATAAATTGATTAATTTTTTTATCAACTTTTATCCAGAACTAAATACAAAACTTGTTACTGTATTTTGAAAAAAACATTTACAAAAAAAATTGTTGTATGGTTTATTATACTTGTTTTCATGGAATTTTTGCTATGGTTATTCAACAATTTTTTGATTCCTGACATACTAACTACAAAATTTTTACATCATAATTTTTGTCATTTCACACAAATTTTATGCACCTTTCTGAGAAAAATGGTATATAATAAGTTGTGTTTTCCATAATATTACTATTTTTGGTGAACTTTTTTAAATAACCCTAACCTTTTAGCTATTTTCCACTTTTTACATAAACATTTATTTTTTCAAATTTAAATTTTATAAATTGATTTTTGTTTTTACCAGCATTTATTCACAACTATATTACAAGACTTTTGTATATCTTGAAAAAATTTAAAAAAATTTGTAGTATATTTTTGTGGCATTTTACTTCATTTTTTGCACTTTTTTAAAAATTCCTAACATACATACTCCAAAACCTTCACATCTAACACTTTTTTAATTACGTAGATAAATTCTATGTATCTTTCTGAGAAAAATGATTTATAACAAGTTATGTTTTGAATAATATTACTATTTTTGTTGACTTTTAAAAAACTATTAAAATGGGCCGACTTTATAGTAGGCCGTTGTAGCGTTAAACTGTGATAGTTGATAGAAAACTGTTACAAAAAGTCTCATACAAAAAGAAAACTATGGCAACAAATGACAAATATTAGTTTGAGATGGCAGCTTGCATCTTGTACTTGTCATGTTGTATGACCTTGAGACCTTTCTCTAGCATGTTATCTCGTATTTAAAATAAAAATGCAATTTTTAGTACTAAATGATATTCCTTGTAGTGAATTTATCTTGTACATAAACAAATAAAAATATTTATTTGTAGTTTATAATTTTTAAAAACTATGAAATATAAGTTATAAAATAAGTTATAAGTTTAAAATTATAGACATAAGTTAGAAAATATTCTATATTATATAGATTTAAATATGGTTAAGTTCAAAGTTATCTTGGGGGAAACAAATGCAAGATAGATTAGGAGCAGCTTTATTTACTATAAATATAGCATATTATAGTAAGTTATTAAATAATAATAATGAATCTCGGCACCAGCATCCTCTGGTCGCACCTCTTTTCGTACCGCTCTGAGGACCTCTACATAGCTCTTGCCCTGGGCTGGTCTTATAATCATCGCCTTCCGTCTTGGTCTTACCTTTTTTTTTTTTTTTTTTGTTGCTTGCGTTAGTAGGCTGCCTAGTTCCCTGTCTTGGAGCAACTGGTATTTGTTTCGGTTGGTCTACTACTAGTTTCCTTCCTTGTCTCCGCTCCTTTCGGACAACAGTGCTCCATTCCTGTTTATCCATTCCTGCTTCTGCTCTCTGTCGACCTTGTAACGTATCCCCTACTTCTGGGCTCGTTGTCGATATTCGTGGATGCTTTCTTGATGGTTGAGTCTTGCACCCTACAGGGCTACTGACCCTGTACCACTGTCAAGGGCGCCCTCAATCAGGCTTCGCACTGCATTCCTCCGCATCAGTCGGCATGCATCTAGCATCTCTAACCCTTCCTCTATATGTACTAGTCCATTCTTTATGGCCATATTAACGTTTTTCTGCTTTCCTGCAGCTTGGCACATCAATCTGAGAGTTTATCTTATGGATTGCAGCCGTATTTTTTCATTTTTATCAGCTTCATCAATTTGAATCCTAAGACTCTCCGTCTCCTTATCGGTAGTTACGACTAGTTTCTAAAATAAACTCCTCGAGACCTGCGTCCCCTACCACTTTCTCCGTATCCATACCATCTCAATCTCCCTGTTCCTTAGAATACCTTCCGTCCATACTCGCTGGTGTCGGTGGTGTTCTTGACAACGTCATACTCCTTCTAAAAGGATCAGTTTCTTTTATATTTGTTTCACTTGTAATATTTACTTGGGCCAAGTGATCCACCCCTCCTGCAGAATAGTGTGATTGGCCGCCCCCAAAATCTGTGCGGCTAGCGCCAGCCACCAAGGCTTTCACTCGATCGGAGCTGACGGTGGGATTTCCCTTTTCAGGGTTGCTCACTTGGGGTATAATTGTTAACTTATCACACATTTCCATATTTCTTAATTGGAAGAAAGAGAAGGTTGGGAAAAAATGAAGACTCCCTAGCCCTCGAATACTCTAATAGCGTTGGGGTCGAAAGAACAAGAGTCGGTCAAGAGTGACCTTATAGGAAACATGGAAGGAATAGTGAACTCACCCAAGACAAGTTGAAGTAAAGTGAGCTCCAGCTCGGACACCCCGGGGTTGCCAATCCCGTACCCACAAGATGTGAGCCCCTGGGGGTATTATTATTATTATTATAGATTTAAATAAAAATTAATTTGAGTAAATCAATCTTATGTGTAGGACCTTAGATGGTAGTTTGTTAAAATTCCCAAACTAGTGTACTTAACTTGTAACATCTGAAGGAAAGTAAAAAGCTCATTAAGGTGTTATGAGTAGAAATGATGCTTCCAAGAATTGATCAGTAGTAGGCATTATAAATAGCTACTATTTTTTCTAGGATTACAATTTTTTATTAATTTTGTACCTTATAAAAAGTGTCTAAACAGATTTAAATGAATTTACATGACTGGTTTGGAAAATTAAAAAATATGAGCAAGATTACAAACTTGGGTAGATATTGGAAATTTTGGGGATAGCTGCCATAAGAAAAACTCAAATTAGGATTTTCTCAAAATTTGAAGGTCTATTAATTTATAATTTAATATATAAAATGATAAATGTTTAAAATTGATTTGCAGACTCTGGCGGTGGATACAGTAATGCAATATTAAGTATTTTAATATTAGCTTTCACAGCAATATAATTTGATCAATTGAACATGGTTGTATGATTGGTTAGGTGAAAATTAAATTAATTAGGGCATTTCATAAGGTCATATCACTACCCGCTCTAAAATGAGTAGGGTGATTTTTCAAATAAAGTTGTTGAAGGTATTTCGTAAATTAAATAATTAATTACAGTAGAACCCCTCAAACTCGACACAATGTGGACTTTAAGGTTGTCGAGTTTGGGGGTTGTCGAGTTTTAGGGAACTTTGGTATTTAATGGTTAGGTTTGCAACAAATACTCAAAATTATTTTAAATAACTGTACATTTATTGATTATCAATGATTAAACGTTTATTGCAAAAAAGTCTCTGCCTGACAACAAAAAAATAGTGTGTTCAATCACACATTAAAATTTAATTTATCGATCGGTCAAATGAGATTTAAAAAGTGTTGGCCTTGTACAATAGGTTTAGTAAACTAAAAAGACATATCCTAATATGCTGTAATAAAATTTACAGTAAAGTCTACAGTAAATAACGGACAGTCCATTAAATATTTTTAAAGATTAAAACAATTTTATATTTAAAAAAACAACATTAGAGCAAAGTTAGCATTGTTTGAAAAAACTTTTGATTGATCTTTGTTTTTCATTTTCGACTGGACGTCTGGCAGCTTCATCTCGAAGTCGCCGAAGAAAAAGAATGTCCATACCAAACACAGTCCAATACAAATGCTATAAATTGAACTGCTGATCGCATATAATTAAGAGTCGGATCATTTTTCTCACATGGTTAAGACCTTTATTACAAAACTTGAATCATAGTTCTACGACGCTCCGTTGAATTGTTATGACAAAAGACTTGCCGCTTACTTTAATGGAATCGGTGCTAATGACCGGTAGCATCCGGGTGGTTAGCCGCTTGGGTTTACAACAATATGAATGTTTTGACAACAAATGTTTAGGGCTGTCCTGGTCTACCTGGACCCTTTATTTTTAACTTTGGCCTCTACTATACAGTAGGATTAGAAAGTGGCTAGACAAAGGAGCATCCCTCACAGCTGTATAAACAAAAGTAACAAGCCTCAACCTCCAGGCATCTGGCAGGCGCACATGGCGTAAAACAATGCAGTGAATGACCTTGGAAATCCCATGCTCCTTGTCACTGGCCCTGTCGAGTTTGACGGAATGTCGAGTTTGAGGGGGTCGAGTTTGAGGGGTTCTACTGTACTTTTATAGTTTGAAGAAAGTTAACGCTCACAATATACAGAACTCAGATTTAATATTTTAATTTTAATTTTTAGTCTGAAGAGATGGCATTAGAACACCTCGCAACACTGGAACGGTTAAGGCAAAACCAGAGACAAGATTATTTAAAAGGATCGGTGTCGGGTTCTGTTCATGCGACTGATAGACTGATGAAGGAGCTTAGAGACATATACCGGTCTGACAGTTTTAAAAAAGGTAGTAAGTAACTAAATGGCATGATTTATCTCTTAGTCTTTAGTTTATTTTATCTTACAAAACTTATAATGTGGACACATGACCACGTGAAGTAGATGCAAAAACATGTTCCTCATTGATGTGATCATAATAGCTGTAAATACACAGCACATTTCAAAAGTAAGGGCCGATCAGTTTTAAAAAGGAGAACAAATTGAAAAATGTATTTGTGGTTCCAGATATATATAAACTTACATTATTTTTCTAATCACCATTTCGTTCAAAACACTTCTGGTTTTTGTACAGGTTAGGTAAATTTTAAATAAAACTATGAAATTTTACTAATTTAAGATTTAGTTTATAATCCATTCTTTTCTTATTGCAATACATTGGTTCTTAAACTTTTGCAATTCATGTCTTATTTACTGTATCACTATTTTTCTCAAAGTCAGAACATATTTCTACCTAACACAGTTGCTATGCATGTTAAGTGTGGTTAGATTGGTGAAGTTAAAAAAAAGAAGAAAACATTTATTTTAAAATGACAAGTAACTTATGTAAAAAAATAAAATTATATCATTTAATAATAAATAAATCATGGAATTTCCAAAATTCTGTTTCTATGATGATTTTTGCATGGTATTTCCATTTTATCACAACTACCACCAAAAATACAGCTTCCTACCAATATAACATTGTAAATGGAATTAAGATTCGCTGAATTTTACCATTAATCAGCAGATGCTCATATTTTACTGATATCCAAACAGTAGGTTCCATTCTATGCTGCCAAATTTGGCCTTCAGTGTATTGTCGCAAGGACAACTCAACAACATTTTCTTTTTCTACAAAAGTAAATTCACATTTAAATTTGGTCCTGAATGGTTCTTGAATCTGTGCGAAGTTATTGATATTGTCTTTCGGAAAGTAAATTCAAACGGTCAATAAACTGATAAGTGCTTTTCAGAAACAGATTTTATGTTGCTAAAGAAAACTACTTCATTGGTGAACACAAGCTGCAAAGAGGAACAATCTGTGCCGTTCATTTTTCTTTTTTGTAGTACTAATTTTTTCTTCTGAAAACTGATATTTCAACCAATTTTAAAATATGCATGTTGTTGGCTTTTTGCAGTAGAAGGCTCATCGCATTATACTTATCAATGATATCACACACATTTCTTCTTCAAGGAAAGTGTATATTTCCTGTTGTATGAAATGTATGGAAGATTTGCTAAGAAAAAGTAACAATAATTTAAAACCTGTGATTCTAACATACACACAAACAATAACTAAAAAAATGAAACAACTAAAATATAAAGGGGCTAAATTAGTGTACTTTTGGCCAACCACTGTTCTCATTATTAAACATTATCTCCTCTACAACAAGAGGGAACTTGAACAATGAGTAAAGCACCTCACAGGAAAGATACTTCCACAAGTTCTGCTTAAATTTACTTTCTGGTTTAAGTTGCTTCAGTAAATGAGGCATTGTAAAACCTGACAGCACAGAACACATGATTTTTTGTGGCTATGAATATTTTAACAGGAACTCCATGAAAATCATCCCTTGACCTTGTGTAGTGGTGGTTATTTATAAGGGAAGGAGTTATGTTTTTTTTATGGAAAATGAATGCAGTTAGTTTTTTTGTAGTGTACTGAAGCCACTGTAAAATTGAACGTGAAAGCCTTAATTTCAAGCTTGACAGGGCTTTTACTATAAAAAATGACAGTAGTATCATCAGCAAACAATTAATTAGATAATCATTTTCCATTCATAAAGAAAGATCATTTACATAACAAAGAAATAATTTAGTGATTGTTATCTAATTGCTTTAGTTTCCGTTATGAGGGAGATCATAATAGATGATTTTCTTTGAGGCAATTTGATATCATAACATTGGGAAAGTGAATGAAACATGTATTATTTTGTCTAGGAATGTACAACATTGAACTCGTTAGCGACAGTTTATATGAATGGAACGTACGATTGAAGTCCGTAGACCCTGATTCACCTTTGCATAATGATTTGGTATTGCTCAAAGAAAAAGAAGGAAAAGATTGTATATTGCTCAATGTACTCTTTAAAGAAACATATCCATTTGACCCACCTTTCGTTCGAGTCGTCCATCCCATTATTTCAGGTGGATATGTTCTGGTAAGTCAAATATTTCATTTATTATAAAGATATGAAGTTTTATGTTCTCTTATACATATAAATAATACTAATAATAACTTCATGAATTCTATTAACTGTAGAGTTATTGGACAATTTAAAATATATGGGCTATGTTAACCTTTAAAACTTATAATGGATTTGTGTATTTTTTAAGAAGAATAAATCTGATAAATGCTTTGTCTGGGATATTCCAATTTCATTTTTGTATCTTGTTTGGGGATTAAGACAAGCATACAATTTCATTCTCTACAGGACATATTCGGAACATATTGTTTATAACAATTTAAGTTGAAAAACAAGGATTAACAAAAAATCTATCTGGTTCCAAAGTACTAAAATGTTTGTTATTAGCTCTAGAGTACATCTGAATGATTTGTGTATAGATTGATTAATTAACAGTGAAATCAACCACTATAAACAATTGCTTTATTATCATAAATAATTTACGAAAATCATAGCTATTTGACTATACTGTTACTTTTATCGAATACAAACAACGCCCCATGTTTCAGATCAAAATATTGAGCCTAACTTCTAAAAATTGTGATCAACACAGTACTTTGAGTACACCATTTCGGCTAAAATTATTTTAATTGGAGTCAACTTCTATTTTTTTTTATGTACTTTTCAGATGGTAAATGAGAAAAAAAAAATTTTGTTGTCTTTTTAATTTGTAAAAAAATATGTTAAATTTATTTAAAAATTGCTCAAATTAATTTTTTAGTCTTCTCATTTATAGTTTTTATTAAAAAGGCACTCTTTTATGAAACCTCAAGTTAGAGCAATAATCATAATTTATTTAAATTCAATTTTTTGGCATGAAAGTTAAGGTGGTGTTTGTACTCGATACAATACCTTCAATAAAGGTTGCTTTATTCTGTTTTATGTTGCTGATTTCGAAGGTTTATTTATTATTTGTAATTAATAACACTTAAATTATTCAGATGTATTCTAGAGAATATAATATATATTTTAGCACCAATTTGATTAAAATATGATCTTTAAATCCCTAAAATTTATAAAAAACCTATTTTACGACTTAAATTGTTATAAACAATATGTTCCGGACATTTCCTACACTATGAAATGGAACTGTATACTTGTCTTACTTCTCCAAATAAGAAACAAAAAGGACATTTTTATTCAAAGATCATATATATTGTAACAATATTTAGGCTAGGGGCCAAAATAAATAACAATCTCTAGGTTTGGGATCAAATGAACAAATTTATAAGATTAAATAATAAAAACAAAAATAAAGAAAATAAGGGGAAATAAACAAAGCATAATATAACATAGAATTCAGAATGTGCAGGATAGGCCTAGACTGATAAAAGGTAAATAAAGATCAGAGAAATAAAGGGAAGGTATTGAATAAAAGTGTGTACTGAAGTATATTGTAATGAATATATTGAAAACCTTAATAATAATAATAATTATGTTAATAGAGAAACAATAAGAACAAACATGGATAGATAACTAAATATTAGATTAGAGTTTAATAGGGCACATAACCTATTAGTTTCTATTTTGCATAGATAGGAGGTACAGGGTTACCTTGGAAAGTGGTCCTTGGTATTACCTAATAGTACATAAGTAAGAAAACGCACAAAAACACTAAAGTTCTGAAATATTTTGTAAACACTGTTCACTTTCTCAATCAGTAGAGAGTATAAAAGAAGACTGGATAGGACTGAAATACAGTGTTTACGAAATATTTCAGAACTTAAGTTTTTTTTAATGTGTTTTCTTACTTGTGTACTATTAGGTAATACCAAGGACCACATTCCAAGGTAACCCTGTATCTCCCAAATATTAGATTACCAGCATAGTTTAAACCAGTGTTTTTCAACCTTTTTCATGACACGACCCCCCTAGTATCAAAAAATATTTCGCGACCCCCCGACCCTTTTTTCATGTATATTAAAAATATTTCATCAATTATTCTATCTATACATAACTTTTAGGCGTTTGCATTATTAGGATTCGGATATAAATATTAAATTAAGTACATAAAACATATAATTTTAAATCGAATACGTGGCCAATTGATAACTTTTTTTCAATTTCGGCAATCTGGTACCAAGTTCGTAGAACTCGTCCTCCAGGCCGTGGACCTACAGTTGATAACTGTTGATAAACCCCACAATTGATAACTAACAAACAAAAACATACATATTGTTATGTTTATTGAGACTCTCAGCACCATCTGTTTGTTAGTAGCACTTGGAACTAGCACAGGTTCCCGAGTGTTACCAACAGATGGCGCTGGTAGTCCGCGAAATATCCACAAGTTTCGAGACGTTTCGTTATGCTTCAAGGTTATTCTTGCTAGAACGTGCTGCCCTAGTGCGGTCGACCTCGGCCACGGCAGTTGAGTGCAAGACAGCAAAGCAAGTGGAATCGGAAGCAAGACTGCGATAAGTGGAACCGATTCGAAAGTAAAACTACGGTGTTATACGAACTTTGTGTAAGGTGCTTTGCAGTTGGAGTAATTGTAGACTTGTAGAGTGATTTGTGAGCGTAAGACACGCGCGTTTTACGGTACGACGGTACGTAATTATTTGAGTTGTTATTGAAAATGGATAAATTCCTGAAAAGATCATCAGAACCATCAACGTCTATCGGGAGTCGTGGAGTTCCGAAAAAACATCTTTATGACGACAATTATTTGAAATATGGGTTTACTGTGATTGAGAATAAACCGCAGTGCGTAATTTGCTTTGACATTTTGTCAAGAGAAAGCATGAAGCCATCGAAGTTGGTACGCCACCTAAACACAAAACATCCTAATGAAAAGAATAAACCCGTGGAATTTTTTGAGCGAAAATTAAAAGCTCTTGAACATCAAAAAACTGCTATAGGACAAATGTCCAACCTAAATGAAAAAGCATTGCTCGCTAGTTATCGAATAGCTTTTCGTGTGGCTAAAGCAGAAAACCTCACAGTATTGCCAAAAATTTGATATTACCAGAGGCTTTAGATATAGCAGAGATCATGTTTGGCATGGAAGAGGTCAAAAAGCTAAAAAGTATACCTCTGTCTGACAATACCATTCAACGCAGGATAAGCAATATGGCGACTGACGTTCGTGATCAAGTTATAGAAAAAGTAAAGAAAAGTTCTTTTATTTCCTTGCAATTTGATGAATCAACAGATATCGCGGGTTGTGCGCAGTTTGTAGCTTTTGTGCGTTTTGAATCCAATGAAATATTAACGGAAGAAATACTATTTTGCAAGACACTTCCCAAAAATACTACAGGCCACTGCTTGCATAACATGTTCCTTGAAGCTACACAAGATATGAATATCGATTGGGCACAAAAATACGTCGCTATATGTAGTGACGGAGCAAAAGCCATGATTGGTGCGAAGAGTGGATTTATTGTTAGACTGAAAGAACAGATGCCAAACGCTTCTTGGGTGCATTGCTTTCTCCATCGCCAAGCTCTTGCATCCAAAACCTTGCCACAAGAATACAGTCAAGTTCTAAATACTATTATTAACATTGTAAATTCTATTAAAGGAAAAGCGTTGCAGACTCGATTGTTTCGAGTCATTTGTGAAGATATGGGGGCACAACACTGCAATTTGCTTTACCATACAGAGGTTAGGTGGTTATCTAAAGGCAAAGTACTAACCAGAGTTATGGAACTTCGCTCTGAACTATTAGTATATTTACAGCAAGCCAAGTCACATTACTCTGAATTTATTTCTGACCCGGAATTCCTTCTGAAATTTGCTTTTATTTCTGACTTATTTCAGCATTTAAATAACTTGAATAAAAGCCTTCAAGGTCGGGATGAAAACGTGATTACAGCAAAAGACAAACTCCATGGCTTTATAAAAAAAATTGAATTGTGGTCATCATCTATAAATCAAAACAACTTTGATTCATTTTCGTCGACACAGTCTTTTATTGAAGAAGTCGGAAGCAAAATAAACATCAACTCATATATATCTGTTATGAAAATGGTGTTAGATAATTTGAAGAAAGAATTGTGTTATTACTTCTCAGTGCAAGAGATAACGGATAACACTGGGCAACGATGGATCTTAAATCCGTTTTTAAATGCAGCTATAAATGAGGCAAATTTAGCAACTAAGCTCAAAGTCAATCTGCTGGAATTATCTGCCGATGGGATGTTACACTTGGAATTTAAGTCTGAAAATTTAAATACCTTTTGATTAAAAACAAAAACAGAATACCCGGAATTAACAACCGAGGCTTTGAAGTGTTTGATTCCATTTTCTACCTCGTACTTGTGCGAGTTGGCATTTTCATCAGTGGCTCAAATAAAAAGTAAACTAAGAAATCGCCTACATTTGAAAGGCGATTTAATACTTAAGGTGGCAAAAACGGATCCACGATGGAAGAAATTAATTAAACAAACTCCTTCACATTAATTAAAAAAGCGCAACCTTCACATTAAGATGGAGTACTGGAAGATTTTATATTTTGTTGATGTGTTTGTGTAAAAATAACATAACGAGTATCATTTTGTTAACTTTTTATTAATTCAGCGTGAGTGTGGTGCAAATTTGTGACATGGGGAGTGTGGTCGGTGCTGACAGGACCGATTTTCAGAATTTTTTTAATTGATATAAGTTATTAAATTTTTTTTGTCCTTGTTATACAATTATTTGTCTTTTACATAACATTTGCATGTGATAATTTTTGTATATATGTTGTTAGGTATAATTCTGTGTGAAATTTAAAAACACTATTAAAATTTCACTTTTTCTTTACTCAACTGAAACTTAAGACTTATAATACATTTTGAAATAAATAACCATTGGATATCTTATTTATAGTCTATATTTCTGTAAAATGCTGCTATTTAACATAAGCAAGCACAGATGTAGCCATTTTCTATTTAACCCTCGACCTGGTAGACGTCCCGGTTCTAACGGCGACCGGGTCGAGGCATTAGTAATGGCTCACTTCACCAACTAAAAAACACGTATTTTGCCATTCAACGTTACGCCCACTTAAAATTGTCCCATCGCAATAAATAAAATACAGTTGGAAAGCTAATGTTCCGTAGATGCATATCATGCAAAAAAAATACCACAAAACGTTATAAATAATATTCCAAAAATTAGTGAAATTCGCATATTTTTGATGCGAAACGTCAAAGTTTTACGTTAACAAGTTTTAAACAAAACATTTGTCTTGTTTGTCAATTATTCCTATTTCGAAATTTCAATCTGTCACATCTGACATAACACTGCTTGATAGATCGCGTCTTTCTCTTCAAAACCGTGTTTTTCAAATGTTTCCAACTAGTATAGTTTTTATTATATAAAACTTAAACCAAATCAAGAATTTTAACGCTATTTTACACGCTAAAAATTACATTTTTTGCAATTCAACTTTTATCCTAGTAGGTATTATATTATCGAAATGTATTCTATACCATTGAAAAGGTAATCTTTCAATGTTTCATAACCAGGTTTAGAAAAAATTAAGCTGCGTAAAATATAATAACACGACTTGACTGAAGTTGACGTTAATAACGCCAGGTTGCGACATTTTGCCGCGGCGAGTTTTATATAGAAAATATCACCTATATGTTCATATATTTTTTCGAAATGGTAAAACTTGTCCAAATGTTACAAGTTGACAATATTATATAGTATTTTTCTTCCTCTTTCGAACTATGAAGACAAAATCATCCTAAGTTATATAGTTTACGAGTTATATACATTCTTCGAAGTGGCTTACTGAATATTTTGATCCTTCTTGTGACTTGGAGTATTTAGACGCTATTCCATATTTCTACATTGACGTCATAGATTATACTGTTATATTTTACTACATTCGAAAGACTAGGTTTCAATCTTTAATTTAGTGTGTGTTAAATATTTGTGCATTGAAAATTAGGAAAGCTATTTTGATCCAAATTTCCTCCATTTCCAGTCAATCTTTCACGATGCAATTAGACGCAAAAGGACGTGGCATTTGTGTAATATTTCTTTTATTTTGAAGGCTTGTGTATACAAATTGTATATAAATTGTGTATACAAGTTACAATATAATATGTGTTTTTATTTCTAAAGTTTGTTTTTGAGTGAATTTCGAGTGTGTATATGGAATAACCTATAAATAAAAATGGTAAGTTTAGGCTATATGCATATTTTCTTATATTTAGTGTTTTTTTGATTATTACAAGTGTATATGTGTGTTATTCTTTGTAAAGTATGTTGTCTTAGTAAAATCTAATGATTTTGTCTTAGGCCTAGCTTTAGAAAGTTACAAATTACGCCTAAATGTTTGACGTGTCACCCTAACCTCAAGCGTCAGAATATCAATTTTTGGAGAATCGTCATTTTTATTTAGAAAATGTAACAAATTATTATTTTTTCCCCCTAAATATATTCACAAATATATTACAAATCTCAAGAAATGGTTGAAAAAAATCCTAAAAATCTATTAGTATGTTATTCATTACCATTTCTGTGAAATTTCTGCTCCGTTACTCTTCGATTTTTTGGTATCTGACACATTTTAAATATTTTTTGTAATAACCTGTTTTAAACTAGCATTTTTCTGACTTGTATGATTGATTATATGGAAATTTCGTTAAATATAATAATTTTAACTCTTCTTATGGACTTTTTATTTAACTCTTACAAATCTTATAAAAATAGAAATTCAGTTCTCTCGACCTTTCGCGACCCCCCTACAGAGGCTTCGCGACCCCCCAGGGGGTCGCGACCCACAGGTTGAAAAACACTGGTTTAAACCACCCGTGGAGTGTAAATTGCACATTTAATATAAAAGATTTTATTAAGACAACCATTGTTCCATTCAGATGCAGGACATTCACTTTTCAGCTTTTAATATTATGTGGTGTGGAAGTAATTCCTTCCAAGGAAACCAAATATCTTGAGTGCAGTTCTGGACCAAAGACTCATTTCTTAGCATGGCTATGTGGGGATGCAGACACCTTTATGGTAAAACTTGGGGACTTAAGCTACAGATAGCCTACTGGTCATATCTGACTATAATTAGATCTTTGGTCACCTATGCTTCTGAAATATTGTGGCCAAAAATGAAGAATGACGCACGATGATAAAGCTTCAAAGGCAGGCTTGCTTAAGAATTACAGCTGCAATGGCTACCTGTCCAACCATAGCCAATAAACTGGCGGTGGACTTGCTCCCTTTGAACCAACAGGTGAAAAAGTGTACATAGTACAGCAGTGGGGGGGGGGGAGGCGGACAACATAATATCAAGAATATTGGTTGCAACCTCTGCAACAATTTCTTCAATCTGTATTGAATTGCGTGTTATTTCCCGGCTCTTGGTCTCCAGTAACCACTGCAACAATTTCTTCATCAGCGTTTAGTTCAGCTTCAATATTTGATCTTCGTAATTCATCAACTGACATATCTGAATCATTCAGTCCAATTCTGCAGGAGTGAAGGGGGTTAGTTTTTGACTGGAAAACTATGATTCTTGGCTGAGTAAAGTGTGTAATCAGGTGCATCTAACTAATGGGGAGTGTCAGAGTAACAAGTGTTGGATTAGATAGAGTCTAATGTACTATAATATTCAATAAATATTATTTAATTAAGTCAAATATTATTTTTTAACAATTACGCTAAGAAGAGAAATTGACAAAACATACTATGTTTTACTTACCCACATATTCAGAGTATAGGGAAAGTTATGTGATGGGTTAAAAAAAATCAATGTGTGTGGATATATCCATTTTGAGGTCTTCTAGAGTCCAAAAAGTGATTTTTGGAATGTTGTTTGTTGTATTACAAATGCCCTACAGTCTAATCATGGACCGTTTTAAATCAAATTAAAAGGTTTATTTTAATGAAATACGACTTACATTGAGAACAAGTTTAGCTCCTTATTGAAATATATAAATATTTTTTTCAAAGATGTCATCAATGGTTCATCTTTGCTTATTGATTAATTACCAAAATTATATTTTTTGTTGATGAGTAGTTTTGATTCATTTGTATTTTATAGTTTAGGAGATGGGTAAGTGAGAAAGTTTGTACATTGTTGTAGCACCATTTATTCACAAATATGAACTTTTATCTTCAATATTATTACGCTAGAATTGCCCAATGCTAACCTCCAAGTGGCAGGCCATTTTTAGTGCATTTTTAATACTTTTGATCTAAATAAACAAAAAATAGTAATCTTATCTCAAACTTAACTTGTAATATACTTTTTTTTTCCCCCAGAAATATATAGAGAATGCATAAATGTTATAAAAAAAGTTTTTTTGTAAAATTTATGGAGTTAGTATGTCAGGAATCAAAAATGTTGCTGTAAGCGAAGCTAAAATTGTAAATAAATGCCTGTATATGAATATTAAAAAAAAAAATCTAATTTTTTCTAAGATATAAAAAAGTTTTATCATTTACCTGTCAAAAAAAAAAAAATAATAATAATAATCAATTTAGTAAATTGATATTAGACAAAATTAGTTTTTATGAAAAATTACAAAATAGCTAAATCATTAGGCCTATTTTGAAAAATTCCTTAAAAATATAAATATTAAAATCAAACTTGTAATATACCATATTTGAAAGAAAGATCTACAAAATTTATATATATATATATATATATATATATATATATATATATATATATATATGTAATAAAAAAATGTTAGTTGTAAAATGCTAGGAGTTTGTATGTCTGGAATCAAAAAAGTTGCTGTTTGCCAAGCTAAAATTCTATATAAATGATATATATGTATATATATATAAATATCATACAAATACATTTTTGTAATTTTTCCCAAGATATAAAAAAGTTTTATCACTTACCTGTTAATAACATTCTGTAATAAAATGATCAATTTAGTAAATTGATATTAGACAAAATAAATTATTCAATATATAGAAACAAAATGATGGGCCAGGCTTAAAACATAAAACACAAAAATTACTTCACTGAAATAATATTCACTTGAAATAATAAATTATGTATTATAAATTGAATTTACTATATATTTTCATAAAAATATATGTATTGACTAATATTCACTAACTAAATTCACAAATATACACTTACAAAAGAAAAACTAAAATGCCACGGACTTGCTCAATGCAATGTCTAATATACAATGAATGTCTACCCTGTCCTATCCTCTCCTGTCTTTGTTTCCTCTCAGAACTTGATTTTCATGTGGTAATTTACTGGTTTTAAACCCGCCAAACGTAGACAAGTAATATACCATTGAAACAGACGTCAGTCTGTTCAATAGTGACGTATAAGAGTTCTTCCAAAAATATATATTTTACGATTCATTGTGTGCCGTTAAAAGTTTGGAAAAATGTTAGGTAAATGTGATTTCATAGACAACGTTCTATATCTCACTGCATAAATGCTACAAGATTTTTTTTTTTAAACAGACGGAAAGAGGAAATAATTATCTATAAAATAGGGTGAAGGTTTAGTAGGCTAAACAAAAATATAGACATGTGAAAAATAAACATATGACATTTGTTTGAGACAGAATGGCGACTCGCCAGCGCTGATCAAGTAGTGCAGCGTGTAACACTAATTTCATCCAATTTAATCATATGATATATTACCTATTGTAGACTTTTGGTTACATGAAAATGCAAGTTCAGATCTTTAGCTTTCCATTGATCCCAAATTTATTGCAATTAGATGATGATTAGTAGTTGCAAGGTTGAATGGAAAGTAAAACTTTTTACGTGTCACTAAAGTTGTTTTGTATGTCATTGCCGTTTTCAGGGTAAATAAACGGTTCCTTTAAAAACATGGGTGTATTGTTATACCACTTAAAAGGTTAATACAATTATCATATTTTATTATTGTGTTAACGTTATTTGAAATATGGAATTAAAATAATATTCTATATTATTATGTAAATAAAGGTTTGAGTTTAAATTGTCGTATTATTATTAAAATCACTATTATATTATAAAAACAATTTTCAACAATCAGCTGATAAAGATGATTTTTCCCATATAGCTAATGTAATGCTAAAGTCTTGTTTAGGGAAGGATTGTGATGTTTCTAGTTGTTGTACATTGCCTTGTACTAAAAACAGTTATGGCTAAATACATTTCTAGCTAATGCTGTCTATAACTTCTGTTATTTACACTAAGAGTATTTGTTAATAATATAAATTCATTTGTATTTAATAAATAATATCTTTCTTTGTGAATGTCCAGATGGGAGGAGCTATATGCATGGAGCTGTTAACAATGCAAGGCTGGAGCTCGGCATATACTGTGGAAGCTGTCATCATGCAAATTGCTGCAACTTTAGTCAAAGGCAAGGCAAGAATACAATTCGGAGCTGCTAAAGTTGTCAGCCAGGTATTGAGTATTTTTACTTTTCTTAAAAAAAATTTTTTTTTTAATGTTCTTTTCATAAGGATCATCAAACTATATCTTTATACCTTAGCTGTGATACACAAGCCCTTATCATATTATAGAAAAATTGTTCTTATTGTAGTTTTTTGTTTCTTCAACATCTTTTAATTTAACTCCTCTTTTCTCCACCTTTGATGTTACTGTTTCCATCCATCTTCCTTTGCCTTTTTCTGGTAATTACAAAAGATCTGTTGCACTTAAATTTTTCAATAATGTTTTTCCCAAATTGTAAAACAATATTATAAACGTGACAGTATAAATAAACACAAAACATTTTTTATGTTTTGTAACCAATACACTGCATAATTAAATTCAATGTAAGTATTTTTCACAGTCGTATTTAGACTGACTTATAAAATTCATTCACCATCACAAAATACAGTCTTGGTAGATAGCAGCAACTACAATGTAAACTTGTTTATAGTTCCTAATAAATATACTCTGCGCTTGTAAAAACCCAAACTTTTATATAACACATAAATTGAAAATGGAGATAATAGGATCGTACCGAACCTAACTTGTCCTAAATAAACCACATTTTATTAAAATTTCAAAAGCCCATAGCCAATAATAACACCATATTTGTGCAAGTCTCAAAAATCTGTACAACAGTTATCACAACACAGTGATGTAAAATACATATCATACCGCCAACATACTATATATATTCTTTAAATTTGCGAGCATGACATATAACATCTGTTGAACAATTTGTGAACAATCTGGAATATTATTTTACTTTCCCAAGATAACTTTTATTAACAGTTTATTTTAAAATTCATCATAAACTAATAATGCTTATTGTTGTATATAACGGTTTCGTCTTTTTATTTTTTTCATATTTAGTTTTTCCCCTACCTGAAAAATTGTAATAATTGCAAAAATTTAATACAATGTTGTAAATATATTCTTCAAAATGTTCTGAACAAAATGATATGCACGATGCCTCGTTAGTTGTGTATAAATGTTTGACTAAACACTTGTAATCCATTAGAAAAAGAGCTGTCCCTACATAGTGGACTGATCGATCATTGCAGGGTTAAAATGTGCAACACTTATAGTTTCTTCAGTCACCAAGTGAAAGAAAACACACAATTTTCCATTATGAATACTTTATTTGAAATTAACCATGTTTCAGTAACTTAAGTAATCTTTAGTTATTACATGTGATACCTTCAAAGTATCACATTTAAGTTAAATTGGTTAGGAGGTACATGAAAAGTATAATTCTTTCCAAAACTATATTTTATATTCTTCCAAAATAGCTGCTCAAATCATTTTAAAAGTATGTATTAATACATAGGTTATTATATAGTTAAGCACAAAATTAAATATGCACATATTTTGCCATATCCGAAACTATATATTTCTTGGAGAGGGTTTTTCTTTTAAATATGAGGTCTTTAATATGTGTAACTAAATGTAATTTTAATATTGTTTGTTTTGCAGGGGCAGTATAGTCTAGCAAGGGCACAACAGTCGTTTAAGTCCTTAGTACAAATACACGAGAAAAATGGTGAGTTCATACTCTCGTATATTGTTGGTGTGATCAAATTTTTCAATTAGAGAATTTTTAAATAGAGATTTGAGTTTCTGTAATCTCCTCTCCCTCTGGCCCCATCATAGAATATAAAGCAACCACCTTCATATGCTTGATCCTTATGGTCTCACGATTTTGTAAATAATACTTGTGAGTTTTAAAAAATTGTTTAGGGTTGTGAGGCACAAAGTTTCTCTTCCACTGTGACACGAAATGGATCTATTGTGGAAAAAACTCTATTATATTTGTTGGCCTCCACTGGAATTGTATCCAGTTCCTTTCGTTTGCTAAGCAAGAGTGATAGTCACTAAACCAACTCTGAGGCTTACATTTGTGGGTTAAATCAAATCATATCTGAACCTTGACATATTAAAAATTTATAATTTTGGTACATTGATAATATCATCAAAGTTGACTAAGTATGTCAAATTTCAGATTTGTTTGGCATTTAATTTTTTACTTTCAAAAAAGCCAATATTGCAAAACATTTTCAACATTTGTAAATTATGGATAAATATTTTAAGATATAAAATAATATACGAAAAGGTAAATATATATAGAAAAGGTTCTATAGGAACCTATCAGTATCCCCTTATATAATTTGGGATACAAATAATCAATTTATGTCTAAAACATATAATTTTTTTTCAACAAATTATAAGGGGTGTTTTTGAAATTACAAAAATAAATTTATTGATTGAAAAATTATATAATTGAAATACTGTGGTCATGTCACATATCAATTTAAAGATCATTGGAAACAAAAGAGAATGACATCAAATTGAGATCTCTAGGTTAAATAATTTATTTATGTACAGCTCTTTTTTAAAGATTGTAAAATTTGTGCGAGTTGGACTTTTAGTTGAAAAGTATCTAAAACCTAAAAATTATCTAGATTTTTTATTCTCTTTGATAGGGCAACGAACGAACAAAAAATCTGAATTCTTAAGGTTCAAAAATGTTTGTATTTGTTGCTTTGACACGGATTGACCCTTGTTCAAATTATAGCAATTTATGGGCCTTCTTTAGACCTTAGAAACATTTTCTTATTTTGTTCAAACCTTGTATGAAATTAGATCTTATTAATTTGAGTAAATTCTTCTGTCACATCTAGCATTGTCCTAATTTCTACTGATGCGTTTTGATGAACTTCATTTTCAAAATCTGTTACTGCTTCGTCCTGTAAAAGAATAGTCTTATATAACCTAAATAACCTCACCAGGAATATCTCAAAATCGCAGAAGAAGGTGAAGAGAGGAGGATACTTAGGTTATATAAGACAAGTCCTTTACGGGTCAAAGCAGTACAGAACAACTTTTAAAAATAGAACTCATCTGAAATACATCAGAAGTTAACCCTCTATCTGGCGATCGACCCAGCTGGGTCGATCCATGACGCTTGATCGACTCAAAAACACGTAATATGCAATTCAACATTTCGCCCACTTACAATCGTCCTATCGCAATAAATAAAATACCGTTGAAAAGCTAATGTTCGGTAGATGCATAATCATGCAAAAAAAAACCACAAAATGTTATAAATAATATTCCAGAAATTACTAAAGTTTGCATATTTTGGATACGGAACGTCAAAGATTTGCACTGACAAGTTGTAAACAAAAATGATGTCATTTTTGTCTAATATTCCCAATTCGATATTTCTGTCAAACAGATCGACCATAACACTGTTCCGTAGATCACATCTTTCTCTTTCGATCTGTGATTTCCAAATCTTTCTATCTGTTATAGTTTTTATTATATAAAAATTAAACAAAATCAAGAATTTTAACTCATTTTTACACGCTAAAAATTACTTTTTTTTTCAATTCAACTTTTATCCTAGTAAATATTATTTTATAGAAATGAATTATATATCACTTTAAAGGTGATGTTTCAATCTTTCATAATCATAATCTTTCATAAAAATTCAATAATACAATAAAGTTGACGATCATTCCGCTAGATTGCCTCACTTGACGCGACGGGGTTTATATAGAAAAATCTGTACTCTGTGTTCATATGATTTTACGAAATGGTAATAATTGTCCAAATACCACAAGTTGACAATATTATACAGTATTTTTCTTTCTCTTTCGAACTAAGAATTCGAAATTATCGTAAGTTATATAGATCACGAGATATATCCATTCTAAGAAATAGTAACCAAACCGAACCAGACTCATTTTTCTTTCTGTGCAATTTACTAAATGGGATATATCGATTACTTACATCGATATTTTGTAACCGATCATTACAGTATTTGGAAGATGAGATTTAGATCTTTCTGTTGGTACCACTCATTACTTCCTAGAGTTTTTTTTTAGGTTATTATTTCTGACTTGCAAGTTACTGTTTTACTCAGGCTTGTTTGTGTACTAAAATGACATATTGTGGTAGGCGTGTACGTGACTTGTGATTATATTTCTGTTAATATGTTTATTTATTATAATTTATGTATACAAATTATAATATCTGTATTATTGTTTGTAGAATTTATTGTTTTGAGTGAATGTTATTGTCATACATATCTAATACTGAGGCTGTCTAGAGATAGGTTATGTTATTCTGGTCTAACTTTTTTAGCAAATTTCTATTTGTTTGTAAATAATTTTGTCTAATGAAAGTTTTATAAATTGATTATGTTTTTACCAAAATGTATCTAAATTTATATAGGCCTATCTTTTAATTCTTTGAAAAAATGCTGATATAGTAAATATAGGCATTCATTTGGCATTTTGCCTTTGGTTTTTGTAAGGATTTTGAATTTCTGAGTAACGCAGAAAATTTTCTAAATTGATTTTTCTTTTTAGCAACTTTTATCCACAAATATATTACAAATCTCTAGTAATACTTGAAAAAAAAAAATAATTAATTTGTATGGTGTAGATTACCTTTTCTGTGGAATTTTTGCCTCGGCCACCGGACCATTTTTTGATTCCTGACCTAGTAACTCAAAATTTTTTAGATCTAAATTTTTTTTTTCACTACACAACTAAATTCTATGCACTTTCTGAAGGGAATGATAATTTTTAATTGTGTTTTGCATAATATTACTATTTTTGGTGATTTTTTCAAATGAGGTAAAAACTTCTTTTTTTTTTTTTTTTTTTTTTTTTTCGAAAATGTAACAAACTAATTTTTTTATCAACTTTTATCCACAAATATATTACAAATCTCTAGTAATTCTTGAAAAAATTTCAAAAAAAAATTTGTATGGTGTAGATTACCTTTTCTGTAGAATTTTTGCCTCTGCCACCGGACGATTTTTTGATTCTTGACCTAATAACTCAAAATTTTTAGATCTAATTTTTTTTTTCACTACACAACTAAATTCTATCCACCTTTCTGAAGGAAATGATAGTTTGTAGTTGCGTTTTGCATAATATTACTATTTTTGGTGATTTTTTCAAATTAACCCTCTACACGGCAGATTTTAATTCTCTTCGTTTGTTTAAAAATTAATATAAAATATTATTTGTATACTAAACCTAACTTATAGAATATCATTTTTCCTAGAAAG
Organism: Aphrophora alni; assembly: GCA_963513935.1. NCBI lineage: Eukaryota > Metazoa > Arthropoda > Insecta > Hemiptera > Aphrophoridae > Aphrophora > Aphrophora alni. The sequence goes on along the minus strand of OY740765.1, from coordinate 130,197,025 downwards.
GTGTGTAGAATTTAATTATGTAAAATATATATATATATATGAAACGGTTTTGGAGTAAGTATGTTAGGTGTCAAAAAATGAAGTTAACATTTTACAGAAAAACATGTATCATCCAAAGTCAACAGCTTACCATCATTTTTCAAGATATACAAAAGTTTTGTATAATATTTGTGAATATATTTAGAAATAAAAAAATTAATTTGTTACATTTTCAAAAAAAAAGTTTTACGAATAAAGGGGAAATGTCAGGCTTAAGCAATGCTAGGAGTGAACATTTTTAATTCAACTTTGAAACACTGTATTTCAGAAATTGAAAACAAAATGAGGTCTGGTTTACAACATAGTTTTGGAGATACACTATTTTGTATGTATCCTATACTGAACTGACTATATTTCATTACTGTACCTTCTTTTTGGTCAACCTCTTAATAACTTATTTACAGATACACTAACTAACATCTTGGCCAGATGTATTCGGAACTTTAGCATGGTCTATTAATTTTTTTTTGATTCACACACTGTTTTTGATTCGCATACTGTTAAAGAGAACAAGAGAATTGTCAAAACATGTTCCTAAGAGATTTTAAATGGGTAATTCTTGTACCATTTTTCTGTTTTTCGCAATGTGCTGTAAGAATTTAGTTCATCTGAAATGTCAACTCCCTTCTTCGTAAAATTGTAAGCTAGCATACATGTTGGCTTCAAAATAGGTTTTCCTTTCCTATTGTTCTAACAACTAATTGGAACTAACACATTGGTGTTTATATAAAAAGTACCCTGTTTTATTGTTTTCACAGGTAAACAGAAGCCATTTTCAGAAAGGAAAAGAATTTTTAAGTTTTAGCTAATAAACCCTGCACTTTTTCGGGAGTCCTTGTTAGTAGTGTCGTCGTGAATGTGTTAAATATTATATGAATGCCAGTAAACAATTTTATGTTGTATTTCTATGTTTGTGCAGTAATTTTAGATAATCTGCACATTTGGTAGTCTGAATAATTCCCAGTCCCAATTAGATTGAATTAATGTATTTCTATTGTATTTGTCAAATTATAATTCAGAGTTCTAAAACACTAATATAAGTCATTAAAGTTGGAGGATTAAAACATATTTTCATAAATTTATGAGTTTGATATTTTTACCTCCTCCATTTAGTAAAATGTAAATGTAGTCTAGTCTCTGATCAAAATGTAGTCGTTCTGTATGACACTTTCTGTGGGTCAGTACTGTATTTAAAATTTGGAGTTATTACAACAACCCATTAAAAAATTTTTTTTTAATCATAACCCACTGATTCAAAATACTTTCTATTTAATATTCTTATTTAGTTCAAATTTGAATAATTTCTTATCATACCAACCCTATATTAAAATTTGTTGTGTCTAACTCATTGTTGTTGATGTGTCTAACCCAGTGATGGGCAAACTTTTTAAAAGGAGGGCCAGATGAAATTTAAAAATTTACAGACGGGCCAAAAAAAAAAAAAAATACAAGTTATAGGCCTAAACCTTTTTATTGTTTAATTTTACATCATACACAACTTATATACTAAAATGGTAAAAACTTCCAAACAAGTCACAAAAAATGATTAATCTTTAGAAGAGCATGAAGGCGTATGAGACAGATGAAACTGTGACTGAGATTCTAAAAGTTGATCATAATCTGGTAGAAACTGAGATGAGCTGATTCGCAGTAGTGAAGCTAAATTATGGTCAGTCAATCGGTTTCTAACACTGTTTTTGCGAAGCTTCATAGTAGAAAACACCTGTTCACAGATGTAAGAAGAGGAATACATCGAAATTATCTTCTGAGCGTGAGATTTCAGGTTTGGAAAAGTTGTTTTTGACAGGGCCTTGTAGAACTCAATCTTCGAAACATTGAGAAATAGTTGTTTCAATTCAGTGTTACATTGCAACTCAATTAGTTCGAGCTGCAGTTCTGGTTTAACTGATTCACAATCCAAATTAAATGGCATGCTAAAAATCTCCAGGTCCTGTTCGATAACTTTGAAGTTTTGGAATCTTCGATCATATTCTTCATGAAGGCATTTTACGTTTTTCTCATAGCTCTTAACTTTGTCTTCTGTAACTGCAATGGATTTTAACCTTGGAAAATGAGTGAAGTGTTTCTTGAGTAGTTGTTTGGAAAATAGATTTAACTGCAGTTTGAAACTCCTGATATGACCCCAAGTATCATGAATCAATTGATTTCTTCCCTGGAGTTTAAGGTTCAATTTATTGATGTGGCTAAAAATATCTGTAAAAAATGCAAAGTCTGAAAGCCATAACATATCTTTCAAATGATCACACTCGTCCATTCCTTTTTCTTCCATAAAAGAGATAATTTCGTCTTTTAGATCCCAAACTCGTTCAAAAACCCGCCCTGCACTGAGCCACCTTACTTTGGTGTAGTAAAGTACGTCAGAATATTCTGACTGCAATGAGTAAAGAAACTCTTGAAATTGCCTTTGGTTGAGTGCTCGCGAACGAATGCTATTAACAATTTTAATAAGAACATCAAGCACATGTTTCATTTCTAGAGCAGATTTACACAGAGTTTCTTGATGGATGATACAATGAAGAAACACCACTTCGTTCCCAGGAAATGATTCATTAAATTTGCCTACAAAACCAGATTTTGCCCCTGTCATATTTGGTGCTCCGTCAGTAGTAATGTTACAAATAGTGGTCAGAGGTACTTTCAAAGATGTGATAGTTTCTTGAAATTATTCAAAAATGTCTGATCCTTTTGTCGTTCCCTTTAATGAACGCATGGAGCCTAATTCTTCAGTAACACCAAAGTTGTCATCTATACCTCTTATAAATATCAGTAACTGAGCTGTGTCAGTTATGTCGGTGCTTTCATCCAACGCAAAAGAACAGAATTTAAACGTGCTTATCTTTGATTCTAGTTGTGTTACAAACTGCTTGTTAATAGCTTCAATTCTAGACGTAATTGTTTTTCGGGACAAACTTACTGCTTCAAAATCCCTTGTTTTTTCAGGACACAAAATATCACTTACTTGAAGTAAACAAGTTTTTACAAATTCGCCATCAGAAAATGTTTTGTTACTTTTAGCAATATTGTATGCTACAACATAGCTGGCACGTGTAGCAAGCTTTTGAGAGCTGTTCTGCTTTTTAAAAATATTTTTGCTGACCTGATATTTGCTTACGTAGAGCTCCTGATTTTTGCTTCCGTTCTTCTTCAGTCATCTTTTCATAAGTGGCGTTGTTATGTTTTGTCATGAAATGTCGAGAGAGGTTAAATTCCTTGAATACGGCTACAGCTTCATTGCAAATTAGGCACACAGGTTTATCCTTAATAGGTGTAAAAAAGTATTTCCAAGTCCACTCATCTTTAAAAACACGACATTCTGAATCAACTTTACGTTTTTTAGTTGCCATTGTACCGGTCAAAAAGCACACTACCGACAAACTCAACTATATAAATACAAGTCAGACTAAGAGTTGCAGAGGTGACGTGGCCTACGTGACTGTCTGAACTACACTGACCTTGAGAACAGCCGACGGACAAAACAATATTGCTAGCGCCGATTCATCCCGAACTTGACCGAGCAACACCGAACGATCTACAGGACAGGCCACACGCATCGCACTAAATCGCCATACTACCAATATACATACATTTTCTACGGAAAGAGGCTCCCGTTAACTATTATAGCTGCACAAAAAAAATTATCACTTCCTATGTGCAATTAATTTTAGGGGTTAATCAAAATCGTGTCGCGGGCCGGATCAGACTAGCCCGAGGGCCGCACTTGGCCCGCGGGCCGTACTTTGCCCATGACTGGTCTAACCCATGCATGACAAACAAACCACAGACAAGATATCATTAATCCGAAAATGTGTTCTTAGTGGTACCATAGTGATCCTAACTAAACACTGTGAAATAGTCACATTATTGCAATTATTTTTATTATTTTATTTGCTACGAAATTGGAAAATAATAAAACAATTATAGATTTTTATTATCAGCTGTTATTATTAATATTATTTGTTTGATCTATAAAAGATTTTTTTTTTTTACAATCTACATTTTTTTAAATATATAATTTCATACATTTCATAAAATTATACATAAATAATTTCATAGATAGATTTTCATTCTTGTTTCCAAAACTAAAAACTATACTAAACTAAAATAGTATTAACTATAAAATAACTAACTATTGTTTATACCCTGACTGACCTATGCAAACAAAGATTCTTCCCGAAAATACAAAATTAAAAATAACTTTACAAAATAAACTTAGCTATAAAAAAATGGAAAAAGAAGGTTGGAGAAACTTTGCTTTTTAAATAAAGTGTGTTTTTAGTGAAAATTTAATATAATTTGTTTTTTCTACATTTTGAATCATTCTATTTTTCGAAATCCACCCCTTTCTGGGCATTATTCATGACCAAAACAACATGTGTGTATCTTCCATATAACACAGAACAGTGTCATCTGCAAAAGAAGTCTGCCTTTATATTAGCATTAGAAAGGTTGTTAACATAAACAAGAAACAAAATTGGATCTAAAACAGGCCCTTGAGGTACTCCAAATGTATTAAACACACTCCCAATTTTCACACATTGCTTTCCCTCAAATAGATAAGTACGGAACCAATCAAACATAACACTTCTAAATACAACAATTAAAATATTATGGTCGACAACATCAAAAGCTTTTTTAATGTCTAGAAACAACCATCTTACTTTTTTAGCTCAATTTATATTGTTCATAAACTTTTACAATGCATGTGTAAGTACTAAACCTTCTCTGAAGCGAAATTTGTTTTCACTGAAAAATATAATTTTCTATAAATAATTTATTAATTTTTTCCCTTTCATATTTTTTCTAAAATTTTCAAAAATGTAGCGACATGTCTATACACCTTTTTTCTTCTACTTTTTACCCCTTTTTTTGTATATAGAAATAACAACAGCTTAACTTATCAGGGGGAAATACCTATATTGAAAATTAAAATAAATATGTGTAATAATAGATATAAGAGTTTACCATACACTGGATTTAACCAAATCAGAACTATTATTATCATTATCCGAGGATTTGCCATCCTTTAAAGAAACAATTATACTAACAATATCATCTTTTAAAATTGATCCTAAAAACATGGAGAAAGCCTTGCACCCTACCTTACAACATGACTCATATGTTGCTGTGTATGTACAATGTTTACATAGGTTTACTGTATTAGATTCTGAAGACAAAGAATCCGCAATTGACAAAAATAAGTAATAATTTTCGTAGTTAACAGCTCAAGGTCTTCAACTTTCCATCAATAAAAAATGTAAAATTCTTGCTATTACTTTTTTGCCCAGTTATGGAATTTACAATATGCCACTTTTTTTTGGAATAGTTTCCACAACATTCTTGTAACATATCAAAATAATATTTATTTTTTAGTTGGTGAATGTCTTTGTGCAATTTATTCTGAAAATTTATAAACCTGCTTCACAAATCAACATTTGTAGACGATTTTTTTTTTTTTTAATTTGAGATGAGATATGATGAGATAATTCTGATCTGATTTTATTTTTATTTCAGGATGGTTCACACCCCCAAAAGAAGATGGTTAGACGGAATGCTCCAGCCAGAGACTTTGAACATACAAAATGTAAAAAGTGATATTTTTAGACATGCGCCTCCAAAATGCGACATTTCCCATTGTCACTGTCATCTGTCTATTATTATATTACTTTTAAAAATCACTAAGATTTTTTTGAAATATCAGATTAAAAAGTCAGCTATCAGTTTTGTACATATTTGTTTTTACGTTTAATGGTGGTACAATATACTAACCAAAATTAAATTTTTGTACAGAAAAATTCATCTGTTTCAGACAGATTTTCATTTGCTATTTATTTTTTTAAACTGTTTATTTTGTAAATATTGTGATGCGTGAATATTTTCCATTCCTAACTATGACACATGTATTTCGAGATTGCACAAGACTATCATGTGTGATGGTAAAATTTGGAGTAGAGTGCTCTCAAAATAAGCCTAGATTTATTAAGTCTGATTTGTAAGCTAATTCGATCTTGATAAGTTTTTGTACAGAAAATTCTTCTAACCTCCTTGTTATTGTAAAAATGATTTTATTTTTAGTTTTATGTTTGTAATTTTATTCCTAAACATAATTATTAACGTAATATCACTCCATAGACTTAAGTTTATTATTTTTTCCTGTTTTGTAGGTTTTTTTTTAAAGAATGTGTTATTGCATTAAACTAATTTAAAAAACTATTGTTTTTGCTTTTCCTAACCTTTTAATTTGAAAATTTTAAGATTGAAATTTTTTTCAATCTATAGGGATACCTTTCATTTAACTTATTAAGAATACAGTACTACCTCGTTTATCCGGACCTCGTTCAACCGGATGTCCGGATTATCCGGATCGATCCAGAACAAAAAATTAAAATATTAATCAAGGATAAAATAAAGCAAAAGCTTAAAGTTTCAAAATATTTTAATAATTATTTTGAATAATATTTATAATATTTTGAAACTTTAAGCTTTTGCTTTATTTTATCTTTGAATATGGAGTTTCAACAAGAAATATATGCTATTACATTAATGTTGATAAAACCGTGATTTCCTCAACACTACAGTGTCGCCTTGAGGTATTAGGGCGGATTGTTGATGCACTGGGAAGAGAAAGTGGAGGAGCAATGACCTCTGCGTCACCATCCCCCTACCCCGACGCGGCATGACAGTGACCTTGTCTATTGTCTACGCCGGCGGGTAGTCTGTCACGTGCTAGCGACCGGAATACATCATTACCATATCGTGCTGTGCAGTGTTTAGTTTCTTTACATTTTTGATCGGATACGGTTAATAGTATTATATTCGTGTGTTAGCGTTTGTGCGTGGAAATGGCGACGAAACGAAAACGTAATGTGCTTACAATGGCCCAAAAGTTAGACGCATTGAATCGTATAGAAAGGGCCACATTGAAACGTCACACCAAATTAAAACAGAGGAAGATAAATGACTTTTTTGTAAATAACAACTAAAATTAAAAGCATGTGTAAATATTTCAGGTGTGTAAATAAAATGTTTTTCATGATTTACAGTACATTGTGTAATTTCGTGTATTGTGTAAATTGACTGACTGTGTAAATATTGTTTTTTTCATGACTTATAAGTGGTAAGTTATCATTTTATATTTTGTTTTATTTATCTTTCTATAATTTCGGATTATCCGGATTTTTGATTAACCGGATCACTTCCGGTCCCAATTAGTCCGGATAAACGAGGTTGTACTGTACTTTAATGTAATAGCAGATATTTCTTGTTGAAACTCCATATTCAAGCATAAAATAAAGCAAAAGCTTAAAGTTTCAAATATTTGAAACTTTAAGCTTTTGCTTTATTTTATCCTTACTAGGAATAAATTTCAAGAAGTGAAAATTGCAGAATCTATGAACCAGAACCGGTGTTTGTACTGATTAATCGTTATTTAGAAAATTAAATCACTAATTGATCAGCTTTCTATAATAGTTTTTTGTAAGACAATAATTATACAAAAATTAAACAGCATTTTTTGAGAAAAGGTGTTGGTTTTATTGAAATTTAAGGTTTTATAGAGCAAAAACAATTACCTATTGACTGTTACATTGCGGCCACTACCCTCAATTAGCTGAACAAGTCTTTCTACTACACTTTTGGCCAAATCGTCGACCTTAAAGGGTCGCTCCGGTTGCTTTCCAGCGTAAATTTCCATGTTGGACATGTAGAATGACTTTGCATACACCATAGAAAAAAAATTTTATCCTGTTTTTTATATATTGAAGCTAAAACACTAGCATTTCGTCTATGTTAACAAACTCTCTTACCACATAATTCTTTTTCAACAAAATGTTGAAATAAATGTCTAATAGGTGCCAGTTTGACTTGTAATTTTCTTTCATCTTTAGAATTTACGTCATTAAACCTCAATGCACAAAGTAAAAATTAAAACTTTTGATTGAGATGTATGTACTAAAGAACTCGACTAAAGATCTTTCAAGTTTTGATAAGACCCTCTCAGAACTTCTGCTATATACAATAAACCAATCACTGCTTTTGTTTCTTGAGGATTTGTGGGAAGACATTCTCTCTCACTACATTAATTACTTTTTTTTTCAATCCATATATTTGTGTTCAGGGATATTTTATTCACCATTTCTACAATGAAAAAAAGATTCCATGTATCAAAAAGCGTTTTTAGATTGTTTAGCGTGAAAATGACTCATTATTTATTATTAATTGAGTATTATGTTCCTTTGTGCTGCTCTCCTTTGTCTTGCTAGCTCAGTATACCATAGGGTAACCCTATGTTACTGAAAAAAAGCTTCTTTTACATTTTCTAGTGTTACTTTAGAAGTATGAAGTCTTTTCGTAAGTGGAATGTCTTCAATAATGTCAAAATCATCTAACATCACAATATTTTTGTCAGGAGTATCTTCTTCTATTTCACAGATAAGTTATCATTTTCCGCTTCATTATCTCCTTCATCAGGCTCTTCTTCATCACAAAGATTTTGAACGAAATCACCAAATGGTCGTGGCTGTAGAATTTCTTCTTTTTGAACACTATCTTTTTGAACCCTGTCTTCTTCAAATGGATCGACAATAAAGTAATTACACAATTATGATAAGAAAGTAAAACTCTGAGTAACTAAACAAGTGCTGTACAGTATTTACAAAAAAATATATGAACACATTAGTCACCACAAACCACAATATATCGTCATTCAAAGAGGTGTACAGGCAACTTAACTCTGAACAGATACTTTACACAATGTCCATGCACAACAAAATTTACGCTCACACTGAAGTTATAAAGAAAACGGGTACTGGAAAAGGTGGGGCGGATTCCTAGAATGATGCCCGTTAAGAAGGTTGCCGGAAAGTTAAGTTTAATGAGGAAAACGTTAGTAAAGCTATTCTTAACAATGACCAAAAATAGGAAAATTAATTAAATGCACCAAAGGTCCTTTGGAAACACACTATATTTAAGAAAAGATCTATATTTAAGAAAGTTAATTTAATGAGATGCATCATCATCTCGTCAATACTGAACTTAATTTCTTCTTTTATAGAAAGGAAATTCCGGCGTAAAATATCAGTCATCATTCTGTGTGTTATCTACAAAATGGATAAAATGTCTAATCAATAAATATTTTCTAAGTGGCATCACAGATGCAATTAATTCAAACCGACTATCATTCTACTAGTAATCTTTTTATTATACCTATGGTACATTCAATCTCAATAAAATTCCTATAAATCACCTTTTTTTTTTATATACCGAGACGATTGTTTTGTATTGTACTTAATAGTTTCCTCAATAATGATATTCCAAATATGATTTGAAAAAAAGATCAGAAAAGTACTGACTTGGCTTATGAATAGAAACATTCATTCAGAGTTTGAGTTTGCAGAGAAAGTTGATAGTTTGTCTTTCTAGCGCAGTTTAAGCGAATCGAAGTGGTTTAAACTTGTCTGTTTTGATTCAATATACTATTTTATCCTATTATTTGAAAATGTAAAACTAGATTATATTTGTGTTTAATTCTTGCACTATAATCAGTAATTTTATTATTTGGTGTACTAATACTATTTTTAAGTATTAATTGAGGACAGATTTGTGTTTTAGTTTTAACTAGGCTGAGCCATGCAAGACCCCTCCTCTATAGAGTTTAACGAAACTGAGCGTGCTAACCAAAAATATAATAGATAATAATAATAAATCTTTAAAAAGAAAGCCAGATAGTGAGGAAATTACTAATAATTTACTCATGGTTCACAGTAATGACTTGCCTAACATTCAAAACAAAAAAAAATATGGAATATAAAGAAAATAGCCTAGAACCTTTCGAGGTTATAATATGTACCTTAGATAAGACAAAAATTAATTCTTTTAAGTAAATAAATTAAAACAACAATTTTTTTGGTATAAACCACAATATTTTAATTGAAACTGGCAAATATAACAGTTTCAATTAAAATATTGTGGTTTATACTAAAAAAATTGTTGTTTTAATTTATTTAAAATGGAATACCACCAAGTACCTATGGTCTTTAGCATAAATACCGTTTAAGTAAGGTAAAATTATACAAGAACACAATCTTAAAATTGACAATATAACAAGAAAGGGTAAAAATTTATCTGTGGAATGTCTGGATGCCTACTCTGTTAACGCCTTGTTAATTTCACCTTCTTTAAAGAAATATAACGTATTTGTCCCTCCTCATAGGGTGGAGTCAGTGAGTGGGTGTAGTTTATGCTGAACTAGATTTAGACCCTCAAGAATTATTGTCAAATTCTATTAGTCAATCAAAAATTATATATATATATATATATATATATATATATATATATATATATATATATATATATATATAACTTTTATTTTAAAACAATCAGAGAAAAGTTTATTTTTACAATATTTTATTCATTTATATCATATACAATATTAAATTTAGAAATTATCTCTTTGAAATTGAGATTTCTTTCTCCTCGGCAATTCTATGGGTCAAATTTATTTCAATATACTTGCATATAGTTTGGGGTTGAATTATTACATGCCTCATATTTTAAAAATAATAACTTATCTACTAAAAATAAATAAAATTTCAAATAATATTGTCCTTATTTAGTTCCAATGTCAGCTTTCGCGTGGTGTTTTTCGGCCCGCTCGTTCACCTGCAATTCGTTATGCAATAATCGGCGTGATTTTCAGTTTTTGTTTTCACACCTGTCACTTTGGAGTTCTGAAACTTCACCATTTTGTTTAGTTCCTTTAATAAACGCACTAGCCGCAGCGAAGATTCTGTCTGACCCTCAGATCTTGGTTATTTTCACACTTCTTCGTTTGGGGGGTTATTATTTACTGATCACCCTGGGACTTACAGATTCTTTAGTATATTTGATTTGAAACAGGTTTTCTTAAATTTGAAACTTTAACTTAATCCATTTCCACACAAAGGCGTGAAAACTATATCGTTTCTATTTTAATCAACTTTTTATTTTTTACTTTAATTACTTGTTAAACTTTACTCTATTAATTATCCCTATACAATACATTCTCAAAATTTAGATTTATTTAACTTTCAAGTTATATCATTTCTCTTAACTTTTTTAATATTAATTTTTTCAAAATTTGTCCAAGAATCTTTTATTCTTAGAATTATTTACCAATCACAGAAATACCAAGGTTTTTTGATTTTGAGTAATTTTGAAAAAAATTTAATTCTTCATTCAAATCTGCTGCAGCGCATGTTGATTTTTATGAATTAACCGTAACTGATCTGTATTGCGTACAACTTGTACTACAATTACACATCCTTTAACTTTATTATTTCATATTTTCATAATTCATCAAATATGAATTTTTTATTCAAAATCTACCGACATACGATTTTACTGTCAAAACGGGTAGGCGAAAGTTGACTTTAGACCGAGTCATAGGTCAGTTTCACTGACTTGCGCTGAGCAGCAAAGTTGGTTACAATTCAGCCAAACCTTGTATTAGGATTAAATTTTGATTTTTCTCATTTTTGACCAAAATATAATCCCATACAACGAATTTCCGTTGTAGTACCAATGTACTACAACGAAAAAACTCAAAGTCTTGTTTCTGAGTCAGACTGTACGTTTCCCCTAGTTTCTTTAATAAACGCACAAGTCTCAAACCCTGGAATTTTTTATCCAGGATTCGTTCCCGAGAGATAGAGAACGAATTAATCAACCCACTGAAAGTTTTGGCTTATTTTTTTTATCTGGCCTGGATTGATTAACCTCTTCAACAGTTTAAGTTTCCCTAAACCGTTGGTACCCCCCTATTTATTAAATTACTTATAGTACTAAATTTACTTTACTATTCTCAGGGAAAGCACGACTTTAATTTTACTTTACTAATCCCCAAGTAGTGTGTTCTGAAGAATACCTCTGTCACACAATATATTTTATCTCGATCCCCTTTAATTTCTAATTTAATACAAATGGTGTGGATTATCTAAATTAAACAACACAAGATTGTTAATATTAATAAGAAAGAAATAATTTATTCAATCTGCTTTTAAGTAAATCAAAATTAAACTTTTCAAATATTTAAAACAATTATACTATTAATCAAACAAAATTTATGACTCTTTATCAAATAATATTACATTAAAAAATAAAGCATTTTACATTTTATAAATTACTTTAACTAGGTGCAGATTGGCAGTTTACACTTGAGGAAAGTTATATTTCAAGAATTAATTTTTAGCACTTCCTCTATTCAATTCCTGAACGCTAATTACCCAGTTTGACAATTTAATTAGTCGTTCAGGTCTAATTTATTTAATTTACTATTATATTAAAAGAAAAATGTCCACAATTAAATTTATCAAATTACAAAGTATTATTTAACATCTTAAATCTATATCCCAGGAAAATCAGTTGAATTTACTTTAATTTCGGCCAATTTTGCCTTGCAAACAAAAAGGGATACCTTGATTGATGATCCTGATTCCTGGATAGGGAAGATGTTGTTGTCCTGGTGACCGTTGGTTGTAGAAAATGATTTACAGATCCATGGAGTTAATGCGAGGTTCTGGCCACGTGTTGATCTGGCTAACACTGGATGTAATTTTTTACCACTTTTTTGAGCCTCGCTGTAAACTACTTAACTTGCCATTTCACCTATCACTTCCTATCATACTATTTTATTTTATCGAAAATAATTTTTTCTCATTTTATAACTTTTGGAAAATTTGTGCACCATAACTTTGGGCATAGTAACACTTTAAACTGTTTTAATTAATTTTGAAGAACAGAGCGAGCTCGGGCATAGCCCCCGTGTAGTATTTAAAACTTGATTTTTTAGAAGAGAGCGACTCAGTCGCCGGCAGTTATATTTATAGCTAAAAAATACGATATTCTCGTACCAATTTATTTCCCTCACAGGGATAATGTGATATTTCCTTTTTTCACCTTTTCCATGAAGTTTTTTGATAATTTTCATTTTCTATTATTATATTAATTTATTTGTGGTTGGTTTACTATGGTCCGAGTCTTTAAATTCCTTTATTTTAATTAATTTCCATTAATTAATCTTTTCTATCTGGTAGTAGACTGGTTGGTAACACTAACTCCGCCCCTTCCGACGTCACGAAGTCATGACGTTTCAGCTTCTACATCTTCCAACTTGTAACTAGACATTTGGCTATTGTTTTTCTTATTTTTTAATTTATTAGGTTAACTGATGACTTTTTCTTGTTTTAAACACCAGCATCTTGTAGATCTTGATCTGAGCTTTCACGAGAAGTTCGCGTGGTGATTATCGGCCCGCCCGTTCACCTGCAATTCGTTACGTAATGTTTTGTGTGATTTGTGATTTTGAATTTTCACACCTTTCACTTCACAGTTCTGAAATTTCACTATTTTGTTTTTTATGCGTAACAATTCTCACAGCCGTGGCGCCGATATTCTGCTCCTGCTAGATTCTGAGTTTTTGACACCTGTATTCACACCTCTTCATTTGGGGGGGTTAATATATACTGATTACCCTGAGATTCACATATTTTGTTAAATACTCAAAACTAATCAGGTTTACCAAATCTTAACTTATTTACTTTATCCCTGCTCCCAAAAAAGTGTGAAAACTGTAACCTTTTATTTTTAATTAATTTTTTAATTTTTTCTGAATTTATTTGTAAACCTTTGTCTTATAAAACACTTCTTTACAACTCTTTATTAAAATTTACTTTTCTTTATGTTTTATGCAATTTATTCTTTTTACCATTTCACCCAACTTTTTATTTATCACTTTTTTCAAAATTTTACCAAGAATATTTTATTCTTAGAATTTATTTTTATTCTGAAAAATATTAAATTTTTTTACTTTTGACCAATTCTGAAAATTTTCGGATTCTTTATTCAAATTTATTGCAGCGTGTGTTAATTATTATGAAACAACCGTAACTAACTTGTACTACAATAACACATCCTATAACAGTATTATTTCATATTTTCAAAATTCATTAAATACAGATATTTTATTCAAAATCTACCGACATACGATTTTACTGTCATAACGAGTAGGCGAAAGTTGACTTTAGACCTGGTCATAGGTCAGTTTCACCGACTCGCGGTGAACAGCAAAGTTGCTTACAAATTAGCCAAACCTTGTATTAGGATTAGATTTTGATTTTTGATTTTTTGACCAAAATATAATCCCATACAACGAATTTCCGTTGTAGTACATGTAGGACTATTCCAATATACATAGTATATTTACATGTAGTATATAATTTAAATAATTCATTTAATCCTCTAAATTAAAAATTTACAAATACAGGAACATTCTAAAAGTGATCTAGTGAAATACTCAATCAAGTATACCTAAAATACCAGAATTGACTAATTTTATTAACAAAAATTACATTAAAATTGCCATTTTCCAAGAAACTTGGTTTAAAAAAAGTATGCTTAAAGATACCTATTTTTGATTCAATAAGGCAGGATAGAGAGATATTTAGCCTTTTTTATCCATAACTCTATTGTATCCAGTGAAATTGATGTTATAACCTCCAAACCTATAGAATATCAGGGGATAAAATTTAACAATTGTAAAAAACCGGTTAATATGTATAATGCTTATAGCACTAATAATATAGATAAGGTTATTTGGGGGTAATCATATATTCTCTAAGGATGATGGATTCTCACTTCTGTGTGGAGATTTTAACTGTCATCACCCGTTATTTGATAACAAAAACACTTGTCCTAAGGGGAATCTTATCAGCCAGCCTATAATGATTATAGTTAATGATAAATCACACACTGCCTTTCATACACCTTTCAGATCATAGGCTCCGCTTGACTTAACTTTTGCATCACCAAGTATTCATCTTCTTATTGAAAATTGGAATGTTGCAAAGGATTCTATGGGTAGTGATCATTTTCTAATTCAAGGATAAAATAAAGCAAAAGCTTAAAGTTTCAAATATTTAATAGTATAAATGAGCTACAATTGTTTCGCCTTGCGGCATCGTCCGCAGTTGCCCGACGATGCCGCAAGGCGAATTAATTGTAGCTCATTTATACTATTAAATATTTGAAACTTTAAGCTTTTGCTTTATTTTATCCTTGAATATGGAGTTTCAACAAGAAATATCTGCTATTACATTAAAGTTGATTTTCTAATTATTTTTTAAATTGATCTTACATCTATTACACACAATATTGAATATTCAACGAAATTTATAAATAATCCCAAAGCAAATTTGAAAAAGCTAATTGGATACTGTATACCTCGATTGTTGAACGAGAGGTAAATAAAATTTCGGAGAAAAATATTGATTCTCCAATTGATGATATAATCAACTTAGCAAAATCTCAAGCAATTCCTCTTTTCAAATGCCCTATTAATAAAAATAAACATAAATTTAACCCAAAAACTTGTTGGACTGAGGAATATTTTTTAGCTGTAGCTAATAGAAGATTAAAATTTAAAATGAAAATGTCAAACTTGCGTTATTAACAATATAAACAAGCAAGCGTTAATTAAATCAAAAGAAATTATACAGGAAGCTAAAAAAGGGGAAGAAATTTGTAATAAAATAGAAAATAATAACTCGGCCAAAGTTTGGGAGATAATAAAAAGATTTAGATGTAATAAAAATCAAAATAATAAAGTAAACCTATTTTATAATAGAAATATTTGTTCTAAAATTATGGATTTCTTCTCTCCACCAAATAATATACCACATTATCAGGAAGTCAACCCACCTATATTTAACATTAAGTGTCATTTTTTAGGTGGCCCATTGACCAAGGGTGAAATAAATAAAGTAATTAATTTTTTTTAAAAACAACTCCAGGATTGGATGGAATTAGTTATTCCATGATAAAACATACCAGATAATGCTTTAGATAAATTATTAAATATTTAAAATGAAATATGTTTAAATAAATAAAAACACCTTCCAGAAAATATAGAAAAACATAAAAATTATTGCATTATTAAAACCAAATAAAAACAAATGCGATGAGGAATCCTATAGACCCATATCTCTAATCTCATGCTTTACTAAAATGTTAAATACCTTAATTTAAAAAAAGACTGGAATGGTTTGTATAATATAATGACATTATACCAAATTCACAATACAGTTTCAGAAAAAAAGGGATGCGCCGATTATTTATTACATTTAATCTCTGATGTACATATTGCACTTACGCATAACAAGACTATACTGGCAACATCTTTAGATATATCCAGAGCATATGAACATGTTTATATACCGCCACTTCTTAGAAAAAAATTTGTTTTAGGCATCCTGGGAAATTTCATATATCATTGCTACAAATGGCTTACCATCAAAGAACTAACTTTAACTGACTCTCAAATTAACATTGCTAGATGTAGTGTGTTAAGTCCTCTTCTATTTTCTATATACACTTCAGATATTAAAAACCATATTCCAAGACAGGTTTTCATTTTGCAATATGCAGATGATATAACTCTATATTATACAGTTAAATCATATCAAAATACAGTATCACTTATGCAAACAGCATTATCACAAATGGTTGATTATTTAAATAAACTTCACAAAAATATCAACTCTAATAAAAGTAAGGTAATTTCTCAAGAAAAAAACAAATAGTGTATAACCCACCTTTAACCATAAATAGGGGGGAAAATCGCTCTGCTTAATTCTATAAAATTACTGGAAATGAAAATTGATAATAAATTAAACTTCAAACAATATTTACTGCCAAGGTAGTAAAGATCTAAATATTTTAAAAAACTTGGCTTGTGGAACCAAAGGAGCTCATCCTATTTACCTACTAAACATATACAAGGGAACCAAACTTAAATACTGTAGTTTCTTATTTGGACATATAACCAATAACAAACTCATATTTTTAGATAGGATTCGAAATCAAACTATTAGGATAGCCATTAATGCAGTTAAAACAGTAGCCATTATAGCCCTACAAATAAAATCTGCATTGCTTCCTCTATATATATCAGAAGACAAATTCTAAATAACAGATTTATGTATAAAATCATTACTGATCATAATATCCTGTTAGAAATAACATATTTGAACTTAATATGATAGCAAATCATAAATATTAGAAAAAGAAACATTTACCTATATATATATATATATATATATATATATATATATATATATATATATATATATATATATATATATACAAATATTGCTCCAAAAAGTTGTAAAAGGATATATATATATATATATATGCCTTTAACTCTTGTTTAAAAAATTTTAACCTTTTTCAAAATAACACTGTTATAAAGAAGTTAAGTCAATATTCTTTTACAAATCCCATAAATTTTAATATTTGTTGTAATCCTAAAGTTGGATCTGATAATTTTTCAAAAAAGAAAAATAATGCGATTATTCCATTCCGTCAGAAATGTTTTTAGTCCATAAACATTCCCTCTGGAGTTAACATATAAAATTAACCCTATATCATCAAACTATATAGCAGAACTATATCCTACCTATATACAATATATAAAGAAATCAGAGAGGCAAAAAATCATAATATACTCTGATTCACAAACAGCTATAATAAAAATTTGAAATACAATATTGAATGAGGAAGGGCAAGATTTAATCCTAAATATAATAGCTACATTATCTTACAATGGGTTCCAGGGTACATTGATTTAAAAGACAACTAATATTTAGACAAGTTGGCAAATCCTGGTTCAAAGGTACTTATGCCCAGGGACCAGTCCTATTCATGGTAGAGATTTCTGATGGACCTCAGGAGAGAAGAAGTATCTATAACCTTAATCTGATTTCCATATTTCCTAATATTCAAAATTTCTTAGTTGTCTCCTACTTTTTGTAATTAACAATATACTCGTACATTGTACTTCTATCCCATAGACAATAAGAACATTATCTGTTTGTAGAACCTCATTAACAATTTGATAATCATAATTACATGGGGCCTGATGCAAAACTATTCAATTGGTTAAATTCTCAATTAATAATATCAATAACAAGATATAGAATATTGATAAATAAATTAGTGCTATTGAAGATAGTGATGGTGGTGATTAATGGTAAATAGTGGTTTACTGCACAAGATTAATGGAAAAGTATTAATCCACAGAGACAAATAACTGGAATGGAAAATTAATTTAATGTAAAGGATTATAGAAATAATTTTTAAAAAGTGCAAGAAAGGGCTCTCATGAAGTAATTCAGTGCCCAGCCTAGAAAAGCAAATCAAGAATAAAAAAAATTAAATAAATAAATAGTAACATTAGATATTGAAGAATGCCCTACACTCTCTACATCTGTAACACAGTAATATAGAACTCTTCTTTTTTTCTATTGGAATGATGAACAGTAAATCAATTTTGTTTATCTGCTTGATTTGTTCTCCCCCCCCCCCACATGAAGCTTTGAAGTTTTTTAAAAAATTTTTGATCGAGTAGAAACCATTGGACCTATTAATATTTTTTCTATTGTCTGAGGAAACTGATACTAGAGATTTATACTGATTTATTGGAATATAACTACCCCACAGAGAGGGGTGCAGAATAGCTGCACCTAATAAAAGAGGGTTGGAATCCCTTGTGTAACCTGATCTATACAGGAGTAGAATATTTAACACACCTTCTCCATATATATTCAGACATACAACACTTATATATTTTTTACATTTGGTAGAGGCTCATACTCTTCACATATCATAAGGGATACATATACACTGTACATTTATATATAGGAAGTTTTTGACCATGCAGAGCCGTAGTACGTCGGAGTACTTACCAGACCAAAGCGTGACAACCTTTGAATCTGGTAAGCTGATGTGAGCCTGCTCTGCCAAAGACGTATGCATGGTTTCTGTTCAGTAGACAGCCACTTTGATCCTTGGTTAGGAAATGTTCACAATAGGGGAGGTGGCGAACCCTCTCTCTCCAGTTGTGGGCCTGGACTGATGCCCATCCAGTCTGGTTAAAGAGGATACTCTGGCCCCCAGAAGTAGAATATAACTATGAGTACTAACAGTGGGTTAATACTCATAGTGGGTTAGATTAGTCATGGTACAGGTGACCTAATTTGACTTGACAAGTAATTTGAGACTTGGCCTATATCTTTCGTTGAAGCAACGGATACATGAGAATTTAGATGACTTTAAATAAAATACATATGAACGCCAGGTGGAAGTTAACTCACCAATTTTGAAAATATAAAAAAAATTACTTTGATTTAAAATGTTCCCAGGGTCGTGTTTCTTTTCTAAGTGTACTACCAGTGGTTATCTGGTAAATAAGAAATCCTTATTTATTTTTCTGAAACTGAACATCTTTTTATTAAACACAAATTATAGAACAAATACATAAATCAATCATTAGATATTATATCCTATTAATTATAATAAAATTTTGCTTGAAGAGACTTAAAAGCTTTAATACATGATTTTACTTTAATATAGTTGCAACTTCAATTAAAAATGATTCTATTATGAGAACGCTTTGTCTCATTTTAAGTTAAAAATTATGTTGAATTATTTTCTGAATTGAGTTTAAAATTTTATATTACTATTTTGAAAAAAAAAAAAAAAAACATCTAAAAAACACTTACATTTACTGAACAAACAAAATACTAGAACATCTTAATTATATTTAAAAATTCTACAATTAATATTTTTGTGCAACATGAATAAAATAATATTGTTTCAATTTTATAAAATGGTATTGATATTGTCTGTTGTATATGTTACCACTTTGTAACGTGAAGCCTCCTGGCTGATGACAGAAATCCGCAATTCCTCTCATTTGTGCATTGGTTGATCATCTCCATTGGGAATTCACTGTTCGCAAACCATCCCGTATTCTTTCTCTTCCATTCACTTAAAGTTCAGTTAAACAAAAGTCCACTGTCTCTTTTATTAAAACACCTTTAGGATTGTTCACATAAAACGAATACATTTTCTACCACGTCACGCTTTCTTATTTCATTGTCCATTTTGCTTTTAAGAAGTCTAATGTCTATTTTTTACAGTTTTTTAGAACAACAACTTCTTGACATTACACACTGTCTTTAATCTTCATTTCTTAAATCATCTATCTTTCATTTTACCTTACATTGTTCTACAAAAATTGTACCTTTCCACACACAAAAATGCAACTGACCACGTCAGACACCGGCTTTAGACTCAACTCAAAACACATCTTACCATTTCAGACGCTGACTTATGACTGAACTGAAGCCTAGCATCACAACTAAGCGTCCTTTTCAGATCTACCAACTCAGCATACTTTCAATACGTTCACATTTCTGGTCCCACGGACACTGTCCAAATCATTTTCTTTGACGACAAGCATTGTCTATTTTCACAATACAATATCTCACTTTAAAATTTATTATATCTTATAACTAAACATTTTTTACCTTAAATTTATATTTTGGAAATCTATCTTAATTTTTATTCCCCTTGTTTTAATATTATTTACAGTAATAATTTGACTTACGTTGTCTTTTCTTTA
Organism: Aphrophora alni; assembly: GCA_963513935.1. Classification (NCBI taxonomy): domain Eukaryota; kingdom Metazoa; phylum Arthropoda; class Insecta; order Hemiptera; family Aphrophoridae; genus Aphrophora; species Aphrophora alni. The sequence continues at coordinate 130,176,471 of OY740765.1, read as the reverse complement.
GACCAATCATAAAATTCCCTTTTTTATTTTCATGTTTCAAATTTCAAAAATTGAGTATTACAACATGTGAGCATGTCATAGTTTAACACAAATACACACAAACCAAGCACGAATTATTGCACATATAATTAAAACAAAAAACAAAGTATAAAATTTTTTAGGACAGTTGGCTTTATGCCATGTTGATGTTGCACCGGTCACTGGTCGACTGAGAGATTAAATCCGTTATCTCCATCGTCAATAATATTTATAGGCCTATATATATCCTGGAGATAACGGATTTAATCTCTCAGTCGACCAGTGACCGGTGCAACGTCAACATGGCATAAAGCCAACTGTCCTAAAAATTTTTACACTTTGTTTTTTGTTTTAATTATATGTGCAATAATTCGTGCTTGGTTTGTGTGTTTGTGTTAAACTATGACATGCTCACATGTGAGTAAAAATTTTATATAAAACCTGAAGATGGGAACTTGTTCCTGAAACGCACGTAGTATTAAACTACAAAAAAAAAATTGCATGACGGAAACAAGATATATATTAATATTATAAATATACATTATTTAGTTGTTAAACTATTGCAATTGGAGGCATAAAAATGAAAAACATGAACATTACTAATAATCTAGCAAAGTACCCAAATTAATGGATAAAATTCCATGAGTAATTTTTCAAGGAAATAGTAATTTTGAAGTAATAAATAAATAAATAGTTTCTTACCATTGAATAGTTATGATGCATCTTGGAAATTAATAATCCTCAAATAAACCTGCCTAAAACTAAAATAACACACTGAAATAATAGACAATCAATTAATACAGGTCAAAGATAAGGGTTAATTTGAAGTTTTGTAAAAGTGATTAAAAATGTAAAAATCCATGGTTATAATAAGTAGCTTAGTTTACATCATACAGATGTCACATATTCATTACAATTCCTTCCATGAAGTGCTCCTACCTACAAATTGCTGGTTTCTGTCCCAGCCAGAACTTTACCTCGCTTTTTGTGCGGTTACATAAATTTCTGCTTTATTCACAATATCGTCTCAACACACCCATGAAGTTTGCCAGCTTGGTACATGGAAAACTATTCCTAAATTCTTATCCTAGTTGATAGGAGTAGTAACAGGGAGGAAGGTGGTTTTAGTCTCACACTATTGAGAAGATTGTATGTCCCTCTTTGTCTTTTGAAGATTTTCACCTCTCCTACAAAATTAAAAAAAAAAAGATAGTTTGTAACTTGCAACTAACTATACATAAAGTCAAAACATTTAGGGAAATGGTGTACTTTAAACTGTAATCGTAAAATATTAAATTTTATTAAATAAATTTACTAACTTGTCCAAATATGTTGACTCATCAATCTATGGTCGTGTGAATCAGACATTATTATTTGTTGTCCTAAAGCTAAAAATATAAAAAATAATTCCTAATCACAAAATAAAAATAAGTGATACAACTGTAGCAATTTAATCAATTTATTTAAAACGGCTAGATTTCAGAAAAAAGTATAAATATTTGCTTTTAATTAACCCGATCATAATGAACAATGTTGACTTTTATTAATTAGTCACCAATATTAGATTGTGTTGTCAGTGATTCCATGATGTTTTACTACCTGTATTTATAAACTTACTAACAAGAGAGAATGATAATATATATTAAAAAAAAAAAAAACTTTTACACATTTACAAATTGATAAAATTAATAGTTTTAATTATTGGTTAAGATGTAGATATAATTACAATGTAAAATTCTTTACTTTCATAGATATATTTCATCACTTTTATAAACTTTAATATTCCTGGCTAGTTTAACAAAGTTTACAAACAAAATCTCTTGAATACATATATTTGAAGTTTTATAAAGTGACTCTAATCTCGAGGAGGGGCACTTATGCTGACTTTAAATAGTTTAATAATCTGAAAATTAATAGATTTTATGCAGCTGACAGCTCTAGGTTTTAAAATAAATTTACATGAATCAAATTTGAAGAATGAATTTAAGATTTACAGAATAGTTTTATGTTTGAATTGTTTTAAAAATCTTTAAAGTTTATAGTTCATTTGTTTTAGAATTGTTTGTAGTAATTTGTTATGTAATCACTCAATAATTAATTTTATTATTACAAAAGTAGATTGATATTACCAACTTAAAGTCTTCTAATCCACTTTTAGATGCGTTGGTTCATTTTTGATTTGTACTCAATGGCGCTCAGCGTCGGTTTCTCAACTCTCCATAACAACACTTGAAAAAAGCGTCTTTATAATTTGAGCCAAATACCTTTCATTAGAATATCATTGGTTGATTTCTTGATGGATGTCAACGTCAGCCAATAAGGGTCAGCGTCACAGCTGTATCATTACTTCTCAAACGAACATAGTTCACAAACTTGAAAATTCATTTTAATAATTTGATAATTTAATATCATATCTACATGATTTGTTAATTGTTCAGTTGTTTAATTTTGTATTTGAATTATGAAATGATGTTCATTATTTTATAATTTATTCTGTATAGTTTTAATTTTAGAAATTTCAATTCATTCACGAGACCATATGACTCAAGTTAGGTAAAAAGATGCATCCGGGGTCAGTCCACTTTTTTTTAGGATTATCAACAGGAAGTACATTTTGCTTACATGCAATTGACCAACATTTTTAACTAAAATAAAATTAGTCATGATAGTTCAGGACATATAAAATCATGTCCTGGGCGAACATAGCCTTTTTTCAATTCAAAATTTGGCATGTAGATAGCAAAGATTTAATCCTCCTAGGGTTAAAATAAAAAAAAGTGAATGCAAAAACTGTAATTCATATTTGGTTACACATGTACAATGTAATATTTCAGATATGATGGGACAGAATTTAAGAATAATTATAATTTATTAATTTGCTCGACTTAAGGGCGCCAGATGTTTTAACATCAATTTTGAAAAAGGAAAAGAATTTAATTTTCGTTATTAACAAAAAAATCTCTAGGGTCGCAGGCTCTTTTTTCGGTGTACTTACAGTGAATTTGGTATTGCAAATGAGAACACTTTGAAGCTGAAATTTGACATAAATTTATTAAAGACAAGTAAGTTTTTATACATTAGCATTTGTTATAGAGACATATATCATGAAAACAACTATAGCTATCATCTTAGTTAAATTACTTTTTATCTTCTCAGAAGGAGAACTAATCTTTTATTCTTTGAATTTAAAATTGACTCTAAGTTGCAACCAAAATTGATCTTATGAATAAAAACAAATTGAAAACATCTGCTTTTTATTTTTTTTATATGAATTTTACGTTCTTTTAATAAGAATGAATATGTCATCAGACATTTATTATTCCTTTACATGAAAAGAAATTGCTATCCTTTATATATCAAATTTATATAATAAAAAATTAAAATATTAAACATTGTAAATTTCTATACAATAACAGAGTAAATATAATGTGTTATTTAACACTAGTTACCAGACCATAGTCATATTGTACATAATTCAATGATGTTCCTGCAGCGTCCTAAAAATGCCGTCGTTGTGTCCGTGGCGAAATTGTATTTGCACCTCACGAATGTTTATAAAAAGAAAATCTGTTTACACATTAGTCCATTCTACAATTTGTAACTGTTCATTTGCCGACCGAATTGCTATAACACACGCTAATTGTCTATTGTCTATTCGCGTGAACACGTCTAACCAATTTAACTGTTCAAACAGAGTTTTAACACACTCTCACCTTTAACCGACCAACGATTAAACTCTTCACATATTCTATTTTCCTACATATCAAATTATTACATCACACTATGTCCGTTCCTTTCACTAAAGTCTCTGAATTTCTTACTCAACTCGACAAAATACATCATTACTCTCCAAGCTCCTTCTTAAGACTTTTTTAAAACACAACTTGTCCATTCAAGCGGTGGACTCCAACTAACTTGTTGCCATGAGGCAAATCTCACTTCCGAAAGCGTTCCTTCCGGTTACATATTCACTGCAATAGTTATTTTATATACATCATCACATAAAATCAAAATTCACATAAAAAGAAATTAAACATTCGCAATGTTTATGTTGTACTAATACTAAACATTTTTATTTGTTTTTAGCCTTGAAAATCTATTTTTTCTTTATAAATGAGTTTACTAGTTTTAAATTATTATTTGAATCTTTTATCTCTATGGATTAACCGCGTCTTTTAAATAAGTTAATATTAAGATCTGACTTTTCACACTGTTACAAAAACCCCACAAAGATTTGTATTATAATACAAGTATTGTAACACAAATCTTTCTATATATATAAATTTCAAATCGAGAAAGAAAAAAAAAATATAATTTTTCAATAGATTTTCAAAACTTTTCATTTCAGAAGCTAAGGACTTCATGAAAAATAAGTACCTCTAGTGTACTTAATTTAAGAAAGATTCTCTTTTCTTATAAAAACTAAAAAATCTATTTACTAAAATCCTACTTTATATCTTAACTATTTATCTTAACTCATCCATATTAAAATAATAATTTCCAGTTGCTCTAAATCTTATCTCTATTTACATAAAGAAAACCCTACGTCCGCTTTATTTCCAACATCTGTTGACTGAAACTTTCCATCAACATTTTTTTGTTGACCGGATCCTGTCACTCAAAATCTTATCTCCCAGACAGCCGTCTATATACTTTTTCTCGTCTCATCCTCTTTGCCAAGACGACATTTCTACATCCTTTATAGAAAATCTACCTTTGACTCTAAATATTCATCTGAATAATTCCTTCAACTTAATACAATTAAAAATTAAACTACTCATTATTATTTAACACCATTACAAAATTATTTACTTATTACTCATTATTACTTCAATTTACTTTAAACTTTTCAATTTTAATCTTATATTATTTTAGTTTAAATCCAATAATTATTTATTTTTTATCAATTCTCAATTACTCTTTGTCTCGCTGGGATAAAATGTTAACTACTGATTTTACAATTACAAAAAACTCTTTTCTTCAACTAAGATCCAAAATTATAACATCATTATTATCAAAAAAATAAAATTACTTACAAAACTCATCTATTTATTTCAAAATTACCTCTTTACAATTGTATTATCTCTCAGTACCTCATCTTAAAATTATTTCCATCTTAAATCTTTCATGTTTTAATAATTAAAGTTGCACTAATCCTCAAAAAACCTCTTTATCATTCATATTTATGTAGCCCAAGCAGGTTACCTACATCATTTATATAAATAATCTCTTTATCTCAACGTAGCTTCCTTTAAAAATCATGATAATCGTCGTTTATTCGCAGAATTCCTCAAATCTCCCTTTTGTTTCATTAAAATCGCCGTATTCCTCTTTATATATCATCGCAGTACTCAAAAAACCTCTTAATACTTAAAAATTAACCATCAATGCAACTTAACTATTCTTCTTATAAAAGTTTCTTAACAGAACAACTTCATTTTAAATACCACTTTACTCAACAATTCTGTAAAGTCATCATCTTCATATAAAACTCAAAAATTCTCTCATTTAAATTACTTCATTAAAATCTCCTTAATCATCAACCACTTAAATACAAAAACTTCAAAAAATAATAAAATTTACATTGCTTTCCCAGCTAACATCGTATTTCATCAAAATCTTTAGACACCTTTATCAAATAACTTCTCACAATCATCTATTGTTTTAAATTCAAACATTATTTATTAAAAATCGTTAATTATTTATTTCATTTATAAATTTCATCAAAATCTCTCTTATTATTTTTAATTTATTACTCCTTCCTTTAAAAAAAAACAAAAACTTAACCTCCTTTATTCATTTTTTCACATCAAAAAACTTAAAAAACTTAATTATTATCTGTCTTGGCAAAACTCACATAAATTCTCAAACTTTAACCAATTATTTTTTAATTTTCCACGCAATAATCACTTAAAACTAACAACTTTTCATATCATATTATCATTAAATAATTCTTAATATTTATAACATCAAACATACAACTTATCGTTTTACAATTCAACATCTAATTACCTATTCTAATCAGCTAATCAACATTTTTACAATTTTACAGAACTTTTAACTTTATTCCATAAAAACTCTCCTTCCTGTCACGTCCGATTTATTTCTAGGCTTTGTTTCTTAACAAACCCCCTCCCTTCACCATGAAAGCATTGTCCTATCGTTCCTTGACTACTTCCTTCAACATCTGTTTTTACTTGTTAGAGTAGACTCAAAAAAAAACTTTTCCTTATATCTATGAAAGTTTATGACACTTACAAACATAAGTCATTGTTTATGTTTTTTGCCCAAAATTACATGTGACAGAACTCTAAACAACTACGTTGGATTTTTTGATAGGTTTTCCAATTAACCCTAAATCACTACCTTCTAGAAATGATATCTTAGGCCCTGATCATATCACTTCTCGAACATAGCTACATCCTGTCTCGAAAGACAGTTCGCCTACCAAACTTTATATTTCATAATATAATCAAGAACTCCTAGTTCTCTATTGAACTTCTTCTACAACACCGTTGTATTTCTTAATACAAACTAAGAACTCTCTGTTCTTTAAACTTCACAAAATTGTCAAAATTTTAACTATATTTCATTTACATGAGTCGTATGACAATTTTTTGTTTTTTGTTTTTTCTTATTTTATTTTTCAAAACTCGGCCGGGCTTTACAATCGTAACAGTAATTGAATTATACTCCTCTATTCCGATTATAAAACCCTGCCGAACGTCGATCAATAAAACCCTCCAACGTTCCATTTTCTATTTTATTTTTATTATTATACCTTTTTTATTTTTTTTTTATGAATTTTTTGTTTATTTTATGCATTTTTCTTCCTAACCTCTCCTACAAAGGTTCTTCTAACCGCCTACTTTATACCGTGCATACTTCTAATTGCTCTTTAGACTCTTACACAGAGTAACATGTTGTGACGTTGAAATGTGCAATGGTTGAATGCAATATCTCTACTAAATTCAAGATAAAGCCCAGAACACATCCCTATTCCACAACACGCCCTCCATGCAGTCTCAGAATGCCTTATCCTTACGAATAAAACATTCCATTTTGACTAACACAAACTCTCAGCCATCCTCCCAAAATGTTCATGTACTCCTTAAATGCATTTACACGAAGAAAATTTTAAAATTCATAAAAAATTTCATTCAAATCATATCTTCCGAAGTTGAAATAATGTTTATTTTTTCCAATCTTATTACTAGCATCGTCGATTTTCTGTTTATGTAATCCTTTCTAGATGTTATTATTCAAATTCAAAAAGAAAATTTTATTTTTAAAATTTATTCTAAGTTCTTTACTTAGAAATTTACTTTTAATTCTATTAAAGTTATTTAAGTAATCTACTTTTATTCTTATTTACTTTATTTAAAACCAATTATCTTTTATTTAAGTAATTTTTATTTGAAAACGCAAGTTAATTTCCGATTATAAGTCAAAAGTTTTTTATTTTCAGAACAGTACTTTTATAACACCCTGTATTGGTCTCTATGCTATACGCAAAGGAATTTTAGGCTTGATTTAGGCATAAACAATTTCCCCTTTGTATATGGTGACGCAATTCTTTATCTGTTTACTACTGATAAAAAGTGAAAACCTTTTAGCTCCAACTAGATTCTATCTCTCTCGTCATTATTGAATATTCAACATTGAATCTACCTACTTAATATTGAATCTTATTTCTTCAACACTACACTGAATCCTTGCTTCGAACTAACTATCTTATCTATGTCACGTAATCTCAATATTTATGTTGGAATAAACAACACTCGGTTATTTACTAACAATCTTGCATCTCCAATGATCCTCTCATCTAACATTTTCAAACATTCTAGTTTGCCTTAAAAGTTTTCTTATATCACACAATTTATTTTTTAAAATGTTCTGTTTTCAAATCAAATTATTTATTTAACATTAAAATTTATTATTATCCATTCTTTAATTATTTATGAAATATATTTCCTTAATTGAGTGACATTGTATGTCCCTTTAATTATTTCAGAGTCTATTGTACTAATTACATATGCATTTTCTAATTTAATCTTTAAAACTTTAAACGGACCTTGATACAATAAGAAAAATTTCTTTATTTCTCTTCTCAAATTTGATGACAGATAGTGATTTTTAACCAAAACTAAATCTCCTATCTCAAATTTTGTTGGTTTTAGTTTTTTATCATGATATTTTTTCCGCTGATTTGCTTTTAACTTCAAACGTCTTCTCGCTAAAACTATTTTTTCTTCAAAATCTATTATTTTTCCCGGAGGAAATTTGCATAGTTGGTTATAAATACGAGGACACTCCTTTTTAAACATTATTTCATACGGACTATCATTGATGGATTCGTGTATGGATTGATTCATACAATTTTCTATAAATTTTACATAAAACGGCCATTTTGTGTGTTTATTGTGTACATAAGTCCTAAACATTCGACCTAGCTCTCTCATGCAACGCTCACTGGGATTCGACTGAGGATGGTATACTGATGTGTGCCTAACTTGAATATTATTATTTATTAATTTTTCTTTCCAAATTCGTGATTGAAACTGACTACCGTGGTCACTTAGAATTATTTTTGGTTTCCCTATTTCCTTTACATATTCATTGACTATTTTATTTGCTAAAACTGTCCCAATTGCTCTCTTTATAGTGTATAATTTTATAAATTTCGAAAAAACATCCAGTACTACAAATATATATTTAACCCCACCAGAACCCATCGGCAACTCTCCAAATAAATCCACTGCTACCAAATCTAACACATTTTCAGGTAAGATGTTTACCATTAATCCTTCATTTTTTATATTTGATACTTTAGTTTTTTGACATAAATCACATGGCCTAATTTGTAATTTTATTTGTTTTTCTAAATTCGGGAATTCGTATAGTCCTTTTAATATTTTATAACACTTTCCTGCACCAATATGTCCGTATCTTTCATGACAATCATTAATTACAATTTCTATTAAAGATTTTGTTAAACAAATTTTGTGAATTCCATTTTTCTTTGACTTTTTAAATAAAACACCATTATAGATAACATAACATTCTCTCAACTTATTAAATTTAACAGATTGGTCTTCTAATAATTTAATAATTCTTATACAATATTCATCTTGACTTTGTTCCAAATTTAAACGTTTAAAGACATTTCTTAAAATTCTATCTTGTTTCGCTAAATTTTTATCAATTTGTGTTTGAAAAATTTTAATTAAATGTTCATCGCCTGTCTTGATGACTTCATTATGATCCGTTCGTGAAATAACATCTGCTACAATATTTTCCTTCCCTGGACAATACTCAATTTCTAAGTTATATTCCTGTAAAAACAATATCCACCTTAGAAGTCTACCATGTGTTAATTTACAGTTTTTTAAAAAGGTCAAAGCTTTGTGGTCCGAACGTATAGTCGTTTTGTTCCCTAACACATAATTTCTAAACTTTTTACATGCGAAGACTATACTCAATAATTCTTTCTCTGTAACAGTATAATTAACCTCACTATTTTGTAAAGTTCTGCTTGCGAACGCTATGACCAGATGTTCATTATTTACGTCCACTTGATACAATACGGCTGCTAAAGCTTTATCAGAGGCATCTGTGTTTAAATAGAAAGGTTCTTGGAAATTAGGGTGTTGTAAAATTATCGTTTCTAAGAAAACCTGTTTTATTCTTTCAAATGTATTTCTGTCTTCCTCTGTCCAATTCCAAATTTTGTTATTATTTCCTAAAAGATGTGTGAATTTACTAGTTAGCTCTGCATAATTTTGTTGAAACTTTCTATAATAATTACATAAGCCTAAAAAACTTTGTAATTGTTTGATATTCTTTGGTGTGGGAAAATCTTGTATTATTTTAATTTTTTCTTGATCTGGCTCTATTCCTATATCTGATATATTATATCCTAAAAACTTTATACCTTTTTTACAAAAAACAGACTTTTTTATTTTAATAGTTACATTATATGCTCTAAGTCTTTCAAATAACTTTCGCAAATGTCTCATATGTTCTTCAAACGATTTTGATGCTATGCATACATCATCTACATAAACTGTTGTAAATTCCAAAACTTCAGGCCCTAATACCATACTTAATCCTTTTTTAAATAATGAAGTACTAACATTTAAACCAAAAGGAAGTCTTTTGAACTGTAAATTCCTACCATTGAATACAAAAGCAACATACTTTCTAGATTGTTCATCTAATTCTATCTGCCAAAAACCACTGACCAAATCTATACTAGAAATATATTTAACTCCTTCAAACCTTTGCAATATATCATCTATCTGTTCAGGTGCTTCTCGGTCTGGTATTATTATTTGATTTGTTTGCCTAGCATCTAAACATAGTCTTATGGACGAATCTTTCTTAATTACGCATACTAATGGATTTGAAAATGGGCTATTTGAATCTTCTATTATATCATTGTCTATCATTTTTTGAATTTCCTTAGCTACAGCTTCCTTTTTTGAATGTGGTATCGCATAAGATTTATTTATAAATTTACTATCTTCCTTTACATTTAGTTTAGCTTTATAATTTAACATTTTTCCTGGCTGATCCGAAAATACTTCTTTAAAATCATTTAATACAGTTTTTAATTCTTGTTTTTCACTATCTAAGTTTAAGTTACATTCTTCTAAAATTTTCTCTACAATTTGTGTCCATTCTACATCTTCATAGTTATTTTCATAATATTTTGAATCAAATTCTTGAAAAAAGTTGGTAGCTACATCATTAATTTGCAATTCTTCATAGTCAAAATCTGTCTCATCATAACAATTTATTTCTGCTTTAGTCCTACACAATTTTAATTTATAACATTCTACTTGCGAAATTTGTTTTCTAAACTTTGTTTGAATTATGTTATCCTCTACATTAAATTTAATCTTTTCTTCATCAAAATCTATTTGGGCCTTCCTTTGTTTTAAAAAATCACATCCTATAATCATTTCAATATTTAGACCTCTAACAATTAAAAAGTTTACTGCAACTACATCTTTTCCAATTTCTACATCTATAAAAGCTTGTTTTGTTATCCTTTTACTACGTACACCTGTTACTCCTACAATTGTTAAGTTACACACTGGTAATTCCAAAATTTTATTATTATTTGTAATTAGTTTCTTATAAATTTCTTCATTCATAACAGTAATTTCAGAACCTGTATCTATTAAACATTTAAATTTTTCTTTATTAATTTTCACATCAATTTCAATCAACTCTCCTTTTATAGGCTGTATGCTTACATTATTATAATTTTCTTCATTTAACAATTCTTCTCTAATGTCTACATCAATGTTATTATTATTTTTTGTTATTATAGATGAAATTGTATTTTTGGAATTTACTATTTCAGGCCTATTTTGATTTTTAGACAACAAAGCTTGGGCCCTATTTATTGTTGTCCATTTTGGTTTTCCTGCGGTCTATTACTGTTTCCCCTACTTGCTTGATCATATCTTTTTTGTTGAAATTTTGGCCTAAAACCCTGATTCACGCCATTACTATTTGCCCTATTAAAATTTTGTTGATTTGTTAACATGGGCCTATTATTGTTATTTTGCATATTAGGTGGTGGAAATCTGGTAAAATTATTTGGTCCCCTAAATCTATTCTCTCCTCTTGTCTCTTGAAATTGGGGTGGTGCTCTAAATCGAAATCCTTCTTGTCCTATCTGCGGTGGTTGAAAATTTCTATATATGGGTCTATCCATATTCATCCTATTTTCTCCCTGTCTTGCCCTATCTGGACCTAACAACTTCTGACTTTCCTGCCAACTTAAAATTAATTTTTCTAGGTCATTAACATTTTTAGGTCTTGCTGCTAACATCATTAACTCTAGTTTTTCAGGCATTTTCCTACTTATATGTCTTATAAATGTATCCATAGACATCGGCGGATCTAAAAATTGTGTCTTATTATATAAGCTCATCACATATCTAAATACTTCTTCCATCGGTCCCCTAAAATAGCTTCCTACCAATAATTTAGTTTTCAATTGTTCCTGTTTCTCTTCAGACCAAAACCTATCTAGAAATGCTACCCTAAACTCTTCAAAATTACCCCACTCATTCTTGTGTGCCTCAAACCATAACTCTGCCTCACCTTTAAAATATTTTCTTAAACAACCTAGCTTTATTTTCCATTGTCCCCCATTTATTTTATTAAATGTCTCTATAGCTTCTATAAACACCTTCGGGTGCGGTTCTAACCTTTCATTTTGAAACTCTGGGATTATAGTGTCGTTAATAATATTTGTACTAGTATAAGTGCCCTGACTTATGCTACCCTGTTCTACAAAATTCTCTCTCATTTTCTGCATAAATTCTCCTTCGAATTTTAATGTTAGGCTACTAATCTGGTCATCTACACTACTTTTTAGTTCTAACATTTCCTGCTTCTCTAGATTCTTCTGCTTTCCTACCTCTAAGTCTAACAAAGTTATCTTTTCATCTGTTTTTCCTAACTGCATCTCAAACTTATCTACTCTATTATTTACATCACTCTTAACCTCTAAAATTTCTTTACAAATTTTGTTTTCAACAACCTTTAGATTATTTTTTGCTTCTAACTGATTACTTAACAACTTTACTTCCATTTCAGATTTAACACTATCAATTTCCTTAACTATGCTACATATTTTGTCAGACATGTCTATTTCAACTTTAACAATTTTTTCATCAAAATTATTTTCTATATCTAACCTAGTTTGCTTAATTTCTTGTCTTAGGCCCTGTTCTACATTTACATAACCTTCTTTAAATTCAGCCCTAGTTTCTTCAAATTTTTTGTACATTTCTTCTTTTAAATCTAAATTATCTTGTCTTAGCTCTAATTTACTCTGTTTCAAGTCATTATCTATCTTATCAAGTTTAGCATTATTCTGTTCAAATTTAATATTAAATTCTTGTTTTAAATCTTGTCTTAACTCTAAAATTTCTTGTTTTGTTTCTAATCTATCTTTATCAAATTTATTATTCATATTTTCAAATTTTTTGTCACTATCTTTCCTAAATTCTAAGCTATTTTTATCAAATTTTTTATCCATATCTAAACTAGTTTGTCGAAATCCTTTTACTAACATCTCATATATTTTTTCCATGCTCATACCTTGATCACTATTTTCTACACTCTTGTCTATCCTAACCTGCTCAATTACACTAACCTCTTCAGCTCTTAATTCCCTATCTAAATTTTCTTCTACAGTTTCTACTCCTAATACTCCTACTATTTTTTCATTCATATCTTCACACCGTCCTTTACTATTTAGAATCCCATCACTGCTATATCCCTTAAAATCCGAACCTGAACTACTACTTTTACTCATACTTGAACGTCTACTATTACTATTACTATTAATTAATTCCTGCGCTAACATATCTTGTGCAAATTGTTCATCAGTTTGTTCTTTACTTTGTGATTCCTTCTGTAAATTATCAAAAATATCCCCCGTAAATTCCATCTGTTCTAAATTGTTTAAAGAATTTTGATTTCCTAACCCTATCTGTTCATTACTATTATTAACATTTACAATTTCTGACTCCATTTTTATCTTATTATATTTAACACAAAAAATTTTAAAAAAGAATCTTTCTTATTATGATAGAGAGAGTCCTTACCTTGATTTTAAGTGTTCCCATTACCAAAATCACTGTTTATTTCGACTTAAAAAGCCCTCAGTTGAGGCGACATTTGTAATATTTCAGATATGATGGGACAGAATTTAAGAATAATTATAATTTATTAATTTGCTCGACTTAAGGGCGCCAGATGTTTTAACATCAATTTTGAAAAAGGAAAAGAATTTAATTTTCGTTATTAACAAAAAAATCTCTAGGGTCGCAGGCTCTTTTTTCGGTGTACTTACAGTGAATTTGGTATTGCAAATGAGAACACTTTGAAGCTGAAATTTGACATAAATTTATTAAAGACAAGTAAGTTTTTATACATTAGCATTTGTTATAGAGACATATATCATGAAAACAACTATAGCTATCATCTTAGTTAAATTACTTTTTATCTTCTCAGAAGGAGAACTAATCTTTTATTCTTTGAATTTAAAATTGACTCTAAGTTGCAACCAAAATTGATCTTATGAATAAAAACAAATTGAAAACATCTGCTTTTTATTTTTTTTATATGAATTTTACGTTCTTTTAATAAGAATGAATATGTCATCAGACATTTATTATTCCTTTACATGAAAAGAAATTGCTATCCTTTATATATCAAATTTATATAATAAAAAATTAAAATATTAAACATTGTAAATTTCTATACAATAACAGAGTAAATATAATGTGTTATTTAACACTAGTTACCAGACCATAGTCATATTGTACATAATTCAATGATGTTCCTGCAGCGTCCTAAAAATGCCGTCGTTGTGTCCGTGGCGAAATTGTATTTGCACCTCACGAATGTTTATAAAAAGAAAATCTGTTTACACATTAGTCCATTCTACAATTTGTAACTGTTCATTTGCCGACCGAATTGCTATAACACACGCTAATTGTCTATTGTCTATTCGCGTGAACACGTCTAACCAATTTAACTGTTCAAACAGAGTTTTAACACACTCTCACCTTTAACCGACCAACGATTAAACTCTTCACATATTCTATTTTCCTACATATCAAATTATTACATCACACTATGTCCGTTCCTTTCACTAAAGTCTCTGAATTTCTTACTCAACTCGACAAAATACATCATTACTCTCCAAGCTCCTTCTTAAGACTTTTTTAAAACACAACTTGTCCATTCAAGCGGTGGACTCCAACTAACTTGTTGCCATGAGGCAAATCTCACTTCCGAAAGCGTTCCTTCCGGTTACATATTCACTGCCATAGTTATTTTATATACATCATCACATAAAATCAAAATTCACATAAAAAGAAATTAAACATTCGCAATGTTTATGTTGTACTAATACTAAACATTTTTATTTGTTTTTAGCCTTGAAAATCTATTTTTTCTTTATAAATGAGTTTACTAGTTTTAAATTATTATTTGAATCTTTTATCTCTATGGATTAACCGCGTCTTTTAAATAAGTTAATATTAAGATCTGACTTTTCACACTGTTACAACAAGCATGAATAAAAAAGCATATTGTGGGCGAACTAAGCGTTTTTACAATTTACAAATACATAGCAAATATTAATACCTACATTGAGCTAAAATTTTAAAAGTGGACAAGAAAACTATTTTATGTAAAGTTAATTCAATCTTGAGCACATGAGACATGTGATATTCAAATGCACAACTACATGCATGAGTATAAAGGCTTATTGTGGGTGAACTAAGCGTTTTTACAATTTGAAATTTGGCATGTAGATATCAAACTGTAATACCTACGGTACCTCTGATTAATATTTAAAAAGTGGATAAGAAGAACTATTTTTCATAAAGTAGATTTAAAGTTGTGGGCATGAGACATAAATGTGATTTTTAGTTATAAAAGTTCATGCCTGTATATAAAGGTGCGTTGCAACGCTACCCGCCTTTTCTATTTTACGCTCAACATTTTAAAACTCCACGATGCTTTAACTTTTAAAGTATGAGCCTTCTTTCGCTTTTGCAAATTTATACCCAGCTTTAGACTCTATTTTGCAATTGGTGGTGTTGACAAGACGAAACCAAAAGTTTTACACTTTTGATGACTTTAATTATGTTTCTGTTCGTTTTGTATTTCCTCAGTCTTAATATTTAATTTTTATTTGTACGACTTTATCTAGAGGTCGTGCCTTGTGGGAGAGTTCAAATTCAGATTCCAAATTCTATTTTAGTAACCAAGATTAATCTTATACATATATTATATAATATTAACCCTTCAGAGCACGAAAATAAAGTTTATTCAGACGTACCTGAAATTACACACACACACTTATATATAATTTCTTTAGTTTTTTTTGTAATTCTATGATCATCTATAATTTTTGATTGACTAATGGAATTTGACAATAATAATTCTTGAGGGTCTAAATCTAGTTCAGCATAAACTACACCCACTCACTGACTCCACCCTATGAGGAGGGACAAATACGTTATATTTCTTTAAAGAATATATCCACAAGGAATAACTCCATAAAAGAGTTCTCAAGTAATTAAATATTCTCAAAATTGCAATTGTATATCCAAAAGTGATTTTAAAATTATCTATAAAAATTTTATGTACAAGTTACAAACAACAATCAACACATTAAATATTCATAAAACTAAATGATATACATTTTAAAGTTAATTGGGGATGACCAAAGTAAAATCATTTTAAAAAGTTAATTTAATTTTATAACTTTCTCCTGATGTTAGTTTATTTGTGAGATTTTTAGTATTTAAACAAATTTCTTTAATTTTGTGATATTATCCAATAAACTTGACTATTTGTACCTTCAACACTTATGAAAATCTTAAATTTGCTGAAGTGCAGTTCTTGAATATTGTTGATGATGGTGCGCTTCAGCCTCCCTGTGATGTTGTAGGATGCAAGTTTGAAAGGGCTGACTGGGTGACAGCTCGAAAAGGCGTCTTCTTCCATAGGCATGTAGATCAAGAGTATAGGTCTTTTGACCAACAAATTGTAAGCTCCCCAAATTATCACTTTTCCTTCGCAACACTAACTCAATTTTTTCCATTGGGTTTCCCTTTGAATTAATTAACCCTTTGTGATCGGAATGGATATTTACCGCTATTCCTCAGCGTTCGCGTGGCCAGCTCTGCTGGCCGCCGCCATCAGCGCACCAAGTCGGATTTTTTTCCACAGCAGTTGTCCTTTGCGGTCAGACGGCCAGTGGTGCTGGCCAACATGAAATCCAACGAACGCTCGAGTGTCCAGCAGGACTGGCCGTCAACATATTTTATCGTTTGTAATATTCAAACTGTGGTATGATGCCTGTAAAGTGCTGCAATTTAGTGAGAAATTATTGAACTAAATAATCAGCAGGCTTGCAACATTATATCGTTGTTTTGGTTCAGTTTAACGTGATTTTAATTGTGTTTTATGAATTTCTCGAGAGATTTGTGATTATTTGTCGTTTTAATTTAAATTTTTGGTTTTATTGTACATTTGAGGCGATTATAAGAACACTTGTACGGCCTACTTTAAAACTGTTTTTATCCCGTATAAACATTTAGTAGTAAGAATTGTGTTTGGACTATGTTTGTTTTCATTCCCGTATATTTAACTAAGTAATAAGGTGATTATAAGAACACTTGTACAGCCTACTTTAAAACTGTTTTTATCCCGTATAAACATTTAGTAGTAAGAATTGTGTTTGGCCTATGTTTGTTTTCATTCCCGTTTATTTAACTAAGTAATAAGGTGATTATAAGAACACTTGTACGGCCTACTTTAAAACTGTTTTTATCTCGTATAAACATTTAGTAGTAAGAATTGTGTTTGGCCTATGTTTGTTTTCGTTCCCGTATATTTAACTAAGTAATAATGGATGGTAGTTTAAGATCAGACGAATTGAGAGACTTTTTACTTGTTGATGAAGAAGATACTGACGATCTCGATATTTCTTGTGGATCGGACCACGAAAGTGATGTTAATTCAACTGATTTAGCTGCAGAGTTTGAACATTTATTGTAAGAAAAAGTGGATGAGGGATATGACCTTGATGGATATTTGGAAGAGGAAGAGGAAGAGGGAAGTGGTGAAGTTCAAGAAGCCTGTGTGGAATATAATGGACATTCAGGAACGGAAGTGGAAAACGAAAGTGAAAATAATGATGATACGGAAGTTGAAGAGGACAATGGTGAAGGTGCCCAAGTGCCAGTTAATGAAGAAGGTATGGGTGTGTCGGAACAGTGGAAGGTAATGTCTGAAGGGGATGGAAATTTTCATAATTTTTTGTGGAAACATGATAGTGGTTACAAGCGACCAAATGACCAAACACCAACAACACCTTTACAATTTTTTCAGCTTTTCTTCACTGATACTTTAATGTTAGAGATAGTGAAAGAAACAAACCGGTACGCTACAGAAAAAATACAGAAGAATACACCACTTCAGAAGAAATCAATCTGGAATTCGTGGAAAGACCTTACAGTTCAAGAGTTGAAAGCTTTTTTTGGACTCATAGTTAACATGGGGATGAATGGGAAACCAGAGATCACTGACTACTTTTCAAATAATTGGATTGACTACCAACCATTCTTTAAAGATGTTTTCTGGAAAGATAGATTTTTACAAATCTTCTGGAATCTGCACGTCTCCCCACCCCCTTCTGGCCCAGTAGCTGGGACATTAACTCGATCAGGAAAAGTAAGAAAGAAATGTCGCTGCATAACTCGATAAGAAATTTAGAGATTATTATATCCCACAGAATGCAGTAAGTGTAGATGAAAGCATGATTGGGTTTAAAGGGAGGATACTATTTAAATCGTACAACAAAGACAAGCCCATCAAATGGGGGATTAAGGTTTTCGTCTTGTCAGACTCGACTACGGGTTATATTTGCGCTATTGAGCCATATTTTGGAAAAACAACAACAGACCGCTTAGTTAGGCCTGATTTAGGTGCTACAAGTCGTGTTGTTTTACACCTAGTAGACAAACTGAAGCAAACACTGGGGGATGTTGAAGGGCTTCACGTCTTCACAGACAGATTTTATTCCAATCTCGATTTGGCAAAAGCACTCTTAGAATGGAAAGCCCATACAACCGGCACTATCATGCTAAACAGAAAAGGCCTACCAGAAGAAGTGAGACCAGTAAGGCCAAAAAAAGGGAAATGCAAACAAAAAAACTAAAAATAAGAATCCCCCTAAACCTAAGCTGAAATTAAAAAATGGGGAAATAAAAATCTACAGAAAAAATGACGAAGTATCTCTTCTATTGTGGAAAGACAAAAACTTAGTGGCTATTCTAAGTACACTGTACGGTGATAACTCTACTGAAACGGTTAGGCACTACAAGAAAGGGGTAGTAGGGGAGTTGGTGAAAAAGCCTACTGCGGTTTGTGAATATAATAAGCATATGGGCTGTGTGGACATCGCGGATCAGTACATTTCATCTTATTCCTTTACCAGGAAATCACTCAAATGGTGGAGGAAGATTTTCTTTTGGCTGTTGGAAACAGCAATTGTAAATTCATTCATTCTATACAATGCCAATCAAGAAAGAAAAAATGTAGTTTGCCAGAGAAGTTACAGAAAAATGTTGATAAAAGAACTGGTCGGGGAAGTACGAAATGTCAGAAAACGAGGAAGACCATCCACTTTAGTAGAGGACGAGCGACTAAATGGAAAGCTACATCTGCCATATCCGCTGGAGGGAAGAAAAACAAAGGACTGCGCGGTGTGTAGCGATAGGAGACCAGGAAAAGAAAGAAAAAGGACAAAGTTTTTTTGTAAAACTTGTTTACAAAATCCTGGACTTCATATGGGTGAGTGTTTTGAGAAATATCACTCGGTGAAAAAAATTAAAGTACATTAAATCAGAATAATGACTTATAGATTTTATGAGTGACAAATATATGTATTTTTTACACGTTTAGTAAATAAATAAATAATTTCATCTTCAATTTTTAAACAAATGTATGCCATTATTCAAAATCTTATTTGTTTTTGAGAATCAATAAAATAGCTGTCAGTATAAAATTACAATTGTTTTATTACAATTTAAATCCCCTATGCTAACATTGCAGGTTTTCAGTGAAAACAATTCCGAGCTGTTGGGAGTAAGCCGCCATTAAGAATGCCGAGTTGACGCAGAATGGAGCGTGGCCAGCACAGCTGGCCATCCGACCGCCGGAACCAATTGATGCGAAAAGAATTCCGAGTGGCTGCTGACTGCGTTGTGGCCACTCCTGCTGGCCTGCCGATTGCAAAGGGTTAAGTTTCTGACGAATTGCGTGACTTTTTTGTAGAAATTTTTACACAAGATTATTCCTTATTAATCCTGTATGTGAAAGTCCCTAATTAATCGGTAGTTTTCTTTTGTTTTAATTAACTTTTCATATTTTCTTGTCGTTAGGTTTTATCCCTTCTCAAGTCAAGTCCCTCTACCGATGTCTTGCTAGCTTGCCTGTCCTGTCTATTCCTGAAATTGTGATTAAATTTTGAAAATTTTGAAAAGGCACTGCATTTGCAATTCTTTTCTGTAGTCACTAGGACTAAATTCATAACTTATTTTCACTATTTTATTAGCGTTTAGTGTTTGATAAAAATGATATGTAATAAATTAAGAAAACTTGCAGTTGAAAGAATCAGTTTGGCAGAGATAATCTATATAAACAATTTTAAACTTATCTATATAATCATCTATTGTAAATTTGTTTGTTTTATCAAAAAACAGAACAATCTCCCTAATTTAATTCTCCTTCTATTAATTAAGCTATAAAAACAATCAAGAATCAAAAACTCACCTTTTCCCCTAAAAAACTGCACGGGGGTACCCTTACCATTTTGGAAAGTTTGAAAATTGGCTATTTTCTCGAATTAATTACTCAGAAACTATAAGTGATATTTTCGATTTGAAAAAAACATAGGTAAATTGGAGCTTTTCTCTTTCACCATGTAAAAGTTCATATCATTACGATGAATAGTTAGGGAGCTACAGTTGTTTTAAAAAGGTATTGCAAGTGGCGAAACGTGAAATGTTAAAATCTGGTCTTTTTATTGACATATCAATTGCAATAATTCTTAAACAATTTGAGATTTTAAAGTGATTTTTTCAGGGGTTACTCTCTATTCAATTCTGCATCTTTTGATACCCATATCATTGGTTTAAAAATTTTTTGATCTTTTTTGAAAAAACTTCAAACTGCAATTTCTCGTAAACCCTTAGAGATATCAAAGTGTTTTTTTTTCAGGGTTCACTCTCTATTCAATTCTGAATCTGTCGATGTGCATATCATTGGTATTGTTAAATGTTGAAATTTTTACAAAAAATTAGATAAAAATGAATAAAATATTTAAAAATTTGAAATTTCAATATCACCCCTCGACTCCAAATTTAGTGGTGAAACATGAAATGTTAAAATCTGGTATTTTTATTGACATATAAATTTGCAATAACTCTTAAACAATTTGAGATTTTAAAGTGATCTTTTCAGGGTTTACTCTCTAATCAATTCTGCATCTTTTGATACCCATATCATTGGTTTAAAAAATTTTTGATCTTTTTTGAAAACACTTTAACTGCAATTTTTCGTAAACCCTTAGAGATTTCAGTGTTTTTTTTTGTTTTTTTTCAGGGTTCATTTTCTATTCAATTCTGCATTTTTCAATGTGCATATCATTGGTATTGTTTACTTTTGAATTTTTTCAAAAAATTAGATAAAAATGAAAAAAAAATATTTAAAATTTTGAAATTTCAATAGCATCCCTCGACTCCAAATTTAATTCTGCTTCTATTAACCTATAAAAACAATCAAAAATCAAAAACTCCTTTTTTGCCTAAAAAAACTGCAAGGGGAAAGTTTTAGCCCTTACCATTTTGGAAAGTTTGAAAACTGGCTATTTTCTCGAATTAATTACTCAGAAACTATAATAGATATTTTTGATTTGAAAAAACCACAGGTAAATTTGAACTTTCTTCTTTCATCATGTAAAAGTTCATATCTTTACAATGAGTAGTTAGAGAGCTACAGGCGTTTTAAAAAGGTATTGCAAATGGCGAAACATGAAATGTTAAAATCTGGTATTTTTATTGACATATAAATTGCAATAACTCTTAAACAATTTGAGATTTTAAAATGAATTTTTCAGAGTTTACTCTCTTTTCTATTCTGCATCTTTTGATACCCATATCATTGGTTTAAAAGTTTTTTGATCTTTTTTGAAAAAAACTTTAAACTGCAATCTCTCGTAAACCCTTAGAGATTTTAAAGTGTTTTTTTCCTGGGTTCACTCTCTATTCAATTCTGCATCTTTCGATGTGCAGATCATTGGTATTGTTAACTGTCTGAAACAGCGGTGAAGAAATTTCTTCAGCAAATCAATGCAGCTATTAGAATAAAATAGTGCCAAGTCAGTGGAAGGTAGGAGAGGTGATTATGATTCCAAATCCTGGCAAGCCCGCTAGCGAAGTTGCAAGTTACCGTCCAATCTCCCTATTACCGATAACTTCAAAAATATTTGAGAAACTCCTAATTAAGAGACTTTACCCAATCATTGAAGAAATAATGTTGATTCCCGACCATCAATTTGGTGTTAGTAGGAAACACTCAACCATTGACCAGGTTCATAGAATCGTCAATATAATTGAAAAGTCCTTTGAAGACAAGCAAGTTTGTTCAAGTGTCTTCATAGATGTAACACAGGCTTTTGATAAGGTATGGCACCAAGGGCTCCAATATAAACTGTATAACTCACTCAGTTATGAATGGTATCTAATATTAAAGTCTTATCTAGAAGGACGGCACTTCAGGGTTAAAGTAGAAGATGAATACTCTGAGCTCAAAGATATACATGCTGGAGTACCCCAGGGAAGCGTTCTGGGCCCGTTACTGTACTTACTTTACACGCGGGACATGCCAGAGTTGGAGGATACCATAACAGCTACATTTGCTGATGATACAGCTGTAATGGTGGTTGGTAAGAACATGGAGAACGCAAACAATAAGTTGCAAAACTCCATTGATGAGATTGTTTGGTAGACAATGAAATGGAGGATCAAATTGAATGAGGGCAAGTCAGTACATGTTGATTTTACGAACCTTAAAGTTGTCCCAGCCGCAATTACCATCAATTCGCAGAGAATCCCATATGAAAATTCGGCAAAATACCTTGGCATGACTTTGGATGCAAAACTTAGATGGAAAGAACATGTAAAAAAGAAAAAGAAGGAATTAAACATCAAATTCAAGAAGATGCAATGGTTGATGGGAAGACACTCACAGCTTTCTTTGCATAATAAGTTGCTATTATATAAGCAAGTAATTAAACCTGTCTGGTCATATGGAATACAACTGTGGGGTTGTACCAAGAAAACAAATATCAAGATGAAACAAACATTCCAAAATAAAGTGCTGTGCAGCATCTGCAATGCACCTTGGTATGTAAAGAACGATAACATTCAGCATGACGGGAATTCCTACCGTTGTAGAAGAGATTAAAACATGCGCCATAAAGCATAACAAGAGACTATCAACACATATAAATGTAGAAGTGTTGCCGCTCCTCAGCGCTAGTCAGGATCAATGCAGACTGAAGAGGACAAAACCTTGTGACTTAGTGTGTCAATGTCGAATGAATCTGTCTGATGAGTACAGATCCTGGAATAATTTTCACGAGCTACTGGTTTATTGGGAAGATATATTGCGAAAGATAAATTACTTGATAAGTTTGTACTTAGTTGTAATATAAATATAACAAATTGTTAATGATGAAAAATTAAAAAAATTTGGTATTGTTAAATGTTGAAATTTGTACAAAAAATTAGATAAAAATGAAAAATATTAAAAAAATTTGAAATATCAATAGCACCCCTCGACTCCAAATTTAATTCTGCTTCTATTAAGCTATAAAAACAATAAAAAAATTTAAAAAACTTTTTCGCCCATACCATTTTGGAAAGTTTGAAAATTGGCTATTTTCTCGAATTAATTACTTAGAAACTATAAGAGATATTTTCAATTTGAAAAAACCACAGGTAAATTTGAACTTTCTTCTTTCATAATGTAAAAGTTCATATCATTACGATGAATAGTTAGGGAGCTACAGGCGTATTGAAAAGGTATTGCAAGTGGCGAAACGTGAAATGTTAAAATCAGGTACTGTACTGCAAATGATATTAAACTTTAGAGACGAAAAATTGTAAATAGAAATAAAAGGAAAGGAGATCGTAATGCAGATTAAAGTGGTAGCAAAAGAAGGAATAACATGCCAATTAGTAAATGGCAAAAAAATTAGAATGCATAGAGTACCTAGGAACATAGAAGCTGATAGAACCAGTGATCTGGACACAGTGATAAATTATACTCAACAACAACATAGAAATGAAGCCCATAAAGCCAGGATTCATGGGGGATATAGTTTTATAAATATAAAATATATTATTAAAACTGCCAAAGACGGTTATTAAATCAGCAGACGGATATTTTAAAGAGAATTTTACAAAAATTTAAAGGAGACGGGAAACTTGAATTAGAACACATGAAAAACCACACTCAATTAAAATCCAATATTAGGCTATGAGCAAAAGGAACAACTATTATCTAATTATTAACCCAATATCTACACATTTTTTCAGAACAAGCTAATAAAATATTTAAAATAATACTAAATTTAGGTGAAAGTGTTCTAGTAGTAAAAGATCACCTGTTGGCAAGATTGTCTTACGGGGAAACGGCCAAATTATTTCCTATCAATAAAGGACCATTCAAAGTGGTAGAAGAAATAGGATGGAATAGGTACAACTTTAGCACGATGGATGGAAAATACACTTACGGACCATTCCACGTTTAGTTTTTGAAAAGCTACATCACAACCCTTACAGCTCATGAAACAAGACACTCACAGGAATGATTCATCAACCTCCATATCAATGAAACCTAAGAAGAGCATGAAAATATCATATGTACAGTCAACATAACCATTGTCCACACTTATCAACTATGTTCGACAAGAAATCCAAAAATGTTAAGGGAAAATTAAATTGCAACATGTCCAACGAGTATCCTAACCCAATATCCTAACCTAAAATTAAAGAAAGAATTTGAAACCCACCTAAAGAAAAAAATATCATGACATTAGAAATAACAAAACCGCTAGCGGCTTGATCATCTTCGTAACAAACCATTTTCATATCTATCATCCACATTCATGCTAATCTAAACCAACTGAAAAATCTTTAGTTATTATTATTATTTTTTAAAATTGTTCAGTAAATGTATTACGATTTGAAATAAGAATCAGTGTATGAAGCTATACAACTAGTGTGATTTTATATGTGTGATCAGAAATTAAAAGTGACAGTGTAACTAAAGTCGACAATTCAAGTCTAAAGGAATCATGAAAACAAAAAATCAACAATTAAAAAAAATTGGTATTGGTGAAACATCTCAAACCATTAAATTATGTCCTCTTAGAGGTTATATTCAAATAAAAATAAATTTTGTGGAAATAACAGAGATCATAAGTATCTTTTAACTAGTTGACCCGGCGAACTTCGTACCGCCTAAAATTCAATAATGATTCACTTTAGCTGTTGCGACATTTGGAGCAATATTTAAAATAAATTAAGTTCAATAAAATGTACAAAAATCAATATTAAAAGTATTTTAATGACATTAAAATTAATGTGTTTCATGTAGCAGCAAGTTATTAGCTTTATTGAAATAAATAGAAATGATTCTAGTGGCCTTGTTGCACTATGTATTTTACAGGATAGGTTGCAATTGGGTTGATCTTCATTGAAGCACCTTGTGATACATGACATTTTTCGTTTTGTTGTTAGATGCGAGAACGAACAAAGCAGATGGTTTGCCAACACGTGAACATGCTACGTACAAATGACCGTGGGAGAAACATGCGTATGTTGTTTATTCAGAAAGGTTTTACGTTTGGGCATAAGAAAATTTTTTTGGCATATTAATGGTTTATTTAGAAAATTATATTTTTAGCAGATAAAACAAGTTTCATCATTAAACCTTATATTTTAGCAGTAGAAAATTACACCTTATGAATTTCTTGTTTATTCACACAAAATTTTAAATTTGATATAATGAGAATCATTGTCAAGCACTTCACAGCATTCAAAAACTTGAACATAAAATCCAAGAAAGTGAAATATACAATCTTTTATGACTGTATATTGACTTTTTTTTCTTTTTTTTTTTTACCAACTATAAATAAATCTATAGTAAATATTTTCACATAGAAACTTGTCTAAGGAATAAAGGAGTACTATATACACAAGTGATTAAAGAATTCAAAAAACTTTTAATGTAAAAAATAAATAATACGTAACAAACATTAACAAACGATACATAACAATTTTTTTCCAAAAAGCATAAGAAAAAATGGAATAGATGATAAAAATATTTTATTTTTTATTTACATGGAGAGTTACATATTAGAATATAAGTTTGAAATTTTAAAATCTGGAAGCGAGAGGATACTGTCATTTTAAAAGCAAAAAGTATGGTATTGAAACTTTAATTTAAAATGGAAGCCTAAAGGTGTAAGGAATGGTAAATCCAACGTTAACTATCATGTGAACGTTGGTCTTTTTGTTTGGTCTCAGGATCCATTATCTTCGTACTAATCAGTTTGTTTTTCCTTTGCGACCATGCTTCATCCTCAGTTTCTATGAGCAGTGACAACATTTCCAAAGATTGACGCACCTGTAAAAAAAAAGAGATTTTTTTAAAAAAGTGTTTTTATGTGAAAATTATCAATTTCTCTACTAGTAAACTAAATTATTAAGATAGTAAATACAATTAATTACGATAACATTGATATTAATATTGTAACGTCTAAATTATCCACATTGCAGTTTAATTTTAACATTTCTAAAAAAGGTCGTCTGTCATATGCTGCGATCTGGTTGTCAAGCTCTGAAGACGAAGTCACCCGACTTTAACCTTGCTCTCGACCTTTGCATTCACTTCAAGGACAGAGTCTAAAACGTTCGGTTCAAAATGTTGTGCGCACGTCATCTTGTGTCCGTGAAATAGTCTTTTAAAAGTTTTTTTTTAAAAAAAAGCGAAAATAATCAAAAATCCGTACAAGAACAATTTTATATTAAAATGAACCGATATTAAAATAAAAACGTGCGTTAATGTACATATTTCCATGGAATGGTTACCATTGGTCTTTCTTCATGTTAGAACTTCGTAAGCATTTCTCTCGTTCATACCAGGTAACACAGTGATCTTACTTTGAGTAGAGTTAACCATATTAAGAAATATGTTTTTTTTATTACAGGAATGTAAAATCTAGAAATCTTTTCAATCATAATTAAATTTTAAGTTATCTGTCATTTCTTTTAAAGCGTAAATTCATATTATCTTAAAATCAAAAGTAATTAACCTTCTTTATAAAATCAGTATAAAATTAAATTATAATGTTGAGCTAATTATAAAATCAAGACAATAATTAATGAATCATTTATTTTAATTGCAACTAATTTTAAATTGCTTGCAAATTGTGCCAGTTTAGAATTCAGACAAAAGCAAAAGCTTTCTTTTTATCTTTATTAATGGAAAGTCATTTTTGTAATTTATTTGTGAATACATATATATAGCATTTTACGTTTAGAAAAATTGCTTTTTTGAAAATATAACTTCATTACGTAAAAATATCTTGCTCATAAACCTGTCTAAGATTGCTTGTGCTTTGTTAACCGTCACATTTATCATTTCTGTGTAGCAAAAGCTGGTTTAAGCAAGAGGGAACAAGAAATTAACTTAAGCAGATTTTCAAGTTCATGCAAAAGCTGAGGACTTCCTAAGTCATAAACAAAAAGTAGAAAAGTCAAAATAATGAACGATTTAGTCTGTAATAATTTAAAAATAAGCACTTGTCGTACTTTAAGAGTACTTATTTTTTATTAAAAAAAAATATAAAAATGATTTTAAGTTTTATTATTATTTATAAAATTATGCCAAGCTTTTTATGGGCGCCAGGTAGCCTTAGCTTACCAATTTTGAAAAAGAAAGAAAAATGAGTTTAATCATTTTTTAAAATCTCTGGGGTCGCAAGCTCTTTTTACGGTGTACTTACAGTGATTCTGGGTTTCAAAAATGAAAACACTTATCTCTGAAATATTACATAAAAATTTATTAAACATAAAACACATTAAATTTATGTAACAGAAGTAAAAAGAAAAATTCATATAAGATATCTTACATCCTATCAATTATTATTATTATTACTTTAATTTCCAAAGAAAAAGAATTTAGTCAAATTATATTAATAAATTTGTATTATTTAGTTGCAACTCTAAAAATAAAAAGGATTCTACTTTACTTCTTTTGGTAAATTTCTTAATTAGTAAAAATATAATTTTTACTGAAATTAAAAATTAATTGATTAATATATAAAAAAAAAACTTCACTTTATCATATTGTTATACTTTAAGACTCCACAAAACATTGCATCTTATTGATGAAATACATAATTTTACAATATCAAAATATATCTTGAAAGTACAAAAAGAATCTAAATTGTTCAAAATACATACATGTGGTTTAATAATGAAAGTCTAAACGTGTTATACCAAATCACGTTATATTCTTTATTTAAAAAAGCACTATCCCTCGAAGGATGATTCGTCTCCTCCCATGTGACTGCGTGCTAATACTGCAGAGATGCTTGTCCATTGTCAAAAGCATTGTCTTTAGATCATATATCACACGATTTATTTTGTTATACCTGTATTAAAACCAATTATTAATGTCTTATGATAACTTTAATAATTCCATTTTTCTTATAGAAAAGTTCTTTGTCGAGAATTCGAAAATCACGTGGCAGCGATTGCACAACATAACTAAAAATTGCGAGTTCTCACGCTTTTTCATAAAAAAGTTTATTTATGGAAAACAATATTGTCTTAGCACTTTTAAAATTGTTAATACACCATGTCTTTTACAGATTTAAAACTTCTGAACACATTTTTTATTGTTCGAACAGACACTCGGAGAACTACCATTCGTAGGTCTTAGAGCAACTAGCCCCAAACGATGACTGATCTAACCACGAGATTTTTCCTCTTTCAAGAGCGAGCTGTTCCGGTTAACCGTTACCAAAGTTCAACATACTCCCCACAAAACACAAACAATTTACATATTCTATTTATAAAAAACAAATTATACTAAATTTGACATGATTACATATTTGGTTTTCTTGAAAATCTATTTTTCTTTTATTAATGAAGTTACTAAATAAATTTATGATTTGAACAGCCTGTTTTCGGCGCTAAACCGCGGATTTTAAACCTATTATAAACTCTGATTTTTCACATTACCACAAAACCCCACAAAAGATTTGTATTACAATACAAGTATTGTACTATAAATCTTTTCTATATATATAAAACTCAATTCGAAAGAAAAAAACCAAAAATATGAAAAATTTTCAATAGATTTTCAAGATTCTTTATTTCAGCAGTTAAGGACCTCATAAAAAAATAAGTATCACTAGTATACTTAATTTAAGAAAGATTCTCTTTTCTTATAAAAACTAAAAAATCTATTTACTAAAATCCTACTTTACTATCTTAATTTGTTTGCGTTATCATAACTCATTTGTACAGAGAAAAAATATACGAATCAATTAGTGCTAAGCCTTATCTCTATTTATACAATAAAACCCATCATCAGTTTCCTTTTCAACCTCGTTGGCTGAAACTTTCCCATCAACATTTTTTGTTGACCGGATCCTGTCACTCAAAATCTTATCTTCCAGACAGCCGTCTGTATATTTTCCTGCCATCTAGCATTTCCTTTCCCACACTTTACTTTTTTGCCAAGACGAAATTTCTACATCTTTTATAAAAATCTACATCTATCTCTCACTATTCATCTGAATTGTTTTTTAACTTAACACAATTAAAATTTAAAATTTCTCATTATTAAATAACATTATTACAAAATTATTTATTTATTACTCAAAATTACTTCAATTCACCTTAAAACTTTTCAATTATGACTTTACATTATTATTTATTTATTTTTTTTTTTACTTTAACTCAATTTCTCTATTACTCTTGGTTTTGCTGGGATTACATCTTAACTACTGATTTTACAATTACCAAAAACTCCTCTCTTATTCAAAATTCAAAAATTATTACATCATTATGAAAAAATCACTTACAAACTCATCTTATCTATTTCAAAATTACCTCTTTACAATTGTATTATCCTTTTAGTACTATATCTCAAAATTATTTCCATCTTAAATCTTTCATGTTTTAATAATTAAAGTTGCACTAATCCTCAAAAAACCTCTTTATTATTCATATATGTGTAGCCCACGCAGGTTACCTACATCATTTGTATAAATAATCTCTTTATCTCAACGTAGCTTCCTTTAAAAAATCATAATAATCGTCGTTTATTCGTAGAATTCCTCAAATCTCCCTTTATTTCATTAAAATCGTCGCATATTTCCTTTATATCCTCGTAGTACAAAAAAAAACCTCTTAAAACTTAAAATTTAACCATCAATGCAACTTAACTATTCTTCTTACAAAAGTTTCTTAACAGAACAACTTCATTTTAAATACCACTTTACTCAATACTTCTGTAAAGCCATCATCTTCTTATAAAAAACTCAAAAAACCTCTCATTTAAACTACTTCATTAAAATCTCCTTAATCATCAACCACTTAAATACAAAAACTTCAAAAAAATAAAATTTACATTGTTTTCCCAGCTAACACCTTATTTCATCAAAATCTTTAGACACCTTTATCAAATAACTTCTCACCATCATCTATTATCTTAAATTCAATCATTATTTATTAAAAATCGTTAATTATTTATTTTATTTATAAATTTCATCAAAATCTCTCTTATCATTGTTAATTTACTACTCCTTCCTTTAAAAAACAAGAACTTAACCTCCTTTATTCATTATTTAACATCAAAAAACTTAAAAAACTTAATTATTATCTGTCTTGGCAAAACTCACATAAATTCTCAAACTTTAACCAATTATTTTTAATTTTCCACACCATAAATCACTTAAGACTAACAACTTTTTATCATTTTATTATTAAATAATTCTTAATATTTATAACATCAAACATACAACTTATCGTTTTACAATTTAACATCTAATTACCTATTCTAATCAGCTAATCAACATTTTTACAATTTTATAAAACTTTTCGTTTCATTTCATAAAAACTCTCCTTTTGTCACGTCCGGTTTATTTCTAAATATATATAGATTGATCATTTCCATATATATCCTACAATTTGTTTCATCTCATCTGTCTAAAATTTATTACATGAATTTTCTATGTAATATTGTCACCACTATTTATGCATTTTTCTACCCCTTCTCACCCCTATAGTCCTTCTGACATTCTAATATTTTTCATGTACCCTTCAAGTTACACTTTGGACTCTTACACAAAACAACATGTTATGACCCTAAAATATGCAGTGGTTGAAATGCGATATCCCTACTTGATTCAAAATACCGCCCACCACACACTCCAAACTCATAACACGCCTTTCGCGCAGTCCCGAAATTGCCTCATTTTTGCAAATAAAACAATTCCTTTTGACAACACAAACGCCTCCTTCCTCCCAAAAATGTTCATGTTCTTTCTTAAATGCATTTACGCGAAGAAAATTTAAAATTCATAAAAAATTTCATTCAAATCGCATCATCCGAAGTTGAAATAATGTTTCATTTTACCAATCTTATTACAAGCATCGTCGATTTTTTGTTTATGTACTCCTTTCTACTTATTATTATCCAGATTCAAAAAGAAAATTTTATTTTTTAAAATTTATTCTAAGTTCTTTACTTAGAACTTTACATTTAATTCTCTAAAAGTTATTCAAGTAATCAACTTTTATTCTATTTACTTTATTTAAAACCAATTATCTTTTATTTAAGTATTTTTTATTTGAAAACGCTAGTTAATTTACAATTATGAATCAAAGGTTTTTTATTTTCTAAAACAGTATTTTCGTAACACACTGTATCAGTCTCTATATAATACGCAAAGGAATTTCAGGCCTGCTTGAGAGATAAACAACCTTCCCCCTTGTATATGGTGATGCAATATCTTTATCTGTTTACTGATAAGGAATCGACTATGAAATCTTTTCGGTCTGCAACTCGGTTCAACTCTCTCGTCATTTTATTGAATATTCAACATTGAATCTACCTACTTAATATTGAATATTATTTCTTCAACACTACTGATGACTCACATCTAAAGTCATACAAATCTTTCCTTCTAATCAATCTGTTATCGTCACGTTTTCTAAATATTAGTATCTTGATAAACATATAAAGTTGTTTACTGCTATAATCCAGCGTCTTTACTTTAACAAATACTGAAACCTTTCTTAAACTAAAACTTCTAACATTTTACGCTTGGCTTATAATTATTTTCTCTAATTCTGTCTTAGCTTACAAAATTTATTAGTACACACAAATTATTAATATTCATTACTCTTAATTATTTATTATCAAACTTAAACTTATTTATTAACAATACTCTTATTCTATTAATATTATTTTTCAAAACCAAGTCCGTGTGTCATTATAAAAATGTCTTTACATTATTATTTATTCATTCCAAATTCAATCTGTATGTAACCAGTTATAAATTATTTATTTTCTTGCGATGATTTCCCGATTGGTGAAAGATTTTAAAGTACATGATTTCTTTTCTGATAACTTTTCCTATACTGATTACTTCTGTCAACATAAACAGTTTTTTTAGGCTAGTCATAACAATAGACCCTAACTTGACAAAAGATCCCCCTCTGTTATTGTCTCCTCCTATCTCAAACATTCCATCATTTTCTCCCCTCATAGACATATCAAGCCACAATGACCTACTTTCAACATCTGTTAGTTTAGGAATTTTAACCCCACCATTTTTGTATACTACTGTAAAGTCTTCCTTTAATATTTCCTTTTTAAACTCGTATTCAAAGCCACTCTTTTCACAAAAACTTTTAATTATCTGTTCTTGGATTTGAAAGACATTTCTAAATTTTAACATTGCATAATTTTTAAACTCTACATTCTTATGACCCACTTGTTTTTTAAAATAGACAGCTGATACCTTTGTTATTAGATTATTTATTCTTACAATGTTTTTTGAATCAATTATACCACGCTTCACCCCACCAGACTTATTTACTTCAACATTATTTGTTGTTTCTAGATTTACATTGTTACATGTTAACCCATTATTTATCTTTTTAGCAATTTCTTGAACACAGTCATTCACACAATTATCCTCTATTATTATTAAATCATCTGACATCTCTTTTGTTTCATTAAAACTGTTAATTTCAATTTCAGCTACTGCTTGATCTAAATTGTTACCTATATTATTAATATTTTCTATCAAAACACCTTCTACATTGTTTATCTGTTCAAATTCTACTTTTTTCTCACAATAGCTTAATTCAAATTCTACTTTATTATTAATTTCCATTACATTAATTTCCATTTTAAGATTCTGTTCTAATTTTACATAATCTGGTTTTAATTCTTGTTTGATCTGATCTAACTTCTTATCCAAATTATCTAGCTTAACATTGTTCTGTTCAAATTTGGCGTTAAATTCTTCAAACTTATTGTTCAAATCTTGTTTTAATTCTAATCTATCTTTATCAATTTTATTATTCATATTTTCAAATTTTTTGTCACTATCTAGCTTTAATTCTACAAATTTTTTGTCGCTATCTAGCTTTAATTCTAAATTATCTTGTTTTGTTTCTAATCTATCTTTATCAAATTTATTATTCATATCTTCAAATTTTTTGTCACTATAAAGCTTTAATTCTACAAATTTTTTGTCACTATCTAGCTTTAATTCTAAATTATCTTGTTTTGTTTCTAACCTACTCTGATTAAATTTCTGATCAAATTTATTCATCAATTGCTCAAACATACTCTCAATTTTCTTATTCTGATCATTATTTTCCCCACTCTTATCTATCCTAACCTGTTCAGTTACCCTAACCTGTTCATCACTTAATTCTTTGTCTAAATTTTCTTCTACAGTTTCTACCCTTGATTTTTCTACTAATTTTTTGTTTATATCTTTACACTGTTCTTTACTATTTTGAACCCCATCACTATTAAATCCATTAAAATCCGAACCTGAACTACTAATTTTACTCATACTTGAACGTCTACTATTACTATTACTATTAATGAATTCCTGCGCTAACATATCTTGTGCAAATTGTTCATCAGTTTGTTCTTTACTTTGTGATTCCTTCTGTAGATTATCAAAAATATCCCCCGTAAATTCCATCTGTTCTAAATTGTTTAAAGAATTTTGATTTCCTAACCCTATCTGTTCATTACTATTATTAACATTTATAATTTCTGACTCCATTTTTATCTTATTATATTTAACACAAAAAATTTTTTAAAAAAGAATCTTTCTTAATATGATTGATAGAGTCCTTACCTTAATAAATGTTTCCATTTCACCAAAATCACTGTATTTTCGACCAAAACCGCCCCATTGTTGGGAGCCAATTGTAATAATTTAAAAATAAGCACTTGTCGTACTTTAAGAGTACTTATTTTTTATTAAAAAAAAATATAAAAATGATTTTAAGTTTTATTATTATTTATAAAATTATGCCAAGCTTTTTATGGGCGCCAGGTAGCCTTAGCTTACCAATTTTGAAAAAGAAAGAAAAATGAGTTTAATCATTTTTTAAAATCTCTGGGGTCGCAAGCTCTTTTTACGGTGTACTTACAGTGATTCTGGGTTTCAAAAATGAAAACACTTATCTCTGAAATATTACATAAAAATTTATTAAACATAAAACACATTAAATTTATGTAACAGAAGTAAAAAGAAAAAATCATATAAGATATCTTACATCCTATCAATTATTATTATTATTACTTTAATTTCCAAAGAAAAAGAATTTAGTCAAATTATATTAATAAATTTGTATTATTTAGTTGCAACTCTAAAAATAAAAAGGGTTCTACTTTACTTCTTTTGGTAAATTTCTTAATTAGTAAAAATATAATTTTTACTGAAATTAAAAATTAATTGATTAATATATAAAAAAAAAACTTTACTTTATCATATTGTTATACTTTAAGACTCCACAAAACATTGCATCTTATTGATGAAATACATAATTTTACAATATCAAAATATATCTTGAAAGTACAAAAAGAATCTAAATTGTTCAAAATACATACATGTGGTTTAATAATGAAAGTCTAAACGTGTTATACCAAATCACGTTATATTCTTTATTTAAAAAAGCACTATCCCTCGAAGGATGATTCGTCTCCTCCCATGTGACTGCGTGCTAATACTGCAGAGATGCTTGTCCATTGTCAAAAGCATTGTCTTTAGATCATATATCACACGATTTATTTTGTTATACCTGTATTAAAACCAATTATTAATGTCTTATGATAACTTTAATAATTCCATTTTTCTTATAGAAAAGTTCTTTGTCGAGAATTCGAAAATCACGTGGCAGCGATTGCACAACATAACTAAAAATTGCGAGTTCTCACGCTTTTTCATAAAAAAGTTTATTTATGGAAAACAATATTGTCTTAGCACTTTTAAAATTGTTAATACACCATGTCTTTTACAGATTTAAAACTTCTGAACACATTTTTTATTGTTCGAACAGACACTCGGAGAACTACCATTCGTAGGTCTTAGAGCAACTAGCCCCAAACGATGACTGATCTAACCACGAGATTTTTCCTCTTTCAAGAGCGAGCTGTTCCGGTTAACCGTTACCAAAGTTCAACATACTCCCCACAAAACACAAACAATTTACATATTCTATTTATAAAAAACAAATTATACTAAATTTGACATGATTACATATTTGGTTTTCTTGAAAATCTATTTTTCTTTTATTAATGAAGTTACTAAATAAATTTATGATTTGAACAGCCTGTTTTCGGCGCTAAACCGCGGATTTTAAACCTATTATAAACTCTGATTTTTCACATTACCACAAGTCTGAAAGTGTACCTTAGTAAAAAGAAAATATATAAACTTGAACTGTCTCTGTGTAATAATTCTAAATGTTAAATGAGCTAGATTTGGTAATTATTCTTTTGTAAGAAAAAAAAAACATATGTACAAAACATAAAAATAAATTCAGATGGGATCGCATGCATTTTTCGGCTTCACGACCCCAAAGGGGTTAATATTCAAAATTAAAAAACTATTGACGTCAATATAAATTCTTTTTTTTTTTTTTAATATAATCAGGATAAATAAATTTACTTTTCTTAAAATACATGTTCAAAACTAATCTTTTTCTTTTCAGTTGGCCAACTTAGTTTTAGAAATTTAATTAATGAATTGTGATAGATTATGTGTAATTCATAAGTCAAAGCTGTTAATCTTAATATACTTTATTTAAAAACTAAATTTTCTAACTTTAATATTTTGATCAATTGTTTCTTTGTCTTTTTAAAATTCACTCAGTAACTAATTGTATGGGGGGGGGGGGAATTCAAACATAATGTAAAACTTTCTTTTTGGGGCATGTAATAATATAAAAATTTATTAATATTTTTCAATTGTTAACTTTCATAAATTTCTGTTCAACAATTAGATAAGTCAAATTGCTAATCTGTGTTTACAAGCTTTTGGTTGACTTAATTTTTTTTAGTTAAATAAATCGCAAGTCAATTGAAATTCCAATTCTTTTCTTTCAAACATGATACCAACCTGGTTCCAAATATTAAATTTTAAGGATCTCTTCCTCAAAGAATTTCTCAAATAAACCTTGGTAACAATATATGTAAAATTGATGTGAATATTTTTGTGTTTTAATTCTAACCTATCTGTCCCCCACCAGCAATGTTTCCATCAGTTAGTTAAATACCATGAGCTGGCTGTGTGTTGGGTCTTTGCCAATAATCATTATTGATTTTCTGCAAGTCACCAACCTTTTTTGGCATATTAGTAACTATAGCATTTTCCTTTCATATTTAAAGACGAAAAACTTTGTGGATTAGTGTTAGAAATTAGGATAGTTTTAGTTAGAAATAGAGTTTAAGTTCTTTTTAAGAAGCCAGAAAGACATAGCCATTATTGTGACAGTCCTGGAAAACTGACGAAATTGCTTCCCTTGCAAGCAAGACAGATGTCATTGATGCTACAATGATATATAAACTCTTGGGTGGGAGGAAATGTGGTCAGTGGGCCAAGATTGATCAAGGGAAGGTGCTGGAGGAATTCTTGAAGATAGCCAGATGGACTTGACGAGTAAGAGCTTCCTGGGAGAATAATTCTTGAAGATAACCAGACGTACTTGGCGAGTAAGAGCTTCCTAGCAGAATTGAGACTTCGGACGAGCATCCACAAGAATACAAGCAGGGTGAGGAAACTTCGTGTATTAAGAAACTTGTAGTTATTTCAAAAGTCAGATAATTAAACTATAATGTAGAATCAGATCTGTGAGTCACAACGATTAGAGTCATTCTGGAGAAATAGTAATAATAAGAATATTGTAGCATTGTAATAAGATAGGAAATGGTTATTTTTATTAATAATTGTTAATAAAGGTTAATTGAGTACTGAACCATTCAATTATATTGAAAATAAATAACCCAGGCAGTTTAGAGGAACCAATCCTAACCGTCATCATCATCACCTTGAAAAAAAAAGAAGAAGACAGAGTATGACTCCTAACCCTCAAATATTCTAATCCCCCCCCTTGTTGTTTAAAGATGAAAAACCACTCATCCGTATAAATAAAGGAGGAAAAAACTTAAAATAAAGGCACCTAGCCTTTGAATACTCTAATAGCATAGAATCCAAGACTGGATGAAAAAGGTGTATCCATTAAACCTGTTATGCTTTTACTACTTTGTCTGAAATACAAAGACAACGTAGTATCAGAAATTTATGGTAAAGCGTAAAAAACCAAACAAATCCCATCTTACAAAAAACTATCAACACAATAAAACCATGTGTTTCAAAATTATTAAATGAAACACATCATTAATGTTATAAATAAAACAACAGAAACAATTGCACAGTCAACATAACCATTGTCCACACTTATCAACTATTAAAATACAAAAAAAAACAACAATTAAAATTAAGAGACTTTACCCAATCATTGAAGAAATAATGTTGCAATGACACGAAATGATAACTTCACTGAAAAATAAATGAAGTGTAAATCATTTAACTCTTAAAAATTAATTTGTTTATTCCATGTAGGCGTTTGAAAAATTGTATCATTAATTTCGTGTTATCTAGCTAGGTCCACATGAGTTTATAGCTCATTTCCTGGAGCTTGATGGGAAGTATATTAATTGTTGACACATGCAATAATTGAGCAAATACATAATAATTAACAAAAGAAATTTATCATAACATGGCTGCATATCAACTGTTTGCTGTATTTACTTTAGTGTTTAATAAATTCATATATTCCCATTCAATCAAACACAAACTGTACATGGGAAATTATAAAACATTATCCAAAAACCGAAGAATTGTTTGAGAGTAGGGAGTGGCTTAATTTACAATTACTATTAATAACTCCCTCATTACATACGAGGTATGTCTATTATACCAGATGTAACAGACCACCCATCTCAAATGTATTGTGGACAAACAGTTTGAGCTGTAAATATGAAATAAATTTGGGAAATTGTAAGAAAATTTTTTACATACTAACATACAAACATACTACAGCGTAACTTGGTTATATTATGGCCTCGGCCGTAACGTCAACACGGATATAACGTCAACACGGATATAACGTCAACACGGATATAACGTCATT
Organism: Aphrophora alni; assembly: GCA_963513935.1. Lineage (NCBI taxonomy): Eukaryota > Metazoa > Arthropoda > Insecta > Hemiptera > Aphrophoridae > Aphrophora > Aphrophora alni. Next base: position 130,138,012 of record OY740765.1, on the reverse strand, counting down.
TCTTCATAAGTCCCGCCAAGCTATAGGTATTTGCATTGTAAAAACCTTGGATTTATCGTCAGTAAATTTCCAAACCTCGTATATAACGTCAAGAAAATCCAACCGAAAGGAAGGCAACCTTGGTAGGTAAACGGAACATTTTGGTCGGAAGTGCAGCGCGGCTATTTTTTAGCTACGTACCAGTCTATTTTTGGATATAGCCTTTCCTCTCGGTCTGCCAACTCGCCCTCCCCTACCCCCGTGCGCATCACATCCTGTCTCCCTCCCCTGTCCCCGTCTACCTGTCATTCACTGTAGGTCAGTGACATCTCGACTCATTTTGCGTCAAAACACTCCGATACTGTGCATACATACAGTTCGCGTAGCTATCGTCAGTTCTGTGAATGTCTTTTACTGTTTGTTTTTGTTCTTATAATTTTAATTTACACGCATTCAAAAATCATGGCAAGTGCTAAGAGAAAGGTTTTGCCAATTAAAGAAAAAGTGCGAGTTATAAGAGCGTGTGAGGAGGGACGTAAGATAGCAGACGTGTGTCGTGAGTTCGGGTTGGGAAACTCCACTGTTGGTTCGATTTTAAAAAACAAGGACAAATATTTAAAGGCATTTAAAGAAGATGGTGAAAACGTGAAACGGATAAGGGGATGTGAACGCACCAATATCAATGTTGCTCTGCTAAAATGGTTTAAGCAATGTCGCAGTGCCAATATACCTATGAGTGGTCCACTTTTAAAGGATAAAGCTGCGGAGTTTGGACAGATGTTTGGTGTTGACTTTACATGTTCCAACGGCTGGATAGATTTTTTAAGGCTAGGCATTTGATTACATTTCGTAAGATTTGCGGTGAGGAAAAATCTGTTGATCTGAGTATCACTAGTGATTGGTTGACTGAAACATGGTCAGTTGTGAGACAACCAAACAAAGATGAAGACATTTTTAACGGTGATGAAACAGGGTTGTTTTACAAATTAACTCCAGATAAGATGCTCCAATTTAAAAATGAAAAATGTGTTGGCAGAAAAATGTCCAAAGATAGATTGACTGTTTTAGTTATTGGCAAAAGTGCAAAACCTAGATGTTTTAAGGATGTAAAAAAACTTCCAGTGAATTACGCCGCCAACAAAAAAGCGTGGATGACTTCTGTAATTTTTGAAGCTGAACTAAGAAAATGGGATAAGGAATTGGCATACAAAAAAAAGGAAGATTCTTCTCCTTGTTGACAACGGCACTGCCCACCCAAAGTTAAATTTAACAAACATTAATCTAATGTTTTTTCCTGCCAACTGCACAAGTGTTTTACAACCTATGGACCAAGGCGTCATTAGAAGCTTAAAGTGTCACTAGAGTAAGCAGCTTTTGAAAAAAATATATTGTCTGCATGGACAATGCACAGCCAGTAAGCGTAACTATCTTGGATGCTATCCAATACTTAGTAAATGCTTGGAGAGAAGTGACACCAAGGACCATATCAAGATGCTTTAGAAAAGCAAAACTGTCACCTGCAGTCCCAGATGACGACAAAGAAGATGATCTGGCGCTCTCAGAATGGATCAAAGGTTTCAATGTCAATCAAAATGATATTGGACATGATCTTGATGGATATGCATCAGTGGACGACCAGGTAGAAACATTTCAAATACTGAGTGACGCAGAAATTGTAAACGAAGTACAGAATATGGAAGCAGAAGAAAATAACAAAGAAGAAGAAGATGAAGGCGAGGAAGAAGATGCCGTCTGTCTGACAACACAAGAAGCTTTAAAAGCAGCTGAAACACTTTGTCGATTTTTCCGCTTCAGAGAGACGTCTGCCATCACACTAGAAGCAGCTCAACATCTCCACAAAACGACGGAGAAAATTTATTTTTCCCAAAGGACTGTTCAAAAGAAAATTACAGATTTCTTTGCGCAATAGGACTTCATATGAACTTGTTTGTAAGTTGTGCATTTTTATTTAGCCTACATTTTGTATTTAAACATAATAATGTTCATTTATTTCATACAAGCACTTTATTTTGATTAATTTTAACTGAGTATTTAGATAGATCAGTCATATACATACATGTCTAGGTATTTACTCAATTACTCTCATTAAAGTATGTATTTCATGTAAAAATTGTGTTTTTAAAATTTTTCCTCGGCTTAAAATTATTATTTTGGAACCTCTTTTATTGAATCACTCTGATATAGCGTCATTAATTTTGTGGTCCCTTCAATGACGTTATAACCAAGTTACACTGTAATATGGCATATCATTCAAAACCTGTATGTATTGTGATTCTTATATTGATATTTAAGTCTTTCCATAGGGAATGGTTTACCTGTAATGTTAAATTACACTAAACTTGAATTTTCAGACATTTTGAGCCACCATTTTGAAAACGTAACAGGTATTGAAAAAAACTTTGACAAAATGTTTGTGATTGCAAGGTCTTTAAAACAAGGTATCTTAACCCATGCTTATATTTGAAAAATTTTAGAAACAGACCACTACCCCTCAAAATATGCCCTTTTCAGGTAACGAATTTGAAAAGAAATATTTATTCAAGATTTATTTATCAAATTAGTGGGGTTGAAATTTGATAAAATACCCTTTGCCTACAATACATCTGAGACAGGAGGTCTGTTACACCCATTATAACAAGACTGATACAATAACACACCATTATTTATATGTATAACGTTGCCAATCCATATCCCCTTTAATATAGTCCACATTCACATTTTCAGTGCAAATTTCTTAGCAGGAGTCTTTTTACTCTGGTGTAAGAACCCTAGGCATTATTTTTTGGTATAAACTTTTTGAATTACACATAAATTATTTAGTCTTGTGTTCTAGTCTATGAATTCTTTTGATAAATTGGTAGAATGATAAAAACGAAGATGGAAGAAATATTTGATGTTTAAAATTGATAGAACTTATTCGATGTGGTTCTGAAGTGGGAATTTGAGCAATAAAGGTTCAACATTTTTTCTTCTTTTCTGCATAACTGTCTTAGATATAAATTTGGAATGTTGAAGGTTGAATAATATTAAGTTTTCACTTTTTTTAAATAAATTGGAAGTTCAATTCAATTCACTTCGAGTGGTCCTTGTTATCCTAAGCACTTCAGCCATTAAAGCTTAATGCACTATTGGAAGATGATGTGAGTCTCCACAAGGCATCATCCTATAGATCCACAAGCTCTGCGAAATTGAGGATCTTTTCTAGAAGGTTGTCTGGGGATATTGTTAGGCCTTTCTCCACATGTCCAAAGATGCCTATCCTTTCCTGTTCAAGACTGCTGCGGTCTAAAAGCATATGGTCTGCAGTTTCATCATGTATTCTACATCTCCTGCACAGAGGTTCTGCTGTAAAGATACCCATCTTCTGCATATGTTTTCTAAAGTGGCCATGTCCTATAATCCAGCCTACCACTTTCCTAATATTGGACTGGCTTAACTTGATAAGATCTGATGCAATTTTTGTATAGGGGGAATGAAGTGTAAGTCTACTCACTCTCAAACCTGAGATGTGTCTCCATCTTGTCCCATGCTCTTTCTCAGCACAAGTGTTGATAGCAAACATTGCTTGGAGACTCCACAAAACGGGTTGGTCCTATGGATTTTGCTACTGATGCTTTATTTGCCAGCATGTCAGCGTTTTATTTCCGCTAATTCCAGCATGTCCTGGCACCTAACAAAGAGTAACATTGTTATGGCCACCTAGCTGTGATAGGGTCTTTAAGCAATCCCAGACTAGCTTTGACCTAAATTCTTTTGAATCCATTGCTTTCAAAGCTGCCTGACTGTCACAGATAGATGCAAATTTTATTATCCCTGTATCCATCTCTTAAATTTTCTTGGGAACATTCCATTAAAGCTGTTATTTCTGACTGGAATACTGTGGGGGTGAAGCCCCATTGGTAGCAAAATTGTCTGACCAAGTTCACAAATATGTGCGCCTTTTCCACTTTTAGTTTCTGAACTATCTGTAAACCATTCCAATTCTCCTAGAGGTATAGGTCTTCTTCCCTCAGAGAAGGAGTAACGTGTTTTCATATGATCAGAGATCATGTCTAATATGTAAGTTCCTATGACCAATGTTGTAATTTTAGAGTGTCCCAGCTTACCATGGAACTGTTTCCATAAACCTTCGCATTGTAGGCGATAAGCACTCTTCCTAGCCCCTGTCCTAATGAATAGGTCTATAGGAAGAATTTTAAGGCCAAAGATGCTCCAGGGGCACTATAAACAGCTCCTGTAACTGCAAGACAGGCAAGTCTATGAATTCCCGCCAGTCTTACAGCCGATCTCTGGATTTCTACTTTAGGCCACCACACAACAGCACCATACGTAATGGCAGGTCTAACCACCAGCTTCGGCCTTAAACTCCATGTTCCACCAATCAAGCGCCTGCATGCCAGTAAACTTTTACCCCTATCGATTATACGGTTTATATATGAACCCCAATAAAGTCTGTTATCGAGGACTAAACCTAAATACTTAACCTCAGTTTTCCCATTCTGATTTCATTACCGAAGACAATTAGTGGTCCAAGACCCTCCAACTTCCTTCGTCTAATAAATGGAATAATTTCAGTCTTGGCCGGATTCACTGACAATCCAATATTCTTGCCCTAACATTCCACTGTCCTTAGTGCCAATCCAAGGAGTTTCATTACAGTTGGTGTAAACTTTCCTACTACAAGTATCACAACATTTTCGCCATAGCCTTAAGGATACACCCCCAACATTGATATGTTGATGAGGTCATCAACCACTGAGTTCCACAGCAAGGGGGACAATACCCCTCCCTGTGGACACCCTTGAGTCACATCGACCTCTACATCTTCGCCATACACTGAGGATTTTATAATCCTATTTTCTAACATGGTATTAATCCATCTACTTACTATTCCATCAATTGAAGTTTTTTTTTTTAATGTTATGTTTATGATAGGTAATAATAAATGGATAAGGGACTTATCAAATCTGTTTTATAATATTGGGAATGATATACTTATTGGCAATGCTGAATTGGCTTGATTTATAGGTTCATATGCATTATCTTCTATAAACGAGGGCCATTCATTAAGTAACATAACGGAGCGCTTACTTGTGTGCTCTCACGGATTAACTAACACTGAATTCATTACTCCTTATATTTTAAACTATATCCACACCTAAATAGAATTATTATTTCAAAACACGAGTAAATCCTCACCTTATATAATTGGTCTATGTTGTCACTGAGAAAATCCTGCACTTCGCCAAAAGATCTGAAATGAATTTCAGACATAATTATAAATTCTTCTAAATTATTATACAAATACTACTTCTATTTGTAAAATTTGTATAGGTACTATTGAAACTGGTTATGCAATAATAATAAACTCTTGTAACATTCGCCATAATTTCACTGAATAAATAACACCTCTAAATAATTCATATCGAATAAATAAGTTAAATTAAAACTAAATTCATATCTCATAATTTATATCTATAACCATCATTGTCCTGAGTGACTAATTGACTTAGAATCAATGTAGAGCAAAAAATACAGATAATAATCTGAAAATTTGAAGGTATATTCTTATGGGTTTTTAGATGCTCACTAAGAAAGGATTTTGCAAAATGTTGAGCTAGGCTGTACACATGTTGATTTGTAACCATTTTTATATTTATTATATTACCATAGCAACCATTTTCATAAAACACCTGATTGAGTTCATCAGCAACAATAATTAAATTATTCTGATAATTTTAGGCTATGTAATGTAGGCCTGGACTAGTATTATGAAAATAAAAATTTCAATTTTGTTCGACATTTCGTTCGAAACACATAAATTTCATTGTAATAACGTTGTTTCATAAGGAAGTATTACAGTTTTTCATTTCTGTTGTTAAATATGAAATTCAGATTTCTGGTAACTGTAACCTTTCAGCCTTATGGATATATATATAAGTATTTTATAGTTTAATGGGCGCCATTCTATCAATAACCATAGACACTTGTACTTTAAATTTTCGGGATCGTGGTATTCAGGAAAGTGTACTTTTCTAGTAACAAACAAGGGTGCACGGGAAAAACAATCATAGACAACATAATCAAAATTTGAGATATTTATATTGCCATAATGCTCTTGCATTGGACTATCACATAGCAGATCAAAAGCCACGAAAAAGTGATCACAGTCAGAGTAAATCGCATTTAAAATTTAGGTATACAATGGAAAAACAATCGGTCATCTTAAACAGTAGAATATCGATCACAGTCTAAGCGTTGAAAGAATTGTATACATTTATAATTGAACAGTACATTTACTAATAGCCACACGTTGGTGCGCCAATTGAAAGAATTTAATATATTTGAAATTTTCTGCTATCAAATATTTTAAAAAAAAAAGTGAATTGAAATAGATTACTCAGCTTATGGGCGCCAGGTGGAATTAACGCACCAATTTTGAAAAAACAAAGAAAATTGAATTTATAGTCTCTCGAGGTCAAAGGGTTCTTTTTAAGAGGTACTTTGCAATGGGTGATAATAAAGAGATTCAAAGTCTTGTTCTGCTGAAATTGTACATAAAATATTTATTAAATCTACATTTCATATTACAAATAAAATCAAAAAACATAAATGATAATATGTATGCTATTATTAACTATTGGTTCAAAAAAAATCTTTTATCTGAATCTACTTCTTTAAATTTAAATTGAAAAGTTAAGTTTTATGTATTTCATACTTTGCATTTTATTGTTGTAATAAAAGAATTTAAATAATTGAAAAAGAAATATTCTGTGTCTCTAAAGGAGACTTAATTATGTATAAAATATTAATTATTTTGAATTTATCCTTAAAAAAAATATAAAAACACGCATACATCTAGCAAAATCATACTCTATTCATAATACACATAATTAACATGATAAATTGTTTATGATGTCTATACCACGACATCTGTACATAAAAAAAAAAATATCCTTAGAGATGAACCCTGATGTCCTGTGATTCCAAGGATGTCTCCAAACCGCAGTTCTTCCAGTGCTCAAAGCTCGTGCAGTCTCCAACTTCCGATCCACAATGATATGAAAATCCTTTATAAGGATTTGACAAAATGTTCATTATTTAAAAATAGTTCTGCCTTATTTATCTAGAAAGTCTTAAAACACCGGGACATGACATTTCTCTAAATTGTTCTAAAGAAAATAATTTTTATTGACTCACACGACAATCTTATTTATTTCAAAAGTTCTCTGTCCACTAGGATTAATGTTCAAAAGCAAGAATATTTATTTAAAAATTTTTGTACACTTAGTTCTATCACCAAACACATGTTCAAATTGTCACTTTCATCGTTCTATCAAATTTCTCATTAAAAATACGTCTCGCATTAACACTACATTGTTCACCAATATCTTATAACAAAATTACGTCTGACCAAGTCAGATGCCTCCTTAAGACTTTTTTAAAACACATGCTAGCACATTGTTTCACAACTATCCTTTAATAAAAAATAAACACTACATTGTCCATAAATATCTTCTAACAGAAAATACGTCTGACCAGGTCAGATACCTCCTTCCAACTGAACTCTCTCCCTCGCTTCAAAACTAAGCGTCTATTTAAGATCTACTAACACAGCAAAATTTTGTTAATTACATTCATACACACACTTATATTATAATATACCAAAACATTAATTGTAAATTCATTCTAAACCTATTTATTTTACAATATTATCTTCTTGGATGTTTTTAGTTAAAAGTTTACAGCTTTTAAATTAATTTACAACACTTCCCCCATACTCCAACAACCAATCAAAATCTTTGATCTACTTGTGTTTGGTCCAATCACACGTCCTTCTTCCAACTATACAATATTCAAATATTCCACATATTGCAGCGTGGCAGGGAAAAACAATCATAGTCATCCATGTGTTGGCCCAACATTACCACTAAATGACACATACTACAAAAGACAGCTGAAGTTTTAGTTTTAATATACATGAACTTTTTTTACACTTATGACAAAACTATTAGTAAAAAAGGTTCTGACAAAGTCATTACATGTGTATAGAACTACCTGACGACTAAGATGCCCCATACGGTGAAGCACCTCCTCATATTCTGTGATTCATGTTTGGGCCAGAATAAGAATTATTTTGTTTTCAGGTTCATGTACCATGTTGAACACACTATACGATTGCTTGACTTTTTCACGATTTTTACTCTAAGAGGTCATACCTATTTAAAGTGTGATCATAATATGGCACTGATCAATGTAAAATCACATTATGAAGTAACAGATAACTGGTGTGAGGTATTCAGAATTGCTAGGAACAAACCCAGAGCCTTCCATTGTAGTCGATTGCACAATCGACTTTTTTTATTGTTCAAATGAATATCTCAACCCACTGTTTCTACCCAAATGCCCATTTCAAACACAGCCTATTAGAGAAATATTGGTGACTCAAGTAATATCAGGAATGATTTTGCATCGATCTCTATTTGAAGGCAGGTGGGCCAAATCATGTGTGCTCAAAACCTCCGTATCCATTGAGAAGCCTCTAAAACTACATTTACACCAGTTGCTAATCAGGGTTGCAAAATACGATTTACAATATTTAAAACGCTTTTGCAGTCCAGAAGGAAAGAAAATGATCGAGTGTCTCAAAACCAGCGCTGATGAGCCATCTGACGGTGAAGACTCCCTAGCTGGTATGGGTGACGATTAAGTTTAAGAAGAAAAAATGACAAGAATTTACATTAATTAATTATGCTTCAAAGGAACTTTTTCCCGTCTAATAATGTTTAACAATGATGTAGTCCACTATTTAACCATAAAATAACAAGAATAATTGAATAGTAGAGTTCTTTCATTTCATTATTTTTCTTCATTTTATTTAATGTGCCTTATTTACACATATTTCATTTAATGGTAAGAACAACTTATTAAAAGTATACAGCAAAATACCTTGCAACTGCTGTGTAAATTGAACCAGCATGTAAGGGTAGTTCTAGTGGGTAGAAGCAGTTAGTTATAAAGGAGGAAAAAGATCATAGTCAATTGACTTTGATTGTTATTCCATTGCAATTTGTGTATTTGCTTGGTTTTAAATTTTTAAAATTATACATTAAAAATTAAATGATTGAAAAATATAGTAAACAATGTATAAAAATATATCCACTACCATATTATGTATCCTACACCTATATACAAATAGTTTTAGATTCCCTAACACTAAATGAAAACTTAAAAATGGTTTTTCTCAAATGTTTGATTTTGTGACTTTGATTGTTTTTCCCATGCACCCTTTAAATACCAATTTTTAATTATATGGTATTATTCTCCCTGAAATACACATATATCTGAATATTAATATTTTCCTTATAATCTAACATAAAATAATAAAAAAATTAAATATATATAGCAATCCATACTATGACATGATATACGAATGGATAAATTTTAAAGTCAAGTCCTTTCCTGTCTTTAAACAATTTATAATAAAAGTTACTGATATATATATATCATTTATCACAATCCATCTGATTGTCCTTTAAAGGGAAATACACAAAACAATTGTCCAATGAAAGAATTTAATGGGAATCCTCTATTTTTATAGGTATTTTGTTAATAACGTGAGATATTTGTCTATACTGTTCTAACAATTATTATCTGCAAAATTAATGTTAAATACTTTGTCTTTGAAATGTTTTAATTTTGTTAAAAGTTTTAACATAGGTGTCTATACCACAATACAATCACTGACTATTTAAACTCAGATTAAAACTGTTTTTTATTTGAATAGCTCTGGTTGAAATGTCGCTTTGGAAATTTGTAGAAGCCCATCTGGTGAGAAAGTTCCGCAGTGATGAGAGAGTCAACATGACCACCCTCGTAGAACGATGTAGAGCTATTGTCCTCTCCAAAATTGAACTAATCCCTTTCCAACCTCAAAATACTGGCATTGGTTGAATTAATGGACCAATCAGAAACATTCTGACGAAACACATCGGCATACTAACCATTGCACAGACTCTTAATATATTAAATTTTTTGGGGGAAAATATTCTTTCTTATTTAGTTACTTATTTTTTATAAGTATAAAGTTTACAATGTCTTTTATTGAAATTCGTATTGTATTATTTTTAATACAATATTTAAACTCTCCCATTCATACCAATCGTTTACTTGCGATTCTATAACATTTACCAATGTTGGAACACTGTCTGTCTGTCCATACGAGGCTTCAAATATACAATTGCAATATGAGAGATGACACAAGTTTTCTAATGTCATATCTCATTTACGCTATATATTGAATCATGTACTAACCCAACTTGGAAACCCAAAAATGTGAAATGTTACATAACACACATAATAATAATGTTTTGATTAGTAGCAAAATTATTAATCACTTTTAGAAATAATTTGTAATGTGTTTTTAAAATAAATATGAAATAGGCCTATAGTTTGGTTAAAATTAAATAAACTATTTATCTCACTTCTTAAACAATAATCTATGCATACAACTATATTTTACAAATATATGATATCATACTTAATTTTTTAACTTCAGTGTTTTAAAAAATTTTAAAATGCTAATTTATGTAGATTTTAATGTTGATTAGGACGGTGAAATCATGCTAGTAGTGATGGTGAAATCATATTTTCAACAATTTTTAAAACAAAAAGGTTATGATTTTTTTAAAGATTCTATAAGGCTGTCATTTTGAAACTATTGAACTAATTAACTCACCTCGGAAAAAAATACTTTTAAAACTTTTGTTTCTGTCGGGAATTCCCCGAGTTTCACATACATTTTATTTATAAAATTTTAAATATCTAAAAATGGAAACTGTTCAGTTAAATGTATAATTTATAATGATGAACTCAAGCCTATTGTGGGGGATGGTGCCTGTCTTTTTTGGTCTTTGTCTTATCTCATGTATAATACTCAATAAAAAAGTACTTACTTATGTTCGACTTGCGATTGTGTCATACATTGTACAAAATCGGGGATAGATTTGCTTTTTTTTTGTCAAGATTTAGATAGTGCAGGTAACACTATTAATAATTATTCTGATTCTAACTCATATTATATTCAAATGTCACAGCATTCAACATATGGTGGTTTTTGCGGACTCACGACAACACAAGAATTATTTCCTTATTTTTCAAAGTATATCGTAATAATGAATTCTACTGTGATTTTGGTAATAATGTCAACCCTGTAAAAAGGACGATATTTACCGGTGAATTATTTACTGGTCATTTTGATGTATATGAAATTCAAAATAATTCAATTTCAGCTCAAAAACCCAAGGCACAAGTTAAAAAACTACGTGTTAGTGTACAGCAATGTCACACGTAAAAAAACAACTTAAAACTGCAAAAGAAACTTTTTTTAGTCAATAATCCTGATGCTCATCGACATCAACAATCTAAGTATCAACAAAATAATCCCAAGGTTCATCGAAAAGCAGTAACCAATTATCAGGAACTTCATCCCGAAGTTCACTGGACTGCATTGGGTACATACCGAAAGCAAAATCCTACATGGCAAAAAGCAAAAAAAAGCAAATACATGGAGCAGCGAAATCCATATATCAACGACAACACAATCATGAAAAAAGTAATCCTGGAATTAGAGGAGTGTAGCGATCTTAAGAAAATGCTACAACAACTTTTTTTTCCCTTTTTTTTTCAACATCATGCATTATGGTTAGTAAATGGATTTAATAATTCAACAAGCTTAGGGAGTGTAGCCTTGCCCTATCTGGTGGGCTTTACAAAAAACACAAGAACAGCTGTTTCAAGATAGTGGAATCTTTACCGCTTGACCGTGACGGAGAGACCGTGGCTTGACATTGTACTTCCATTAACCGACTGAACCAGTCTCTCCAGCTACGACGAGCATGTGCGAGTCGTAATAGTTAAAATTTATAAGTCAAAAATTAATAAAATCGTGATCCGTAAAAAGATAAAAGAAGAAATAAATAAGTTTAACAAGTGAAGTGAAATGTCGACAGTTACTTAAAGATACACTCCGCCATGCCCGAAGGCAAACGACTTTTTCGCTAGACCAGGTACGAAATATTTTGCTCTGTCCTTTGTTAGAATGATATTTATGTTAATCCTCCAAACTGAGTTAACTATGATATCTGTTTTGTCTAAATTAATCCTAAACATGTTTTACGTAATTTGTTTTCTCTCTGTATTAAAATTTGTATCTATTTTTGTGTCTAAGGTTTGATATTTGTATCTATTTTTAAAATTTGTATTTCTTTTTAAAATATTTCTCATATTATTATAAAGTTAGTTCAGATTACCTAAATGGAATTATTTAAAACATTTAACTATAATATTTCAAACAGCCATTTCAAACATATATTACAGTTTTAATTTGTGCTTGCAATTGTAATTGAAGTTGTTTAATTTACAGACATGTTAATGTCAAAAGGCCTAATGAATCAGATTAATTTATTTCTGTTTAGCCAGTAGCATTTGCTTAATTTAACCACTGTAAAAGACCTTAAAGTTATTACAACTTGCCGTTTTGAACATGAATTTTCTTACAACCAACAGGTTTTGTAATAACTCGCATAAATTGTAATCATGTTTTATTTCGGCAGTTTTGAACTGGTCGAAGTGTACCACCCAGCTCGACTACTGAAGTCTTTGTGTCGCCTGCCACCACAGTCAGCTAATTCAAAACAACCATGGAAGTGATACATTGTTTAGTAAAACCATTAAAAATGTATTGGTTTCTATAACTTAGCATTACAATTTAAAATTCTTTTGTAACTTGTCATTTATATATTTAAAATAAATTACAATATATTATATATATATATATATATATATATATATATATATATATATGTAACTAATTGTAAATTTTCATTTAGAGTATAACGTAAGGGGAGGGCTTGTCAATTTTTTACTTTTGGGGAGGGATTTTATTTTGTATTTAAATTTAATTAAATATTTGTACAATGTAATTTTTTATTTTATAAATATTTGTGCTTAAATTTTCTCTGTAATTAAGGGCGCATCAATTTTGTTATTTAAGGGTGCATAAATAAAGATATTGATTAAAATATTTGAAATCAATTTTTTTTTAATAAACAACTGATAAAAAAAAAGGAAATTTGTATTTAATTTTTGTAAATAGTTTACTCAGTTTTTTTGTTTTCGCCTGAGACTAAGGTAAAACACAGATATTGTAATAGTGTACATTTTCAGTTTGGTGATCTTAGATTGAATGGAGAGTACGTTTAACTCAATGCAACAAACAGGAAACGTATTTTGTTTTTTGAATAAAATAAAGAATTAAATAAATAAAGAAAGTAATTAGTGCAAAAATACCAGAGAAATTTATTATAGGTATGTTAACATTTAAAATAGGTATAATTTTAGTTATGAGAAATATGCTACATTAACATTTTGAAAAATAGTGGGAATGCTTTTATAAAAAAAGACAAGAGTTTCAATTTATAGAAGAATAATGTGAATTAATAAATTAGTATTGTGATCTAGGCTTTCTGAGAGGTAGCACGCATGAAGTAATAAATATGTTTGCCGGAACAAAGCCAAATCACCGAAAGAAAATGTTTTTATAAAGGACTAAAAGTTATATTTAAAGAACTATTATGTAATTATGTGAGTTAGTTGTAAGAGAGAAATAAACTTTTAAAGTAAAAAGACATGGTTATATAAAATGATGCAATAGACAAAGGGTACTGCATAAACAGGAAAGCGTATATAAAAAAGGACAAGTATTTGTGATTTAAAGAAAAACTATGTGATTTGACTAAAGTGTTTTGAATTAAAGACAAAGTATATAATTGTAACTGTTAGAAAAGTGAAAGGTCAAACTGAAAAAGTTATTTTTTAAAGAGATACAGGATTTTTGATAGAATGACGCCATGTGGTTTCAACCAGGAAATTACGTGAATTAGTTGAAAGTGTTATGTAAAATATACAATTTAACTTCTGTGCATAAATGCATGTCTGGTACAACATGCTTAAACTATTTTTTATAGAAATTTAAATATAAAAATTACTAGAATTTGTAATTCATTGTTGAAATTTGAATAATATGTTTGTAGAATCATCACATATTTTTCCAATAAGGAAAAATATTTTATTTGAACATAATTATTAAAGAATTTTATAAATAAAATAAAAAATATTCATTGTTTGACTTGTTGAATTAGATGTTTTAAATTTAAAAAGAATAAATATTTTATAAAAGAGATTATGTAATATAAAAAATATTATTTTTTTGAATATGAGAGATTTTATTTTGAAATTAGGTTGCAACCATAATATTAATATCAAATAAAGATTTAATGAAATATAATTTGATTAATATATAGTGTAAGCTGTTATGTATAATTTTGTTTTTTCAAGTAATACTTTGAATTTGTATGAAACTTAATATTAAAAATGTTTATTAATAATAAAATGTGCATTTCAGAAAGAAGGATTCTCTATTTTATTTAAGATTCTCCAAAGTACACTGTTTTAAAAGAACTTGCGACCTCTGAGAAACTTTATGCTCTCTTCCAGAGTAATTTTTTGTAATTATTTTTAATTTTATTTTTTGTAATAAACATTACAAAATGGTGCCCAACTTTTATTAAGTAATATTAAGATAAATCATCCCTTTTAATTATTGAATTGTTTCAATATACAAGATGATCCAGAAAACCTTTACCTTTTGAATTTAACATTAAAGATGTATTAAGCACACAAATTTCATTAAAACTGTAGTTACTCTGGAAGACTGAAAACAACTGGCAAAATATCTCATTGTTGTGGTTGGTATAGTTATTTGTATAGTTTATTTATTTATTTCATACTGATGGCAAATCTTTACCATTTTGTTGGGAAGTAAGTAATATTTAGCTCAGAAATTATGTAACCTTAAAAACAAATCTATAAAAAAACATTGGTAAACACATTTAAAATATCCTCACCCTGCATTCAAACATAACTCCACCTGTCACTTCATGTTTTTGGATGTTCTATGATGTATGTTGATATCAGTATTGTTGATTTTTCAGGTGATGTCTTGAAGATGTGCAAGTGTTCTTGAATGGTCTGATACACTTTGTCCTTTAAAAAACTCAAAAATAAAAATTGTAGAACTAAGGAGGAACGATCTGGGTGGCCACAGATCCTTTGAAATAATCCAGTTTCCAAAGAAACTTGTTATGAGAACCATGGTGAAGTAAAAGATGTGTGCAACTTAAATCATCAAGCATAAAATAGTCTTGCATGAGCTCAAGGTCATAAAATTGTTCCACAAATTCCATGAAGATGGGTCCAATAATCCTCATAACAGGTATTAAGCACCAATCTTGTTGGAATACAATGAATGCTTATTGAGTTTATAGCTGTGTAGTATATAAAGTTTTGTAAATTCACATATCTAGATGGCTCATCTGTAAATCATATGATAGAAAAAATGTTCATCATCAACTTTTGGTTACCCTGAGACCATAGTTAAAACCGAAAGCTTTTCTGTTCGTCGCTTCCTTCAGTTGTTGCATACCATAAACATTGCATAGCCATCATTTTGTTCTCTTGACAATATTTTGGAATTTCCATAATATTTACCAAACCAGTAATAATATTGGACTTAATCGGTACGACGATTTCTGTGGAGAACATAATAGACGTTTTGCAGATCAATAAGTTTTTGATGAATGTCATATTTCTTTTAACCATGTTTTTATTAGTTCGGTTTCCGTCATATCTGTCTGTCTGTCTGTCCAGGTGGAATTTTGTAATCGAGTTTAAACTAACTTCCTGATAAGCTAGAGACATGACATTTTAAACATAGAACTTGTGTTTCAAGTATGTACATTTACCTGTATAAGCGTGTCGCGTTTTGCCCCTTAGTTTAAAGTGTAATTGCATTTTCCAGTGGAAACATCCCATTTCACGTGCTTTTGGTGATAGTGAATAGTGCGCTGGGTTTTCGCCATCAGATGTGCATTCAATAGTGTGCTAAGCGTATATGTGAATATTAAATTTCTGACAATTGTTACAATGGTTAAAGAGACGGCTACTCAACGGAAGCACCGAATAGAGAAGAAGAAGCAAACACGGCAAGTTGGGTACAACAGGAAACTGAAGCGATAAGTTGGCAAGATTAGCCAAACGCTGTAAGCGAGCTACAGAACGTCCCGAAAAATAGCGCAAGATCAAACTTGAAAATGATAAGAAACGAAAGGCTCTAGCGAGGTCGCCTGAAACAGGGGACACAAATTCATCTCGACTTGCCGATGACGTGCATTTACATTCTCAAGCAAGAGCAAATGAAGCTCCCGAAGCACATGCTGCTCGGCTTGCTAGTGATGCACATCGCCATTCTGAAAAATGAACGTGCGAAACTTCCGAGACGCATAAACAGGATGTGAAATGCATTGGAAATTTCCTATATATGTCCCTGTCAGAGTCTCATCAATATATACAAAACCGATTGAAATCTTTCACCCGGACATTAGACTAAAAAACAGAAAATAATAAATCAAATAAATTTTTGTTTTTAACATACCACATTTTTAAAACTTTATAGCCACTAACAATTTATATCTATAGCCACTAACAATCCTCCCTCAAAATTGTAGAAGGGTCATGAAAAATTATTGTATACTTTTTAGTCCGTTTTAAAAATGTGGTATGTTAAAATATATATATATATATATATATATATATATATATATATATATATATATATTTGATTTATTATTTCCACTATTATCAAGGAGAGATCTAATTGTTTCCAGTTTCCATGTAATCAATAGAATTATAGGCTTCCTTAGAAAATTCTGAACATGAAAGGGTCTTTGAGTACCAATCAACAAGTTCCAATAGGTTTCACAATAAAAACATGGAGTTCAACAGTATACTACATGCTTGCCAACTAACCTAAAGTACAAAGATAAGCAAACAAATAAATAACACACATCACCATACCAACTTCAATAATGACACTATTGCCAATTATTGTTTTGAATCTCCTAGAGTTTTTCTATAGATTTAATGGAGTTTTATAATCATTTGTGAGCTTAATACATATTTAATGTTAAATTAAAATGTTAAAAGTTTTCCTGGATCACCTTGTATTAGAATAGTATAGGTTGTTCAGCTATATTAAATAGCTCTAACTTATAGATAAATTTTCTCTCCAACAGATATACAATCAACCTTCAGTCTAACATCATTCCTCCATGATTGGAGGCAACAGTACCTGGAATTGAAGAGATGTTCTTGGCTGTAACTTGATTGAATCTTGCTTATCCTGTAGATAAGAACCGAAGCAGATAAGAAGAGAAGAATAACAAGTATTGTAGAAATGATAAGAAGTATTGTAGACGTAGGTAAACTGTTTATGTAACTGTACATCTGCGTGTAAAAACGTGAACAAGGTTTGAGCACATCTCGTTGAGGTTTGGGTTCCTCTGTTTCTGTAACATATAAAAAATAGTTTTTCATGGCAATTCAAAATAGAAATAATGATAATACCTACTTATTTATAAGAAAACGACAAACCAAGTGTAAATTATTTTAAAATGTAAGTAAAATATGAGGAAAATAAAAAACATAAACTAAATTAAAATACAAACAACATTTCACAAATAAATTACCTGTTCAAGTGTTCAAATGAACTTGTTTTTTGTGAATTACAACAGTGGTTATGATTTTTCCTTAACAAATAAATAATTCAAAAACACCATCTATCATCACTACTTCAAGCAAATTTTAATGGATTGGAGAAACTGTTAGGAATAAGTTAATATTAAGGTTATATTAGGAAGAACACATATTCACAAAGCTCAGAATGACCCAACTATTGTGAAACAATTAAAAAAATGTTGAAATGCTTGACTTGCAACTCAACGAGGTTAACAGAGAGAACAAAAGGTATATAAGCGGTCAGCATGATTTGGAGGGGGTCTCTTGTCTTTTTGGAGCTTGGAAGATACACGGCTGTGTTGCTAGCCGTGGTGGAAGATGGCCCAGGAAATCTACGCAACAAACCGTAAGCAAGCATTTCTATACATAAAGTCACCAGTTAAAAGACTTGTAATTTCTTTCATTTAAAATATAACGATAGTTGGAATACTTCTGGGCTTTGAATAAATAATATTGTTTTGTTTTATTGTTTAATTGAATTCCTATTTTTGTATTAAAGTTTTGTATTAAAGTTTTGTATTAAAGTTTTGTATTAAAAGTTTTATATTAAAGTATTATATTAAAGTTTTGTATTAAAGTGTTGTAGTAAAATATCAGGGAAATAGACATAAGTTCCATGTCAAAGATAAGAGCTAATAAAATACTGAACCACTGAGTTGATAATTAATTGAAACAGAACCCAGGCATATTTTAAGGGCTGTTCATAGCAAAACATTTAGTGTGCAGAGAATATGGAATGATAGCATATGAAGTTAAAGAGGAAGGACAATGGTCTATAGTTAATGCTTTTGTGGTAGATGCTCAGAAGGAAACCTACACAATATTAATAGTGCAAAAACATTGTACAAACTTTCTCACTTACCCATCCTCAAAAACAAAATACAAACCAACCGAAACTATTTGTTACCAAAATGTCAGTTAGTTGTCAGTCAAAAAGTGAAAATGAACCATGGACACAGTCTTTGAAAAATTATTTATATTGAGTGTTATATAAAATCTGAAAATACCATTCTGTAAATTTACACTGTTAGGCATAAGAAATTAGATTTAAGTTAGGCAAGTATAAATTATTCTAATTAATTTAATTTAGTAGATATAGAATTGTTACATTATTTGCGTAGAAGAGATGAATTAATTGTTAGTTGAACAACAAATACTTATGTGGGGACATAGAGTTATTATACCTAAGAAATTTACAGATACACTTTCAAAAGTCCCTTACCACACTTGGGAATAAACAAAATAACAAAAAACAAAAATTTTTTGTCAAAAGTAAAATGTTGACTTTTGAAAGTGTATCTGTATATATAGTCACCACAGTGCTCTGGTCTTTGTTTACTAAAAAATTTAGACAGACTTTATTAAATGATCTGTGTGAAAGTCATTTAGGTATAGTTAAAATGAAGTATTTAGCCAGATCTTATTTTTGGAGGCCATCACTGGATAGTGATATTGAAAAGATATCAGCTAATTGTGAATATTGTTTATTTGAAAGGTCAAACCCAAGTAAGGTCAAATTACATGTATGGGAATTTCCAAAGGGTCCTTGGCAGTGATTACATTTAGATTTTTGTGGTCCTTTTAAAAATAAATTGTATTTAGTTATTAAGGATGCATATATAAAATGGTTAGAAGTAATTAAAGTATCTAGTACAACTTCAGTGCAAACTATTAGTAAATTAAGATATTTATTTTTGCAGTTTGGTATTCTGGAACATATTATTACAGACAATGGTCCACTTTTTCAGTATCCTCAAGGTAGGAATGTGTCTGGAGTTGAGAGGTAAAGAGGGGCCCCACACTTTGTTTGTTGCGTTTACTTTCAGTGGTACAACCCCAATAAAAAAATATAGACCTCAAATGTTTCCGTGTAAACGTGTAACCTACTTTTGTTTCTTTTATCGGTGTAAATATGAATAAAAGGTTTACAAAAGTCTGTCACGAAGTTTAACTTTAGGAATTAAATGTAGCTAAGCAGTAATTTGTGTACCTAGTTTTCTTGGAATGGGTTGTACCGTCAAGTCAGGCTAGGGAAGCAAGTAGAAGGGAGAACACGCCCCTTGCACTAGACACAATACTAGTCTGAGGGTACTGTATTTCAGCTTTACATCGAATGCCACTGGACGTCTCTAACTATCGTAATACAGTAAATATTACAACTAAAGAAACGCCATTTAAATTAATGTTTAATTGAGTGCTAAGAGGTAAATTAGATTTGTTAAAACCGAATTTAAGGAATGTTGTAAGTAAAGCACAATAAAAACAAATCGAGAATTCAAGTAATAAGGGTAAACAAGTAAATTTTAAAATATTAAATGCTAGAAGTTAGTACTAGCCCGAATCTATAAAGACAATAACAATAAATGGGGAAAAAGATGTATTAAAAAGCAATTATCACCAGTAACATACTTAGTTAAATTTAATTCAGGAATGATAGGTAAAAGACACATAGTTAATACCAATTAAGGATAGTGTGAAAGAACAGGACAATGTAGTTCCTACAGTGGCAGACAACGAATTCCTGTTAGTCAGTCCTAAACAATATCCAGTTTTTGAACCTATCACAGATTCAGTTCCCGCTTCACCAAAAGAACCATATAAAAAGAATGGCTCTATTCCTGTTTCACCCTTTCAAAACAGTAATAAACGAAATTCATGAGAGAACAATAGTGCTAATGAAACTAATGTTTGTGTTAAGGATGACACTATGATTGTTAAAAGGCAGATGAGCCTAAGTATCCTATAAGAAATGGGAAGAAACCAGTAAAATTAGATTTGTAAATATTAATTTTGTGTTATCTAAAATAGTTATTTTAGTTTTGTTTAAATTAAGTGATTATTTTGTTTGTTTTAATAAGGAGTCTATTAAATTGCAAAAGATTAAAAGTCAGTATATAACTTGAGTTTTATAAAATTGTATTATTTTAAAATGGGAAATTTTATAATTAGGGGGGGGGAGAATTGTGCTATATAGTTTAAAAAAAGTTATTAAAGAAATTGGAGGGGCTCAAAAACCTAAAGTTTGCAAAAAGGGGAAAATCAAAAATCAAAAGTAATTGAGTCATAAACCATAGGGGACATAATAATAATCAGCAATAAAAAATAAATAATAATAATAATAATAATAACAAGGGGGAAAAGGACTTAGAAAGTCATTTTTGGAGAGTTTTTTAAGATTTTAAAGGTGAAAGGGGAATAAACTAAATAAAACTAATAATAGCAAATGAAAAGACAATCGTAGGGAATAATAATATGTGGTCAGAATAAGATTTAAAGTTAAAATGGGGGAGAAATAATAATAACAAAAGATAAAAAGTTAAAGCCCAAAAGCGGTAAAATTAAAGGTTAAAGGGGATAAATAAGTAATAGATTATGTATAATAAAGGTATATAAATGTAAAATAACAGAGCAGAGTTGAAAATTTAAAATGGGGGGGGGGTTTATATACGATAAATACGACGATCAAAAAGTCATGACTTCGAGCATCAATAACTCGCGAACCAAGCAAGCTACAATGAAAAACTAAAAAGTTATTTCCGTTATAGGACCAGGATAATAACTTTAGTGCAAAAGAATTTTGAAAAAAGACTTAGGTAAAAAGTTAGGTTGTGAAAAAATAGACATTCAAAAAAAGTGCGGTAACTCGAGAAATACGCGGCTGAAAATGTCGAATCAAGTTTGTCAAGACCCTCAAGAACCGGAAGAAGAAGAATCCGAAGAGAAACTGAAGATCGAACCAACCGTTCAAAAGTTACAGCAAGAAGTACGAAAAAGTGTTCAAAATCAGAGTTTTCAAGATCTAACAAGAATAGTCGCCTCAGTTAGTGTGACGTCAGAGATCACAGGTTCAATTAGCCTAGCCAACTGTTAGCTCCAATAAAATGAAATAATAGAAATATCAAAATATCAATTAAAAGGGTTTTTAATGAAAAATAGTTTACAAAAGTAATACAATAGATGAAAACTAAGCGCCTAGGACAGCTTCTAGCAGAAAAGTTTCGGAATAATTCAGCCGAAAACTTAGAAATCTACAGAAGAGACATTACTTCGCGAAAGGGAGAAAATTGGTTACCTTTTGCGGGAAACATTCCCACAAAAAGTGAGAGCCAAAATTGTTGATCGAAAGACCGAGACTCTAATATCAGTCGCCGAGCAGGAAGGACGTTATTTTAGTCGCTCTACTATTTTTTCTAAATTCAACTTCGATAAATTTAAAGACAAGCATTTCATGTAATATAAAGTAACTTATAAAAAATTTATCTATTTTTGAAAATCAATAAACAAGAAGATCCATCTACATAAAAGACTAGTCAGCAAGTCTACGTAATTACTACTAGCAGTCCACAACTTTAACATAACCAGGAATTGGAGAGGAAAAAACTTGAAGACATCGTTAACCATTTACAGCAAAGAACTTCACAACTTCAAGACCTTCATGTTAAGTGTGAAGGTACACTAAATCTATAGAATAATTCGTAAAAAGTAAACTCATTTAAATTGACAATTCATTGGGGAAATTTTAAATATATTAGCTTCTTTAGATTCAAATTAACTCTGCTTTGGTTTAGAATAAGGTTCAAACTAAATACGTCTATTTCAGTCCAGGAAAAACTATTTGTAGTCCTAGCTGGAATAGTCTAGCATTTTTCAATTTTTTATTAATGAATAAGAAATTTATGTCATATTAATTGTGTAAAAATATTTTGTTTGTTGTTCTATAAAAGCTAAATTGTTTTAAATTGTTTGATGGTAAAGAAGATATAAAAATTTTATTCTCAAGTGTTAACTCTTTTTATTCACCATTCTGGTTTTTAACATTTCTTCTTTAAATAATTAGAGATTAGAAAATTCATAATTATAAATGTGCTCTGGTATAATAAAGAAATATAAATAATTAAAAATTATTATCAGAATTCAGGAGCCGATTTCTTCCAAAAGGCACTTCCCCAGAGAGAGAGAGTGTGTAAAAGTAAAAAGTAAAATCAGTGAGCAATAGAAATAAAATTCAGGGAATTTTCGTAAATTCAAATTGTAAGTTGTTGAGAACAGACTCAGACTTGCAAAAACCAAGTCTTGCAATATCTTTGATTAAGAAAAATTGTAAAATTGAGCAACTTGGTCTTGTCCGCGATTGAACTGACACGAACTCCCGACGAGCGGCGCTTCAAAGCGAGGTTAAGAGTCGTGGTGAGTGAAGGCTCAAAGCAAGGTCCGATACATGGCAACACACATACATTCTCTCTTTATGATCTCCAACATTGCTCTCAATTACAAATTAAAACTTTTATCAGTAATTTTACATTATCTAATTGGAATCAACTTTCTAAGATATCATAATTTTTATCTCAGTGATAATATGGGGTATTGACAAGGGACAAGTGTCATGTATTTATCCATACATAAAAGTTTACCTGATACCATAAGATTTGGCATTTCTTGATTGGCACTGGTTTTGGTTTCCAAAAATGACTCACTTCCTGAAAGACTCGATTCTTCCTCTTCATTCTTCCTCTCGTCTCCACTTATAGAGTCTTCCACCTGAAATGATTGAAATATATGATAAATAAAAATAAACTAAATACAAGGGATATTTCATAAATAACGCAGAATTTGGCTTAATTGTAAAGCACATATGCAATCGTGCGAAAGTGGACTCTGGTTGTAGTTGAAGACTTGTGGAAACCGTGTTTTGTTATTTCAATTATGTATAACGGTTTGAATTGACGAGTGTTGCAAACAAAGTCTGCAGGTGCCTTAGGTACTTTGAGTGTTGAATTTTGTATATCAAGATTGAAACGTACTACCATTAAAAAAAATTTATTTTAATAATTTTTATTGTTGTTTTGGCCTAATAAAAATTGTGTCTAGGATTAACCCAACTTATTTTGTTAAATATAGTTTTCTGTAAATTGTAGTAACATAATAATTAAATTAGTTATCTATAGTATAAAGGCATAATATATATATATATATATATATATATATATATATATATATATAATTAAAATTTTAAGATAATTTTTAAGCTTTTATGTTGTTAACCTTTGTTGGGATTCAATAACATTTACCCATTTTGGAACACTGTCTGGCTGTCCATACAAGGCTTTGAATATACGATCGCAATACGAGAGATGACGCAAGTTTCCCAACATCATATCTTGCTTACGTCACATATTGAACCAAGTACAACCCAACTCAGAGACCCAAAAATGTGAAATGTTACAAACTATGCTTGAACGCAATATTTCAGTCCAATTCAAATGACAACGGCAATTTCAATATTGTCCGTAATAACTATGGTTAGTTCATTTTTTTGACAAATGCTGTTAATGAAATATCTCGGGTTAATAAAAATTCAATTAAGAATTTGCCAAAAATAAACATAAATACTAATATAAGAAAGTAACCTACACAGCCTAAATTAGTAAATCGAGATAGATAGACCTTAGGCTGTTAATATTAAACTGTAAAAAAAGGATAATGTAGTTAAAGTACAATACAATATTAGATGAAGTTTAGCATGATAGACAAATAAATTAATTAAAATAATAACTAGTAGAAACAATAAAAAGTGTTGGGAAATCTTGGTAATTGTAGTTAAACCACAAAAATCATACATTTAGAATGGAAATTTATTACAAAGAGAAATAATTCAGATGCACAAAGGAGATTTAGGATGAATTTAGAACAGTATAAACTTTTGAAATAAATATAAATAACATTTTGAAAGGTAAAATCTTTCATGAAAAATCAACCTGAGAACAACTGTGATTGATTTTTCAGATATACGCTAGTACCAATTTAATTCCTATATTATTGTAACAGGATCATATGAACATAATACACTCATACCTAGATTAACATAATTGAAGAAAACTTAATGTAAATGAAAAAGATCTTGTTAGTTTATAATATAATTTAAATAATAAGGATTAAAATGAAAATATAAATAGATAAAATATGATAGATATTAGATATTTAGAAATACATGAAATCAAAAACTAGTGAATTGAAATGGTGACATTTATAAATAAAACTAAAAAAGTGATTACTGTGAGCCAAGAGGTTTATGTGCAAAGAATGAGGAAGAAAACCTATCTAAATTTTTACAACAATGATAAAAAAACTTCATTGTAGATCCCATACAAGCTAGATGTAGACTACTAATAATTGCTGCTCCTGATATTATTAAAATTTGAACATTAAAAACTTTGATGGCTGCTTCACAACAAAAATTATAACATCAATCCCTCCAGAATGTAACCCCTCAGACCTATAAAGATGGAAATTGTCTCATTAATGGGTCACAAACTCTAGAAAACCCCCTAATCTTAGATAATATGTGGATCATTGTTTATCCTTTTTCTTTTCCCAACTGGCTTAAGAGAGAAAAAAATCATTTGTGGTTCAACACTAAGCACAGATCCATCCTAGATTAAAACTATTCAGTCTTCTTTTTATACTCTCTAACAACTCTAATAACTTTAGTATTTTTGTGTGCTTTTTTTATTTGTGTAATATTAAGTAATACCAAGGACCACTTTAAAAAAGTAAACCTATGTCTCCTATCCATACAAAATCTGACATTAAAAACTGCAATTTTAGTTTGAAAAATAGTTATTAATTTAATGAATTGAAATAGATTTGAGGAAATTATAATATATTCGAGAAGACGATATAATTTGAAGCAAGATATAAATGAAACCTAAATCTAATCAACTTAAAGAAAGTAATATCCAGCCATTTCCTAACATTTGAGGCTTAAATTTAATAAACAAGTAAACCTTTTCAAGTTATAACACCATCAATTAAAGTAAGGGAGAACTTTTATTAACAAATTCCGAACATTTTGAACTTAACATAAGACATTGTAATATTTAAAATGATCTACACAAATTTGAACAATAATAATTCAGATATTATTTTTTGTTAAATGTACAAATTGTCAGAATAAGTAACCAAACTAGATTTAAAAACATGTTTATACAAATATATTGACATCTTGGACCAGTAACCTGAGAAAGAGAAAGAGCTCACTGAATATAACCAATAAATAAATAATCATTATGTTACAACCTCGGCATTCCCACTCCGTTCCATAATCCCTACTCCTCCCACTAACAACCAACTCCAATTAGCAGTTACCTCACCCTCCGTTTAAAACTAACTAGAAATGTTAGTTTTTAAGAAAAACAGTAATTTTTTTCAAACTGTAGGTTGCAGTTTGCCTCAGTTTGTTAGTAGCGTATTAGTTTTTACGTTTTTAGCGTATTAACAGTTTTTTTGAAGCAGCTAAGTTTGTTTGTTTCTGTGTGTTATGTTCAGTCAAACTGTTTGTTGTGAAAAGTTTTAAGTGTTTTTAGAATATTTTAACTGTTTATTAAGTGTTATATTTAAACTGATTTCAAGACTATTTAGTTGTGAATTGTGTTCCGTCAGTGTTTATAAGTGTGAATAAGTGTTGGTTTATATAAGTTTTTTTACTATTGTTGTTTTAAATCGACATTTATTATTTTTTGTATATTATTTAGTTAAATATGGCATGTAGAAGTACCTTATGGAACTATTTTCAAAAATCCGATGATACAAAGGCTGTGTGTACTATTTGCAAACATTCGATTTCATATAAATTCACAATTTCTAATTTAAAAGGACATTTGCAGAGGAAGCACGTTTCAGTTTATTCGGAATTATATTCACCACAACAAGAACCTCGAAAACAGCATGATTTAAATCCAGTTCAAGACAATATTCCTTCCATAGCCACTACATAAGCCTATTCATCTTCTGTTTTGACACCATTAGACCTACCCTCTACAGATTCTGTAACTCAAGATCCTAAAAGACAAAAAACTTTGGGCTCCTATATAACAAAAAAAATTACACCTGACCAAAAAAAAGAATTGATAAAGATTTCTTAAATTTATTTATTTTTGATTTTCAACCCTTCCGGATTGTTGAGGATGTTGGGTTTAAAAGGTTGATGAAATGGATCCCAGGTTATAAACTACCCAGCAGGAAAACAATATCGTCTACAATGATACCAGCACTGTATCACAAACAATTATCGTCTGTAAAAGAGACGGTAAGTACCGAAGCAAAAAGTGTGTGCATTACGACGGATATGTGAATATCAAAAAGTACTGAGAGTTACATAGCGGTTACAGCTCACTACATCGACCAAGAATATAATTTTAAAACAATATTGCTGCAGTGTTCAAACCTTCCAGGTAACCATGCAGCTCTTGTGTTAGCAGCAGAGCTTAAGAAAATTTTAACAGATTGGTCTCTTATCAGTAAAGTAAATTTTGCAGTGTCTGATAATGCAAGCGCTATTGTCAAGGCGTTTGAAGATATTTTGCAGTGGAAACACTATGGCTGTTATGCCCACAAACTAAACCTTATTGTTCAGAATGCTATTCTTGAAATGGACAAAACAATAAATAATGTCAAAAAATAGTGGCTTTTTATAAAAGAAGTTCTATTGCAAATGAAAAACTTTTGAAATACGAGTGTGGACAAGGTTCCCATCAACCAAAACACCTTACTCAAGAGGTACCAACAAGATGGAATTCAGGTTTTTATATGCTTCAAAGATTTGTTGAACTAGAAGAGGCTATAAAAGCTACAATGGCATTGCTAAATAAGGATTTGCCAGTATCGTGGGAGGAATGGCAAGCCTGTAAAAACCTGTGCAATATTTTGAAACCATTCTAAGAAATGACGGCTCTTATCAGTGGAGAAAAATATATGACTGGCAGTATGGTAATAGTGGTTACCAGATGTTTGTTAAATGTTTGATTGAAAATTAAGGAATCTAGTGAATTCACTACTTTTTGTGAACCAGTAAAAAAAGTGTTGGCATTGCTAGAAAATGGTTTAAATGAAAGATTTAAAAATATCGAAATAGTAAAACTTTTGCCTTATGCACTTTTCTGGATCCTCGCTTTAAACCTGGCATTTTTTCCGATTCCTCTGCCTTACAAAAAGCAAAACAAAACGCAATAGAGTTGGTGTCTAAAATGATTGGACAAAACACTAAATCAATAGTACCGGTAGCATCGAACGAACCTAACACTTATGCCTCAGACACACCTTCAACTTCCACAGCTACACCATCTACTTTCATCAATGCATGGGATGTTTTTAATCAGATATTAGCTGACCAAAATACACAAAATAGAGGCACTCCATTATCTCGGTCGATTAAAGAAGTGGAAACATATTTGGCAGACGAAATATTACCTCTGAAAAATGATTCTGGCGAAATGAATTGTCAGCTTGATTGGGTGGAAGAAACATCAACATGTCTACCCCAACTTGGCTCAGATATTTAAAACCAAATGTAACATAGTTTCAACGTCAGTGCCGTGTGAAAGACTATTTTCAAAAAGCGGACTTATAATTAGTGACCGAAGAACAAGGTTAAATACAAAAAAAGTTGAAATGCTAATGTTTTTGAATGTAAATACTACCACCATTGTCTAGTTAATAGTTATGAAAATTAGGAATGTTATGTATTTATAATATAAATTGTTCATTACAAAATTATGTTCTAAGTTAATTTGTGTCATATTTTTAATGTATGCCATATTTTGTGGTGTTGATATTTTGTATATAAATCAATAGTTTGTTCATTGAACAATGTTTGACCTAGTTCATATTACTGTTAAATTTAATTTGTAATTTCATTATCTTTTAATAACTTGTTTTAAAATTCATGCAATTTTTCGTGTCTATATAAATGGTTTTTGTATTGAAAAATTTTTGACCTAGTTTGTAGTATTGTTAAAGTAAATTTGTAATCTCATTATATTTTTATAATTTGTTTTAAAATTCATGCATATTCCGTATCTATATAAATAGTTTGTATATTGAAAAATTTTGACCTAGTTCATAGTATTTTTAAAGTAAATTTGTAATTTCATTTTCTTTTAATAATTGGTTTTAAAATTTTAAAATACATATGCAATATTTCGAGTCTATATAAATAGTTTGTATATTGAAAATTGTTTGACCTAGTTCGTACTAGGCCTATTGTTAAAATAAATTTGTAATTTCATTATCTTTTTATAATTTCTTTTAAAATTCATGAATATTTCGTGACTATATAAATAGTTTATATATTGAAAATTTTTTGACCTAATTCGTAGTATTGTTAAAGTAAATTTGTAATTTCATTAGCTTCTGATAATTTGTTTTAAAAGTATCATGCAAAATTTTGTGTTGCTTATATTTTGTGTCTAAATAAATAGTTTGTTTATTGAACAATTTTTGAGCTATTAATTCGTATTATTTTTTTTAATGATAGTATTTTGTAGGTATAACTGACTAAACTGACAGTCTGACACTTCCACAAAACACATATTTCTTTATTCTCCCCCTATTATCTCAATGCCCCACCCGCCCAACCTCATTCCAAACTCCCGTTAAAATTGGAAAACGAAACAAAGGCTAAGCGTTGTAAAACTAGTCCTTTCTTCGAACAGTTTGCCGTTTGGAGTGCCAACCAAAATGTTACAGTTGATTTACAACATCTAGTTTCGCATTTTATCAACCTGTTTTTTTCAAACAGTTTTTAAAAACAGTTGTTTTTTTTTACAAACAGTTTGTTTGTGTTTTGTAAAAACAACCGAAACGCCCACCTCTACTAACAACACTAACCTAACTGATCCGCACTACTTCCTCCCTCACCACGGGGTATTAAAGGAATCCAGTAGTATTACTCGTTTGAGCACTGTGTTCAATGCCAGTTCTAAAACTCTAACGGTTTCTCTCTCAATAATATTCTTCTCACCGGAAGAAAGATGCAGACTAACATTTGCGATTTGTTGCTCATCTTTCGGACTTATAATGTTGTGTTCTCTTGTGACATTCGTCAAATGTATCGACAGATACGAATGCACCCTGAAGACCAGTGCTATCAACTGATACTTTGGCGTGATAGAGTCCTGATCAACCTCTTTCAACTTTCAAACTCACCACAGTGACTTATGGAGTGAATTGTTCTCCCTACCTCACCATTCGGACTTTACATCAGCTTGCCATAGATGAAGGTAATTCCTACCCTGCAGCTGCAGAGATTCTACGTAATCAAACCTTCGTAGATGATATCATCGCAGGTGGAGATACCGAAGATGAAGCGATGAACAACCAGCAAGAGGTTATTTCACTTCTGAGTCGCGGAGGCTTTGAGTAGCGTAAGTGGACTTCGAACTCAATGCAACTTCTTTTGTCTATGTAGACTCCCAGATGGTCATCTAGAAACTCCCGTATTTCTCCAAGAATTTCTTCAACCTCATTACACCATACTAGGCCTACATTGGTCTCCTTCGACAGACTCTTTCACTTATAACGTGAGACTACCTCGCATTCTACCTTAATTCTACTACTAAGCATGAGGTACTTAGTGTGATAGCCCAGATCTATGACCCCTTCCGGTTTCTTGTCACCCATTGTCATGTGGGCAAAACGCTCCATGCAACTCTTATAGACCAAAGGACTAGCCTGGGACCAACCTCTTCCTTCTGAACTACTTGAACTGTGGAAAACCTTTAGAGGTACCTCAGAGAGTCTACGAGATATCACTATTCCTCATGCTCTAAAATTTTCTCATTCACATGACATAGAACTACATGGCTTCTCAGATGTTTCTGAGAATGGATATGCGGCTGTCATATTCTTAAGATGCCAGCTCAACAACGGATCTGTGACAGTAAGGCAGTTGTTGTCCAAAACTCGAGTGGCTCCTTTGAAAAAATTCACTATTCCGCGCTTAGGACTGAACGCAGCTCACTTACTCGCCCAATTATTGGCGTATGTCGATTCAATCTTCCACGAGAAAATAACTTCCTCTGTTACCCTCTGGTGTGATTCCACCGTCACTCTTACCTGGTTAGGCAAACCTCCTCATCGTCTCAAGACATATGTCGCAAACAGAGTTGCTCAGGTACAGGAGCAAGTACCCTCTAGTTGCTGGCGACATATCGCTAGTGAACACAACCCCGCTGACTGTGCATCGCGTGGAATACTTACCTCTGAATTAATCGCCCATGACTTATGGTGGTCTGGCCCTCCATGGCTACAACAGCATAGTGAGACTTGGCCTGTATCTCATTTCGTTGCCGCAGACATCAATGGAATCGGAGAAAGCAAGCCTTTGTTGCATTACACTTTATTGTCTATTGCTCCTCAAGAATGGGATCTGCTCACAAAATTCTCCCATTTCAGAAGACTACAACGTGTGATGGCCTACATTCTGCGATTCATCCACAACCTTCAACACAAGGAGAAGCGCATTAGAACCCTCACCACGTCGGAACTATCTATTAGCCGACTGAAGATCCTCAAGATTGTCCAGAAAGCGGTCTTCAAAAATGACATTGCGGCACTCAAGAAGGACACACCTAAGCTAACTTCAACATCACTCCGGTGTCTATCTGCATCCCAGCTTCCAGTAGATATGAAACATCCTCTAATTCTGCCCAAACGACACTATGTAGTTAACCTTCTCATCGATTTTTTACAACAAGAAATATTTACACTCGGAAGCTCAATTGACTCAATCCCTCCTCGCTCAGAGAGTGTGGATACTTTCAGCCCGAAATATGATACGTTCTCGCATATTTCAGTGCATCGTGTGCTTCAGACACAAACCTCGTAATAAAATTCCGTTTATGGGAAATTTGCCTCAAGCGCGAGTGATTCCTTCTGGTCCCTTTCTTAACACAGGACTGGATTATGGAGGCCCCTTCCACATCAAAGTACATAACTTACGGCCAATTCGCTATACGAAAGCATACATCTGTATATTTTTATTTGTCTTGTGACCAAGGCTGACCATATTGAAGTGGTAACGGACTTGTCGACAGATGCCTTTATTACAACTATGACACGCTTTGTTTCTCGTCGTGGCCTTTGCCATAACATTTATTCTGATTGTGGAAAAAATTTTGTAGGGGCAAACAATGCCTTGCAAGCACTAATCAAGTCTTCTGGAAGAAAAAACCTGCATGACTTCTCTTCTCAAGAGGGTATCACCTTCCATTTTAATCCACCTTCAGCTCCCCACCACCAAGGAGGCCTGTGGGAAGGAGCGATAAAGAGTGCCAAACACCATTTGCGGTGTTTAATTGGTGAACAGATTCGTACACTCTCTGAACTAATAACATTGACAACTCAGGTGGAGGCAATTCTAAACTCCCTGCCTCTTACGCCTCTATCGACCCGCTATCAGACATTACCGCACTCACTCCAGGCCATTTTCTAGTTGGATCCCCCTTGGTGGCAGTTCCAGAAGAGAATCTTCACGATACTCCGACTAACCGCTTCAAGCACTGGCAACAAATTCAGGCTCTTCACCAGCGCATCTGGAAGAGATGGCATTTGGAATACATCCACACTCTTCAACAACGTGGAAAATGGAATGTGCCCACAGATAATCTGCGTATCGGAGACTTAGTGTTGGTGCATCAAGCCTCACCTCCTCTCTTGTGGCCATTGGCCAGAATCATAAATGTGTCCCCTGGTAATGATAATGTAGTGCGCGTTGTTCACCTCAAGACTCAACAGGGAACCTTGACTTGTACAGCTCACAAGGTTTTCCCGTTACCCTTTAATTTAGAGTAAATACTCTGATTGGAGTCAGATGCATTGTATGTTCCCTCAGCCTTTTCTCATGGACTTAAGTTCCGGCTACCTCAGATTCATTTACTTTTACCTCAAATACTTTTATGTTTCTCATTTTAAACATTTTCTACTGAAACACATAACCTACTGATATTTTCTGTAGGTTCTATTCAAATCCAAACATAGTCTATATTACGGGATGCAGTGAAATAAATTAGACGCAAAAGGGCGTGGCATTTGTGTAATATTTTTATTATTTCTTTTATTTTGAAGGTTTGTGAATACAAATTGTATATAAATTGTGTATACAAGTTACAATATATGTGTTTTTATTTCTAAAGTTTATGTTTTTGAGTGAATATACCGTTTATATATGGATAACCTAAAAGGCAAGTTGTAAGTGTAGCCTATATGCATATTTTCTTATATTTAGTGTTTTATATGATTATACAAGTGAATATGTGTGTTATTCTTTGTAAAGGATATTGTCTTAGTAATATCTAATGATTTTGTCTTAGGCCTAGCTTTAGAAAGTTACTAATTACGCCTAAATGGTTGACGTGTCACCCCAACCTCAAGCGTCAGAATATCTATTTTTGGAAAATCGTCATTTTTATTTAGAAAATGTAACAAATTATTATTTTTTCCCCCTAAATATATTCACAAATATATTACAAATCTCAAGTAATGGTTGAAAAAATTGCAAAAAATCTATTGGTATGTTATTCATTACCATTTCTGTGAAATTTCTGCTCCGTTACTCTTCGATTTTTTGGTATTTGACCAAAAAACTCCAAATGTGATAAATCTAACTTTTTTTTTCACTACACACCTACATTCTATGCACCTTTCTGAACATAATGAGATATAGAACTTTTGTATAAAATATATATTACTATGTTTGGTAAATTGTTGAAAATAAAATGACCAATGTCCCGAAATTCATAAAATAATTTTTTACATTTTGAAAATGTAACAATTTTTTTTTTCCTAAATATATTCACAAATAATACACAAAAATTGTGTATATCCTAGAAATAGATAGTAAGCTATTGATTTTGGATTATACAGGTTTTTCCTGAAAAATGGTAACTTCGTTTTTGACATGTAACATACTTTACTCCAAAACCGTTTCAAAAAAAATTTTTTTTTTATTACATAGATGAATTCTATGCATCTTTCTGAGAAAAATGATATCTTATAAGTTAGGTTTTGTGTAAAAATAATATATTTTATTAATTTTTAAACAAACAAAGAATTGTCAAGAAAATTAACGATGCCGGCTTTAGGGTTAAATATCGAACAATCGCTGATTTTATTCTTGAAAAGCATAAAATTCATCACAAGATACCACTTTGGACCGAGTTGGAAGTTTCTACGCTAGATGAACGAGAGAACGAGGCATCAGGAGAAAATATTAAATCGACACTATTCCGACTTTCGGGATCGTCTACCTGCCTTGACCAACTTGAAATCATTGAGGAATGGGAATGACACAGCCTTACTACTGAACACCATTCAGTAGCCGAAGCCCCTTTAAATGTACCAAGGTACTCTATTTCGAATAAACAAATGTTCGCCAAATTGTTAAATAAAATTTAAAATAGATAAAATAAATTGGGAAAGTGTTAAAATATTCAAAATTCATTTTTTATTTCTTAGAGACGTTAAGTTAATATTGAAATTATACATAAAACTTAGAATTTTAGTTTTAATTTGCACTTAAATAAATTTTTACCTAATAAATCTATTCTATTTTTTAATAGAAATAACTAAAATAAACTTACTATTTGTATTATATACGTTTTAATTTGTCGTTGATTGAATTTATGTTTGTGTATGAATAATGGAATTTCTTGTGTGTTTTTATTTCAACATAGTTTTAAGTATATTTTGAACGAATAATAATAATAGTTTTTTGTAATTGTTCTGTTTTCAATTATACTTGATTCATATTGTTTTGATATTAGTTTGATTGATAGTGTATACTATAAAGATTTAAATTTAAATTCAAATAACATCGATATTTTTATATTAATGAATTAAATTTTAATATATCTTAATTTCTGTGTAAGTGTTTTATTTTAATAATATATAAATCCTATGTACTTTTCAGGTTATGTAATTAATATTGTATAGAAATATTAGTGCTTATATTTCACATTGTTCATATAGATTTTCCAAACAGTGTAGACACACCTCGAGAAAGAGGTCTAATTGAAAGAGAAAGTCAAGCTAATCAGAAATTAAACAAAAGGTAGTTAAACTTAACTTAAAATTAAACTAAGAATAAATCTTGCTCTAAACAAGCGAATGAGATTCATTCTTGCAATCAAGCCGTAATCCCATAATCAAAAATAAGAGTAAGTGAGTTAAAGGGTGAGCTCGTTGCAATAAGTACACTGTCAACATGATATCTGATGTCATCTTCAGAACAGAGTTCTTCAGAAAGGTGTCAACTATAATGAAATGACTACTTTTGACCAATAACTCAGGTACAATTATTTTTGGGGATATGACAACAAATATCTTTTGTTTGTTTAGGCTTTGTGGTTGTATAAGGATGTGTGAAAAGTTAATGTAATCTTTTTCCACTGTTTATATTTTTTAAATGTTACATTAACAAGTTAAATTTTTTTTAATTTTATTGTTAGCAATAACTCTCTTAATCACAGTAGGAAACATGTGGACATCATTGGTGTATGTTTATAACCAATTAAAGCTTGAAGAATCATACTGACAGCATATATAAACAAAACTGTCCAACATATATCTATTGAGGACAATGAAAAAATATGGCCTGATTTTCCTTATGTTAATTATGGGACTTTCGTTTGGGGAAATTCAACAAAACAAAACGTGCTGTGTGATTCACGCTAAAAAATAGACGAAATAGTGTAAGAATAAAATCTAGCTTATGCCTAATAGAATCTTATAGGCAGATTTTTAGAGAGGTGTCAAAATTAACTTTCCATTGTTTGTATATTTTTGTTGTCATTATATACAATTATCATTATATGCCTTATTGTTAAAAAACATATTTGTGGATATAACACAAAGGAGGAATGACCACCAACTAAGGTCATACGGATTTGAAAAGCATAGAAAACAGCGAAGCTAAACAATTGTTATCCTTATGTACAAACTCCCTAACAGATTCAAAATAAATCAGACTTTAACACGTTAGCTGCCACCGGCCTATTTTCGAATGTTCGGCATAATGCCAACTTTTACTGTTAATTATTTTTTGATATTTTTATTTTAATTGTGTTTATAATACACTAATACAACAAGATATACTTTAAACTGTTAAAATAAATTGTTTAAAAATTTGTTACCTATCGGGTCGGCCGCGATTTTTTTCACCGAATATTGATTGACAAAAAAACTTGCCGACCCGATTGGTCGAACGTTCATACTGGCGTATATTTCGTTTTAGAGGTTGGGGTCAACTCTCAAAGTAAGAATAAGCATCTCTACTCCATTACGACCTTCAGGGAAAAGATTGTGTACGCACTACTAAGGTTGCAAAACGGAAAAATCGAGCCAGTATAACATGTTGGACATCACCACTTGTCTGAAACGGCGGTATTTTTAGCAGTGGCGGCGATAGCGGACCCGCGGTGCGAGAGGGCCCGTGAGCCTTGACCGGGATTTTTCGGGAAATTATACAGGGACCCGGACCCGCGACGGGCCCTGCCACACGGGCCCCCCCTATCATAACAATATTTTTATGAATATTGTCAAGAAATTACTAAAATAAGGTAAAATGTCTTCAGACAAGATTGTGCATCGTGCTTCCAAAACGGCAATAACCATTATATTTTAGAGAGCAGTATTTATTATTTAATGTCATGATACGAAGTATGTGTATTGTTTACCGTTGGCTGATAAGTAATGTAGCTATCGCTATGTTGCACATCGCGGTGACTCACCGGCGCCGGCTGGCGAAAAGATAAACTCCGGTCCGGAAGGGGAAGATTAAAATTTTAAAATAGTATCAGGTATCAAAAAGATCACTACATTTTGTGAAACATGTCTTGGAAAACCATTTCTTTGCAAAGATTGTTTTTAAGAACTTACATAAATAGGCAAGATCCTTGTGAACTCTGGTAGTTTTTCTGTAAGGTTGTATTTTTTCACATTTTGTGCTTTATTTTCTCCGATGCGACTTAAAATTTTCTTTTATATTTAAGATGTGTAGTACTCATGTTTGTATACGCGCATTTTAATGACAAAACACCTGTTACTGCTTTTGTAGCAAATAATGTAATGTTAACTGTCCATAAATAACTTCATTTCATTTGAAAGTATAATTTAGCATAGGCATATAACGTGTTGCCAAATTAAAAAAATATTCTGACAAAAACAGTTTTATATTTATTACATTCCTAAAAAATGTGTTGACGAAATTAACATTCAATAACATTTTTAGTATTGTGTACTCAAATTATAACTCTTTAAAAAGTTCCCAAACACCACTGATAAACGTCACGGATCGATTTACTTAAGCCCTATAAAATCCCGCAGCCGACCCGATCGGGTCAGCCGATGTTTCTAACAAGACGAGCTGTGCCGACTCGATCGGGTCGGGGTGGCAGCTAACATGTTAAATACCAATTTCTAAAGTTATTACTTTCTGAATTTTTTTATTTGATGGAGCTGCTTCTCGATCACAGCTGGTAGGAAGCAAAATACTGCCTGTTTTATTTTATGTAAGACCGAATGCATTAATTTTGTTTTATATTTACATTGTTTTATTATAGTAACTAGTCATTTGTGCTGTTATTTTGTTTATTTAATATGATAAGATGGCAAATGGTAAATGTTTTCCACCAGTACACAAGTAAGTAAATATATAAATAACATATATACCATAGAAACTGTAACAATAGCATATATTTCTAGCTGTTTTGAATTTACTACGTGTTTCTATAGATCTGAAGCATGTAATGTGTATGCTTAATTAATAAATGTTTAATGTTGAATTAAAATAGTAAATGTGTTCTTGGATCACCATCCAGAAGGGGGGTTGCACCTAATAAGAGGGGGTTGGTATCCCTCGTGGTCCCCAGTCAAACACTCACCAAACACTCACAACACAGACTATCATCCATATAAACATATACCCATTTCACCTACATACATTTTCTTACCTTCACCTTTACTTAGGAGGGTGCAGACTATCTGCACCTATTGGGAGGGGTCGAGTGTCTCTCGTGGAACCCGAGCTATACAGAGGTGGTACAAGAAAACATCTTCTCAGAATATACACACACATACAACACTCATACATATTTTACAATTCGTCGAGGCTGTTACACTACAGGATTCACGGGGATACATAAACACTCTACATTCATAATATATATATATATATATATATATATATATATATATATATATATCAGCCTTATTATTTCTTAACGGAACACAACTTCAAACTACTTAAACTGCTAAATTTTTAGGCCTCTTATTTGATGATAGACTTTCTTGGATTCCTCATATATCTAATCTAAAACACAGTGCAATAAAATACTTGACATGTTACGTGTTCTCAGCGGTTCTTGGTGAGGAGCCAATGGGATCTGTATGCTACGTTTTTACTGTGCTATTGTTATAAACTTTAATGTAATAGCAGATATT
Organism: Aphrophora alni; assembly: GCA_963513935.1. NCBI lineage: Eukaryota > Metazoa > Arthropoda > Insecta > Hemiptera > Aphrophoridae > Aphrophora > Aphrophora alni. The sequence continues at coordinate 130,100,044 of OY740765.1, read as the reverse complement.
TCTTGTTGAAACTACATATTCAAGGATAAAATAAAGCAAAAGCTAAAGTTTCAAATAATTTAATAATATAAATGAGCTACAATTGTTTCGCTTTGCAGCATCATCGGGCAACTGAATTGGGCATATTGTGAATTGATTATGGCTCCATAGTCTACTCATCCACAAGACCATCAGCCATTAAGAAGCTTAATTCGATACACAACTCTGCACTTCGTATTCTTTCTGGAGCATGTCGTTCGAGCTGTTTCTAGCTTACATGCTGAGACTAGTGAACCATCTCTTACTCGATGAAGACAGCAACTACAAATAACATTTATTTGTAGTCTGCACTCCAAACCATATCATCTGGCTTACGACATAGTATTTAAAAATCCCTTGGCTGATAGATATAAATGTAGTCAAAATTGTACTGCCCCATTCAGCATTAGAACGTTTAGAATCCTTGACAATTTGGGCATTGTACTTCCTCCAAAGCATGAGAATACTCCATGTTTTATTCCTCCATGGCTCATTCAAATGCCAACTTTTGATTTTTCACTATTCAGATTCATCAAGCACAAGACTCCTGATGTAGTATATTTTCAGGAGTTTCACTATATACTTGATGAATACCCATCTAGTAAAATTAGATTCACAGATGGTTCTAAACTGGACAGTAAAGTCGGTTGCACATATTACTCATCCGGTCGGTATGGATTACTCTCAGCTTATAGTGTATTTTCTGCCGAACTTTTTGTTATTTTGAAAGGCCTTAATACCATTCCATCAGGTTTCCGTCACTATCGTTTGTGTTCCGATTCCAAAAGTGCTTTACAGGCTATTCAGGATATGTATCCCTCAGTTGAAGATATCTTGTGCTCCATACACAGAGTTCAGCTACAAGACGTCGGAGTATCATTTTGCTGGGTAACTGGGCATTACTGAATTTCAGGAAACACAAAAGCTGATGGAGCAGCAAAGGAAGCTACAAGTCAGATACCAGTCACACAATGTGTTTTGGTAACTGACTTTGTATCGACAGTTAAAATTATTTTGCATAGGTAATAGGAAGAAAAGTGGACAAATACAGAGTCCAATAAGCTGAGTGAAGTTAAAGATACTATCCGTCCGTAGAATTCATCCATACGTGCCAGTCGTCGAGAGGAAGTCGTGGTTACCAGTGTATGTATCGGTCATTCCATGATCAGTCATGGATATCTGATGAAACAGGAGAATCCACCACAATGCCCATTTTGTCAAGGTGTGTTGTCAATTAAGCACATCCTCATTCACTGTATTGCTTTGAGAGGTGTTGCGTAAAACATTTGCCCTTCCCAATTCCATTCTGGCGATGTTGAGGGATAGTGCTCAGATCCTTGACCGGGTATTGTCCTATTTGCATCGTCTGAATATTTTTGATAAAATCTAGTCAATTATTGCAGTCATTCTACAACTCTGTAATATTATGTTTAGTTTTCCTTTTAAACATAATTCTTTGTAATTCGTTGCAGGGCTCTTTTACAGCCCTGTAATACTTGTTTTTATTGTTGTTAATTGTATTTTACATATTTTATAATTGTTAACTCGTGCCAGGGCGATTTTACAGCCTTGTAACATGTTATGTTGTTGTTTAATTTTGTTTGTTAATTTGTATTTGTCCTGTTATTGTTTTTAAAAATTCTATGTTATTGTTTTGTGTCATTTGTTTGTATAAAGGTATAACATCTTCATGCTCAATTTTGTGAAGGCATTAATGACTCGCCTTAAAACTCCAACCAAAAAAAAAGAAGAAAAAAAGGATTATCATGGTTTTTAGTGTACTCACCTTGTTTGGAGGTAGAGGAATATAACATAGAGGTAAAGCTGTAATTGCAGTACTCCATACTTGTACCATCAGTTTGTAAGTACTCTCTCTGGATAGCAAAGATCCAAACACATGTTTCTCATCTTCTGTTGTAACACCTACAGCGTTTGGGATTATATAAGCTGTTTTTTCCTTAGTTACGCTTAGCACTAAAGCTGTTGGTATTAGTAACTGAAACAAAAAATATTAAAACATGTGTTGAACAACTTTCACACTTGTACAGATACAAAAAAACAAAATTTATAATTTATGGAAATTTCAACTGTAGCATTTGTAAGGATTCACTTCTTGAACTGTCTGTGTTCTTTATTTTCAATAATCAGTGGTTCAGTTATCTAATAAATGGTTCTTTATTATTTAATACAACTTGACTATTTCTCTTAGTTCTCTTATATACTGATTACAAATATTTTAATGTTCTTAATTACTAAGAATCCAGAATGACTCTAATTGTTGTAACTCACAGATCTGATTCTACATTAAAGTTTAATTATCTGACTCTGAAATAATTACAAGTTTCTTAATACATAAAGTTTGCTCAGCCTGTTTTGCAATTTTTGTTGACGCTCGCCCAAAGTCTCAATTGTCCTAGGAAGCTCTTACCTGCCAAGTCTGTCTGGCTATCTTCAAGAATTCCTTCAGCACCTCCACTTGATCAATCTTGGCCCACTGACCACGTTCGTCCCACCCAAGGATTTATATATCATTGTAACATAAATGACGTCTGTCTAGCTTGCGATGTAAGCAATTTCGTCACTTTTCCAGGTCTGTCACAATAATTGTTATCTTCCTGGCTTCTTAAAAAGAACTTAGACTCTATTTCTAACTAAAATTATCCTAATTCCTAACACATTCATAATTTTTTCCCCTTAAATATGTGGTGAATTCCATTCCACCATGTCTTTTTCCTGCCTGATACGCAACCTTGCCTCCCGAATTGCTGACCGATCCAAATGAAAGCGCTTTTAGTTGATTCCATTCAAAGAAGTACACACATGCACAGAAGCCATCTGGTGTTCAAGCAAACATTAGAGATGCAGTGGTGTGCTGTCATCTTTACAGTGTATACGCGATTTAAAAGGAAGAGTGCTCGTTGCTACATTAGACAATATATCGGGTAACTTACTCCCCCAAGGTTCACCGCCAAAATAATGGCTGGGTAGGATGTTTTTGGTATGAGTCAGCCGACCCAAGATGTTTGACGGTGCGTTTATAAAGTATGTTAAAACTTAAATATGTGAAAGTCATTTGTCGGCTATTTTAGCCCTGACTCTTTTGTCAGACTACTAGTTTATTAAGTAATTTCCTTAATATTAATTATATTTAGTTAGGTGTAGTTTAAAATTACATTAATATGAATCTAGTTTTAATTTGTTCATCTAAGCTGGCTAGACTGAGCTAAAATGATTGCGCAGTTGAATTATGGTCACTGGATTACCCTCTCCCCCATAATTAATTTGGGCTTTGGGCTAAAACATAATCCCTTAAAGATCCACAGACCTCATAATGACTCCCAACTAGCAATAATTAGCAAATACCTGTTAATAATCTCCCTCTATTAGGCCTGGGTTATTTATTTATTTCATTTCACTGCATTACACCTGATTGGATAAAATTGAGACTGTTGCAGATAGGCAGCTTGTCCTCAAATAACACATAATTACAGTACTATAATCAATATATTTTAAAAATTACATGACTAAGAATAAAATTAGTCACAATAGATCATATCAGTTGTGGCGTTTTGCCACAATTCGAATTGTTACGCCACGAAATCGACACCAGATGCATCATTTGCCTTGCGCAAGGAGACGGTCCTTGCATGGTGGAGTGGTTGGCAGCAGCAAAACAGAATAGTTGCAGCGACGAAACCGGTGATCATTTAAAGTTCGACATCCATATATTAACCTGAACAATGGTCAGCTAAGACCTTTTGGACGGGTCTAAAGACCCCCAAGAATATGGATAATTAAGTGCTCGCGGATTTAACCATAACTGTATCAGAGATAGTTATGATGGACAACGGTTACACTATCTTTGAACCAGACCACGGTTCCCCTTAACAGTTGTTAATACGTAAGTAACCACTAGATTAGCATATTGATGTAGTAATTAACTGTTTAACTCATTATAAGCTGGCTTAGTGTATCAGTGACCTAGAGTGTTAATTGCAATAATGGCTAATTAATTTAAGGGCCCACACGCATTCCAATACCCCCAATATTCGCCCCAATGTAACCATGTTGTTACTAAAAGTAACCATTGTGTGGCACAGTCCATTAATCGTTTCTACAATTTGTTCAGTCTGTTCAAGAAATAAATATTAAATATGTTTAAAAATACATGTATATATACAAAAAATATACATATACATCCACATTGCATTCACACACTTAACAATACCAAACAAAAGCAATAAACATAACAATAACAAATATATACATGATTGATAATTTCTCAGATTTACCTATAAAATACATTGCACACTATAAAAGATTCCTATCGTCTAGGAAATCATTTGTGTTGTAATATGTTTCCTCCAGCAACAGTTGCTTCAGTTGTTTTTGAATAGTGATATGTCTAGTATCTTAAATTTAGAATTTAACTGATTATAAAATTTGATGCCCTTATATAAAAGACTCCTTTCCAGCAGGGTAAGCCTGTGAATCAGGTACAATACTGCTTCCCTGTTCCTTATGCCCAAATTGTGGTGCACACAATTTTCTGCAAATAATTGCTTGTGACTGTGCACAAAACATAAGACTTCAAACTAATAAAGAGATGGTAACGTTAAAATTTCGAAATCTTTAAATAATCCTTTGCAAGAGTGAAATTTAGGTTTATTTAACATGATTCTAAGATATTTTTTTAAATCATAAAAGTATTGTTTGCTTCCTTACAGTCTCCCCAGAGTATAATCCCATATTTAATTTGCGAAAGAAAACAAAATGTAGACACAATTTGTTTGATTTTAATATCTGCGACATTAAAAAAAAAAAAAATCATTTGAAAACAGGCTATATTAAATTTCTTAATTAGAATCTTTATTTGTGTTTTCCAATTTATATGGTGATTAATCTGTAGGCCCAAAAATCTGGCATTAGTTTTTCCAATTAATAAGTTATTTTTAAATTGTACATTTAACAAATCAACTTTCGATGTTGAAGTTTTAAAATTCATTATGTTTGTCTTATTAATATTAAATTTTAAACCATTAACAGATAGCCTATCATCTACCTGATTTATACAAATTTCAACTTTGTGTATTAATTTTTCCTTATTTTCCGATTTTATCAAAACTGTTGTATCATCTGCAAAGAGATTATGTACAACCTTGTACATTATCTGTCAAGTCATTTATGTACATTAAAAACAATGTTGGACCCAAAACAGATCCCTGAGGAACAACATTTTTTACAGGTTTCCAAGTCAATGCAAACACTCCACCTATATCTTTAATTTCAGTTTTTTGTTTCTTCTCACACAAATAGATATCTTCTTTACATTATCTTCTTGATATTTTTTAGATATCTTTAAAAACAGTGGTTCAGTTTTTCTATTTCTTTATTCACTCTAGGTTATGCAATGTAAAGTTTAAAAACTAGACCAGTTAGAGACTGAAATTTAATTATATTTTGATTGTTTTTATACATTAATATTATTATTGTTTGCTTTTTTTTTTTTATTGGCATGTAAGAAATGGACGAATAAATCAATTTTCATTTCATTTCATTAATACAATTTCCATACTTTAGCAATGTAATGTTGGTTAAAACTGACTAGATACCTTATGAGTAAATGTTGTATTGAGGTTACCTTAACAAACTACAAAAAAAGTGCAGAAGACTTACAATTAAAAAACAAACTATAGTAACATTAACATTAAATATTGTATTACAAATGTAACAATTAGCGTTGCCTATTGAGAAATCATTAAACGTAACTAACTTCAACAAAGATTAGGAATGACCCAATGCACAAGGAGTCAAAATTATTGTAATAACATCTAATAGGTTAAATTGCATTGGTTGTGGTGTAACCTTCCATGAAGAAGAAAAACTATTTAAATAAAGAGAAAAAAAATCATCATAAGAGGGTCAACATAATACTTCATTTTCAAGATCAATTAAAAGACATAGATGAAGATTCAATGTGATTTTTACAGTTCAGAATTTAGAGAAACCTTATTACCTTAGTCGTATATCCAAAGACATTGGAATAGAATGCAAAATAATTCTTAGTGATGTAAAGATGGCCTTGAAGTAGAATATCTGCGACTAGAGCACATGAAAAATCTGAAAAAAATTAGAATATTCTACATTACTACAGTTGCAACAAACAAAAAAGAATATATTTACTGAAATTTATAAGCTTTAAAGTTTTAACCTATTGCACACTGTTGAAAAACCTGTAAAATATGATATTACACTCTTACTGCTTTGAAAATGTTATCGTTCCTCTTAATGTTGTTGTTTTTTTTTTAAGTTGTAAATGTTTTATAAAACATAAAACAATCAGTTTTTTGTCTACTTTTTGTACAAACTTCAAAGATATTAGTCTGACTTTTATATACATGTTACAAAAATATGTCTTATGTCCTCTAATATCTGTGACTACACATTTTTTCCTCTAAGCAACTATTTACTTGGTCATCAAACAACTGATTTTTTTTTTTTTAAATACAGTACAACCTTGCTAGTCCGGCTTAATGTGGCTGCCGGTATCTAGAAAAAAGTCGGACCACAGATAGTCCATTTAAAATGTTGCTTCACAGACAAAATAGAGAATCATTTGTATAATTGATTGATTGAGAAAGAGTAGGCATTAAAAATAATTATAGCAATAAAAATTACGTCTTTTTGATTAATTTACTTTTTATTAAAATTTTTAAGTAAATAGTGAAAATACACTTTATAAACAGACAAAAATTACATTTCCTAAATGAAAATTTTAAGTCTTGGTTTTAAATCTTTTAAAAACATGTTTTTCTTTGATAGGCAAAAAAAAAATCCTAACAGTAAAATTCTTAACATTTATAAAAATTAATAAAAGGTGTACACTACTTTATTTTCAAAATTAAAAATGAAACGCTACTTTTTTTAATCTTTGGCTGTTTAATTCTGTCAGATCGTTTTTTTTGAAACAATGTCCACCATCTTCTAAAAAACAAGATGTCAGAATTGCTGTTGCCTCGTCTTGCTTCTATATGTACTGGATCAGCATGTCAATGGCTTTGAAAGCATCCACGTGCGTCATTGTTGTTTCACATTCTCCTTCTCCTTCATCGTCGTTCGGCCCGTCATTCTCTGCATTGATGTCAGTCACCATTTCAATTATGTCAATATCAGTCAGTTCTTGGTTTTCACACTTCTCATCCATTCGTTGACTTCATCAGTGTTTGCATTTTCACACCTAGGAATGCTGTGTGGAAGTTTAATAAGTTCGTTGCTGTCACTTTTGTCATGTAGAGCATCAACTTCTTCCATTGGTTTATCATACGTGTCAGCTTTATGGTCCAAAAGCTTCCTCCACGATCATACCAAGGTCACATCACAGGTTCAATTTGTACTACTGTAATGTGTTTTTATACCTATGTATGTACAACGTACTGGGGTACTGGGTTTTTAACTAGAATAACACAATGCCGTTTTATTTTTGCTAAAATGCAATCAAGTTTTTCAGTTCCGTTCTTTTTTTTTAGAATCGGGCCGGATTACAGGGGGGTCCGAACTATCAAGGGCTGGTCAAGCGAGGTTGCACTGTATATATATTTATAAAATATGCACTTTCAAACACTATCGTTTATCATTTTTACTTTGTAAAAAAATGGAGGAAAACAACATGAGTTATATTGTTTCGTAATCAATATTTTTGTTTTATTTCTTACTTACTGACTTATGAAAAAATTTACTAAGAAAGTAAAGTACAAAGGAAATATATAATACAAATTATGAACCTTTTCTGTTATCTCAGATCATCATTATTATCATTATTTTTCTGTTATTTCAGATCATAAGTAAGTGAAAAGGGTTGAAAATTAAAATCTATTTTTACATAAAATAATTATATTTATTTGTAAATCAAAATTAATAACAATTAACAGTATATCTAAAGTTCATTATGAAGGAGGTATAAAATTAACTTATATGCCAATAATATAACTTAATCTAACCCCACCTGTTCTTGCCTGCGGTTACAACTTCATGGGATTAGTGTAAAAACTCAGATTATGCAAAACACCTTTGCTCTATAAAAAACTAATAATTTTTTCTTTGGTATCTGTTAAAGATGCAAGCTCAAGAAAGTTCATGTTGTCTGTGTTAAAAGTAGGTAATTATTAATAAAAACTCTAACAAAAACTTCTACATAACTCTAATCAGCTGATTTTAAACAATAATTAAAAAACACAGAAGTTGTAAAAGTCAAGTGTATCTTGATCTTAAGAATTGTTTACAGAAATCATCATAATAATTATGATCCGAAAGAACAGAAAAATAATGATAATAATGATGATATGAGATAACAGGAAAGGTCCTAAATTATAATTAGTAATTTTGCTTGGTAAAGAAATCTTCAAAATACCATCTGAATGAAGGGTGGATTTTGATGTACAGAAAAACCATGATAAAATAATGATTAATTATATTCAATATTAATAAAAACTTTCTATTTACACAAAAAAACTATATGACGTAATTTCAAATAAAAAGAGAAAAACAATATAAAGAATAAAGAACATTTCAGAATTCACTAAATGAAGAAACGTAGTGTTTCCAAATTATTTAAAAGAGAAGTATAGCAGCTGAGAGCGTCAGTACAAAATCACATCATTGACATAGTGGAACTGTTGCTAAGACAAAATCATCGCTATAGCAACATGTAATTGTACAACACTGTCTTCAAAACCTAAGCTTTCTACAAATACTACACTTTTAACTGTCTGAACTCAGTTTTATGGATGTTGAACTACATACTACACAACAAAACCTTAAAATGAGTTTTTGAAATTTATGGGGTTTGGAGCAATGTTTCACTTGGTATGTTTTCACGTCAATGGCGTGAAAAGGGTTAATACATATCTTTTAGCAATTTTTTTAATAAAATTTAATGTTATAGCAAACACCCTCATGAAAACTCAACACCAGTTCACAAATATATTTGACACTCTTAATTGTATAAAAATGAGGAAAGTTGGCTGCGAGTTATTCTTATGTTATACAATTGCAGGATCTCAATCATCAGCTAAGATTCCACATGGCTAATATATTGTTTTAGGTGTTGCAAAGTTTATAATGTTGATAATAATACAATTGATCAAGAAATTTTTTAAGGACCATTTAGATTGGATAGATGATTCCAACAAATTAAAATTTATAATTTTTTTTTTAGAAAATTTAAAAGGATTAAGCAAACTTCAGCATTTTTTCAAAATTTAATTCAAACCTCTTGAGTCAGTTTTGAGATAAGCAAACTGCCAGGATGTTATCCATAATTCATTTTTTCCTTTGGTATTTCCTAACTAGAATTTAAAAAAAGTAGCAACCAATTTTACTATAACTGGTTTGTTTGTGTGAAAATTATTTTGTACAATATTTGTTGTTTAGTTTGAATTAAACTTACAGTCTAAGACTCTTTCGTCCGGGTCAACTTGTTTGAAATGACGATGGAACTTCTTCTGCCGTGCTTTGCTGGAACCTGGTGTAGAACTCAGTATGCCCTCTGCAGCCGCTGCCGCAGCAGATTGTTGAGCAGTGAGCAGAGCTACATCTTGAATATGTGTCATCGACGACAGTGAACTACAACTCAAGTCTCTGTGGGAGTGTCTAAACAATCAATGACACTTTGGTATCAATTTATGTGTGTCATTTTAGGCCGAGTTGTTACAAATATACGAGCATTTCATTTAGAATCATAAATTAAAATCATCAAGACTGTGTCTCTACACAGCTGTTAATAAAGGTTAAATTTAATGGTTAGTTACAAGTTTGTTGTAATTGTAATTTGTTATGTTGTTTGGTCTTGTGTTTTCTCTATCAGATAACAAGATTCTAAAGATACCACTAATTAAATAGGATGAGGGCAGAAAACTTTTACTCATGCATTAGGTGGAGTAGTCAATAGACTGCTTTAAAACAAAGGTTGGAGCATAGACTGGAATCTGAGAAGATAGACCTGAAGAAATTCATGTCCTGCCGATAGGAATGTTGCAAGTGGTATTTCAATCATGAATTACAGCCTTAATATATCCTAGACCACTTAAGACTTGGATACAAGGATAAGGATATATCCACACAGACAATCAGGCGGCATTGAAAACCCTGGATTCTAACGAATTGAAGTCAAAGTTCAATAAGTTCCACAGCAATGCAACTTGAGGAAACATTTGCTTTGGTTGAGCAAATTCATTGGGGAACTTCTGTGTAGGAAATGTGGCCCTGAGCACTTAATCTTTGAAGGTGTATGACTCATTTGGGAAAGGTTTGAGACACTTAGATTGTTGACAAAGAGACATACAATCCATCAAGATAACCATATCAGGAATTTCTTAAAAACACCTGAAACAAGAGAAAACACATAATTTCTGGTTTAATTTCTGGTGTTAATTTCTGGTTTATGGTGACATTCAGAAATTACAGGTCTTTCTGGGAATGTCTAATCTAAGGGCATCAAACCATCGATTTTTCATAAAGAAACATTTGTGGGTGACATGCAAAAGGGACAGACTACCCAATTGAAGAATCAAGAATAAGAACTAAACAGGATCAATGTTATTTCATCAGGATGATATCCACAAAATGGCATCAAATTTAAAGATGTATCACTAAACCCAAATAACACATGATATTGTTGCAAAACTTATACAAAATTTGTTTAATCTTTAACATTGAAGACCACTATTTAAAACCACATCAAGCAAAAAGACAACTGTGATAATGCTTACAGCTATGGTTATAAGAGTCCAAAGACAATTTTTCAACATCTATGTCTGGGTATAGGTATCAGTAACATTAGCATATTTCATATTTTCCATACAAAATACAACTGTACCGAAGAGTGACTAAGGGGAAATGGAGTTTTGTAATTAGCCTCTGGAAAAGATTGAGAATGACCCAAAGTTTCCAAACAGCATTTTGTACTCTGATAAAATGAACTTTTATTTAAACAGGGAAGTTAACTGCCTAAACTTGCTTCAGTTTCATTGTGTGACAGCAACCTGCATTGGATGATTGGCACAAAATACTAGGTTCTGGTAACCAGATGGTTTTGAATATAATCTTCAACAATTTTTCGTTAATTGCTAATGACTAGCTAAACACACTACAGGAACACATTATGCCCAATACTCTAAATGTAAAAGATCTGATTCTAAAATTATTCCAACTGTATGGTCTCATCTGCATTGTGGTAACAGTGTTCATATAGTTGCTTGATATTCAGTTCTCTTGATGAATTATACAATGGTTTTCTTCCTTAACCTAACTTCAAACGTCAAGACTTATGGTAAGAAGATGGTGTATCAGTAGAAGATTCAAGACATAGCTTATCTTCGACATTGTATAGTCAAAGTATATGCTAAGAAAACATCTGTTTGTATATGTTTTCATTAAGGCATTATCTCTAAAGTGACCATATCTAATTCATAATGTAGTGTGTATTATTTTTTTTACTTTCTCACATATACATAGTAAAGAGACAGTTTTATATATGACAGGTATAAATATCTATGTCAAGTTTTTTGTTTGCAAGTCTCAGAGTTCAAAGAGTGGGTTTTGTAATGATGTTTGTCTGTTGTATATGTAGTGCCCCTACAGCTCAAACTTGTGGACAGATTTTAATCAGTATAACAAACACACAGAACACAATTCTAACAAAAAAATACGCCTAGGTATCAGACGCGTTTCAACGACACAATCGAGTTATAGTTTGATTGGTGTAGCTCGTGTATCACTGAAGAGGACGACCTTGTCGTTGAAACACGTCTGATACTTAGGCGTATTTTTTGTGAGAATTGTGTTCTGTTTGTTTGTTATACTGTATAATTTTTCCCATAAGTCAAGCTCAACATTTAATATAGATTTTAATCAAATTTGGTATGTGACCATATTTTGGTCATACCTCGGGATGTTTTTATCATTTTTTGATAATTCAAAATTATGTATGTAAACTTTATGTAGGCTATGGTTACCATACATAAAGTTTACATACAAAATTACAATGTTCTCAAAATCGTTTCAAATGATGTTGATAAACTTTTGCTCAAGTAACCCTCTAAGGAGCCAACCAAGACATGTATTGCTAGCTACCTCTTAAAAATACTGTTTAGTGAGTTATCAGTATAATCAAAAAATCTGACATGAGGCTGTGATAAAATATGTAATTTCTTAAAATCGTCTATCGATTTCAGTCAAATTTGAATGAAATAGGTCCAAGCCAATATGTAAAATTGCAAGTAAGAGAATATTATGGTTCAGGAATAATGAACAAAAAACAAAAATGAACCTTAACTGTTGTCATTAAAAGCTCGATTTTAAGCAATTACCAACTCTGCTTATAACATGTTTATGGTATAATCAAAGCAGGTTTAGACCCTTATGTAAAATATATAATATACTTTTTTAAAGATGACATCCATGGTTCATTTTCAGTTTTGTTATTAAAAACTACCGCATTAACATTTTTGGTGACAATTAGTTTTGGTTCGTTCTTATTTGTGTTTGGAAATGGATAAATGAGTATGTATTTGCATCATTTATTAAAATGATTGTATTATAATTGTAATAAATATTGTAATATATATATAGTGGATAAACTACTTGTATGGAGACTTTTGAACCACTCTTTATATAACTACCAACAGTTCTGGTGAATAAAAGTAACAATTGAAGGTACTTGTAATAGATTTTTTTTTTTTTTTTTTGAGTTTTAAGGCGAAAAACCATTCTGGTCTTAACGCCTTCACAAAATTCAGCATGAAGATACTCCACCTTTATACAAACAAATGACACAAAACAAATACAATAGTATAGATTTTTTTAAAACAATAACAGGACAAATATAAATTAACAAACAAAAATTATACCACAACATAACATGATGTTACAACGCTGTAAAATAGCCCTGGCACGAGTTAACAATAATAAAATATGTAAAATACAATTAACACCAATAAAAACAAATATTACAGGGCTGTAAAAAGGCTCTGCAATGAATTACGAAGCATTATGTTAAAAAGGAAAACTAAACATAATATTACAGAGTTGTAGAATGACAATTGACTATATTTTTATAAAATATTTTAAGATGACCCCAAAAAGACAATACCCGATCGAGGATCTGAGCATTATTCCCCCATCATCGCCTGAATGGAATTGGGAAGGGCAAATGTTTTACACACACCTCTCAAAGCAATACAGTGAATGAGGATGTGCTTAATTGACAACACACCTTGACAAAATGGGCATTGTGGCGGATTCTCCTGTTCCATCAGAAATCCATGACTGATCATGAAATGACTGATACGAACACAGGTAACCACCACTTCCTCTCGACGACTGGTATGGATGAATTCCACGGATGTACAGTATCTTTTACTTCCCTCCGCTTATTGGACTCTGTATTTGTCTACACTTCTTCTTGCGCAAAATAATTTTAACTGTCGATACAAAGTCAGATACCATAACACGCTGTGTAATTGGTATCTTACTTGTAGCTTCCTTTGCCGCTTCATCAGCTTTTGCATTTCCCAAAATTCCACAATACACAGGTACACAGGAAAATGAGACTCCGACACCCCATAGCTGAATTCTGTGTATGGAACAAAAGATATCTTCAACCAAGGGACTCTTTGAATTCAATTCCTGGCTAGCCTGTAAAGCACTTTTGGAATCGGAAAACAAAAGATAATGACGGAAACAAGATGGAATGGTATTAAGGTATTTCAAAATAGCAAAGAGTTCGGCAGAAAATACACTATAAGCTGAGGGTTATCCATACATATACGTCCGACCAGCTGAGTAATATGGGCAACCAACTTTACTGTCCAGTTTAGAACCATCTGTGAATCTAATTTCACTAGATGTGTATTCATCAAGTATATAGTAAAACTCCTGACGATATACATCAGGAGTGATGTGCTTGATGAACCTGGACAGTGAAAAATCAAAAGTTTTGAAAAATCCATGAGCCATGGAGCAATAAAACATGGAGTATTCTCATTTATTGGAGGAAGTACTGGCCCAAATTGTCAAGGATTCTAAATGTTCTGATGGCAAATGGGGCAGTATAATTTTGACAACATTTATATCTATCAGCCAGGGATTTTTAAATACTATGTCATAAGCCGGATGATACGGTTTGGAGCGCAGACTAGAAATATATTTTATTTGTAGTTGCTGTCTTCGTCGAGTAAGAGATGTTTCACCAGTCTCAGTATGTAAGCTAGAAACTGGGCTCAAACTAAATGCTCCAGAAACAATACGCAATGCAGAGTTGTGTATCGAATCAAGATTCTTAAAGGCTGATGATTTTGCCGATGAATAAACTATGGAGCCAAATCCGTGATCGAACAACAGCACGATAAAAATATAGCATACAGATCCTATCGGCTTCCCACCGAGAACCACTGAGAACACGTAACATGTCAAGTATTTTATTGCACCGTGTTTTCAGATTAGATATATGTGGAATCCAAGAAAGTCTATGATCAAATAATAGGCCTAAAAATTTAGCAGTTTCAGTAGTTTGAAGTTGTGTTCCGTCAAGAAATAATAAAGGTTGAAGGTTCAGTCTTCGATGACTAAAAGAAATGCATTGCGTTATGGAAGCAGAGAACTTGAATCCTGTCAATCTTGATCAGGATTGCATTCTATTAATTACAAGTTGAAGTAGCCACTTGTAATTAATATAGCCAAATATATATATAGCCAAATCATAAATAAATAGAGAACAACGGACAGAGCACTGCAGATTATTGGTAATGCTGTTGATACAACAGCAAACAGGGTCACACTCAGCATACCACCCTGTGGGACACGATTATCTAAATGATAACGATCAGACAACATAGTTCCAACACACACTCTGAAATATCTGTTGCTAAGGAAGTTTTTTATAAAAGCAAAAATATTACCATTTATACCCCATGATTTTAAAGATTTCAGAATACCTCTTCGCCAAGCCATATCATAGGCCTTCTCCAGGTCAAAACACTGCAACCAATATCTGATGAAAGAAAAGGGCATTTTGTATGGCATACTCAGAAACATGCTGATCGTCAGATGAACGACCCTGCATAAAGCCACATTGTTCATTACAAAGCAGCCGGTTATTCTTGAGGTACCAAACAAGGCGCCGATTGACCATTCTCTATACTAGCTTATAGAGCACACTAGTAAGAGAAATAGGACGGTAGCTTCAGGCTCAGTTTTTTCTTTACTGGTTTTAGAAGAGGTAAACCAATCATGTCTATAGCCTCCAACCATGCCTCGGGAAACCATTGCTCTTCGAATATACTATTGTATATTTTAAGGAGAGTCAGCTTCCTCGAAGTTGGGAGGTGTTTGATCATAGAATAAACTATGCTGTCCGGGCCTGGAGCGGAATCCCGTTCCGACAACATAGCAGACTCAAATTCATGTTAGGAAAATGTGGAGTATTTAATGGTGAATCTTCCAACAGACCTACTGTGAAAGATATTGCTTCTTGCGATATTTTATACAAAACAAATGGATCTCTCAAGAAAAGTTAGCAAATGATGAGCCCAAAACAGTAGCAATTTCATAGTTATTTGTAGTCAAAGCTCCATCCCCTTGCTAAAGTCCCAATGGAAGGAGCAGAGGGAGGAGGACTACAAACAGAACATAACTTCTTCCACACCGTTGATGTGGGTGTGGTTCTTGATATTGTGCCAATGTACTGAGCCCATGATTCCTTTCTACTCTGCTTAAACACTCCACATGCTTTGGCTCATAAAATTGTATACCTGTCGAGATTTTCACAAGTAGTTCTTTTAATAAACATCCTTAGCGCTTTACGATATAAACGGAGAGTGTCACTACATTCGTCATTCCACGACAGGACTGGTGGATGTAGTGGTCTTGTCAACGTTTTAGAAATGTTGTTGTCCGCTGCTATAAGGAATGCTTCCGTAAAAGACTGTACTGCTTCATTGATAGGAACGCTATTAATATAAATACGTGATACAAATTCACTAGTGATACAAAATCCCGCCCCAACTTTATTTTGGATTTGTGGAGACTTAGTAACACCCAGTGGTGTGTTGGGTTTGCCTCGAGAATTTTTATTTTGGACTTCAACAAAAGATGAAGATTTTGTTAGAACTGACACTGATTGTGATTTTGGTTTAATTAGCTGTCTCGTTATCGGTGGTAATTTGAGGTTTTTAATGGCGAAGGCGGAGATTTAGCCTTGGTAGCAATAGGCTTTGTAGATTTGGCAAGAAAGTCAACGTTAGAAGAAGAAGGCAAATTAACAGAAGTACCACTTTGGACTGCTATAATTACTTTATTTGCCCGGCAAGTAAACGAACCATCTCACCCAGTTCCTTACACAAGGAACATGAATTCGGAGCTGGGGTTGATGTTGCATTTGCGTAATATTTTCATACGGTAGGAGGTAGAGCAGTTCTTTGCCTGTATACTTTCTCAGCTTCTGGAAAGGAGAGTTTCTCTTTGGCAACAATTTCTAAAATTGCCTTCTCAATTTTATATTTTGGGCATTTCGGTGAATGTGCAGGATGGTCGCCGTCACAATTTGCTTCTATATTACAACTTTGGCTTTTGTGGCCTTTAATGCCATACTGTCCACACACTTCTTCTTTGGAGCAAGTGCTGCTAACATGTCCAAATCCTTAGCATCGGAAACAACACCTTGGATTTGGAATGTATGGTCTAACAGTTAGACTGTAGAATCCAGCAAACACTCACTATGGAAGATTGGATACAGCAAATGTTGATATTAAAGAGCTAGTTGGTTTTTTCTCGCCATTTTCTGTTAGAAAAATTCTATCAACTTTAGTAACGTGCTGTTCGGCGAGCTCTTTCTTTATTTCCTCCGTACTATCGTTCAATATGTCACGGCAGGAAATAATGCCTCTAGAATAATTAAAACCCTTATATGAGGTTCAACTAACACGTTAACACCATCGAAAAAGGACTTCAATTTTAATAGAGAGTGACTCTGTTTATCAGTCAGTCTGTACTAATATAGTCCCATTTCTCAGCTTTCTAATGGAACGAACAACTCCTGCAGCACCAGTTGTGGCTTTATTAGTAACAAAGGGGGAGATCTTTGACAGATCTGACCCCTCAGTACTTTGGCGGACAATAAGGAATGTAGGAACAGGTCCCGGACTCCCTATGTCCAAATATTGTCTCTTCGCTTCAACACAGACAGACTCCTCGGACAATGCCGATAGTTGTCTCTTGTCACAACTCGGGTCGACGTGTTTGAGAATGTAGAGACCATGCATGAGTTTACCAGTGCATCACGTTTGGCGGTTGCAGATGAGACTCTGGGAACGGGTATACCCTTGGATCAATTTAGATCATTTCCATACCCCAGAACTCTGGGGCCCAGAGTATCCTCTTTAACCAGACTGGATGGGCAACAATCCAAACCTGCAACTGGAGAGGGAGCATTTGACACTTCCCCCATCGCGAACATTTCCTAACCAAGGACCGAAGTGGCTGGCTACTGAACAGAAACTGCGCATACATCTTCGGCATAGCAAGCTCACATCAGCTTACCAGATTCAAAGGTTGTCACGCTTTGGTCTAGTGAACACTCCCAAACGCGCTATGGCTCTGCACGGTCAAAAAATAAATAATAATTCCTATATAAGAATGTATAGTGAGTGTTTATTTATCCCATGTGAATCGTGAAGTGTAACAGCATCTACGAATTGTAAAATATCTATGAGTGTTGTATGTGTGTGTATATTCGGAGAAGATGTTTTATTGTACCACCCCTGTATAGCTCGGGTTCCGCGAGGGATGCTAAACCCCTCTCAATAGGTGCAGATAGTCTGCACCCCCTGCGATAAAACCCTAAGTAAAGGTGAAGATAAGGAAATGTATGTAGGTGTAATGCACTTATGTTTATATGAATGATAGTCTATGTATTGTGAGTGTTTGGTGAGTGTTTAGCTGAGGACAATGAAGGACATCAGCCCCGTCTTATTAGGTGCAGCTAGTCTACACCCCCCTGTGGGGTTGTAATAGAATAAATAAGTACCATTATTACTTAATAGCTAATATAATAATCACATATTTCACCACTAAATAATTTTACCATATCAACACAAATAATTTTAAAAGAATATTTATCTCTCCTCATGTCTGTGAACAATCATTTCATCTGTAGAAAATCATTCCATATATTCCCAAAACCAATTATTATTATAATGTTAGACGCAAACACTACATTATTCATTGAGCAAAAAAAGGACCAAAACACTACAACGAAAAAACTCAACTTTTTTATGAGCTAGACCGTACGCTTCCCCCACCTTATTTAATAAGCGCACTAGTCTCGAATCCTGAATTTTTTCGTCCATTATTCGTTTCCGCGAAACAAAGAATGAATTATTCAATCCCCTTCTGTATTTTGTCTGGCCTGGATTGAATATCCCCTTCAACAGTTTAGGTTGCCCCAAACTGCCGGTACCCCCTTTTTTATTTAACTACTTCCAGTTCTGTATTTAGGTTACCCTTATGCTCAGGGAGAACATGATTTTATTTTCTATCTTATTTATTCCCTAGGGAGCGTGTTCTTGAGAATACCTCGTAAAATACAATATATCTTACCTTAATTCCAAATATTACCTATAAGCATAAACAAGATGTGTGGATAATTATACGCAACTACACATTATTTTTGATATTAACAAAATTACAATATCCTTTAGTTCTCATCATTATCCAAAAAAAAAAACTTCTCATACAATATATGATTTTATTACTTTTTATATTTAGGTAGCAGATAAGCAATTTTTAATTCAGAGGAAAATTTTATACTTAATATTACTATGTTACCAAAGAATTTCCTCTTATTAATCTCTGAACACTAATTTCTAAGCTTTAAATTTAATTAGTTGTTCAGGATTATTCTATCAACATTTTATTACTATGAAAAATAAATATCCACACACAAGTATTATATCTTAACCTACACAATTTTTAATTAATTATATTAAATTTATATTCCAGGAAAAACAGTTTGACTCTATCTTTAATTTTTGGCCAATTTTGCCTCAATAAGAAAAAGGGATAATTTGAATAACTTTTCAGACCTTGACCGCCGTCTGGAAGATCCTGGTCTCGATGTTCCTGGATGGTGGGATGATTTTGAATCTCTGGTGTCCGGTTGTTGTTGAAGTTTACAGTTGATCCATGTGTCCTTAGCGAAGTTCTTGTGGCGTGTTAATTTTCATTAACTCTGGATGTATAAGATTTTCCACTTTTTCGGAACTCACTGCAGATTCGCTAATTATACATTTCACTACTCACTTCGATTTATTTCCTTTACAACTTGATCTTTAATACTGATATTTAACCATTTTAACTTTTTTGTAATTTTTCGGAAAGTTTCGGGCATAGCAACACCTTACACTTGTTTTAACTGTTTTTTAAGAGAGCGATCGGGCATAGTAACCCTTTACCACTTTTTAGACGACTTTTTTCAGAGAGAGCGACGAAGTCTCGTGCAACTATATTTATAGCCTAAAACTATCGTATTCCCATACCAATTTCTATCCCTCGCAGGGATAATACGATAGTTCTTTATTTTCGTATTTCTTACATAATTCTTGCGTTAATTTTCCGTTCTAACATTTGGTTTGTTTGCCTATGAGTAATTTACCATGGTCCAAGTCCTCTAATCTTTTATTTTAATTGTTTTCCTGTAATTAGTCATTTTCATTATTATGGCTGTCGGTTGGTATTCTTGACTCCGCCCATTTATACGTCACGAAGTCCTGGAGTTTGGAACTCTACATCTTCAAACTTGCTACTGCAAAATTCCCTATTGTTTCTTCTTTATTCTCTTCTAGCGGTTCTCCTAATTGAATTTTCATTTTTTAATTACCAGCATTTTGTAAGTCTTCATGTCAGTTTTCGCGACAAGTTCGTGTGGTGTTTTTCGGCCTGCCCGTTCACCTGCAATTCGTTATGCAATAATCGGCGTGATTTTCAGTTTTTGTTTTTCACACCTGTCACTTTAGAGTTTTGAAACTTCACCATTTTGTTTAGTTCCTTTAACAAACGCACTAGCCGCAGCGAAGATTCTGTCTGACCTTCAGATCCTAGTTATTTTCACACTTGGTTTCACACTTCTTCGTTTGGGGGTTTATTATATACTGATCCCCCTGGGACTTACAGATTCTTTAGTATACTTACTTCTAAACAGGTTTTTTTTAAAATTTTGAAACTTTAACTTTATTCATTTCCACACAAAGGTGGGAAAACTATAACTTTTCTATTTTAATCAACTTTTTATTTTTTACTTTAATTATTTGTTAAACTTTACTCTATTAATTATCCCTATACAACACATTCTCAAAATTTACCTTTATTTACGTTTTATTCAACTTTCAAATTATATCATTTCTCTTAACTTTTTTAATATTATTTTTTTCAAAATTTGTCCAAGAATCTTTTATTCTTGGAATTATTTACCAATCACAGAAATACCAAGGTTTTTTGATTTTGAGTAGTTTTGAGAATTTTTTAATTCTTCATTTGAATCTGTTGCAGTGTATGTTAATTTTTATGAAATAACCGTAACTGATCTGTATTGCGTACAACTTGTAATACAATTACACATCCCTTAACTTTATTATTTCATATTTTAATAATTCATCAAATACGAATTTTTTATTCAAAATCTACCAACATACGATTTTACTGTCAAAACGGGTAGGCGAAAGTTGACTTTAGACCGAGTCACAGGTCAGTTTCACTGACTCGCTCTGATCAGTAAAGTTGCTTACAATTCAGCCAAACCTTGTATTAGGATTAGATTTTGATTTTTCTCATTTTTGACCAAAATATAATCCCATACATCGAATTTCCGTTGTAACACGTTGCAAAAGAAAATGTAACTTTGCATAGTGATAATTTCAAAACAAACCCTAATGCATTCTGAACTATTAAAACCTTCCAATATTGAAGTATTTTATAGGCTAGATATTTTTCAGAATTACCAATGAGTAACATCATTAAAAGAGAGAAAAGCACCTGAGCTTGATGAAATACAAGCTGAATTTATTAAATTCCTTGAAGACATGAAACAGAAGTGGCTAACAGCTATTTTAACAAGATCTACAAATTAGAGAAAAGCTCAAGTAAATGGCTTGAATCAGAGTTTATTATTTTCCCTAAAAATCCTGGAGCAAATAGATGTAATAATTACAGTTCAATAAGTCTTAAGCTAAAAAAACCCTCCATAAGAGGATTTATAAAATATGTGAAGAACAATTAGCATCAACCAAGTTTAGTTTTAGGGGAATTGATGGTATAAAGAGAAGCTCTATTGAGTTTACAAGTTTTGTTCCAACATTGCAGAGATATGAAATTGTGACATATTTGCATGTTTTATTGACTACACAAAGGCTGATAGAGTTCAATATCATAAAATTATTGAAATTCTAAGAACTGTGGGTTTGGATGAGAAAGATATATGGATTATTACAAATTTATAGTGGAATGAAACTGCCACTATTCGGATGAACAATGAAAATTCAAAACCTTTGAAGATTCTGAGAGGAGTAAGGCAGGATTGCATACTGTCGCCTACCCTTTTCAATTTGTAATTCGAATTTATTTTCAAAGAGACCTTTTGATGGCTTAGATGCTCCGAATGGGTAAAGAAGTAATAATATCAGATTTGCTGATGATACCGTTGTTTTTTCAGATAGTTTACAAGATCTTATAAACAGAGTTTCAATAGATAGTGAAAGTATGGCCTGGAAATCAATTCGGATAAAACTAATTTTATGCTAATCAGTAAAAATGATATAGGTTGTATTTATTGTATCCGAGGCAAGAATGGGATTGGGCACTTACGGTTATCTAACCACAGTAATCAATCACAGTGATCGAGTGGGATCAATCACAGTAAATAGGGAGCTTGAATTAAAATAATCCAAGAATAGATTTAACATGATGGCTAACCTATTTAAAAGCCATGATTTGAAAATATATATTAAAATCACGATGTTATGTTGCTAAACCTTCTTCGCTCTCTTTTATGGGGTTTAATCTTGCACCAGCAGCCAAAAAATTATAAGCATTTGAAATGTCATTCTATTGTAGGATTCTGAGAGTCTTCTGGATGGACAAAAATTCAAATGATGTAATGTTGGAGACAATGGGAAAAGGAGTCAAAATATGGTAAGATGTAGAAAAGGTCAGAATTTAGGCCACATAATTTGGAATGATCGACAGAAGATATAGTCTTCTACAGTGCATATTGCAGTGTAGGGTTCTAGGAAGAGGAGGTCCTGGGAGAAGATGTTTTTCCCTTGTTTAAAGGAAAAACCTCTTGGTCAATATTGTTTTATAAAAAAAGGAAGAACAGAACACAAAATAAAGACTCCTAGTTCTTGAATACTCTATTATTGTCAGAGTCAGAAAAGAACAAGATTTGGTCAAAAGAGAAGATGAAAGATAAGTTAATAGGTATGGTTGATAGGGAATATGAAAGAGAAGGATCTAACCCAAGACTATATGAAAAAAGGAGTAAATCCAGCTAGATTCCCTTGGGATTGCGAAGCCTGTACACTATAAAGTGAGCCACTTATGGTTGGAAATCCAGTGCTAAATGCACAATAAAACTTTTCAAAGTGGTGAACAAGAGAAGATTGGCCAGACGATATGGTCTGGTAATCATCAATATACCAACATAATTGACCCTATTATATCATTCTTTTAAGTTCAAAAATATATTTTTGGTTTTATATCATGGCATGGTCAATCTTGTTATTAAAGGGATAACACAACAACCAAATTCGTGTTATGGCTGGTTTTTAAAACCAGAATACACATTCTGGAAATGTATTACTTAACAAAACACAATGGAGTTTCATAAAAAAATATAAATACAATAATTATAATCGAATTTTTAAATTGTGTTTTACTACAGAATACATTGTGGCTGTTTTGTTACCACCATGATATGAAATTTCATTTTTGGGTCATATGATATTGTCACTTTCTGTGCTCAATAATTAAACCTGAAACACCAAATTGGCACTACCAAAAAGAACATAACAAGTAGAGGTTATCTTAATTAAAACATAATCATTTGATGGCATTATTTAGCTACATGTTATCCCTGCATCAGTCCATTACTATTTATAATTAGCTAAAGTAATGTACAGACTATAATTAAATGTAATTGTGAATGTTCCGTAATGCAGAAAATTATAGCTAATAGTCTAGAACAGCTATTATATTTTCAAGACATCATTGCATTGACCTCATTAAATTAGATAATATTAATAACATGCTGTTTTAACACAATATTATGGTAATTTATTTCTTGTTAATTGGTCTTACAGAAAGAAAATATTGGCCATGTCAATACAATGTCATAGTGTGAAATTAAATAGGTTTGTAAGGTAAGAAAGTGACTTGATATTTTTTTAATAATACTAAATAGAATGAATCAAAATTAACAAAAATCCCTTTCTACTAGTGATATCTTTTTGGGATATTTGTGTTGATTAACAATAATATCAGTCGTTTGGTATCTGTATTATATTTAAGGGGATTGGGGATATCTCAAAATTTTCAAATGTAATACCAGTTGTAGGGTAGCTACAAAGGACTTCTACTGAACTTGATTCCATGCCAAATTTTTCAAATCTCTCCAGACTTGCCTTCATCCTTTATTTTTCCTTTCACTCTCCTTCTCCATGTTATCTTGGGTCTGCCAGATTTTCTCCTTCCTTGTGGTATCACTCAAAAACCCGATAAATTGATACTATCAATGTTCTCCAAAGGGTGTGCCCAATCCAGTCATACTTCCACTTTTTGATAATCTTAACTACTTTAACTTGTCCACATATTTCCCAGAATTCTCTGTTATTAATATAACACATATTGTATCTCACCAACATTATGTAGAGTATTCTCCTAAGAGAATTATTAATAAATACATGTAATTTATTTAAAGTACTGCTTGTATCTCTCCATGGGTGACATCCACATAAAGTACAGATACTTTGGTTTTTTAACAAATCTGAACTTTGTTCTCTTCCTGAATTGCTGAGTTTTCCAAATTTATCTTAACTGTGCAACCCTTAGCCTTTTTTTATTCTTTGCTGAATATTTTCATCTGTTTTGTAATCAAACTGTCAAGATATTGATCCAATCCATTTGTTCTACAATTAGATTTTCGTGATTACTAGCATTTGCCTTCATTTCTTTTGTCTTAATTTATTTTTACTCCCACCTTTTCTTCTTCTCTTTTAGGTCTTCTGTTTTTCTCTCATGTCTGATAATTTATGGGACAAAAGATACAAGTCATCCGCAAAATCAATTTCATTCTCCATTGCAAACCCCTTGGTCTCTGTCTAACTTTCCTCCTCACTCTATCGAATACTATCAGAAATATCAATAATGATCCTTGTCGTACTTGTGTTTTAAGCTCATATTTGTTCGAAATTTTTCCTTATTAGAAGATATAACTTGAAATTCTTTGTAAAATAAAAAATTATCCCTTGCTCTTCATACTCATTCATAAACAAAAATTAATTACCTAAAATTTGATGCGAAAATATGTTAAAATCATCTCCTCAATTTCAATAAATAAGTAAAACGTTGTATAAGCTTCCTTAAAAATCTAATCAAACAAAACTGTTAGTCACCATCTCTCTAAAAATATGAGTTTGGGAATTGTTTGTCAACAAATGAAAATGAAAAATTTCTTGCATATTTCGAATGCATAGAACAAAATTTCCTAAAGCATAGAGAGTCATGCAGTGAAGCTTTTACAGATTTAAATATACTAATACTCCAAGCTTGTATATTCTTGAAGTATTATTATATTCTCCAGTTAAAAGTCATACAGTTCATAATAGTAATTTTCATCTTATGACACAAAAAAGGGAGATTTTAGATCTGATCAGTATAGATTGAACATCTATAAAAGAAATCCTGTACAGGCTGGAATTACTCTGTATAATAGACTTCCAAAGTCTATAAAATATATAGACAGATTTAAAAAAATTTAAACTAAATAGAAACATTTGTTGTTGCTGGGCAGTAGTCTATGTATTACATGGGTGAGTTTTATTTGTGAATGCTATCTCACTGTGTCCAATAAAAATTGCTTTATATTGTAATTATATTTGATATCAAATTGGTATTATTTATTGTTATTCAATAGAATGTGTTGTTTGTATTTATTTTTTTTTTTTAGTATGTGTAATTATATATTTCCTGTGTTTTAATTATATTTTAATGTTTTAGCGTGTTTTGATATTATTGATTAAAAAAAATGTTTTACAAGAATAATGTAAAATTTTAAGAATCATATGTTTTGTCATCATCAACAGCATACAAGTCTTCGATATGCATTAAAAACGCACTGCAAACTTAAAGTTTGACATCAGTAACCTAAAAAAAGGTAATACTGGACAGATTTTAAGAATTCCCAGATACAATTTAATCTGAGGGAATGTTGATTTACTAATAGCAAAACTATGTACTGTCATCTAAATCTACGCACATATCAAACAAGGGATTGGTTCCTATTATAGATTTTCCATTTAAAAGCCTTCTCTCTAATGTTTTTACTTTTTTGTACATCTCGAAGGTGTCAAATGTTTGCCCTTATTCGCTATGTGCATAATCTCAAGCTTAAGGCAAATATCAATGATTAGAAGTCACCATATGTTCTGTAAAGTTTTATTTTTTGTTGATCGACGTCAATCTGTTCTTCAAAAAGTGTTTCAATTCTTCTTTGATTACAGAGATGATCAATAAAATCCATGATAATTTGTTAAACGACCATTGAGTGAAGATACATATCTCAAATTAACATGTTTTTAATATTCTTCATGAACATTCAGGTATAAAATACCTATCGGTAAGATGGGTGCCATGTTTATTCACATTACACCAAAAACGATATCGTGAAACTATTTCAAAACAATATTTGGACATGCTCAAGGACAAGCGAAGTGAGTTTTTGAGATGTTATATAACCGTTGATGAAACAGGGTTCCATCTCTAAATCAGATTTCTCCTGAGGAACGTGCTCCGAGAATATTAAAAATGTATAATCGCCAAGAAAGGTCATGGGCACATTTGTTTTGGAATTCATTAGACAAAATCTTCATTAACTGCTTGGAAAAGTTAAAAACGATCACAGGACAGTATTAAATATCTTTACTGGATCAATTTCAAAGTGAAATGATAAAAAACAACCCCATTTGGCGATGAAAAAAGTTCACATCCACCATGACAATGCACTAGCAATTTACATGGCCAAAATTGTTGAATTGTGCTACGAACTGCTCCTTCATTCACCTTGTTCTACATATTTAGTGACTTCTTTCTCTTTGTAAACATGGAAAAATGGCTTGACGAAGAGAGATTTGAATTTAAAGAGGCACTCATCGCTCAAACAAACAAATTTTGTAAAGTTCAAGAACATGTTTTTTAAATGAATAAAAAAGTTACAAAATAATTGGCAAAGTTTATCAAGTTATGGAAAAAATAAATAAAAATTCGTGATTAAGGTCGAATTCTTTCATTTCCAGGTCATTGACTTCCCAAACAGCCCTCCTGTGTCAAGATCTTGTCCTCAACATAATTTCAAAATTAGAACTGAATTTAGGAGGGACGATAGTACATAAATCCAAGTATAGTTGTACCCACGGTTAATAGACTAACGGTAGTAATCATCAAGTATGCACAATGGTAATCCCCACTCTCTGACGTAACAATTGTAACAATGGTGTGTTGTGCGATATGAATGGTGTGCAATGGTGTGTTGTGCAATGTTGTGTTGTTGAATTGTACTAACCTGGAGGTACTTAGGAATTAATTTTCACCATTTTCCAAATATAATGAATATAAATTAAAGTGGATAAATGGTTGCAAATAGGTCAATTCATTTTCCGTTGATACCCGCCATATATGCTTAAACTATTTTGGTTGAATTACACTATATTAGTTTTTGTGGATATATCTATTTTGAGGTCCCCTGAATTCCAACGGTGGTTTTTTGAATAATTTCTGTCCGTCTATCGTATGTGCAGTGCTTTACAGCCCAAACCTGTGGAATGATGTAAATCAAATTATGTATGTGGGCATATTTTGGCCATATCTTGGGACTATACAATTTTTTTTGTATATCTCAAAATTTGAAGATATACTTTACTGCAAGGGAATGACATAGTGAGGTTACCCACAGGAGCTCACTTTAGTGAGTACAGGCTTGGCAATCCTAAAACCTAGCTGGAACACACCCTTTTCCTCGTAGTCTTGGCATAAAACCCTTTCTTTCATTTTTTTATTAGATCTTTTTTTACCAACTCTTGTTTTTTTCCAATCTGATGGTATTAGGGTATTTTAGGAATGGGGTCTTTATTTTATGCACATTTCATCCTTTTTTTATAAGGTGATTATGATAGAGAGGTTTTTATCTTTAAACAACAAATGAAAAAGAAAAGAAAAAACAGTGATGTTTGTAAAATTCATGGCATGGTCAGGAGATGTGGAACATACGGATGAAAAACAAATACCAAAAAGTTCTTACATGGAAAATTGGAAGGAAGATGGAGACAAATATGGATACAAGATGTAGAGGAAGACATGATTAATTATGAGTACTGGAAGATAGTGGGAGAAGGTACAGTGTACAGAAGATTGGAGATGAATTGTGATGTAGGCCAAAGCCAATCCAGGAGTTTAGCCAAAGGAAAGTAAAAATATTTGTTTATGAAGTGAGCATGTTTTGTGACTTACTTGTCCTGCTTATTGCAGAAGTTGGCAATCCTAGCATCATGAGGATGGAGCAAGTTGTCATCTTGTCTGGAAGCATTTAGAGAAGGGCTGTAACAAACAATAAACAACTTATTAATGACACAATCACAACCACCAACTTGGGTTTCACATCAAAGATTACATGAGTAATAATTATTAGAAAATGTTTAATATAAACATTATTATATTTAATGCAAATATTTAAAGGTTATAATAGTAGAAACGATTGATGTATCTAAATTCTTCATTTTCTTACATATATGGCGTGGAATTGATTTAGAAATTTTTGCAGATACTATTTGAAGGCCCTGACTATTGCCTGTGCATGTAACAAATAATCATATAAAAACCACCAATTAAAAAAATGAAGTTTTTCATGACCATTCTAATGCCATTCGTTGTGATCACTTTAGATATTTATGTTGAAGAAATTTTCTTTTTGATCAAAAATAAGCAGATAATTCCAAAAATTAACACTTTACTTTACTTACCTAATTTACGAAGTAAGTTTTTTAATCGCAAAAATTTCGACCCTGTTTCTGACTGATCTTCATGTTTCATTGTCTCAGGAAACAGAAAAAGTGATATTTGAAATGCTGTCCGTCCGTGGTTGTTGCCTGCACATAAGCACGATAGCGACCAAAAATTAAGAATAAGATCATGAAATTTGATATAGTGGACTATAGTGTGCTCATATAGATATACTCATGTGCATTTAAAACTCTAAAGAAATTCAAAAATGTAATGGAAAATTTCGAAATGTCGGGCATTATTTAAAATTTTCTATTCATATCTCGTGTTAAGACGGTTTGGGAATTCACAAACTGCTCAAGTCTCAAAAATATTAAAAAACGAAATAATTGGAAGATTTTATAAAAATATATCTTTTACTAAGTTAAAATAACCAGTATCTACAGTTTGACCAAGCCTATAGAATTAATTCTATTCAAGGGTGAGTGTTCAATGATGAGTCATCTGCAGGATTACTGACCTGTTAATTCAGGAGATATGAATCATTTCACTAAATGACTAAATAATATAACATAGTAAAGTTATTTTTTGTAAATATTTAAATTATTTTGGATTATAAATATTAAGAGTACCTAAATATAGTTAACTGTATTAAAAGAATTTTAGTATCATTGTTAGTTTAAAAGTTAGAGTTATAAAACCAAAAGATGAAAAAACCAAAAAATAAGATATTCCAAAAAACCAAACATGGTATAATAAAACTTAGTAGGCATAAATTCATTTTGAAAAATACAAATTTGGAATTTACAAATATTTCTTTGAGAAAAACGCCGTCAAAGATCATCCTTGAGACGTTTTTCTCAAATATAAGAAAATGTCGGAAAGTTTCGAGGATAGTAAAAACAACAATTGATGAAGGGCATAAAGGGAAAAACTTTTGTTGAGTTTGGTCAAAATCGGCCAAACGGATAATGAGAAATAGAATAAGAAATGGTTAATTTGGTTAAATCAAAAGTTAGCGTTTTAAAAGTTAAAAAAGATGAATTTTATGATACAGTTAGATTAACAAAAGGTAATATTGTAAAATTGAATCATGAGAAGCATGTATTTATTAAAATGAAGGGGTTTTCTAACACCAAGAAACATACGCCAAAAGACGAAAACTTGGAGGTTGCATAACGTCTTAAATAAAATGACTACGAGGATAAACCAAGAGGATTCTTTCGTTTCAGGGTAAGGGCAACAAAGAAATGAAGAAAAATCGTCAAAATCTCAAAAGGATCAAAAGTTGGTCATCTGAAAATCACGAAAACATTAGCAGATCAAAATAATAAACGTATCAAAAGGGGTAGTTAAGAAATAGTTTGGAGAAAATAGATAGATAATATATAAGCTTAGTACATCATCCTACTGTGAAGAAAGGGTTGAAAATGAATCAAAACAACGGGAAAAATATATTAAAAGCAAAAAAGGGAAGAAAAGGGAAAATTAGAGGGAAAGTGACAATTTTGGAAGAACCAATCTTACTTCGTTGAGATTGGAGAAAATTAAAGTTATTCGGACTTCATCATCTGACCTAGTAGGTCAATTTCTGGATTCTACAGCGGACCAAATTGGTCATAATTCTTATCTACGCTCAAGATATAAGAGCTTACAAAATTTTCGTCGAACAAATATTGGACTTGGAAGAATTTAAAAAAATATTTTCGACTTTATAAGAAGACATGTTATTGCATCGTAAAGAAATAGGGCAGTCTTAGCGTTGAAGAACACGAGCTACTAAAGGTAATTAATATTTGAAACTTTACATTGAACAATTCATCAAAAGATACCACTTCGGACCGAGTTGGGAGTTACTACGCTAAAAAAACGAGAGAATGAAGCATTGGGAGAAAATATTCAACCGACACTATTCCGACTTGCGGGATAGTCTACCTGCCTTGACCAACTTGCAATCATTGAGGAACGGGACTGACACAGCCTTACTACTGAACACCATTCAGGAGCCGAAACCATCTTTAAACGTACCAAGGTACCCTATTTCGAATTCAAAAATATTCGCCAAATTGATAAATAAAATTTAAAGACAAAAAAAAAAAAAAAAAAAAAAAATTGGGAAAGTGTTAAAATATTTTTAATTCAATTTTATTTTCTTAAATATCTGCTACTCATGGTTAATTGAATATGATGTTAAGTTAATATTGAAATTATACATAAAACTTAGAATTTTAGTTTTAATTTGTACTTGCTTTTATTAGAACATAAAAGTAAATACTAATTGATAAAGCTTTAAATAAATGTCTACCAAATAAATCTATTCTATTTTTAATTGAAATAAATAAAATAAACTTGCTATTTGTGCTATATAAGTTTTAATTTGTCTTTGGTTGAATTTATGTTTGTGTATGAATAACTGAATTTCTTGTGTGTTTTCATTTCAACGTAGTTTTAAGTATATTTTGAAACATTAATAATAATAGTTTTTTGTAATTGTTCTGTTTTCAATTATACTTGATTCATATTGTTTTGATATTAGTTTGATTGATGGTGTAGCCTATACTATAAAGATTTTAATTTAAATTCAAATAACATTAGCTTTTTTTTTTATTTGAACTTTAAAAAAGATTTAATTGAATGATTTTTATTTTAATGAATTAAATTTTAATATATTTTAATTTCTGTGTATGTGTTTTATTTTAATAACATATAAATCCTATGTGCTTTTCAGGTTATGTAATTAATATTGTATAATTTGTATAGAAACACTAGTGCTCATATTTCACATTGTTCATATAGATTTTGCAAACAGCTTTTTCAAATAGACACGCCTCGAGAAAGAGGTCTAATTGAAAGAGAAAGTAAAGCTAGTCAAAAGAAATTAAACAAAAATAAGTTAAACTTAACTTAAAATTAAACTAAGAATAAATCTGGCTCCAAACAAGCGAATGAAATTCATTCTTGAAATCGAGCCGTAATCTTATAATCAAAAATAACAGTAACTGAGTGAAGGGTGAGCTCGTTGCAGTGTGTTATTAAACTTATTACACACTAAATTAGATAAACATGTGTATAATTCAATTCTGCATGAAATGGTACCAACCTCATCTCTCTACAATAACAAATAGCAAAGTTATTGTTTAAAATGTAATTTTGACCCCAGATCTCCCAAGAAAATGTGATAGTTGTACAGTTACAAGGATACAGCAGGGACAATTATTCACAAAAACTATCATAATGAGTTGCTCCTTTACATATGCCAGGGCCAAGACACTGACAAGAAAAAAACGCAAGTAGAGACTTTTTAATATATACACATCTAGCCCATTACCAAAGTCAAGAATGTAGTAATACACCTGTGTAACAACTGTTTTAAACAAACTTACTCTTGATTTAAGTTAAGTTAAATTAAAATTAAATTAAATTTAAAATCTTAACAAGTTAAGACCTCTTGATCTACCAATACAATTAAACATTTCCTACAAGCCCCATGAAACTAACTATTGGGCATTAAATTTAGAGGACCTTCTTGTATTAAATTGTATTATTAGGAGGGTAAGTACCATGATGGCAATCATCAACTTGTTTTTATATGTATTTATGCTCCTGTAAGGACTTCTCATATATTGCGCATTCACTGCTTCACAATGAGGCATGTAAGT
This sequence comes from Aphrophora alni, assembly GCA_963513935.1. Taxonomy (NCBI): domain Eukaryota; kingdom Metazoa; phylum Arthropoda; class Insecta; order Hemiptera; family Aphrophoridae; genus Aphrophora; species Aphrophora alni. Next base: position 130,068,053 of record OY740765.1, on the reverse strand, counting down.
TTGTTTAAAATTAAATTATAAAAACTAATAATTTTTTGCAATTAAATTTAGCAAGTTTTGTTAAACATCAATCAGGCATATAATTCACATATTATTGTAGCTCCTAATAGTTGCATAAGATTGTTGCAATGGCAACACTTTGAAAATACACGAGAAATTAAAAAAATTATGTTTTTTACAATATAATAACAATAGAAATAAGGTATTTAAAATACCTTCTGTAGCACACGTTTTTATTTACATACTGAAAATTGTTTCTACGAAAACAACAAAATATAAAAATGTACAACAAGTACAACAATGGCAACATTAAAGAAATTTAAAATTATGTGTTATTAAAATGTATTAATATCATCATTAAAAAATTTGCTATTCTCACATTATCAACCACATCCGTAAGATTGAAAAAGTTCATTATTAAAATGGTACATCCATGTTCATAGGTTCTTCGGATAGTACTTATAAACCCTCAAGCAATGATCATTTTCGCCTTTCCTTGTTTTTGAAAATCGAGATGTAACTTGTACACAAACTGCAGAAGACGCTAGATTAATAATTATCACGACGCCTGAACGTGTCGTTCATAATTTTTTGCTTTAGATAAATCTTGCACTCTCAAACATTTTTCTCCCTCAAATTTTTCGGCCTACATTTTTTTCCTAAAAAATAAAAAAGTGTGCTGTACAGATAAACTGCTTTTTATCATTGTCTGCACACTACTGCTTGGTGTAATTTTATTTTTGATTATTTCAAAGAATCAGAACAATCCTATCCTATTGAAATGGTTAATAAGCTTGAAGTAACGTCCAGATTTATTTTGAAAAGATTTAAAAAAAAATACAGAGTATTCAATGAAATTTTAATGGATAAAACCAAATCATATTTTTCCATAATTTTATAACAAAACTTTTGAAAGTCAGTATAGCTTGAAAACATAGTTTACGCCAAAGTATTATTTATTCTACAATTCCAATGCATAGACCAATTTTCATCAAAGTTTATAGACATATTTTGATCATATCTCGAAACATTTCTCAAATTGTAGGAGTAGCTGTCTTAAAAAAAACAAAACAAAAACACTAAAATTAAGATTTTCTTAACCCGTTCCGGGACTTTTCACCACCCCTGTATATTTAAATGGGTGAGATAGTAATAGCCCTAAGTCTAACTCCTCTATATTTCAGTTTGCGTTTTTGTTCAGTTACCTTTACAATGAAGTGTAAATCCTTCTATGTAGTTTATTATAATTAACTCATTGCCAGCTGGTTACCTGGAGTGGTTATTGGTCTATGGGGAATAAGAGAAAACATCAGTTACGTGGCTGTTATAAAATAGGTGATTTCTCAAATCGAATTAATTGAATTTTAAGGAAATTTGAAAATTAATAACCCAAACCTGTGTGAAAAATCGCAAGTATTAAAACATATTAGCCTACAGATCAGGAAAAAATAGGAAAAGTGAACCAATGAAATACGATTTAAGTATTTTTTTTCGAAGTCTATAGATCATTTTCAATTTTTGATTTGCAACTACCGAACTGATGGTCAAGTTTTGGGGATGGGTGTGTCAGAAAGTTTGTGCAACGTTTTTGCACTGTTTATTTCATAACAGATTTGAGACAGGTGGTTTCAATTACCATGTATAAATATCATTAATGTAATACATAATAGAAAGATAATTAATCTACTAATAATTAATTTTAAATTTTTGTATTCTACAAATTATACGACTAGTTTGGATGAACAAATTATTGGTATATCTATACATTTTAAGACAACTGTATGGAATAGAATTCTTATCTTTTTGTGTTAAGTGTTTATTTACCTAGTAAACGAAGTATTGGGTAAGTTTGGAAATCAAAATTTTCAACCTCTGTTTTTTATCTCATCTTTACGTTTCCAGACCTCAGGAAACCGAAAAAGTTATATTCGACATGCCTTCCGTCCGTCGTGGTTGTCGTCTGTACGTAAGCACGATACTGGCCACAAAAAGTAAAATAGCAACATAAAATTTGGTGCAGTGGACTATAGTGTGTCATATTGAAATTCAGAAAAATCGTATTGAAAATGTCAAAATGGCATAAATTTTAAACTTTTTTTTTTTTTTACATATTTCGTGTGTTATCAACTTATAACACACTAAAATAGTACAGATTTGCCGATTTCAGTTCTGCAAGTAAATATATACAAAGACTACGATGACAAATGGTGAAGTTATTGTCATAAATGTAATTTCGAATCCTGACCTCCCAAAAAAATATGATATTCATATACTTACGAAGACCATGTCCCGATTCGATCGTGGCTCCTTCATATATGTACAGTTTCGAAATTCACTAGGACCGAGACACTGACACGAGCGAAGCGAGTGGAGACTTTTAATATAAACGAGACCCGATAGAGCTTACCAACAACGTCAAGAAAGTAGTGATGTGTACAATTATGAGGTGCAAAAAACATGTATAACAACTGTTTTAACACATACTTACACTACTGGATAAGACTCCTTGATCTAACAATACAATTTAAAATTTCTTACAAGGCTCAAGAGACCAACTTTTGGTACATTTAGAACATCTGTTTGTATTACATTCTATGATGATAACAAAACTTGTTTTTTGTGAGATTCTATACACACGAATACAAATACAGGATGTGTGAAACAACTTAAAACCAACACTATAAAATATCCGTAGAATTTTAGTTTCAAATATAACAAAGCAGAACTTCTCTATTTGTGGTGCTCTATTTAAAGTGATTCCAGACGCTACAATCAGGTTTTCGCATGAGGGGGGGGGCATCATGTAAAGAGCGAAATATCCACAGGAGGGGGAAGTCATGAATAGTTCGCAGTGATAGTACTTTTAGGTACTGTATATTACTCTAGTCACGACCATTCAGCCCGCGCGCATACCACGGTCAACGATATTTTCAGTCATACAAAATATAAAATATAGAAGTTACGAAACAAACATATTCTATTAAAAATATTTTGGGCACCTTACAACGTTTAATGTTGAATAACATTTCATCAAAAACAAAATATCTTATTATTATACATAGAATTTTTTTTTTGTATAGTTTTTTCAGTTGGTGAAATCAAATTTAAACAAGTTGATGGGCACTGTCACACCCTCATCATACAAGCGAATCCTCTAAATGTATCACCTAAAAGTTGGTTTCTTAAGCCTTGTAGGAAATGTTAAATTGTATTCGTAGATCAAGTAGTCTTATGCAGTAGGTTAAGTTTTAAAACTGTTGTTATGCAGATTTTATGAACTTCGTAATTGAATATATCACTATTTTCTTGACATAGGCTAGGCTCTTACGGAACTTAATGATTTCTATTTATTTTAAAAAGCTTCAATTCGCTTCCCTTGTGTAATTTCGTACCCTGACCTCCCAAGAAAATGTGATATTCGTATTGTTGAGTTCCGGCCGGATAGAATCAGCGACATGAGCGTAGCGAGTACATCTCTGAAGTCCGCCAGAACCGAGACATTGACACGGGCGAAGCGAGCGTATCTAAGAATCACGGGTCTAGGATATTATTATATTAATTAATTATATATTATGACATCAAAATAGTAATATTAGACAATTACGAGGTTCAAAAATATGTATAACTGTTTTAAACAAACTTAGGGGAGACCGGGTTTACTTATGGTTGACACAAATTTGTTTTTATTATTTTTTAAATTGTAAAAACACCTTTTACAATAAATAGCGATATTTTCTAATACTATAAATCATTGTGCATTCAAATGGCATATTAATTTATACTAAAATAATAACTACAAGATTAAAAATAAATGTTTTCCCCCAGAAACTCGTGGTGAATCAACTTCCCTCAGTCGTACTAGTACAGGGCAAGTTGATATCTCTTATCGTTGACCTTTGGTTTGTTTGTTTGTCGCTCCAAACTATGACCATTACTACTGACAGAACAGCTGAAACGTTGTTGGCAATATTTTACCAGGAACAGAAAGAATGTGGAGCCAGTAGAGACTTGTTAGATTCCTACTTATTTGAATTCTTGAGACGCTGTAGGAACAAAGATAAAGATCTGTTTGACATCAATATATATAAATTGTGCTCAGGAATAATAAAGTTTGTGTTCATATAAATTATGTATAAAGTTAGGTAAGGAAAGTTTCTGGGTGGTACAGTTTGAGTGGCTCTTGAACAGAGCAGTTTTTTCTTCTTCATTTTTTCGATAATGGAAAAAGGTAGCTGCCATAAAAAACACAAATATTACTAAATTTAAATTAAATGTAAATTTACACAACCCTGCTTGCAAAATCGTGAGTAGAAATATATTATGGTTCAGGAATAGTCGGGAAAAAATAATCTTGACGGCCGTCATTAAAAGCTCGATTTTAACAATGGCGTTTTATGCAAGTACTCATTTAAATCCCAAGTGAAACATGTAGCTCTTACTTAAATATAGATTTTTTTTTTTAACTTTTCATATTCACTGACTATTTTTCGAATAGAAATCAAACAATTTTTTTCCTTCGTTGTTTAAAGGCAAAAAACCTCCCGGTCATCATCGCTTTAAAAAATAAAAAAATAAAATGAAAACCCCTAATCCTCGAATACTCTAATAGTTTCAGAGATAGAAGAGAACAAGAATTTGTCAAGGAGACCCGATAGGAAAAATGAAAACGAGAGATCTCACCCAAGTCTACATAGAAAAGGTGTATATCCTGCTAGGTTCTCTCAGGATTGTAAAATGTAGGTGAGCACCTGAGAGAAACGATTATGCCATATAATAAAATAAAATCTCAAAATTGGTTTTAAGAATTTTTATAAAATTTTACTAAAAATAGCCTTTAAAAACTTAAACAAAACATACCGATCATCAAATCCTAAAAAACTCGGAAGTTATCAGTCAAATAGGGCAAATGAACCAGAACGCCGTCCTACAAGGTGGAATATCTCAAAATATTTTCCGACAAGAGGAGAAGACATAGGTACAGATGTCTTATGCAAGCGGAAGCTGTTACTGACAGAGTGGGGGATAATAGATCGGACGAGGTCGTCGACTTTTAACTCTCACCTGGGACAATAGACTTTTCCTTGGAAACAGTTCTTACAAAATAACTGAAGCAAAAATATCGCAGAAAACTTTCGATATTCCGAGTGGAATAAACTCGGATATTAGAAAAAAACATTATTGTATAAAAGCGAAAAACCTTTTCGGTCATCATCGTCTTATACAAAAACAAGTAGACGGACAACATCGTGGTACTTACCCAGCCCCATCATACAATGCAATACAAGCAGATCAGCAAAAGTTGCTCTTTTGGACCTTATAGAAAATGTTAAATTCTATTGGTAGATTAAAGGGTCTTATTTAGTAGAAACATTGATACATGCAGAAATCTATACATTTTCATCTAGGAGTAATTCAGTGTTTTATAAGTTATAAAATACAAGAAATATGGACAAAAATTGTTTAAAATCTACACGGACGAACGCCATGGCGAAAATCATTTGTCTATTTCCCGAGATAATAAAACGTGAAGATTAGTCAAAAAACTGAGATAAAAATTGTTTGCGATAAACAAATTTACCTTATACTTCGTTAACGATTCACTGGGGAAGTAAATACGAGTACGTCCTGGTGAAGTTGATTGAAAATCCCGCCGCTTGTGACATTAGATCTGTAATTCGTTTTCTGAATAGGAAGAACAATAAAACAGTTGACATTCATCGACAGATCTGCTAGGTTGACGGAAGTAATGCGATGAGGGATTCAATGGTAAGGAGACGATGTTCAATGGAAGACGTGATCAAGGGCACGTAGGAGTTAATCTTTGTTTAATGATGAATAGGTTCGTGCAGTACGAGAAAATATTAAGGAAAACCGTAAGTTTACAATTTTGCTCTTTCTATGAAATTTCCGCAAATTTCAAGAACACTTCTTCATGAAATTGTTTCTGTAAAACTGCATTTTCGACAATTTTGTGCTCGTTGGGTGGCAAAAACGCTTTCAGTCCAACACAAAAATCAGCGTCAGCGGAGTCCACTTGACTTTTTGACACGTTACGACAAAGAAGGTGATGGCTTTCTGAGCGAGATAGTGACTGGGGATGAGACTTGGGTCACTTATGAAACCCCTGAATCAAAACATACAATGGATGGAATGGTGGCACACTTCGTCACCAGCAAAGACTAAAGCCAAGCAAATCTTGACGACTCGAAAAATCATGTGCACAGTGTTTTGAGACAGACACGGTATTCTACTGGTGTATTTTTTACGTTAGGTGAAACAATCAATGCAAATGTTTAGTGCAAGACGCTTTGGAAACTGCGTCCCTCAATACAGAATGAGCCCCGAGGAATGCTCATGAACTGTATTGTTTTGATTCATGACAATGCCCGACCTCACACTGCGAACGTGACGCGATACCTCTTCCAGGACTTTGGCCCAGTTTGACCACCCTCTAAACAGCCCTGACCTCGCCCCTAGCGATTTCGAACTCTTTTTGCATCTGAAATCGTTCCTTGGTGGACAAAAGTTCAACAAAGATGACGAGCTCAAAGAAGATTTTTTATCACACGGTTTTCAACACATGCGGCAACGCTTTATGAAGACGGCATACAAAAACTTGTAACGTGCTTGACAAGTACCTACAAAATAGTCAGAGATATGTAGAAAAATATTTTTAATTGTGTAGATTTTTTTTGCAATAAATAGTTTTTCTGCAGCTGTACTAGTTTTGTTTTTATTACCAAACGGAACTTACTTTCTGGACGTACCTCATACAAGAAAAGAGCATAAAATAAAGAACTCCTCCTTAGCCCTCGAATACTGTAATGACGCAGGATTAAGTGAAGAAGAGTTGGTCAAAAGAAACCTGATAAGGAAGATGAAAGCGAAGGATCTAACTTAAGACTAGATGAAGAAAAGTGTCGGTATATTCAACATGGTATGGCCGTTGACTTCAGAATCTGCTGAAGAGGTTCTATGGCCGACCTAAGTTCTGTAAAGAGGGAAAATAATTATCTTACTACATACATACCAGAAAGAAAAAATCCGTCTAAAATTAAAACCATTAAAGTGGTTTCAACCATCAAATCGTGTTCTAGCGGACACGTTCAGTAAACATTTCGTTTCCTTATCATAAGATCTACCATGTTATATTTCCAATTTACAAGTTTGATGTAATTAAATAAAGACAAATTATACTGGTAACAGATTATGATGCGGCCAAGGGAAAGTCCTCCTATTGATCCATTCAGAGAAACTTCTACCATCTCAGTTGCGTCATAACCCTCTCTCCTTCTTCTCAGAACTGAGAGAGTATATCAGTTGTAATGTATCATTTATTACTGCCAAACTTTTCTACGTAGAACCCTGGTATTTGGCCCACGTACAAGAAAAATAGTAAACATTTAAAATCAACAACGTTGGAATCAATGTTTATTAAGATAGTAGCCAACTTGTGTGTATTATTAGTTACTCTTAATTTTGCAGCACGTTCTAATATTGACAAACAAACAACATTATAGAAATAATTGTAATTGTTCAGTGACCTGTAAACGAATATTACACTAAAACAACAATTTTTACCGATAGCAAAAAAAAAACTTTCTACATTACAATTTTTTACTCTCCCAGTATACGATGTAAATTTTGTTATCGTCGTATATTTCGACATCAGTTTTTGAACTGAGCTTCACGTTTCATGGCCTCAGGAAACCGAAAAAAGTGATTTTCGATATACCGCCAGTCTGTCGTAATGTAAGCATGATAGTGGCCACAAAAATGAAGATAGAAAAATTAAATTTAGTATTAGAGACTATAGTGTCCTGTTTGGAATTAAGATAGTTTTAGTTAAAGATAGATAAATAAAAATAATATTAAAGTAAGAATGGAGACCAACTGTTGCGAAAGACAAAATTGAAACAATAATTATGATGAAATGCTTACCTTGCAAAGGCAGTCAACATTACAAACAAGAGGGGACTATAATTATAAGCTCTTGGACAAAAGGAGACGGGATTACAGGAGGAATCGCTGCTCGAGGCATGTTCCGAAGATAGCCATACTTGGAGAGAAAGAGTAGAGAGTGCACAATAGTTCGAGAAAGCAACGATGGAAGAACTTTGCAAGAAAGGTGAGCAAATCATTGTATTGGTAAACATGATTGTTTAATACGAAAAGTAAACAGTAGAGTCATAACGGTTGGAACCATTATGGGTTAATATTTTATGTTACAGTTCATTATATCTATTTAAAGAACAGAGGAGAGGTAATTGTAATGATAATATAAATAAATAATAATTGTCTATGTATAATGAGTAGTGATAGACAAAATTGTATTGAGCATTAAGGAAATGTATATATGATTATAAAATAAAAATTAAAGATAATCTAGTAAAACTGAACCACTGAGTAGATTGAAAATAAAGAACCCAGGTTTAATAAAAGGAAGTTCCTAACAGTCCTCTAATAGAATCCTATTGAAATACACAAAAATTGTCCTAAATTGCGGATATTTTAAAAATATTTTTTTAGTTCATATCTCGTGTGTTATTCAACTTATAACAAACTATATTAGATAAAAATTCCAGATAAAGTGCTTCCATAAAACCAACAAATCGGAATAAAAAGTAAAAAACAATAACATTAAAAATGTTAACAAAATTAAGTCAAACTAGTTATCAATGATAAAATTTAATGAAAATCAACAGTAAAAAATAAATAAATAAAAGTTGATGGGGCCATCATGGTAAGCCCAGCACCATCATAAAATGTATATAAACCTCTAAGTGTAATGTCCAATATTTGGTTTCTTGGGCCTTGCAGGAAATGTTAAATTCTATTGATAGATCAAGATTCTTATTAGTAACTGTCTTTTCTTAAAACAGTTACACATGTTTTCTGAAATTAGTAATTCTGTGTATCACTACTTCCTTGGAGTGGTCTAGTACAGCTACGAGGTCCACTAGGGCCGAGACACCGACTCGAACTAAACGAGTGAAGACTTTTAATATAACAAGTTTAATAAGGGCCTATCCGACATCAAGAAAGTAGTGATATATACAATTATAGGGTTCAGAAAACCTGTGTAACAACTGTTTTAAACAAACTTACCACTTTATCTACCAATATTCCTTACAAGGTCCAGAAACCAACGTTTGAGCATTACATTCTTCAACTTGTGTAGATTCAACAACAAGAAAAACAAACAGAATAGGAGCCGTTGAGGTATCAACAACTCCTTTACTGCACCTGGTTTGTATGATTATGGCTATTGCATTCTACTTTCATTCGTATTATCTCTAGCATTGCTTGTTTCAAAACTAAATTAGTACCTTTTCTTTCTTTTCAGGATGGACAATTTTTTCAGTTTCTTTCGTTTCTCTTGATGTTCTTCCTTTGTGCCGGTGAATCCTTGCACCAAACACATCATATTAGGTTCCAGCAACGATAGCATCGCACGTGAAAACAGCACTTAAGTCCTTGCTAAGGTTCATTGGCAGTTTGTAATACACTATTTAGGAAGACATCACAATGGCACATACACACACACACTTCTAAATTCTCGTTATTATTTCATTGACATACACGCTGCCCAAAGTGCCAAAAAAAATCAATTTCTTGAATAATATTTTAAGTTCCTTGTTTGGATTTACAATTACATTTATAAGGATTTAAATTAGTTAGACATATACAGTACTACAAATAGTTTAACCATTATAACACTGTCGCGCACCAGCCTGCAAAGGACCAAGTCGTGCTAGACAACTTTTGAATCTGCTAATGTGTTCTCAGTACTTCGAGTTCCCCGTCTTCGTAATTTTAGCCATCAAAACAAGAATTTAAGTTCCATTAAAAAGGCAAATGGAGCTTTTATCCAGCTGTAACCCGTGTGAAGAAATACATAAAGTTGAGGCTTTAAACATCAATGTACGACTGCGAGACCTGAAAAATACCGGTGATTAGGTCCTTGCAAGTTTTTGTGAACCGTTATCTCAAAAGGATCCTTTAGATCTGGTGGGTGAACAAGGTTACAAATGAGGACTTGTGGAAAGCTATAGAGCTGGAAATCAGGAGGAGGAAATAGAAGTGGATAGGACACACCTTCAGAAAGGACGTGGGCACCATAAATATAGAGGATATTGGAATCCCCAGGGAGTGATGAGAAGGCAGTTCAGACTGAAAAAGTCTGTTGAGAAAGAAGCAGGACAGGTAGGCAAAACATAAAGAGAAATAATGCCGACAACCACGAATGAAAGACGCTCCAGTGGGTGTTAACGGAATCGTGTCAAGTAACTTCTCATATTTCACGACGTTGGGACAACGCCGTAACTTTTTTAACTTCTAATAGAATTAAACTCCAGCGTTAGCCAGTAGATCAACTGAGGGCACAGACAAACAATACTTTTTTTTTTTTTTTAATAATACACTTTTTTCAAAATATAATTCCAAAGAAGAATATTATGTGTACATGCTGTTTTGAAATGATGATATATGTGCCCTCAGGCGTTCACTTATTGTGAATATAGGTGTAGTAGTCCTAAGGAATCCTAGCTAGATCTTCACCTTTTTCTATGTACTATTGGGCTTACATCCCTTTCTTTAATTTTTCCTTTCAGGAAAAGACCAATTCCTTACTGAAATGCCTAATTTAATAAAATATAGATGTGTGTAGTTAAAAAGTCTGAATATTATAACAGTATGTGAAAATATTTACAAGATTCATGTAACGCTGGACCTACAAAAGCGTTTAACTTGGAAATGACAAAATGTGCATAGTTGGCTTGAATATGGAATTTGCTGTGGGGGAGGGGGGATTAACTTCAAGATGTTTATAGACATTTATTGAAAAGGCAATGAAATGATTTTATATGAGAAGTGGTTGGCTTAAGATCAGAGATCAATTACAATTTCAGGAATAGGTCAGATATCAATAAATCGAGAGAGAAAGAGAGAGAGAGAGAGAGAGAGAGAGAGAGAGAGAGAGAGAGAGAGAGAGAGAGAGAGAGAGAGATATTTATGAAATTCTTTACGAACCAAGATTATTCAACAAACTTCCTTCAGAGCTTAATGAATGCTCAATTAAAAGCAGATATCTGCGCTCATTAAGAGAAAGGTTAATTTAAGTTAGTTGTACTTAAATACATAATTTTAAATTATTTGTAGATAGAATCAGTACAATTTTTAAATGTTAATTGCTAAACAGTCATTTCACGAAAAAAAAATAGAAAATTTATATATTGTAACGATATAGCCTCTCACTCCCCCTCTTTCGCGAAAAATATAAAATATAATTACAGGATGTTCCAGAACTCTTGTCGGATATTTTAGGGGATTGTTCCTGGGGTAAACACAGAACGAGTATTCATTTGTTTGAAAGAAGCTTAGTTGTCTGCCTGTCCTCCATTTTTGTTTTGTATACTAAAAACATTATATTTTTGGAAATAAATTAGATAAAAAGTCCAAATTTGGTATACATATTATTTATATGCCTTTTGGACACCTATCTTTCAAAACATAGAAGATATTAATATTTGTTTCTTTAAAAATCAAAAATGTATTAATTTAGTTATTTTTTAGTTTGCAGCAGTTTTTTTTTTGGTATTTTTCTCAATTTTTTTATACTTGGTATATGTTAATTTTGTTTCATTTGTTGTGAAAGAATAAATATTCATTACTTTTCTCTTCCGACCTTGAAAGTATTCGAAAATAAGTGTTTTCTTTTCTTTTTCCTTTTTTTTGTTGGCGACGATGGAGAGAAGTTTTTCTTTTTAACAATGAGAAAAAAATTCTTTGATTTCTAATCGGAAAACGCAAAAAATCAAGAAGAATTTTAAAGCTGGGATAACAGCTTAACTCTCAGAGTTAACACCTTCTCATATTTTTCGAATTTTGAAGCAAAAATAAATATTTTCCCTATATTAAGATACGTAAAATTAGTTAGAAACCCACTTCTGAACTTACATTCTCCTATACGTAGTATAGAATAAGTTATACCATGGGTAAAACAAAATCAACGTAAAAGAAATATGCGCTGTGAGCTCCCTCAAACCCTCCAAAAATGGTTTTTGAAATGACGTCGGTGTTCTAAACCAAAACAAGCGTTTCAATAGTAATCAAATTTGGTATGTGAATATATTTTGGTAAATTTTATTCCCTTCTTTTTTTAAAATTTTCGAGTATCTGATTTTCTTAAAAACGATTACAACTGTTAGATTTTGGACAAATTTTGCTAAAATTTAGTCTCTAAGAACCTAAATAAAACGTACCCTAGCTGGATCTACCAAATTTATTCACGTAATCTTGGATTAATCGTTCTCTTTCATCTTTGCTATTAGATCTCTTTTGGCCAACTCTTGTTCTCTTCCGACTCGAACACTAACACAGTATTCGAGAGTTAGGAGTCTTTACTGTGTGTTCTTTCTTTCTTTTTTTACAAAGCGATGATGACCGTGAAGTTTTTCGCATTAGAGAAGGAAAAAACCGTGATGCCATTTGTCTAGATAGACGCCGTCATAAAATTTGGAGGGTCTGTTCAAGAAGAGGACTCCCCATTTGTATTCTATTGACATACATAGAACAGACTTAACCTGACCTGACATAACAACTGAAACGTTGTTGGCGTGTATTAAGGAAAGTATTTTATCAGGAATTGAAATAATCTAGAACCAGTAGAGATTTGTTAGATTCCTACTTATGTGAATTCATGTTGTAGGAACAAGGATGAATATCTGTTTGACATCATCTGGAAGGACATCAATTTATATTGGGCTCCAGAAAAATAAACAATAAACTGTGTATTCATATATTATGTATAAAGTTGGTTAGGTTACGTTAGGGTAGGGAACTTTCGGGTGTCACTGCTTGAGTGGCGGTCCGCTTCTTGAACAGACCCAATTTGGAATATTATTGTATTTGACTAGACTATACATTTTTATAAGGTGGGTGTAGTCTAAATACACATAAGTTCATTCATTAATTCACCCTAAATGGCCTTAAGGAAAAAAAATAATTACGTCTGACTTTTTAAAATGGTAACGAAAACAGCAATAAGAAATAAATAATTAAGCTTAAAAATATGATAAAGAAATCGCGTGAAATATTTGTTTAGTAGACTAAAGATGTAAATATTAAGAGGGAGAGGGGACCTCACGCTAACCATGAGCGTTTGCGTGTTCCTGCCCTAGGCTACAGTCGGTTAAAAATAAACTATTTCGTTTTACAGCTTGTCGCTTGTAACAACGGAAATTTGTGCTGCAAATAAAATGTGTCATTTTTCCACACACCTTCACTCAAAACCACGATAAATGTATGATTTGATCTTTATCTGCTTGCATAAACAAACCATCCTAAATTGGAAATCCGAGCTTTTTAAAACAAGGTTCATAAAAATTGTGCAATTGTAACATTTTCAACATTTTGTGTTTATTCTTTATCCAGTGTAAGAAGTATAGGATAAGTTTAGTAATTGGAAGAAAGTATTTTCGACTTAGCGTCCGTCGTCGTTGTTGTTGTACGTAAGCACGATAGCTGCCAACAAAAATTAATTTACGAACATGAAATTTGGTATAGGGAACTATAGTGTCCTCATACAGAACCATATTGAAATTCATATCTCGTGTGTTATTCAACTTATAAAACTTATCGTGTGTTATGTGTTATGATACCAACCTTACGTCTCCAAGATGATAAATAGCGAAATTATTGTGTAAAATGTTATTTTGAACTATAATCGTATAGTTTTAAGATCTGGGTGGACCAAGTGAACGACACATTTTATTTAAGCGAGTAAAAGCATTTTATGACGAAGTCACTGAGTTTCATAGCAGTTAACAGCTGACCGGAACTTGGTCTGTAACTATGTTGAGCAGACCACGCTAGTCAACCGTTCAGTCGTCTTGTGAAGTGCTGTCTTGTTTTAATTTTTGGTTTTAATATTTAATTTCCAACTTAACCGTGGCTGGTTAAATAATTGGGGTCATGGCGTTCGGGTTTTTTTTTCCGGAGCCCCAATCTCCAAGTCGGACGCGTTTATTTATTATTTAAAAGGGCGAGTTTGAGAATGAGCTTCGTCCATGTTCATAATTTGTATTTTGCAAGTGTTTAATTAGTAATTAGCTTTAATTCTGTAATGTATTACATTAAATTCATCAAAGCTGGGTACCCAATGGTGCATGGGCAGACTAGGCTTAAATGTAACGTTGCCATTACTAATTTACAATCTTTACATATTCATAGCTTAGAGGCTCAGTAGGCCCGAGACACTGATACGAACGAAGCGATTGGAGACTTTATAATATGTACACAACTAAGAGGTTCGTTAGGGCACAAAAAACATTTCCTTCAAGACATAAAAAAAACATTTTTGGGAATTACATTTAAAGAATCTGATTGTATTAAATTGTATGATGGCACTGGGTAAGTAATATGATGGCTACCATCAACTTGTTTTAAATCGAGGCCGGCAGTCTAATGTTATTAAGGGATGACAATTTTAGTTTTAGTTTCTTGAGATACATCCCCATTTTAACAAAATCATCCCGCTCGTTTTTAAAATAAAATTTACATACAAGAATTGTTCGTTTAATAGCATTAGATAAAAATATATAATTAGGTATTAGAGGTCAAATGTTTCCAACCTTCAACTATAAATACTAATTAGACTGGCAAAGACAGTATTAAGTACTAGTTGGATATAGAATCTTGTTCTTTCATCAGTTAATATCATTTTAATGATTTTAGTAATGTCAACTTCTACCCAACAACAACCTAGAAACTGGACTGGAAGGTCAATTTCCTTACAAGCTTAGTATAGACAAAAAAACACTTCACATTACACCGTGAAAACATCTTTTGCTCTTTTAAGTAGGCTATTTGTTTAGTAACCTTCACCTTGCCATTAATACATTCAGATCCCTAGTTGCACAAAGTATTGGCCACAATAATTAATTGTCATATAACTGGAAGCCTGAAGGGCAGTCGCACTTTTTGTCAAAATTAGCTGGAAATCTAATATATACGGCCACAATTATTTCCATAATATCCTCGGAAGCCTAACAGGGCATTCCGAAATTTTACCATAATTTCTTTGAATGTTCGAAACAGCGGCCATAAAAATTGACATAATTACCCTTAGAGATCTTTTATAGCAGTCACAATAACGCCATAACTTCTCTGCAGTCTGCCATAGCCCGTCGCAATTTTTTCTATAATATCTCTGGAAGGGATGAAATAGCAGCCACAATTATTACCATAATATCCCTGGAGGTCTGACAGAGCGGCAAAACTTATTGCCATAATTTCCCTTCAGGTCAGACAAAGCGGTCGTAATTTAGCCATAATATCTTTTGAGGTCTGACATAATGGTTGTAATTTCGTCATAATATCCCTAGAGGAATGGCATATCAGCCACAATTATTGCCATAATATCCCTTGGAGGTCTGACAACACAGCGTTCGCCAATTTTCCTACAATTACTTTGAAGGTCAGATACAGCGGCCACAATTATTGACATAAATTCCCTTTAGGTCTATCATAGTGATCGTAATTTTACACAATATTTCTAGGTGTCTAACATAGCAGTCGCAATTTTTCTATAATATCTCCGGAGATCGGATAAAGAGGTCGCAATTTTGCCATAACATCCCTGGAGGGATGAGATAAAAGCCATAATAATCCCTGGAGTTCTAACACAGCGGCAAAAATTATTGTCAATATTTCCCTTCAGGTATGACTTAGCTATCACAATTTTTCCATAATATCCCTGAAGGTCTGACATAGCAATGGCAATTTTGCAATAATATCCCTGGAGATCTGACACATCGCTCATAATATCCCTGGAGGTTTGACACAGCGGCCATAATTACCCACGAAGTCTGACATAACGATCGCAATTTTGCCATAATATCCCTGGAGGTCTGAAATATCTATCTAAATTTTTCTATAATTACCATGGAGGTCTGACACAGTGGCCACAATTATTGCCATAATTTCTCGGCAGGACTGACATAGCGATCGCATGTTTGCCGTAATATCTCTGGAGATCTGACATAACGCTCACAACTTTGAAATAATATCCCTGGAGGGATATAACAGTCAAAGTTATTGCCATAATATCCCTGGAGATCTGACATAGAGATCGGATTTCTGAAATATCCCTGGAGGTCATGACACAGCGATCATAATATCCCCGAAGGTCACAAAGAAGACACATCAACTTGCTTTTTATTTTAGGAATAAATTTATAGGAAGCCATTGAATACGATAATGCGGTAATGTGATAGACGCATGCGCCAGTTGAGATAAAATCAATTCAATGGAAATGCAAACATCTGTTAAGGCTATGTTAGGCTGTAACAGTGGTATAAATAGGATTTAATGTATCTCAATATAAAACAGTCCAGGTATATTTATCCTTAGTATTAATCTTGATATATCCGTGCCAACTCATTTTAAATTCTCTCATATACAGGGTGTTAAAAAGTATGGAAACGGCTTGATATTTCAAAAACTGCTTTAGATAGAAGGATATTAGAATTATTATCATTTTAAAGCTGACCTATCTACAGGGTGGTATAAATGTATAGTAGGATATACACAGGGTGTTCCAAAATTAATGGAACATTATTTTTCTCAACTTTTTAAATGTAACGCTACTATTTTTTTTATATACTCTAATAAGTCAATTTAGGATATTTAAAAGGAATTTTTAATGAACCTTTAATAAAAAAACGAGTTATGGCGTTTAATAATTCGCAATTTGGTAAACAAAATATTTAACTGTCTTTGCAGGTCTAAGTGAATATAGATTTAATATTTGGTTATTATGATGTAAAGTAAGCCAAGATGTACGGTAAGAGGGTGGTCTAAAAAGTAAAAAAGTAAGCCTACATATTTCTTAATTTCACAAATTATAAAAACCAAATGTTACTTTAGCTTACTAGTCCAATAATATTAGTTTTGACGAATTTCAGTAACCAAACTAACATGTCATGTCAATGTTATGTCATATACTTTGAATTGATGTGTTAGTTTGGTTATTGAAATTCGTCAAAACTAATATTATTGGATAATAAAAAGTAAACTCAAGTAAGATTTGGTCTTACTAGTAAGCTAAAGTAACATTTGGTTTTTATAATTTGTGAAATTAAGAAATATGTAGACTCATCTTTTTTACTTTTTAGAACGCCCTGTACTAGACATATAATTTCCAATACATCTTGGCTTACGTTTATACATCATAATAACCAAATGTTAAATCATTATTCACTCAGGCTTTTAAAGAATGTTTAATTGATAATTTTAAAATGTCATAACTCTGTTTTTATTAAAGATTATTAAAAAAAATAATTTTTCTTTTTTAAGCATAATTAAATTGACTTTAAAAAGTTGAGGAAATAATGTTCTGTTAATTTTTGAATACCCTGTATATCCTATTAAACATTTGAACCACACTGTAGATAGGTCAGGTGAAAGAGCTTTAAAGTGAGAGGTCTAACTCTTTCTATCTAAACCAGTTCTTGAAATATCAAGTCGGTTCCATAATTTTCTAACACTCTGTATAGCGTGATAGTGAAGTTTAATTATAATTATAAAGTGTACCAATTATTTTACCCACTTAAAGTGAGTACGGGCGTGGCAATCCCGAGGGGCCCTAACTAAATTTACACATTTTTTCGCGTAGTCTTGGATTAGAAAGCTTTCATCTTTATCAGGCCTCTTTCTTCAACAACTTTTGTTCTCTTTTGACCCTGACGCTATTAAATTATTCGAGGGCTATGGGTGTTTATTTTAAGTTCTTTTCTTCCTTTTTTAGTAAGGCGATGATGAAAAACAGGGTTTTCACCTTTAAATAACAAGGAAAAAATATCTCATTACGTTTTTACTTTCCCACATATAAGCTTACTCAGTATGAGAAAATTATGTGATGAGTCACGTTTGTTTTAAGGTCGCTTGGGTAAAAAAAAGTGTTCCAAAAAAGTCTCCGTCTATAATAAGTGCATTTCTCTACAGCCCTAACGCGTGAACCGATTTTAATGAAATTTGGTATCTGGACATATTTTTACCATATTTCAGAACTTATTTCCATTTTTTTGATAACTCAAAATCTGCGAATAACTACGTTAAGTAAAAAAAAACACAAATTTACGATTTTCTCAAAATCGGCTTATCTATTTTGATCAAGTTTTGCTCAAGGATCCAAACAAAACGTAATGGTCGCCATCTCTAAAAAAGATATGCCGTTTCGTAACTTATCAATAAAACCAAAAAATCGGCTATGTGGCTGTTATAAAACACTTAATTTCTCAAAATCGGTTTACCGATTTTGTTAAAATTTTAGTCAAATGTGGAGATTAACTGTGTGTAAATTACAAGTAAATTTCTTAGAATATAATTGGCAAAAAACAAATTCAAAAAGTTGGAAAAAAACACAAAATAAAGACTCCTTTTTCTATAGATTTGATGCTGTTTTAAGTTTTTTTTGTACTTAATAAATATTTAATGTTAAATTTAAAACGAAAAGGTTTTTTTTATCACCTGTAGTGAGCTTAGCAAATTTGGGCCAGACAGGTTTTTCCCTTGACGTTTAAAGGCAAAAAACTTTCGGTTATAAAAACTTATAAAAAAGGAAAAGCACATAAAATAAAGACGCCTAGCCCTCAAACACTTTAATAGGGTCAGGGTCAAAAGAGAACCACAGTTGGTTAACAGAGATCTGATAGGAAAGATGAAATAGAAGGATCTCACCAAGGACAACATGAAATAATCTGAGATCCAGCTACCTTAGAGAAGGTTATATAGATTGGAGGTGATTTTCTGATTTTGCATTCACTAATCTTGCGTTCTCATTAGTCAAAGCCATAAAGTAGGGAGGTTCATCTGTAAGACAAAACCCAATATTTATCTTGAGTACATTAGCAGAACAAGTATAGTATATAAATTTAAAGAAATGTGCTTGAAAACGAAGTTTGGAAGCCATTGACGTTTATTAAAATTCAGCATATAACGTATTATATAATAGGCAAACAATTAATGTTGTTTTATGAAAATATCAGTTTTGGAAACTACCTGAGCAACAGACGGATGTTTAACACCATTTCCAGAAATTTTTTTTTAATGATTTTTTTTTGTTGTTTAATTGTACCCAGTGATTAGGATTATACTGATTATTATCATTTCTTACTAATTTTTTACACTTTTACTTTTCCTTTACATATGTATTTTATTTTATTTTTTTGTTGTTTAAAGGCGAAAAACGTTTCGGTAAACACTGTCTTATAAAAAAAAAAAAAAAAAAAAAAAAAAAAAAAAAAAAAAAAAAAAAAAAAAAAAAAAAAAAAAAAAAATGGAGAAAAGAACATACAATAAAGACCCCTAGCCTTCGAATATTCTACTACCGTCAGAGTCGGTAAAGAATAAAAGTTGGTCAAGTGACATTTGAATAAAGATGAAATAGACGGATCTAAATCAAGACTACATGAAAAAATGTGTAGATCCGTCTAGGGGTCAGAACTCACGATAATAAAGACCTTGAGGGTGTCCAAGATTGTTAGCGGAAACTAGACTGATTTGGATTTGAAATTACTACAATGAAACTAAAATGAATGTGCAAGACAGCTAATGTAGACTGTTAGTCTACTAGAACAACTAAATAGTGTGATCGTACAGTAACGAGATCCAGCGTGGCCGAGTCACCGACACGAGCGTAGCGAGTGGAGACGGGGTAATATTTGGGGTGTCTCACGAAGAAGTAGCCATTTTTGAATTAATATGCCGTAAATACGGAACACTCTACAAAACTTGACACTTTACAGATATGTTACATAGATATAGGGCCTATAAAGAAGTATTGCGAGTTTCATTTTTTATGGTCAATCAAAACAAAATGGCGGAATAACAAAATAATGGTATTTTTTCACCAAAACGATTTTTATTTGCATAACCATTACAAATTGTTGATTTGCAGATACAGTAACATGAAAATGTGTCAAACGTAATAAAGAAAAATAATAATAAATTACGAATGATCAAAATTTGACCTTTATAAAATATGAATAGCTATGCACTGAGAGCAACGAAACAAAAAAGAGTCATAAGGGCTTTTGAAAAATTGCCGAGGTATCAGCAGTAATTCCTCTTCAATCAGCTTCATTAATTCATCATCTGTTGCTATAGGGTGAGAATAAACATCTTCTTTCAAAAAGTGCCGAGGAAAAATCGTTTACAGTCAAGTCTGGAGATCTTGGAGGCCAATCCATGAAGTTACAGCCACGACCTATCCAACGATTGGGAAGATCTCGATCTAAAACTGCTTTGGCCACATTACAATAATAAGAAGGAAATCCATACTGTTAGAGAAAAACGTTCATCATCTCCGGCTGAGTAAGATGAGGAACTATGTGATCAGTTAATATTGTTGCGTATCTGTCACCAGTCATTGTCTGATGGGATATGTCATAAGATAAAACATCATCCTTGATGATGGCAGCCGAAACAGTTACACCCTTTGATTTCAAGCCCTCTTCGTGTAAGATTTGTGGATTTTGTGTGTTATAATAATAATTACTAGTATGTCTGTTCACAGATCTTGTTCGGTAAAATGTAGCTTCATCTGAGAATAAAATTCCTTCATACCTTCGTCAAGCTTTTCAATTATCTTTGAACAAAATTCCATTCGTCTGTCTGAGTCATCTTCCAGCAGTATGTGAACTTAATGTTTTTATTATTATTATTTTCATACCTTTGAACTGACGATTTTGTTATCCCAGTAGCGGAGTGAACTTTTTTATGTAATTAGGCCTGTTTGGAGATTTAAGTAAAGTAGCACATCCATGCTCTTCGTTTTCTGCGTTAAAAAATCTACGATATATATTTGAAACTGATCAAGTTTTTTAGTTGAATCGATTTTCTTGATGGAGGAACCATATTTGGGTATGTTCTTTGAAAACACCTTATCGCTTCATATTAATTTTCAAAAGCAATAGCCCAAGAACATTTCACTTTTGTTCAATTGAATAATACATTGTTTCGAGGTTAGATATCACACATAAACTGATTGAACACAACTACCAAATTGTTTCATTGTTGTGTGTTAACAAAACAACAGCTCATCGAGATTCAACATATGGGAATGCACACTTTAATTGTGAGAGGAAGTGATTCTATCCATAAGATGAATGTTCTTTTTGTTATTCCGCCATTTTGTTTTGATTGGCCATAAAAAATTAAAGTCAAGGATATATTTTTACAAATCTATACAGGGAACATTGTGTTATTTCGCCATTTTGGTTTGATTGGCCATACAAATTGAAACTCTAGAGTATTTTTTTACATATCTATATAGGGAACATAACTGTAAAGTGTCAAGTTTGTAGAGTGTTCCATATATGTCCGGCATATTAATTCAAAAATGGCTACCTATTCGTGCGTGAGACACCCGGTATACACACCTAGCCAGCGTCAAGTATGTAATACACAATTCGAAATTTAAAAAACCTGTGTAACAACTGTTTTAAACAAAATTACCCTGCTAGATTAGACCCCTTGATCTACCACTACAAATAACATTTCCTAAAAAGGAATAACAAGCCGACTTATGGCATTACATATAGAGAATCTGTTGATGGAGTTGGGTAAGTACCATGATCAACTTGTTTATTGTTACATTCGCAACCTAAGTAAAACCAAATGAAATTCCATATTATTACATAATCTATTATAATTTATTCTTTAAATATAAACATGGATTAAAGTGTTTTCAACTTTCAGTTATTATATAATAATTCGCCTGACAAAGATAGGCCTTACTAGTGTATCACACAGATAAAAATAATGTACAAATACATTATGCATACACAATTGCATGTAGCTTTAATTGTTCAAATCAGCATGTAACTGATATGCTGATTTGAGATGGAAATTTTGTTTTCCGTTCGTTTTCATTTCTCAAATATAAATAGTTTAGACTATGTTTTGGTTTTTAAAGGCTATTTTAACAAAATTTTACTAATATCTTTAAGCGCAAATTTTGAGATTTGGTCATCATCATTTTCTTCACTAATGCGCTCAGTGGCTTACCTTGGCAAACCCGAGGAAATCTAGCTGTGTATACACCTTTATTAAAAAGATATTTATTTTTAAATAAAGCCTAAGATGCTAGTCTTCGTTTGTGTTATAAACTGGACAAAATATTACTTCACCTTTGAGATCGATTCTTAATGAGAGTGATTAAATTTTTCGACTTTTTTCAATTTTATTAGAACCAATTTTATTTGTTTTACTTGCAATTTGGGACACTAGTTTGTGTTACACATATCACAAAAATTTGAACAAAATCGGTAGATCCGATTTTGAGAAATGAAGTTTGTATACATTTTTTAAAAAATTTTAGGCCATATAGAACATTTGAGTGTTATTTATATACTTAGTTCTTTCATACCTAAAAATGTTGTTTAAAAGCAAAAAAAAAAAACATTACGGTCAACAACCACTTATGAAA
This sequence comes from Aphrophora alni, assembly GCA_963513935.1. NCBI lineage: Eukaryota > Metazoa > Arthropoda > Insecta > Hemiptera > Aphrophoridae > Aphrophora > Aphrophora alni. Next base: position 130,045,561 of record OY740765.1, on the reverse strand, counting down.
AAAATGAAGAAAAAGCATAAAATAGACTCTTAGTCATCGATAGTAGTGTCAGGATCGGAAGAGAACAAGAGTTGGTCGACAGAGTAATGATGAGAGGGATCTAACCTAACACTAAATGAACACAAGTGTAAGTCTAACTGAGTTCCCTTGGGATTTTCAAGCCCTTAATCACTAAATTAAACGCCTGAGGGTAGAGGCTGTTTAGTCTTTATTTAAACGAGTTTCAGGATTTTTTTCCCTTGTTGTTTTAAGCCAAAAAACCTCTCGGTCATCATCACCTTAAAAAAAGGAAGAATAGTGCATAAAATAAAGACCTCTAGCCCTCGAGTACTCTAATAGTTTCAGGGTCAGAAAACAACAAGATTTGTTCAAGAAAAACCTGATAGGAAAGATGAAAGAGAGGGATCTAACGCAAGACTACATGAAAAAGGTGTAGATCCAGCACGATGTCTCGGGATTGCCAGGCCGGTACTCACTAACGTATGCTCATGAGAGTGTTTTTTTTTAATAACAACTCTAAGAACCATATGTACCTAACCTGCATTTTTAGGAATGTTGTTAATTATGTTTTTAGAGACATTTGATTAAAATTTGACTTTGTGAACTTATTTTATGTTTTTTTTTTACAAGACGATGATGGCAGAGAGGTATTTCGCCATTAAACATCAAGAAAAAAATATATGCAATGTAAAATCCCTCCATCTTAACTTTTGTATCAATTTAAAAAGAAACAAACCTTTTTGAGTCTGTTAATTAGGTCAACTGAAGTTTCTTTTATGACAGTTTGAAAATTTGCACCTCCCCAATAAAAGGGGAATTTGGGGGGTACTCAACATTTTCAAATTAGAAGCCACATCTTGTGACATGTCAAATTAAATGGCATAAAAAAAAAATTAATCTCACGAAATATTTTTTCGATTACCCTAACCAAAATAGCGTCACAAAATGTATTTAAGACTTTTTAGTTATAAAATATCTAAATATGTGAAATAAGAACACTAAACAGTTTTCAAAATGTTCGCTAGACTAATCTGAAAGATGGTAAATCTACCACACTAATCTGTACCACACTTTTGGGGGACAGGTAAAGTTCAGTTCAACGTTGAATGCTTCGTTAGAACACTTAATCTAAATAATCACAACAAATCGACTGCAAATACGAAATATAACTCTCGTACTAACTGTAAAAATACGATACAATTTTTGAAAACTCATCCAAATTTAAATAAAGTTAAAATGAAATTTGTTGGTGCCATTTTGTTTTGCCTTAAAAAGCAATTAAATTTGATATGTGTTTCTTTTCTTTGTATTTTACCTGTCCCCCAAAAGTGTGGTACTTTGAGGGACAGCTAAAATTCAGTTCAACATCTTAAAAACCGTTTAGTGTTCTGATTTCACATATTTAGCGATTTTATAATTTCTGAGTAACCCCCAAATTTCCCCCCTTTAGGAGGCGGCGTAAAATTCCAGTTTCTTAAAAAACTTAAACTTAATACTTATAGTTTATCATAAAAGAAATTCAGGTGACCTAGTTAACATTTCAAAAATGGCTTTGATTCTTAGTTGATACAAAAGTTAATGTGTGGGGGAGGGATTTTACTAACACACTGTATATTCAAATGAAATTATTCCTAATGGATATTTTTCAATCACCCTACAAATGAGTTGAGTAGTCCACACAAATCTTTTATCGTATTTTTTTTTTAATGGAAAAATATCCTTGAACCAAAATATTCGTTGTAAGGGCTTTAAAGGACACTCAGCAATATATAAATAAGATGGGTGAACACAAATATTGTGAGCTCGGAGTTTTTAAAACTAAAAAAACACCGAGTTGATCTTAGTTGAGCACCATAATGGATTTATCCAGCCAAATTATACAATGTATTACCAAGAGATCCTCTATAGTTGATGCTCAAAAATTGGTTTCTTACGGCTTGTAGGAAATGTTAATTGTATTGTAGAGAGGTAAGTTTGTTTAAAACAGTTGTTACATTGAAATGACTTATGTGTTTATCTGTTTTCGATATGTGTTTTAACTTATGACTTTGTGTAATGTACATTTGTGCTATGTTTATAATATATTTCTTAACGTGAAGACGACCTCCATAAAGCATTTTCTGAGGATGGAATAGAGTTCCGAAACATGTCAATAGTAAGTACGTAGGAAAAAGTTCACATAGACGGAATTATTCTCAATTGAATTACTTAATTGTGACTTGGCTACAGATAACAATGAATATTTTATAAAGCTTGCTTATAATCTAACACTGGTTTACCTAGGTACTTTCACTAACACATTGGATTACAATACACAAATAACACAAACAAAACACATATGCTTACACACATTGCCTCTACACTAGACTAACTACCGACCCGTTTAGCTCTACTGCTCGGAGTGCTCTGTCCTCTGCCGTCGCAACCTCCCACCTCCAGACAAGAGTGGGAGGAGGGGGTGTAGGTCTGGGATAAAATCGAAGTGAATTCATTGTTGCGGTATTGTATACACAAATAGGGAAGCTGTTACAAGAGTGCAAGAAATATACTCTGAATGCATTTAACTCGCTAATAAATAGTTTCAGTAAATCTAAGATACTTAAACCACGCAAATTAATTTCAATTGAAAATAAAAGACGAGTTGTTTTCTTTTAATAACGTAGAATTATCTAATTTGTAGTTTATTAATAACTGGCTTCTTCAATAAATCATTTTGTAAACTCAATCTAGCTGACAGCGAAATTCATAGATAATGACTTGTTCAAACTTCGAAAATACGCGTTTAACTATTTCGATATTATGGTCCTCTTTTTTCTCAACCTGATGTATTTTCTATTTTTTTAATAAAAAATAAGTTGAATGGCTCTATAAAGGTACTCACCCAGCCCCATCATACAGATTGAAGCACCAACAGAAAATTTAGGGCATCTTGGGTATTTTAAAAAAAACTATCAAAAAATTATATTTTCAGCGTTTTGTCGATATATTGATTATCTTTTAACGTACAAAAAAAAATTAAAACATTTTATTTGTCGTTAAAAGAGGTTACATCGGTTCATGTTTTTAATTTTTTTGTAAAATTAACGGTTTTAAATATACTCAATATTTTAAAAAGGCTGCCATTTTGAAATAAGTATAAGAAATCGGTTGATAATATTTCTCAATTTGCGCCTTTGTACCACTAGGTACTTCCGGGCTGTGTTTTGCTTTCTAAGATGAAAAATCTCAGTCATAATCGCCTTATAAGAAAATAATAAAATACTCCTTTAAAAATAACATAAAATGAAGACCCTAGTCCTTGAATTTCTAATAGTGACAGGGTCAGAAAATAACAAGAGTTGGTCGTGAGAAACCAGATAGGATTGATGAAATAGAGATATCTAACCTAATACTATGTGGAAAAAGGTTTAAATCCAGCTAGGTACCTTGGGTTTGCCAAGCACATACTCGCTAGTAAGTCCCTGAGGGTTAATTAGTGTTTATGATAGATAAAAAAACACAAGATCTCACAAAAATTACGTTTATTTAATCACACGCGTTTCAACAACAAAGTCGCCATCCTCAGTGATACATGAGCTACAATAACTAAACTATAACTGTTACACAGTAGCTCATGTATCACTGAGGATGGCGACTTTGTCGATGAAACGCGTTTGATTAAATAAATGTAATTTTTGTGAGATCTTGTGTTGGAGTTTTTTTAATCTAATAGACTATTATCTCACTAGTCAAGCTCAATATTTATTTATAGTGTCTTTGATATTTTAGACAATTTAAAAACACAGGTTGTCATTTAAGACAAATCTTGTATCAAAATAAATTGGTGGATTTTTTTTTTAATTGGCACCTTCGTTTTTAAAAAAAATAAATGATATTTTATTGCGTTTAAAAAAAAGTTTAAAAAATTAATATTATAAATAGGTTACAAGGAAAAAATCATTTACTATTCGAAAATAATACATTTTTTAAGACTCTATTCACACTGGAATCCTTCAACAGCTACATATTGACGAGAATGTCTTATTTAAAAACATTGCATTTCAAAGAATGAACTTTCAAAATATTTACACTCATATCAATAAAGCTGGGGGGGGGGGGAGCACAGAAAATTGCCTGCGACGACATTTTATAGTGACTTCATTGGGAAGAGGTGACTTCAAAGTATTCCTAACAAAACAAACTTTTTATGAAATTGCTCGTAAAGTGACAGCTTTTGCAATATCATCAGAAGACCACTTGGAACACCTACGGTACCGTTCAAGAGTATTTTTGGTTGACACAAAGAAAATGAGCCTCTAAATAAATTATTCACATTTTTTAAATTTAATAACTTACTTGTAGTTTCTGTAAATCGTTTTTTTTTAATATAGAAATTTCTGATTTCAGCTTAGTATTTTCTTCTTTCAAAGAAGCTATTAGTACGTTTAATTCTGTTCCTCTGTCACTGTATTCTCCTTCTTGGTTTTTATCGTATTTATTTTCAGGCTCGTTACAAATATCGTTGCTATTCAAGGAATCTTGAAGTTTTTTATTAATTTCTTTTCGTGCACATAGTTTTTTGCTCTAACATTTCTTTCAATTCAAACCAAACTGTTTATATTAGCTGAAGTAGAAGTTGACGGAATCTTTAGATGTGGCACTGCATCAGTTTTTAGGCAAATTTAGATGTTCACTTTTCAAGTCTCTTTCATAATCGGATTCTTCCAAATGAACAGAACACACGCGAAGCTACGTTAGCAGAAAAAGTATCGGCACGTTTACATGCGTTAATCCACTTTGATTTGGTTTGACTATTGGTAGGAAACTTATGACAAGACATAATGTGTCTAGAATGGTTGTTGGTACAACCGGCGATAGCACAACACACCCTATTATCGTCTCATAAAACACAATGAATGCTATTTATTAAGTGCAAGAAACATGTGCAAAATAAAGATCGCTCTACTAGTCTACTGTGCAATATTCTTATGTGATCTTGTGGCATAGTGAACTGTCTTAGTGGTGTGAGTTCGAATTAAAATACTCGGTGATTCCGAGTATCAAAATCCTCGGAAGAGTCCGAATATTAAAATCCTCGGTTTCGTATTAAAATACTCGGACAAAATCCTCGTAACTAGGAACAATGAGGAGGTAATGTGCGAGTACTGCGAGTATCCTCGGTGTGCGAGTATCCTCGGACAACGATATTCGTTAGTGTTGTGTCAATTCCAAAGAAAATGCTCGGTGTTTCTACTTTGGTTACATTAGTTTCTAAGCTGATTTTTCACTACACATTACGATTTTGAGTTATAATGATTTAGATTCGGTAACAAGTTCAATTTAAAATAACAATAATATTCATTTATTTCCACATTAACAAAAAGTAAATTAAATTATTATTTAATTGTTATTACTTATATTTAAATAAATATTAATAGGTTACTATCTTTATAAAAAATATAGTAAATTAACTTATTTTAAATAATAACTAAATTATTAATGTTGGTAATAATTGTACTTACGTTTAATTACTGAATTTGTGTCGAGGCAGGATAACATTTAATTACGTAGGCCTATTACAAGTGTCAATCACAAATTGTTTAAAAAAATAAATACTTGGTGGATCAGTCTAACAGATAGAAATATAACACACACACACACACACACACACACATAATGCGCATAATCATTCTGCGCAGATTCTCGATGTCGAACTAATAATACGAGTATTGAAATCATTCGAAGCCGAGTATTGCGATTATCTATTTCACCCGAGTATCAACATCGCTACTGTCTGGGTCTACACTGACGTCATGTGCTCAGTTTGTTATTGCGCACAGCAATGTGTTTACACCTACCGTATAGTCTAGTAACCTTGCCACGAATCATGTCAATTCGAATGCTCTCTGTACGAGGCTACCGATACAGGGCCATTAGTGAATCATAAGTTTTGATTACTTTCTCAAATCCGATTACTGGGCACAAGGATTACCGGATTCGGGACTGAGCTAAGCTCTAACAGAGTCCCTGATCAGGTTTGATCATATCATAATCGGACATCTCCGTTTCAAGGAACACATAACAAAAGTGGATTCCATCACTACGAGTCCATTATGCTATGAGCCACGAATAATATCCGTTGAATAATACCAAATAGCGAAAGAGTAGAGCGCGGTTGTTAATCCGAACTGCTCCCTGCACGAGGATAGCCTCCAAGCGAGGCTACCGAAGTTCCCTATTTGTTTCTATAAGGTCAGGCTGTTTTCTGGCTCCTCCCTCAACGAACATTAATCTTGGCGGCTTGTATAGAGCCACTCTTGAAAAAATTTAATCAAAATCACTAGAGCCGATTTTGAGGAAATGTTATTTTGTGTATCCTTGTTACTATTTGTACGTTACCTCAAAAATGAAAAAGAAAAAAAAGATAAGAAAAGAAAAGAAAAAAAGCCAATACATGAAGTTAAAAAAGATGCCGGAAAAGTACGAAAAAAAAATGGAAAGTACAAAATACAATGGGTAAGTTATGTACCATAGCAATGGGAAACGAATTACCAATAGCTTTGACTAGGTGGCTATGTGTATATATATATATATATATATATATATATATATATATTATATAAGATAGATAGTCACCTGGCCCAACCTATTTGTGTTTTTTCTTTTAAAGTCCATTTTAACCAGATCCGCCTAAATGACAGAAACAACATTTTATGTAAGAATATATTTTAATTAATATTAGCGTTTCATAAGACATTTAATGTACATGTGTCGAACGACACGCGAATCTGTTATACTACCAGGAGATAGCTAGTGGATGTAAATTTATATGACATATTTATATTTTAAGCATTTTTCTTTTTGCTTTAACTGTAATAATTATTTCCCCTGTAATAATAGTAATAACCCACCACAAAAATAAATATTAGTTTTAAATTTAAGTTTCTTGCAATTTAAATAAAAAGATTTGTATTAAATTTATTTATTTAGTCGGAAAAATATCGTTTTCGTTAAGAAATTTCTGATGATTTGTTTACAACGAAGGAAAACAGCTACGGATGTATTTATTATTATTTTTTTTTTAATGTTCGTTAAATTAGACTCCTTTACAACTGTGATGCAAAAATGAAATGCAGTATTTACGATTATTCCGAGTGCCTTAAATGTACGTAACTGCAGAAGAATCGCTATGGCAAGCGCTGTCACAGCGTGGAAACGAGTTGGCAAATCCGCAGGGTCTCTTAGTTTCTTCAAGGTCAGGCTGTCTACTGGCTCCTCCATCAACGGACTTGACTTGTGGCGGCTTGTATAACAAATTTTATTTGGTGGTCACGATTTGAAATTACAATTGTTGACAATAACTTCGCTATTTCTCATCATCCAGAATTCAGTTATATACCCCTTCATATAGAATATCGAATCTAGTTCGTTATAAGTTGAATAAGACACAAGATATGACCGACCCTAAAACTGTTTAAAAACCATTTTGACATTTTCACTTTAATATTTTTCTGAATTTTAATAGGAGTCTATATAAGCACAATATAGTCCCCTACGGCAAATTTCAACATTCTATCTTAACTTTTATGCCCACTATCGTGCTTACATAAAAACGACAACGGAAGGATGGCATGTCAAAAACCATTTTTTTTCGGTTTTTTGACGCCATGAAACGTGATAGGTAAAAAAAAAAACTAAGGTGGATGATTTTTGCCTATACATCGTATAGAGTACAGGCTGTTCTGAATATGTTATGAACAGAATATTAGACTCCTAGTTCGTAGTCAAAAAGTGAGTTACGTTACTATCTACATCTCGTACAAAAAGCCAAGCCTGCTCGTAAACTGCAGCATTGGGTGTTGCATGACTGAACGTATATACGGACGCACGCACTTTGGTCACGCATAATGCGTCTCCACACGTACGCAAAGAACAGACTAATAAAAAAAACATTTTAAAATGTTATTTTAGCTGATGCACCGTCAGTCAATTCAGTAATTATTTTAATTTTTAAACCAGTGGTGCGTTACAGGAACACCTGCATAATAATTGAACTAACAAAGCGAAGTAATCGTTGTGTTATGTAGTTACGCCGAAACTTTATGAAATTTATAGAACGTATTTGCAAGAAGGCCGTATAAAGTTTTTTTTTTTTAATTCTGTATTTCAGATTACAGTAGGGTAATGAACGCTGATTCATTTAGAACGTCTCGAGTTTCCCACAAGACAGCTGCTCCAACAAAAATAAACGTCTCGAAAATAGGATTGGGTTATAAAGGTGAATTGGTTTTTTTTTCAAAGTTGTTTGAAGGCGAAAAACCTCTCAGTCATCATCATGTTATAAAAAAGAGGATTAAAAAGAACACAAAATGAAGATCCCTAGCCCTCGAATAATCAAATAGCGCGAGGGTCGGAAAAAAAAGAGAGATCTGGTAGGAAAGATGAAAGGGAGGGATCTGACCTAAGGCGTAGATCAAACGGTCCCTCGGGACTGTCACGCCCGTACGCACAATAATATGCACCTGAGAGTGAAGATGATAGGAGGAATACTAATGAAAGTGCGTAGTATCGCCATGGAACCAATAATCAAGACATAGAGGAAGTGATTGAGTTTTGTATACTTACGAAATGTTATCTCAAAGAGACGAAGTAACATAGTCAAATAATAATATCAAGACAAACCAGAAACAGAATATTGGTGAGATGGAAAAGAAAACTTTTTTTTTTGTGATATATAAAAAACAAGTATTTCGGGTAAAAAAAAAAAATGAACAGACAAAACAAAGGCGAACGGTTCTAAAAACATCGAACTTCAAAAGTGTTCTAGTGTCTAGAGAGTAAACATATGTAATGGTTTTGATAAAATGTGTTAGGTAGCTGTAGTTTGGCATCTTTAGTGGTTGTAATTACAAAAGTTACAACACCCCCCCCCATAAAATAAAACTACTAAATTAATGTTGTTACTTAGGATTTTATTAACCGTTCTGTAACAATCAGTATTTAGTATATTGAAAGGTGAAACCGTGAAATTATGGGAGAAAGTCTGTGCCACTTATTTTATAGAGTAGTATGAGTAGTCTAGTATTTTAATAACAGGAGTGAATTTTTCAACAGTGTCATTTGTGCAATGATTGTGCACCTTTTATTGTACATGAGTTTCCGTGTATTGATGAATAATCAAGTGAATCAGCAACATTGCACATGCTACGAAATTGCCAGTACAGTTCACGCCTTCAATTTACTACTATGCAGCAATCGCAACTGAACTGTATAACCGGATTACCTAATCCGGCAGCTCGAACTCAATTGTATTTACGTATTTTGATAAGCAACCGACTAACTCCACTTTAATTTTCCTTAATATTTTATTTTAAACTCTGGAGCGTAGATTCTTAATCACAACTTATCTGCAAATTATTCCTGTAATTCCATTATTTCTCATAAAATAAAGTATTGGTTTTTATGAAACTTTTCAAATTAGTCTTTTATTTATTTTGAATTTACTAAATTAGAAATCTCTGCTCTTTCTAGGTATAACTGATTAATGAAACGTAACAAGTGTTGTAACGAAAATTATTCAAAATTTTTTATCTTATATTAACCAAAATCTTAACATAAACAATACATAAAATCTTCTGAAAATAAAACACATGTATACTATAAGTAAATAAAATATTGTACACATTTTTATATAAAGAAAATTGAATTATAAAATAAACTAAAGCTTTAAAATTATATTTAGAGCAGAGTAGTTTTAGATAATATTATTGAATTTAACATCTGAAAATTTAAACAAAAAAAAATTAATCTAATTTACAAAATTTGATTCTACCCAGCTCAGAAAATTGATTTCGCAATTTTTGGGTAGTAAAAAAAGTTGGATTTCGGCAAACCTATGGCTCTCCGGCTCGTATTTCTTGTTTCTGTCTGATATTCTCGTTTCGTTTTTTAATGGAAACTACGACGGTGACTTTGATGAAACGTGTAACCTTAAAAATTTAACTTATTTAAATCTCGATAATTTTTATTTATTAAATATTCTATATTTCTTTTTAACTAATTAATCTTCTTTCCCGTCACTTTATTTAATTTCCGGGAATTTAAGACTTCTTTCAAAATCCGTACATTTCAAAAATGTTTTACCCTGCAGTAACTTACTAACTATTGGCGGGTCTCATAGCATAGCACATAGCACGCTGTTAAAACATCACAGCGGGTAGCAGATAAACAGCACGTACTAAATAATAAACACTAAAATCACATATTTACAAAATCACAGCTATCAGATATTGAGACTAAACCTGTTACTACATAACACTGATTTGACTTACGAGTAGAGAGAAGAACAACGTCTAATTGGTGAACTCTCAACGTCAGACTCTGCCGGTGATGATGGCGAGGTTTTGACTAAGAGAGGAACTGGTGATGGTGTGTTCCTGTGAAAAATAACAGTTGTATTAAGTTACAATAACAACAGTAATCAACGACCTGAATATTTATTGCAAAACTAGAGATCATACAAGTTAAACTAACTGTTATAGTAATAAGTCTTTATCCTTGTTCACATCGCTTAACTTCCGAGGCTCTAACTGACTCTACCTACATCTTGTTAGATCCCACTCCTTCAACTTTCCTATCAGGTCTCTCTTAGCCAACTCTTGATATTTTCCACACAGACGCTATTATTATTTCCGAGGCCTTCATTTGATGTTTTTTCTTCCCTTCTATTTAAGTCAAAAATTTTTAATTCTGGTTTTTGATTGATCTTCACGTTTCATGACCTCAGGAAACCGAAAACGTGATTTTCGACGTGCCGTCAGTCCGTCGTCTGTACGTGCGCACGATAGCAGCCACAAAATATTAGATGAGATGTAATATGCTAAAACGGACTGTAGTGTGCTCATATATAATCCTATTAAAATTCAGAAAAAGTTATCAGAAAATGTTAAAATGGCGGCTATTTTGAACATTCCCCCCCCCATATCTCGTGTGTTGTTAAACTTATGTCACACTAAATTAAATTAAACTTTGCATATTACAATTCTACGTTTAATGTTACAAACCCCACCATTCTAAGATGACAAATAGCGAAATTATTGTCAAAATTACAAACCTTAACCTCCCATGAAAATGTGATATTCGTATATTTACGGGATCCGGCAGGGACGAGTTACCGACGCAAGCGTAGCAAGTAGAGGGTTCTCATCTATGTACGAGGTTCGAGACTCGACAGGGTCGTGACACTGACGCGAGCGAAACGAGTGTTGACTTTTTAATAAATAAACGTTTCGTCGACGTCAAAGAAGTAATGATATACACAATTACGATGTTCAGAAAATATGTGAAACAACTCCCCTGATCTATCAATACGATGTATCATTTCCTACAAGGCACAAACAAGATACCAACTTTAGAGCAAAACATTTAGTGGATCAGCTTGTTGTATTATATTGTATGATGGGGTAGGGTTAGTACCACGATGACTGAGAGAGAGAGAGGGTTTTCCCCTTAAAACAACAAGTGAAAGTGAAAAAGGAGATAAATATTCAAACAAGTCTTAACTTTGGGAAACATTCAATTGGGGGGGGGGGGGGTTCATAACTAGATAAATTTATACGAACAACAATGTTTTAAAGATAAACATGGACAACTACTACCAAAGTATTGAGCCACATTGAAAAATAAAAACAAGTTGAATTTTGTTCTTATTACATAACAGAGACTGTTTATTTAATCAAAACACCTTTTTGTTCAAATAAAAGTAATTTGTTACATTTTGTAAACGGGCATAATTAAGTTTTTTGGCTGCCATTTTTTAACAGTAAGAGATAGATAAAAAAATAAAATACAAAAAATGTTTGTTTTTAAAAGACCTTTTACTTGATATAACATTTGCTATAAGTTGCTATTTAAGAATTTTGAGTTTTAGGCTTTTTTAAATTCTTCAATTTTGAGCATTTTTAAAATATTCAAAATCCAGTGAAAAATGCCCGTACCACACGTTTTCTTAAAGAATAGCTCAATAATAAGCTTGGACAAAAATTTGGTGCTGTTCCGTATTGTAGTTAGGATAACACGGTATTTTATTTTAAAGTCCAATTTCAATACGTTTTGGTACACCCTGTACATACGGTTAAAGATAATTAACTTTTGATTGCGCCAAAATGTTCAAGGTAATTAGACCTTTAAAATGATGTATCACACAACCCATGTTTACATTTGAAAATTCCTCAAAAAGCACCCCTACCCCCCAAAAAGGGCCCTTTTGGGGCATTTTTCAAAATTGAAATTAATTTCATTGGATTCAGTGGAGCCAAATTAGGGGGAAATGAGAATGAAAAAGTGTTAAAGTAAGTTTGTAAGACAGATATAAGTACTGCACGGGTGGTCTGACTCACCCTGTATAATAAGCAAAACAAATCTTAAAGTTCTTTGTGTTGAGCTTTATACAACCAGTTTTTAACGTCATTAGCTGTTTACCTTCAACAATATCTTCAATCAATTTCGTCTTTATACTGTATTTAAACAGATTGATCTCAAAACTGCCATCGAGCCACATCAGAAAACAATAATAAATAATCAATTTCATTTGGATATATATACATCAAGTGAACTTTCACTGTACTTGTTTTATACCATTCTAATTTATCAAAAAATAAATATATGTAGCTTCTTCAGGTGATACAATTTATGAAAATACGCACACTTTCTATTCTGGGGATTTGAGAAGTTCGTTTGTAAAAAGAAACTAAATCTATTTCGTTATTACATTGTTTCCAACTTTATATACTCCGATTTTAATTTCAGTTAACGTTTTTTCTTCAACAATATTTTAAATATTTTTTTTCTGTATTTAATCTGCGTTCTTACAGATTAATCTGAAAACTGGCAACGAGCTAACAGGAATTATTGTTAAGACATAATTACTAACAAATTTACTTTCCCAACATATACATTGTTTACAGAAAGTAGGTAATGTGATGGGTAACAAAAATTGACGTTGAGTTTTTGCGGATTTTCGTTACCCCCCCCCCCCGTCGAGTTAATAAGTCCCCTGAGTTCAAGATTTATGCTGAGGATTTGTTTATAACACAAGCGAAACTAATTTAACATTTATTATTTAAAGCCCTTACGTATACAAAGGCCTATCAATATTTGTTTAAAGCCAGCGTAAATTCTTCATATTCACTTTGTTTGACAACTACCAAACTGACATTTATGGTAACAACTAGTTTTGTTTAGTTTTTATTTGATTTTGGGGATGGCTGAGTGATAAAGTCAATGCAATAGACAGTTTATTATTTTCGTGTTTAGGAGGTTAAGACAAACATACAGTTTCCATTCATACAGACGGCAACGATAACGATTATATGTTTTGCATAATTTATTTCACTAATGGATTAGGAATATTTTATAACTTCGCTGTTTTATGGCTAAACTACGACTCAAAAAGTGGTAAAAAAAAAATCCTCTTATTAAAGTCATGTTAGTAAATTTGTTCTTACTTTCATAGTTTGGGCTATGTTGTTATTGACAGTCATTCTTGAACTGATAATATGGATATCGCAATATTTTCCGCTAATTTGGTAGAACAATACATTATTCATTTTATTTACTTCATTAACCTTACCTTATTAGTAACATATACTATTATTGTCATTGAATGGTAATACATTTTAATACTAACAAACAATTATCATTATCATTGTCCAGTATCAGAGATTATTTTATAATTATATGTTTATATTTTCTTAACTTTTGTTAAAATCTAACTACTATAGCCTACTAATAACTATTTTTTTTACTTAAACATTAATAACAAGATGTCAAATTTTACATACAGTGTTGTCTTTGTAAATCCTTTTGTGTGTATATTTAGTTATTAATTAATTGTATATATATATATATATATTTTACCTTGATCTACAAGATAATAGTATATTTCATCATTAGGACCAAAGAGAAACTTTTCTATACAAGCTCAAGTAACGGCCGAGGAGAAGCTGCAAACATTATAAAAACACGATTTCCCAAAAACTAAAATGTTATAACCTATTTACCTTCAAATCGATGGTAACAGCTGTTTTAACGGTTATTTACAATCGAGACTATCAGTTGTTTTTATAGATGCTTTGTAATTGTTAATTAATTCGAATAAACGAAGTTACAGCTGATGACCTCGACCTCAGCTGATGCTTTTAGGTCCTAGTACTAAAAATAACAACTTTGATTAAAAAATCCCACATATATCGTATCCTCTCCAAGGTACAAAAACAAAATACACTGTATCATTTAGTTTAATTAATTATTAAGCTTTTAATTTTATTGATAACAGTAAAATGTTTCCCAATTACCGTCTTTGTGCATTGAAGTTTGCTAGTGAGTTAGATATATAGACCTTAATAATCAATATACACTTTTATAAGATGGTGACGCTTTAAAACAACCTTCTGAATGTACAGAAACTTGAGTATTATAGGCTATATTTTTACAGAAGTGTATCTTCATAAACACGTAGAAATTATATGCACGGCGATAAATGCACGTTTCTACAAATAACTGTAGTAATTTGTACATAGATTATATTTAATACTAGAATATATGAAACTATATTATAATTTATTAATGTAATTAAATTAATGCTTGCATGTGTGTTTAAAAAAAATATTTGTTATATTTTTTGTCCTTTCATTGACTGTAGATGACATGAATTGTATCAGGTACAGGCCAATATTAATACATTCCTTTATTAGGTAGATATATTCTGTCATGGACCATTTTGTAATAGGCTGTACTACAGACTTATTCAGATGTAAAAAATCTCTACCCACAGATGGATTTTCATCTATAACTTAACCTTGTAATGCACCCTTTCTTATCAAGTCAATTTTTTTTCTGTTGTCAAACAAGAATCTCTCCTTCTTTATTTTTATCAAAATTACAGTTTTTTTTCAATCTTTTAGAACATCGAAGTAACTATGAATACGTTTTATCAAAACAGTTGTTTTATAACGTCCAAAATAGTACATGCATTCTGAAATATTAATTGAAATTGATATTTATTAATTTTTTATTTGAATCAATAATATTATTTTTCGTTACTCTAGAACGTAATCCTTAAGATTAGTTTTGTACTGCTTACATACGAGTTAACATGTCCCATAAGAACAACAGAAAAAATAAAAATACTATCTTATAAAAATCTGTTCCTACAATTGCGATTAACATTTGCTCAATGCTTTCAATGACGCAAATCAAACAAAAAGTACTAGAATTTTGAATGATTATTTTTTCCAAAAAACGCTGGTTAGGATTTTAACTGTAAAAAAAAAAAAAAAAAAAACTCAGCCAATTAAAAAATATGTAATTTCTGAAAATCGGCATTGCTAATTTAAGTGGAAAGAGTATATTAATGACCAACTCTAATGTCCAAACTCTCAACAACAAAATAAATTTTTTAAAATACAGAATCAGAGGTAATTAGACAAAGTGAATGACTGTTCACTGTGAACTCCGTTATTTAAACTCGATTTCTGCTTAGAAAAAGTAAATAGCATAAGAAAATCAAGCGTAGGCTGTTTTTAAATATATTAATTTGTAAACAATTTGGTGAAATAGTGAAAATAAACCAAAATTGTGATTAATATGATGGATATTAAATAAATTAATTAATATATTAATTATATAATAAATTTTCAAAACGGAAGTGATCTAACTATCAGAAGAGTTATTGACCCCTAGATAATTAAAAAATTCCAAGTGGCCCAACATTTCAAATTAAGCGTACAAATATATAATCCGGAAACAATCCTGAATCCTATCATTATGTTCGGTAACACGCTACGCCAGGTAGTGTTATCGATATCAGGGCCTCATCCGTGCCAATTTAATAAGCAATAAATCTCCCTTCTTGTAATATTAAAAACGGCTCCCACTAAAATATTTCATGTGTCTGTCCGTCTCACATCAGTCGTAAATCACAGCTTGTACAAACTTGAAGATTATCTCTTGAACAAGTTTCCATTTCCAATCTCTTTAGACACGAATTTAATTAACCAAACAGTAGAACAATAAACTGGAGTCCAGCGGCAGTAAAACCTCTGATCAGTGTTATCTAAGTCTAATTAGGTTGGAGAACAAATATATACTTAATATTTCGACAGAAATTTACGGTAGTAATCTACACAGAATACTATTTAGACTTCTTTTTACTAGGATGTCTTTCCTAAATAACGGCAAAAAATATTAATATGTTTTAAACCCTTTACTCTATTATCAAAATCCCAAGGTGGAATACAGTTGACCTTTATTAACTCTCGATAAATATATAATAATAATAATAATAGTGTAAGTTTATTTTGTTGGAAAAAAACATAAACATGTAGAAGATTATTCAAAAAGAAGTGTACAATTTTAGTAGGCTGGAAAATTAACAGAATAACAGGATTTACACAGTTGTAAAGAGCACATTTTGACATTTTGTTTACCATATTACAGATGTTCATTGTGGGGCTCATGTGTCATTCAGCAGACATATATTTGAGTTCTGTTCAAACTCTGAAGAGTATCCATCAACACATCCTACTTCTGCTGTTATCCGTTGTCTTAACTTCAAGAAGTTTTAGATCATTGTATAAATGCAAACCTTTACATATCCCAAGCAAGAAACACAGAAGGCGGTAAATCGAGGCTTTGAGGAGGCCAACGCAAAAATGACTGATACAACACAAAAAAGTTCATATTTGGTGAATTTCTCTCATGCTGTACCACTAGGATTTTCAGTTCCCTAAATAGATACATTGTGCTTGATGAGTTTTCACTAATATGGAAATTTGACCCATCGCCAAAAATGAGACTTTAAAAAAAATGATCTTCATAATCATTAGAAAACTCAAAACATTTAACTTTGGAGTTATCCCTTAAATTTTGCAATAGTTGAATTTTATATTGGTTTAATTTAACCCATTTTCTCCAAATGATATTTGAAGTTCTAAACTCACCTTAGTCGTAGATATTTGTGGATTACGTAAGTGAGATAGTCGAACGTGTTTAACTTGATCTGCAAGCGATGCTGGCAAACCTGTGGTTTTCCTTTTACAAAAACAGCCTGTATTCTTGATTTCTAATACCAGTTGTAGATTAACTTCCTAGTTGGAGTTATCAAGTCCTAAAATGACATTGCACGACAGTAACAGATTGAGTATTTTCAAACTCAAGCATATAATAGCATTAGCTGTCTACCTTGTTGACTACAATCAACCGATGGAAATAAAACTTGAAGTCATTGCTAGCCATTGATACCAATATGACGAAATTAAATAATGTATGTCAAGTTTTATATACATATGAAAGTGTATACTTCTTTTTGTGTACATCATTCCTTCTCAGTTTAAATGATAAATATATACAATTTGGTGGTTATACTAAAATTTAAAATTACGACCTACTAGTTACTAGCACATTAATAATTACACAGAGTCATTTAAACAGGAAAACATTTATTGACTTTGCCCTGTGTTCTGGTAAACTTGGGTAACCCTTAACCAAGCAAGGCTGTTTCGGGGTTTACCGATTTTTAACTTAATTTACTTCTAGGACTAGAAAGATAAACAACGTATCCAGTCCCCTTCTTTATATTATAAATATACCTACACACACATATAAATATTTTAATTGAGATAACTTTGCAATCTCTACAATATAAAACAATTAAAAAGTTATTTAATATTTGTATAAAAGTTAATTTTTATTTCTAAATAGTTGATCAAAAATTGATTTAAATGGTAACATATATTTTTTAATATAGTAATTGATTTAAATTTTAAATCAAAATTTTAAAAGGACATATATCCATATAGACACGTTGAACAGCATTGTTCAAACAAACACAATTTAGTCTTTATATCTAACTCCGTTCTTTATATATAGGTGATAAAAATAAACAGATAGAACTAACCAAATGAATGAAAACACAATTTTCCACAAAAATCACATTGTGCAATATAAATACTAGACGACGCGACGTTTAAAGATTTCGGCCTGTACTATATAATATGATGAACCTCGGTAAATAACATAATAGCTCCCATTAATTTGTGCAGATCATATTAATCCTTTCAAATTATCTCAACCAATTTTAACTAATCATTTGTAAAATGTTAATAACTAATTAAAATAATACATTTATTTGTTTCCAATTTTAAATGAATAATAAATAAACAGCTTCAAAAAGGATTTAATTAGACATTTTGGGGAAAAATTCTTTTACTAATTATTTGGAAATACAAAATAAATAATCAATTCTAATTTTTCTACTTATATAATAGAGGATAGTGATACCAGAGGATAGGACACCTCCGAAGATCAAGCGTTTTTTGTGTCCATCCTTTTTTGATTTGGAAAAGGTAAGACAATGCCAAGACTTTGTATCTTGCAGTAATCTCTTGTTGCATAAGATTAGTGTTTTCGTGAAGAGTAATGGTAGATTATCTCCTATGTACAACTATTTACGTCATTACTTCAACTGTGTTGATCAACTGCTGTTATTATATGTTAAAACCTTAACAAGCAGATTGATTCTTAGTTTATAAAGGGTGTTCCGTTGTACGAATTGCTAGACAAAATATACGTTCATTTGTCAAATTCTATTCAATTATTATATTGGCTGAAATTGATACATTTGGAAATAATAAATTAGGATACGTTGTGACCTAGAAAGACTTGTGTAAGATTAAAATGAAAAAAAAAAATCCTGAAAGGTTTTTATTTATTGAACAAATGAAATTTACGATTTTTTAGGATTATTTGTATACTTACTACCATTTGTGTAATATTTTACACAAACTAAATCGGCTGTTCAACTTTGTGATGACTTTGAATATAGAAATTAATTCATAACTAAATTAAACATGTAATAAAGTTGGCAGAACATTTAAAATAAAATTATTTAACAAGATTTCTTTGCTGTCATCTTATTGTTAAAGTGGAAAATATCTCTCTATCATCATTATTTTATGAAAAAATAATATAACATAAAGAATCATTTAGCCCTCGATTACTTTAATAGGGTCAAGGTTGGAAGAGAACAAAAGTTTATTAAAATATCTAGATTTTGATGACGAGAGAGAGTCATCTAGCCTAAGACTAAATGGGAAAAGGTGTAGATACAGCTAGGGTTCTTCGGGTTTGCCAAACCAGTACTCACTATGAGTGACTCCCCTCTCGTTAGTTGAAGAAATTATGAAAGGTATCCCGGCCAGTCACTATAATAAGCCTATAACTGTGTTATGTGTAGGCCTATGTGAGATAAATAAACTGGTAATAGTTCAAAATAAAAACCACTTCTTTTACAAAATAGGTTATTAACTAATTATATATATGTAGATGTCATTACACTTGTGATAATAGAAACAAGAATTATTAATTCCGATTAACAAAAAAAAAAAAAAAAAAAAAAAAAGTAACTTTAGAAATGCGACGTTACAGATAGGCATTTTCTTGGAACAGCTGTTTCCAATATTAAGTAAAACTTTATATTTAACATGTTGCAATGTGAGTATTACCTTAGTTTATAACTATGTATTGTTATGTATGTTTCCATGGAAACCATTTTTTTTTAATAGTTGTTGGAATTTTGTATTTTCAATAACAGTAAAAATAATGGTTCTGATAATAATTTAGGTTTATTATGATAACCCTTTAAAGCACAAGAATATATATATATATATATATATATGATAATCAAAATGACACGATACACTTGATGAGTACATTACAAAAATAAACGTTAGATAGTTCTGGTAAGCAATAATATTAATTCAATATTATATTATTATGAGTAATATTTGTTTATACTTTGTTTCAAAAACGCTTGAAGTGATAAACGTTGCATTTGCTTGAAAAACGACATTCCAACTTTTTTAAAGTGATATCATCGCAAGAGAGACATAATTAAAGATGTTTAAATAAATCACAATAACGGAACTGGTAGTTGCTCTAAAGACTTCAATTATATACTAATCAATAGACGTGACTTGCAATCAGTTTATAATGGTACAAATTACCATTATTGTATTAGCCTAGAAATAAATTCTATGAGCTAACCTAAAAATGTATAACCTTCCTTCAATATCGGTAATAAACAAACATAGTAAGCTGTAGGCCTACTATAGCCTATGAGAGTCTCAAATATAATATATTGAAATAACTAGCTAGGAGTCATTATAAAAATAAATAGAACTTGGCTACAGTCAAGAGAACTATAAACATTAACTAAATTTCTTTTCATTAATTATCAAAATTCATGTAAGACTTTGTATAGAGATATATTCAAATTTAATTCTAATTATTACGTCATATTTCCAGCTCATAAGTCAGTACGAGTAGTAGCCCTTCCAAAGAATTGAAAAATAAATTTTACCTAACTGTTAGTATTAGGATTAGAGTTACAATATTTAGTTATACTTGCTAATGATAATATGCCTATTTGATTTCAGTTTGTGTTACTTAAACAAGCAAGATGGACAAACAAGAAGAGGATAATGAGAGCTAGGCCTTAGGGGAGGCCTACTACAACCCAAACTGAAAAAAAAGGAAGCGCAGATGAAAAATCATTTATTTATAATGTACTATAAGAAGTAAAATTATGTAAACACAAATATTGCAACGGAATTATGTATATAGTGTTGTACATTATGTTGGTGTAGAGTATATTTTATGTATCCACGCATGGCTCGAGTTAATTTCTGATACGGGCTCTGCAGTTTACCATTTCATACTTTCGTCGATCATATTTATTCATACACCTCCATTTTTACTATAAATCATTAATTAGACACAGGATCCACATGAAACCACTTGGTTTCATGTGGATCCTGTGTCTAATTAATGATTTATAGTAAAAATGGAGGTGTATGAATAAATGTGATCGACGAAAGTATGAAATGGTAAACTGCAGTGTTCGTATGCAGTTTACCATTTCATACTTTCGTCGATCACATTTATTCATACACCTCCATTTTTACTATAAATCATTAATTAGACACAGGATTCACATGAAACCAAGTGGTTTCATGTGGATCCTGTGTCTAATTAATGATTTATAGTAAAAATGGAGGTGTATGAATAAATGTGATCGACGAAAGTATGAAATGGTAAACTGCAGTGTTCGTATGCAGTTTACCATTTCATACTTTCGTCGATCACATTTATTCATACACCTCCATTTTTACTATAAATCATTAATTAGACACAGGATCCACATGAAACCAAGTGGTTTCATGTGGATCCTGTGTCTAATTAATGATTTATAGTAAAAATGGAGGTGTATGAATAAATGTGATCGACGAAAGTATGAAATGGTAAACTGCAGTGTTCGTATGCAGTAATTAACTTGTGCCATGGGTTGATACATAAAATATACTACCAATTTACGTAGCTCAATAAAGCTCTTTTGTGGAATTAAATAATTGTTTCATTATTTTCATTAATATGGAATTCCATCAAGCACCGACTGTTGTCACATTAAATCTAATTTATAATATTAACATGAATTTTTAATAAGTTTTAGATCATTATGACTTTACTGGGCACCACATTGGTTTACCTATTTTAAATTTTTAATCTTTGTTGACATTTTTTTCATCAGCGCCTTCACCATCCTATCAATATTTCATTTTAAATTTAATATAGCTTACTTTTGAATTTTTGCCACCATATTGGTTTTGCCATTTTTAATTTTGCAATTCTGTTTTCATCACCACACATCTCGACACTCTTATATATATTTTTAAAATATTATTTATTGTTGGTTTTTCCTACTTTTAAATTTTTAATATATATAAAATCAAAGTTTACTTTTTTCTTTTACAAAATTAGAGTGAGATCATACAAATAAGACGGTTGGAGTTAAACTCCTTCCAAAACACAAAACAAAAAATTTCGTTCCAGTTCAAGACCATATACTTATTTCTTCATAAAAGCTATTTTATCTAGTTTCACTATACTAATTTCTCGTATATGGTAATTAAATTAATGAATGTAAATACGAATGGATTAATTTATTTTGTGTCTAAATAACTAATAAACAAATAATATCCCTAAATAATCAACACCGAAGACATTGGATACCCTTACGTAAAAAGACTTGTTTTGGTTTCAGATTAATACTAATTAATTTTATGTATTTCACAGATATAGTTCAGGTTAGGTTAGGTTAGGTTAGGTGCCGCAGTCTATGTGTTTTTAACTGTACAACTTTTTAGTCATGAGAAAATGCAGGTGGAACACGACTTGAGACAGGTGTTATTGGAATAAGAGTTTTTAGTTTTTACTTTCACACAGGTGACAATGCAACACCTGCGGCATTAATGAACTATCACAAACAATGAAGCTAATGTTCTTACACACATGATATCTCCTGTAATATTTTCTTAAGTTGGAGAACTAATTAGAAAGCTTCGGGTTTCAATTCAGATATATAGACATTTACTCCAACCAGTAGTCATAATTTGAAAATGGAATCTACAAGTACAAACATCTCCTCCTCTCGAGTCAAGTCATCAAGCCCTGGCCCGAAACTTCTGTCTCCACTTTCAGAAGACGATGGAGTTCCTTGGAGTAGCAAAAGAACGAGACCGACAAAAGCTAAGCTTTAAGAAAGAAAAAAACTACATCCATGGATGATTCGACTATTGTACAAACAACTGTAGATACTTCCATCCTTGTAGCCACCGTAAAATCTATCCCTCCTTGTCCGCCTTGGCCAAAAACAATTCTAATTGATGCGATTTCATAGAAAGCAGCATTATCAAGATATAAGTATGTGCTAACTAAAGGAAAAAATTTCGGTGTTCATTGCTCTACGAACACTCATTTATTAACATATTCATTCATAGTTTTCTTTGCATACACTATAATTTAGGTTATTAGAAGTATGAATTTGACAGTTTACTAAAAACCTAGTAGTATAGGGAAAATTAAGTTAATATATTAGATATAAATTAAAGTTTAAATAAAATTGATAGAATAAATATTAGAAGAATTAGATCTATTGTATTTTATATGATTACTAACAACGTAAGTAAATCATTTTCTAAAAATGTTTAACATCTGCAGAATCATCCAATTAATATTCGAATGTCATTAATTCCACTAATTTTTCATAATTTTTTACATAAATATTAAATTAACCTTGAAAAAGAGATATTTATTATTTTTGAAAAGCTGCAAGTTTCCCGAGAACACATATATTTTGAGAATGTCATATATATGCAATTTGATAACCCAAAGACAAAATTCTAAAAAAATATATAATTCAGAGACTTAATATAATGATGGCTGTAATAATAACCTATAGGCCTAAGGGAATTTTCACTATACTACTCAAAACCTACTCAGGAGGAAAGAGGTAACAAATTCCGCAAACTAATGGTATAGGCGGAGAGAGGTGGTATTATGTTGCAGATATAAGGAGTACTGTTGAAATCCTTTTTTTTTTTCAACTAATGTAATTGTCGCGCTGTAATTAATAGTGTAAATGCATATTTTTAATAACTCAATCATTTTCACTTACATTAAGTTAAAAACCTAACTAAAGAGTAATATGTTTTGTTATTGTTCGCTAATAAAGTAAAAATATATGTAACGTAGAGTAATAATTATGGAATAACAGTGTAGTCTCTAAAATATAGATATATGATGCTAATGTTATAGCAGTGATTTTAAAACTTATATCTTCTTGTTTAAATGTAAAAACTTAGGATTTTATAGTAATTTTTGTGAAGCATTTTAAAAACGTTTAAATAAATACAAATTCATTCAACCAAAGTATTTCCACATATTTATATGTTTAAAGAATAATGAATGTCATTTTAAAGAATAGATTAACCGAAATCAATCAGTAAATTTAGAAATTGGAGTGTATAATAAATGTTTTAAACACTATTTCAAAGAAAACCGTTCACTCGTTTGTCGTCCAACTTATCATAACTATTATTATCAACGCTTAACTGTGTATGTATACTGTCTGAAGGTTTTATTTCCTATAAAACTAAATGGACTACGAAAAAATGAAGGGTTTAAAATATAATATCTAAATTAAAGAAAATGTATAGACGTTCCAGCAATTGGAATTTAAGTAAAATTATCTCATATAATAGGTTACACTACATGTTAAATAAGATTTTAAATTATATTTATTAGGTATTTAATTTGTAACTAGGAAATTAATTACCTGTAATATCTCAATTTGACAACTAGTGATGATCATATATTATCAAAAAAAAGTAATTTCTGCAACTATAAAAAAGAGAACAGTAAAGAACTTTGCACACACACAAACACACACACACACACACACACACACACACACACACACACACACACACACACACACACCTACACACACACACACACACACACACACACACACACACACACACACACACACACACACACACACACACACACACACACACACACACACACACACACACCATTAGATTTTTATGGTTGTATTTTCAGTCTTTTTAACGTAATTGTATTGCGTAACCTACTGTGGTCATGAAAAAAAAAAGACTACATTATTAAGAAAGCACATTTTTTGGAAGATCAAAGTTTGAAATTACATTTTAAACAATAACTTCTCTATTTCTCATCGTGGGGATGTGGGGTTTGTATTACTACGTACAGAATTAAAATCTGCAATTTTTTATCCAATTTAACATGTTATAAGTTGAATAACACACATATATGAATAAAAACGGCCCCCATAATTAATTCGAGTCCATATATACCAAATTTAATGTTACTATCTTAATTTGTATGCCTGATATCGTTCTTACTTACAGACCGACAAAAACGATGGAGGACGGCAAGTAAAAATCATTTTTTCTGTTTCTTGAAACCATGAAACCATGACCATAATGTAAAGATCAGTCAAAAGCTATTTTAGACCTGAAGGTCTTAAAAATTGAAAGAATTAATAAAAACCTCTTGAAACAAACTGCCAGGAAGATTTTCAACCATTACATTTTTGAAGCAGTCAAAACTATTAAATTAATAATTTGTTAGAACAATTAATACTGATTTTTAACTTAATTTTGAGATTACAGTATGTCGTTATTAAATAAAAAATTTCAAGTGATAATTCTGTTATATTTATCAGGGAAAATAAATTTTAAAATTATTTTATATAGATTTACAAGCAGAAAAAAAAATCCTTTTACGTAAAATTTACAGGTGGAAAATAATTTTTTAAACACAATTATTAAAAATCGGCCATTATTTAAGAATTAACCGATTTTCAGATTAAATAATTTCTCCAATGATTCCTTAAATCAAAGCTAGATAGGACCAAATTTTTTTTCAAAATCTGACAAAAATTACGACTACCTACCTAAACATTTTCTACACGTAGGCTTACATTTACTGATGCTGAACAAAAATACTCTTATAATTATTATAGAATTTTAAATCGTAATTCGATAAAATCAAACAAAATTGAACTTACATACATGAATGTTGAGTATAGCCTCAATTGTAACAACCTCGGTGATATACTGCACTGGTTTGTTATTGATAAAGAAATGACTTTCTGTTACGATAAGATAAAACGGAACCAACTGCCCAAGGCTAATCTGTACTTTAACCTATAAATGAGTAAGGACAGTTTACCTTTAAAATAATATTGATTTCACAGCAAAACAAACAATGTTTTTGTTGTATAGCTACTTAAAGTGATGAAGACAACAGACGAGGACTGAATCAATTAGTGAATAGAGTAAAAGTCAGTAGACGTACATTACATTATTAATCATTTTCAAGTTCATAGATTGGCAAACATGTCTCTTTGTACACTTCATTAGTACACTAGTTTAATGTGCAGTTGTTTTAAACTGTTGTTTGTTAATGTTGACAATCTCTGTTGTACTACATGTACTAAATGACAATAAAAATATTATTATTACTTCAGTGACGCAGTAATAAACTAGTATAAAAAGAAATAAAAAACTAATCGTCACCAAAAATGCCGGTTGAGTAACCGTCAATCTAAAAATAAAATTAACGACTGACGTTGTTTTTTATATAAGCAAAGTCCTACATTTTCTTTGCTTGTGTAGTAAACACATTTTCAGCATAGAAAGCATTTTATTAAAATTGATCTTTTACTGATGGTGGTCAAGTTTCACCTAAACAGTATTATTTTTTTCTTGCGATTTTTCACATGAGTTTGAGTCATTAATCTTCACATTGTACTAAAATTTGAACAATATCTGTCGAGCCGATTTTGAAAATTAACATCTTTTATAACAGCTCCATTGCAGTTTTTTGTTTTTTTAAATACCATTTTGGCGCGAGTGATTGTGATTACACTACTTTCACGTGTGCACATATATAAGAGTAGATTATAGTCTGAGATGCACGACAACTTCTCACTGACATTACTGCTTTATTTGATTGTACTATATTATGATTATAATACACAAATAATGTTAAAAAAGTAACTATACCTAAGTATTCTGGTAGCTCGGTTATTAATTAAGGGCGTCACTCTCTGATCTAGAGTAGCACTTGATATCGTGGGTTCGATTCCCAACCAGGACAGAAGGTTTATTTTGTGCAGTTTGGTTCTTTCCAACATGTGGTACGGGGGAGGCAGGGCCCACTATAAATAAACGGTAGCTGGGTTGAGTGAAAGTTGACAGGTTAGGTTAGTATCTAGCTGAACAGAACACATCTAATGTGTAAGTTTTATTTTTGTAGATGTATTTAAAAAAATCGATACATTGGGCGTTTGCCAATGTTATGATTAAAATAAACGATTTAAAACCAAGTAAATTCATTCATAAACTTTTTAAGACAAATTATTCACTGTTGTATCAAAGGTGCAACGCTCGGTGTAGGCCTATAGTTCACAAGTATTGCCCATTGCTTTGAATACATTTTTAAACCTTATAAACTATAGAATCAGGAAATATATACACTTTATTTTTGTTTTTTAGATTTGTATTTTAGTAGCGAATCCCCTTAAAACGAATCAGATTCTGTTCTAATCAAGTTTTTGTTCAAACTGATAATTTACATTTGATACCGTTTATTTACCCGCAGGTAGGCCTAATAAAAATATCAAAACTTCATCTTGCGAGTGAAAACAAATATTTTGGTTCCAAATTTTTGTCGTACGAGTGTGCGCAACCGACGGAGTGTAGTTTAAACGCCCTAATGCACGTTGCCATATGTATCCTTTAAAGTTGTACAAATTCGTTCACTTATGCACGCGTGCGCATGCTCGCGAAACCAGTTTACTCGCGCACGCGTGCGATCAATGTATTTGAAGCCTAACCCGAGGTAAAAATCACTATTTTCTTGACGTCGGCAAAGTCCTAACGTGACTGGTAGATGTGTATACTCGCTTCGTTCGTGTCCATGTCTCGGCCTTTGCTTGCTACGCTCATCTCGATTACGCAGCCCTACCGGATAAAAGCAAGGATTAAAGTTTGAAATTACATTTTATAAATATCATCGTTATTTATCATCGTAGTTGGTACTCTTACATGAAAAATCGCAGTCTATACAAATTTTGTCCAATTTAGTGTGTTTTAAATTGAATAACACGAGATATTTTTAGAAAAAAGTTTAAAATGGCCGCCATTAATATTTTAAATTAGATTATTCTAAATTTTAATATTGCTTTTAATGCGCACACTATAGTCCCCTATACCAAATTTCATGTTCCTATCTTAATTTTTGCGGCCGATATCGTACTTACGCACAGGCGACGACGGTATGTTAAAATCATTTTTCTGTTTCCTGAGGCCTTGAATATCAAAATTTACAAAAAAAGGCGATTACAAAATTTACACTATAATTTATATTCTGGGTAACTAGGTTAAAATATATCAAATGATTCCTAGAATGGTGGACATTTCCACAGCTTCAAGTGTTGGCGTTCTCCTTGATGGAGTTGACAATAGCTAAGGTCTATATTAAAAATTCAATATTAAACAGGTTAAATAGGTTAAACAGGTCGGAAGTTGAACTCCTCTAACCAACAGATAGATGGATAGACCACGCTCAATATATTGCTCATAGTACGGCACAATTTATACTTTAAAGTGTGGGATATACAATTTCTTTTATTTCGTCAACGAAAATTGATGTCGAATTATTTTGCGGATAAACCCTTTGCTAAGTCCACCAAGTAAAAAATTTTTTGTGGGATGATGTCTGCTTTACAGCGCAGCTGAGTGAACAGATTTTAATCAAATTTGGTATGTGGACATATTTTGGTTTGATCTCGATATATATATATAATATATATATATATATATATATATATATATATATATATATATATATTAATAACTCGCATAAATGTTTTTAGATTAGCTGCAATAAGAAAAAAAACACGATTTATTCAAAATCTGTTCTGACTATTTTGATTAATAATTTTTGCTAACGTATCACCTCTAGGGACCCAAACAAAACTATTGGTAAACATCTAAAAATGCTGATTCGTGAGATATTAAAAAAATTATAAATAATCGGTCATGTTGATGTTGTTAAAGACGTAATTTCACAAAATCAACTCTACCGATTTCGTTCAAATTATAGTAAATTTTAACATTAAAAGCTCGAGTTTAATCGCATATGATTTACTTTGAAACTGCTCATAGTTTACAAACCATGCAAGTTTAGACGCTACTAAAATTTCATCTACACTAAGGCGACCCGATTAAGACACAAAAGGGATACTTCCACGGCTTCAGGACTTTTGTACTTAATTTTAAGCTTTATAATTGAAAAAAATAATAAATAAATAAAAACAGCTCTTTCAGTCTAGGTTCACTTTATATAAAGGGACCTAGCTGGGTCTACACCTTTTTCCATGTAGTCTTGGGTTAGATCTCTTTCACCTTTCCCATCAGGTCTCTATTGATTAACTCTCGTTTTCTTTTAACCCTAACGATGAGTATTCGAGGGCTGTCTTCATTTTAACTTCTTTCAAATAGACCCTCTGAAATTATTCCGTTTAAAAAACCAATATGAGTAAGTCGTAGAGTTGGAAACGGCTCTGTGATCGATAAAATAACATGAAAAGTTACCAGTATTCAATTATTTACTCTATTTTGTGTTCTATATTGTTTTAATTGCTACCAAACCTAATTTAACAAGATATTCATTTGGGGAGAGAATAACAGAAAAAGAACACTTATAAATACATAATCTTACCTGTAATAAATATCACGATAGATATTGTCACCGGAGGAAGACATTTTATGTGTACAAGCCCAACAAGTTAAACTCATATTTCTAGACTGCGATAAGACTGCGCCTACCTTGCTTGACTTCTCCACGTAAGAGAAACCTTTCAAAGACTAATGTACTTGGGTACTTATACTATTCTGTATTAACTTCAAAATTATTTATTTAATTTAATCACGTAAGTAGAGTAAAACATAAAACACTTTCAGTGAAACCGCGCATAAAAGAAAATTACAGTTTATGAGTTTGGCATATTATTTCGAGTGGAATGATCACATTTTACCAGAATTATATTAAATAATTTTGATATTTGATAGTGTAAGTTGGACACACACGGTTTATTATTTCCACCTGTTTTTGACTGATCGTGTGTCAAATGATTTTTAACATCCCGGTCCGTGCATCGCTGTTGTATCTGTATGTAAACACGATAGCGTCCATAAGAATTTAATACATTTTATATAGGGGACTATAGTGTGCTCTTATAGAACAGTATTGACGTTCAGAAACATCGAATTGAAAGTGTCAAAATGGCGACCATTTACAACAGTTTTTTGTTCATATCTCGTGTGTTATTCAACTTGTAACACACTAAATGAAACAAGCAATCCTCAAACCACAAATAAAATACCAACACAATTACCGTTAGAAAGTTTAATAAACCATTATGTACATTTCGGTAACACAGCTACCATCCTCGGAGAGATATAAACCAATACTAAACTAAATGTCACAATGAGATTTATAATGGATCACGCGTGTAATTTTTGTGTGCCTATTATTTTAGTTTCTTTCCCAAAATAAAAATAAATTTTAACACATTGCAGTTGTATGTCGTAGGACTTAGGTTTGACAAGTGTTAATAAGGTTTCTTGTAAATGCTCTAGAGTTTATAGGTTGTATTTTGTATTGTATTCTTTCCTCCAATTTGTCAAAAATATACTTAACTTAATTAAATATTTATACAAAACAAATCAAGTAATAAATTTCAAAATGTGACCAATTTACAACAGTGTTTTGTATAATTTCATTTACATCTAGTTAAAATATTCTGATTTTAATAGTGATTGCAATGCTATCAACGCTAATTACTTACAATGAAGTTATAGTAATATCGAACTCCGAGGCGTAGAGGAAATCATCGGAGAGTTAAGTCCTGATACGGCAGTGAAAAATATGATAAAAACGAGACACAATTGGAGTGTGGTAGCGACATAAGTCGATTCCGTGTTGCGTAGCAAAAGAGAGGAAGGGTTCCTGGAACAGAGATGACTGTGGAACAGATAGAAGTTTAGTATAACAGACAAGAGCAGAACACAAGGTGATACAGGCGGCCAGGCTGAAATTATGCGAAAGCGGTCCCAGCCTGGATTCCCGCGGTGAAGAGGAGGTTTTTTAGTCGGTAAGAGTCCGGCACAACCTGGGCAGAGCCCTAGGTGAGAAAAGGTCCATGATAGATTTTTCCTTCTCTATAAAAAATAAATAAATAAATAAAATCGAACTCGACCATCCAAGAATACTTGATATTGGAACAGGTACCATTTGGTTTGATAGGGCCTAGTTGCCAACAAGATTATGTAGGCCTACATACATAACTACAAGAAATCCCTTGTGCTAAACAGGTTTTACAACTGGTTGCCACATTTATGATTGCAACTTAATTCATAAACAAAATTTAAGCGGAATTTGCAAAAAGTATTTTACCTTTTTATGAGCTCTATTGTGTGTCGACTTTCTCTCGGTGTCGTGAAAAAAGCGCACAGCGAAGAAAGCGCACAGTTAACCCTTTTGGAATCCAACCCCTATCTTCTTAGAAATAATGAATGTTAAACAGAAAGTAAAAGTTGAATTAATTAGTTTCTGATTCCCATCACACTTTATCCAGGCTTTGGACTGGCTAAATGATTAAATACTGAATAGTTTTTAATCATTTAGGCGTGTTTAAAATCAGCATGAGTATAGCTTCGTCAATGTTAACTTTGTAAATATATTTACAGTCTTATCAGTATAATTAGGCTTATTCAAAATCAGCAAAAGTGTAGCTTTGTCAATGGTAACTTTTTACATATATTTACAGTTTTAAAGTATACTTAGGCTTGTTTTAAATCAGCATGAATGTAGCTTCGACAATATTATCTGTTTACTATTTACATTCTTTTCTTGTCTTGCTTTCCTTCTTGACAGAAGATCTAGCCAAGTTTTTGTAGATATGAAACTGTCTTTAAACACGCTTTGATGTTGCCATTTTCTTCATACTTCTTCACAGTTCTTGACAGTTTCTTATCTAACTCAACGTAAGTTTTCTTCCCCTTTTCCCCTGCTAAATTCAGTTCTATCCTCATGTACAAACAAGAAGATTCCTCCGCTTCACTCTTCAAACAAAGTATGACATCTCTGATTTTGGCGTTGGGTCGTCCAAGAAGATTGTTGATTGTGTTGTGCCAACCTTCCACAGCGTTCGTAGTCCTGTGTCGCCTAACATAGCAATTCCACAATTCAATAGGAATTTCGTCATTATGCAGCCATTGTTCGACGAAGTAGTCGAAGAAGCGGAGTTAGGTTAGGTTAGGTGATGACACACCTGAAGGGGTGAACTGTGGTGAATGCTCAGGAGAAATGTACCTAAGTTATTGTATTGCGTGATGACTCACCTCCAATCAGCTCCAAGTATTCATTTCCTGGTAACGTAACCCCTACACTAAACTGTCACATTGGCCCTTGTGCGTTTTCTTCACACATATCTATATGTGCGCTTTATTCGCTGTGCGCTTTTTTCGCATAATCTTTCTCTCTTGGTAGAGGATGTGCTCTTTTAATAATGACAACAGTCGCTGTATTTGAATTTAGTTGTTTAATTAGTTTGAGTACAATCTATAACTAATCCTAGGTTTCTTTAACTATTTATATTTGTTGAACACGTTTTGAAGTTCTTCCATCTTCGAGACATACTTTAATACTGGATTCATCTTTTAAGAACTCGTCTATATACAGTAGTAGTACCGACTCTACTCCAACGAGAAGACACGTGTGTACTACAAAATATAACTTTTAATTTAAAATGAGTAAACGCTTGTGAAGTGTTTGTGTTTTAATGTTGTAAACATTGACGCTCATTAAAATAAAAACTACGCAATAAAACTATTTTTATATCGCCCGAATAAATAGGCGAAACGATCCTCACTGCAAAATGGAAAAAAAACAGGACTCCAAGCACCAAATTGTGAAAAAAAGTTACGTAATACAAGGCATGACCTTAGCTAAGCTGGTGCAAACACACCAGGGCCTCGAATGAGGATACCCTATAAAGGTGGGGTTCCTGTTCAAATTATTTTGAAATTACCCCAAGATAAAAAGTTCTGTAACAAATACACGCCAACCGAATATTTAAATAATGTTATTCTATAAAGAGTGATTCAAAAAGAATGGTGCAAATATAAGGTTAATTTATTTGCCGACGAAGAGTCACAAAATCATGAAAACTGTATAAAACAATTTGTTATATTAACAAGTTTTAATGTACATTACAAATATTTTAATTTGCACTACAAATAATCGATATGAGCGCCGTTAGTTACCACGCGATATTCCAACTCCGCCCACACACTCTACAACAGTTCCTGTGTTATAGATTGCAATGCTTCTGTTATGTGCTCTTAAGTCTGGCAGGTTTTGAGGCATAGGAGGGTAGTAAACTGTGTCTTTGATAAACCCCCCCCACAAGAAAAAATCGCAGATTTAAGTTCGGCGATCGTGGCGGTCAGCGCATCAGAGGTCTGTCTTCAATCCAACTGTGTGGCAACGTAACATTCAAAAACACGCGTATCTCAGATTTGTAGTGTGCAGGAGCACCATCTTGCTGAAAAACTACGTTTAGAATTACAACCGAAAAACATTGTATGGGATTTTATTTTGATCAAAAAACTAAAAACTAAAATATAAATGTAATGAAAGGTTTGGATAAAGCGTAGCTTATTTTGCTGCTTGAAGTGAGTCAGTGAAATTGTACTATGATCAGAGGTAAAGGTAGTTTTCGCGGACTAGTTTTGACAGAAGAATCGTGTGTTAGCCAATTTTGAATAAAAATCTTATATTTGATGAATTATGAAAATATGAAATAACTAGTGTGGAGGATATGTATTGGTAGTAAAAGTTGGATGCAATGCATGTCTAGCACTTGTGACCGTCTCCACTTCTTTTGACCAGCTGGAAGCTCCGGTTGGCTGGAGACCGCGTACACTTTAGCCGAATCTTGTCAGGATGGGCCAAGGAGTCGGGTTAGGACGCTAATGAACGCACGCAACGCAAGTGAAATTAAATGTTATATTTTATTTGAGGGCCGAATTAGATTACAGATATATTTATAATTTATTAAAAAGACATAACGGCAAGATAAAGCCTTAATAGTGGCCGAAAAACATACCGTTTAATTTAGCTAGCACGTGGCCGAAAATGGACTGACCTCGTCCCGTAGCGGTCTTCCTTCTCGCGGCTCTCGGAACAGACTCCCGCTCGGCTCGCTGGTTCAAGCCCTCCACTCCTCGTCTCTCCCCCCTTCTACGTGATATTGCACTGCTCAACAAAATCGCAAGTGCCAATTCATATTTTATTATTTAGAATTCCTTTACATCCTAATTTATATTTATTATAGTTTTGATTTGGTGGGCTCCTTGACTGGGCCACACACTGGTACTTCATAAAAAGTAACACGCCAAAATATAATTGTAATATATATATTTTTTTTAAATGGGTCAAAAACCAAATATCTTGATACTTTTAAAATAAGAATAATATATTCTTGATCATTTTTGGGGGAAATGAATATTGTAGAAGTTAGCCTCAATTGATAAATTTCAAAATAGTATAAAATTTGAATAAAAAAGAATTTGAATAATGTGTTGTATACAATTAACTAATATATTAAAGTTATATAGGGAAATAGAATAAGAAATAAATTTTTAATGTAATTATTCAAGATATGGTTTTAACACCTTAGTGAGAAATTAGAAAAAGATATAAAGATGAAATTGATAAAAAATGCTTAAAATCATATAACGAATAGATACTGTAAATCTCAGGGTGGTCAGTTGATTAAGAAACATGTTTTGAGAAGGTGTGAAAATAAGTGTGTATAAGAGTAACAATGGAAAGTCGGACAATCTTTCTGTCGCGGTTATCGGACTTATACGCTGTGTGCAGAAAAAGTGTGAAGTTTCAAGGTGAAAACCCAAAGGGTGTAAAAAGTAAAATTTGCAAATTAAGTAAATTCTAGTAACGTGAATTACGTAAGAACGGGTGGACCGATAATCAAAGTTTCAGGACAAGCTCTCTCCGGGTAGAATAAAATGACTGCATCTAAAATGAGAAAAATCCCGTGGAAAAGCATTAGGAACTAAAGAAAAACAAAAGAGATTTCTTTAGTAACAAGTTCCAGGCAGCAAAGAGTAAAACTTTAAGAAATTAAGACGTCGCAGAGGGCGGAGTAAAGTTATGTTACCAACTAACAACGTTACTAGCAAAACTGAATAATTACATTAAAATTAACAAAATAAAGAATACAAAATTGTTTTACGTTTACTACATTTTGCCTACTAGTAACGTAATTAAATAATATTTGGAAACCCTATTATTATTTTAGTTTGATAAAATCTTAAGTCCTAAATAACATCTGTTCTGATTATGTTGCATCTTATTCTAATGATAAGTGATTGTCTAACTTTTTAGAAAAAAAAGAAGCTAAATCAAACAATTAACATCTCATTAATTCATACCATTGTTCCTCAAATTTGTAAAACCAGGTATTACAAATGCATAATTGTTTATGCATGGTCAAATCTAATTTATAATATAAATATATAAATTAGATTTAAAACTCTTGAATTTACTTTTGGAAATTGCAGTTAGAAACCCATTAGGACCTTCTGCACCGGGGCCTCCGAGAATCTTGCAATGCCTCTGATACAAGGTTTTATTCTTTTACAGCTAATCTTACAAAAAAATATTGTCAGGTAGATTCTAAAATTCATGGAGCTTACGGGTTTTGTTGGTGATGTCTAGAAGCATAACATAATCTATTTCTTAAAGAGTTCAACCCTTTGTGGCAGAAATGCAAAAGAAATTACCGCACTGACTGTCCATAAAATAAAATAATTTTTGTAAATTTGATTTCTAATACTATTTTTTATTTTTTGTGAGTCTACTGCTTTTTTAAAAATCGTTTCAATAACTTGTAACAATATATTTTTGCATTCAATATAAAACTGTGGGTAATAGAATTAAATTTTGATATCTGTAAAAATTCAAAAAAAAATAGTTTTTTGGCCCTCAGTGGCTCAATCCTAGGGATCAAAGCTGGATCTACACCTTTTTCACAAAGTCTTGGGTTAGATTCCTCTTTTTCATTTCTCCTATCAGGTCTCTCTTGACCAACTCTTGGACCTTTTCCACCCTGACACTATTAAAGTATTGAAGAGATAGGGGTCTTTATTTTATGTTAGTTTCTACTTTTTTTATGGCTATGATGACCGAAATGTTCTCGCCTTAAAATAAAGTTTCTTTGTTTTTTTAAAAGTCAAAAATTCCTGCAGTTTTGGGATCTACACCTGTCAAAGAAATGGACCTGGTGTTTCCTTCTTATTAAACATGTAATACTTAATCTTGAATAGATTGTGAAACAAACCATTTTAAATTTTTTAATGAATGTGAAATTACATTGTATAATTCAGTTTATCCCATAATATTGTATTATAACTACTCTTTTACCACGTTTTTATTAGTTCGGTTTCCGTCATATCTGTCAGTCTGTCCGAGTGGAATTTTGCAATCGAGTTTAAACTAACTTCCCGATAAGCTAGAGACCTGATATTTTGAACATAGGTCAGAATTGGATGACAATACAATATTCAGTTGGTTTCTTCTCTACATTTGTTTAAACAATAGTTATTTAAACAAATAAAAATTGGCCAATATAGATTTTTTTAACCGCGTTATCGCTTAAACGCGCTATCGTTTTTGAATGGTAACCGGAATATTGAAGTAGGATGAGGCAAATTTTTCATGGCTTGTGAGAGTTATTGGATTAATAATAAATCAAATAAAAAATAATTTTTAATATAGGCCTACCACGTTTTTAAAACGAACTGAAAAGTATAATAATAAAAAAAAAGAAAAAAAAAGAAAAAAAAGAGCTCGATTGCTCAAAACTCAATGCCAAAACACCTTGCAATGAAGATGCCATGATGGAGATGGGAAGAATGCGTCAAATACGACCTTCACCACCATAAAGGGCCCCATACACGTACCGGCAAGACTGTCAGTCTTGCCTGAACAGTCCGCCGGTGACCGGCGGCCTTAGCGTGTGTGGGGTCCGGCTGGACTGTCAGTTAGGACTGTACCGGC
This sequence comes from Aphrophora alni, assembly GCA_963513935.1. Taxonomy (NCBI): domain Eukaryota; kingdom Metazoa; phylum Arthropoda; class Insecta; order Hemiptera; family Aphrophoridae; genus Aphrophora; species Aphrophora alni. The sequence continues at coordinate 130,008,922 of OY740765.1, read as the reverse complement.
GGCCGGTGATCGAATGAAAACTCATCAGTTCAACCGGCTTGCCGGAAGGTAGCCGTTTTTTGGTAGCCCCTAATGCTAGTAATAAACCTAAAACGGCGTAATCATCGTCATCACTAGACATTTTGAACTATAAATAACATTCAGAAATAAATTTAAAACAAAAAACAAAACTAAACACTAATTAAATTATTCAAAACAAAACTAATTCTGGACACTAATTGGACGTCTTTAAACGGAAAGGAACCAAGCACCATTTTTACGAAATTGAGTTAGTGGTGCTATCTTGTAGAGAGCTATCGAATTTATATGGTCATAAAAAACAGTTGAAAATATCTGTTGTCATTTAAGCAGTAAAAAATAACAACAAAAAAAGTTAATTGCTGTATCCAGTATGCTGTAATAAACAGAAAGGAACCAAAAGCCATGGTTCTCTTTTCTCATTGGCTTACTGGAAACATCATACATGGCAAGAGATTAACATTTTTAAGAAAACCTCTAGAGGCAGACCTTGTTCTTCTGAAGCTATGTTTTCTTCTGACTTCTTCCTCGATGGCCAAATGGCAAAGGAATTTCTAAGCCCAAGATGAAGGACTTGAAGTCTATGCTTAGTTTAATACCAAAACCGTATGCAAAACCGTTCTACAGAAAATTTTTTGAGGATCCCAGTGTAATTGATGATATAGAAGGGTTTAATGAAGATTTGGATTTTGATATTGAGTTTAATGATGCTTAGCCCCTTGCAAATTGTATTTTAACATGTGATATTGACCAACACAGTGGGTACCATAATATGTTTGTTACACTATACAAAAATATCTAAGTTTTGTATGTTAACACAGTTACCTCTTTAATTTATTCAATCCTTACTCTATTTTGACTTAGTCTTACTATAAAGGGTGGCATTTTTATAGAAAAATACTATAAAACTAACAGATAATATGGACTTAGTTCCTTTAACAAAAATTGACAATTCAACAGCTCTTTTAAACAGAAAGGAACCAAACACCATTTTTCTTAATAACTATAAAAAAACACCTCCATTGCCATGACAACTGTTGATTTTAATTAAAAAATATATAAACCTTTCATTATAAACAATATCCAAAGACTTCACATAATTCAGGAATTTTAGACTCACAAAAGAGTTTAACCCTCATTTTCTCAAAACTGTACTGATGGCGCTTGGTTCCTTTCCGTTTAAAGACGTCCAATTAAAATACTAAACACTAAACAATTACACAAAAAAACTTTCAAATCTATTAACTTAAAACTACTAAAAATTTTCAACGCATGAAGAAATCAATGAGTTTTGATACGCTTGCCGGACAGAATTGAACTGAACGTGTATGGGGTAGTCAGTCCAACAGGCCGCTGGTCTCCGGCCGACTGTTCAGGCAAGACTGACAGTCTTGCCGGTACGTGTATGGGGGCCTTGTTTATGATACATTTACAATTTTTTAATGGAGAAGGATCTGACATTGTATTGTTTTAATTCATGTACATGAAAAAAATAAAATACATTTTGTTTACTTCTTTAGTTTGATTTTCTGAGTTACTAGACTAATAGAACTATTTTAGGTAATGTTTTGAATTTCAGACATTTGCAACTAAACAGGATGTGAAATGCATTGGGAATTTCCTATATATGTCCCTGTCAGAATCTCATCACTATATACAGAATCGATTGAAATCTTTCACCCGGACATAAGACTAAAAAACAGAAAATAATAAATCAAATAAATTTTTTTTTTAACCTGCCACGTTTTTAAAACGGACTAAAAAGTATAAAATAATTTTTCATGACCCTTCTACGTTTTGAGGGAGGATTGTTAGTGGCTATGGATATATTTGGAATACTTGGAGAGAAAAACGTGAGGCGCAGGCAATCTATGATAGTTAAGGAGGAGTAAATAAATTAAATTACAGTGAATCTCATTTCCAATTCACTGAAATTAGCTGTGAATTCATCCTGATTGTCTACTTGTATTTTTACTGGCTGCGCCCCACGTTTTTCTCTCCAAAATTGTCGCCACTAACAATCCTCCCTCAAAATTGTAGAAGGGTCATGAAAAATTATTTTATACTTTTTAGTCCGTTTTAAAAATGTGGTATGTTAAAAAAAAATTTTTATTTGATTTATTATTTCTGAATTAAGTGACAGTGCTTAGAAAAATATTATCTATGTGTTACTTATATAATGTTAACCAATCAGTATTTGGCTGTCATCTTGTGTTTGTATTAAGTTTGAACTAAATCTGATTTAAAAAAAATTATTGCAGTTATCTATCCCGACTATGGTCAAAAAAATTCCTATATAATAAAATTGATTAAAATAAGTCCACATATTTGGGGTGTAGAGCACTATACAGATGACAGACCTCAGAAAGGCATCATTCTAAAAACCTCTTTTTTTAACTCGGCGGATCTAAAAACGGATATATCAGCAAAATACTTGACGTCGATCTTTTGACCCTTCATATAACTTTCTCTATAGATACTATGTACAGTATAATGTAAGAAAGCAAATGAGTTATATAGTTACTAATATTTCAAAATTACTTGAAAGTGCTGTAAAATATTTCTACAAGATTTTGGCAGTTATAAGTTACAGGTTTTACTGGACTTTTTTTCCACCCTGTATATACAATTAGGCAGCAAGATAAAGAGCTGAGGAAAGCAGATTGAGGTTGTTGAATTATACACAACCAGAGACCTATGCAGAATTACATGATTTACTATACCTGTATACGTGTCCGTATGACAAATTGGGTAAGTACCATCATGATGTCTTTCAACCTGTTTTACATACATTTGATAGAAAGTAGTATATGCCTATTCCAGTAAACTACCAAGTTTCATGTTTGCACGCTTCCCCGTGCCTATCGTCAGTTGGTACAATGATATTTCTAGTTTACATCAGTAAAATATCAATATAAGTTGATTTAGACTTTCCGTTATCGTCCAAACATTAATAAACATAAAACATCTAAAGGGTTTATATAATACCAATCAAGTTAACATTTTGTTTGCATTTCATGTCATACACATCTCTCCGCTTTATGGGAAATATTATTTCTATTTCTAGATATCAGAAACTTGTCATCATTAAAGAATGATAAACATTCCTCATTTATATTTTAGCTAGTTTTATGTATTGGCCTGGAACACAGTTTTATGTCATAGGAATGACACTTTTCGTTTTAATCAATATTTGGAGATTAAACTCAAACAATAAAGAAATTAGATTTCTCAAAATTGGCTCTGATTGTAATAGTTTTGTTAAATACAACCACTAAGGTCTCAAAAATGTACAGAGATGTAAAAGTAGAATTATAATATTTCAATTGTTCTTTTTTATGGTTTTAAAGCAAAAAAAAAAACCACCACAGCTTTCACCTTCACAAAAAAGGTAACAAGTTAACAATTGTAAATTTCTGTAAAATTCAATAACAACAACATAACAAATTACAATACTATTCATAATAAAGATTCTTAATAAAAGAGCTTTGGAATAAGTTAACAATGAAAACTATGATAAATTCCATAATCAACAAAATTAAATATTACAGTAGTACTGTAAAAGGACCTTGCAACGAAATAACAATGATAAAATTTGATGAAGCTCAATAGACAACTCAATATTAAAGAGCTGTAAAGAGGCCCTGCAACAAACAAAAACCCAATCAAGCATCTCAGCATTATCCCCCAACATTGCTTGAATGGAATGGCCTAGGACAAATAATGTACTGTACACACTTCTCAGAACAACATAGTCAATTAGTATGTGCTTAACTGTTAGAACATTTCAACAAAATGGGCATCGTGGCAGATTCCCTTGTTCTATCAGAAATCCATGAGTAATCATGGAATGACTGATGCAAAAATGGGTAAGACAATTTTTCTTGATGACTGGGAAAAATAGATGTACTCCACGGATGGAGGGTATCACTGACTTCCCTCAGTTTATTGGACACAATATTTTCATTCTTCCTCCCATTGACAATGCAATACAACTGGTAATAAAAAGTCATATCCCATAACGCGCTGCATGACTGGCAACTGACTTGTATTGAGACGTTCTAGTCAAAAAAAAAAAAGAAGAAAACGGACTGTGGGCGCCATTCTGGAAAGTTAGATATTTACAATTCGACACAAGCAAGTCAAACCAACCAAATCTAATTCACAAGTAACTATCGGTCTAGAACTCCCTTACAAATAATAATTTTTTTTTTGATATGGTTTAATTAGACATTTGCCACCATTTATGTATATAAAAACCAATACACATGTTGAAAGTACGAATCAGTCCCTGTTATCAAGTGATAAACCTAGAACATGAGAATGTGAAAAACTATATCAACTACTGTATAATATATGAAATTTTTGATTAAACTATATTGATAATATGAACAATCCATTATTATCCAATAACTTTAATTCATTTTCATTTCAGGGGCTCACTATAGAGAGTACAAGCAAGGCAATCCTAAAGGATCATAGCTGGATCTACACCGTTTTTCACGTCATCTTGTGTTAAGGATAAAATAAAGCAAAACCTTAAAGTTTCGAAATATTTTAATAATATAAATGAGCTACAATTGTTTCGTCTTGCGGCATCATCGGGCAAATTTAAAATTCATCTTGTGTTAAATCCCTCTATTTCATCTCCCCCCCCTCTTTTCAAGTCCTCACTTGACCAACTCTTGTTTTTTTTCTGACCCCAATGTTATTAAAGTATTCCAGGGCTAAGCATCTTTATTTTATACTCTTTTCATCATTTTTTTGATAGGACGATGATGACCAAAACATTTTTCCGCTTTTTGACGATGATAAGAAAATAAATTCACATTTTGATAAATAATTTCCAATACAGAATTTTTTGGTAAAAGGTGAATCATTGAGACTTTAGAGGATACAATTTAATTTAAATTGTTAAGAGCTGATTTAGATCAAATCTACATTTTCCATTATGTTATTATGGCAGATAACCTAAAATTTAAGGTTAAGAAAATCAGTCAAATATTTGGTGTTAGGGTTGGATAATAAAAAAAAGAACATTGATCTTCTGTATAGAACCACCTCAACCCACAATGCAATGGATTAAAATGTGCTTTGCCATCTGTTGAATCTTGATCAGCTGTTGTTTTGTTAACACGTAAACATGAGTGTGATATCTAACTTTGAAACAATGAATTTTGCAATAGAAAAAAAAAGAAAAAGTTCTATGGCTATTGGTTTTGAAAATGAATATGAAGCGATATGGTGTTTTCAAAGAACTTACCCAAATGTGGTTCGTTCGTTAAGAAATCAATTCATAAATAGAAAATTATGTTACTAGAAACTGGAGCAGTTTCAAAAAATACGATAGATTTTCTAACACTGAAAATGAAGAATTTGCATGTGCTACTTTACTGAAATCCTCAAACAGGCCTAAATTAACTTAGAAAATCTTCATTCGGTACTGCTCTGCGAAGAGCACATCCAAAGCGGCCTCTCCAAAGTGGACTTCAGAATCATCTCCAATCCAAACAAGGATGATGGTAGTTCAAGCAAACTTCATTATAGTAAGGCGGCAACCGCTGTCTTGTAGCTGCTTGAGCAAGAACAAGTCAATGTTGCCCTAATACAGGAACCATTGGTGACTGGTGGCAGGTTTGCAGTGCTGCAATTCCAACTAGGGAGAACTGGCGTATCGTAAACCGAATAGTAAATACTGACAAAATTAGGTGGGCTATTAATTCTTTTCAAATCAATGGGATGGTGTCGTAAGGAAAACCTCAGGGTCAACCTTAATAAGACGACATTGATCCCATTTACAAAGAAGAAGATCACTCTGGATTTGAGTGATATCAAACTTTCTGGGACAGAACTTCCAAGCGCAAACAAGGTCAAATATCTAAGGGTGGTACTAGACACCAAACTAACCTGGAATTCGCACTTGAGGCGCACTACAGAAGAAGCCAACAAATCATTAATGGCAGCAAGAAGGACAGTAGGCCGAATCTGGGGACTAAGACCAGCAATGATGAGATACATCTAAACTGGTATTATATGACCTTATGCCAACCACTGCAATGGAAATAATACTTGGGGTTCAACCAATTGACCTGTTTATAATGGTGGAAGCAAGAAAAGCAGCCTACAGGCTGAGATGTAGTGGCGTCTGGAGAAACTCACATATGGAGCATGCCAGAATTACGGAAATAATTGGCAAATTGATTCTAAGTATGAGTACGGAAAAGATAGACATCAGATACTCGTTTTCAAGACCTTTAAAGTCGAGATGACCCATGAGGATGAAAATTACCTGTTCATGAGTTATCAGTAAAAAAAACAAAAAAAATTGGCAATAAAGCTGTTATAAAATATATAATTTCTACAAATCAGCTCTATCATTTTTGTTGAAATTTTAATGAAATGTGAAGCTTATGATCCACTCCTATGTATAATCACAAGGAATTAGTTATTTGTGTATTAAGGGAAGAAAGTAACACTTTGTCGCCCTGAGAGAGCATATTGACACACGAGCAGGAGCCGAGGGTGACAAAGAAGTTTTCTCTTCTAATACATACTAAGTTTTTTGCCACTTACAGTTTTGTTAAATAAGTACACAATATAATTTTAACAATTAATTGAAATGATAAATTATAACATTTGGTTGTTGTCATTCCGACTACTGATTATAATAAACAATTATTTAACTTACCGTCTCCAATATATTCCTGCATAGATGATTCGCTTAAAATTTTATACGATTCATGAATGTGTTGGAAGAGTTCGAAATATATAGGAATTTTAAAAATAAGAGCAACATACTACTGAATGAAAAACTCATTTTTAATTCTAAGGCATTATATGACATTCTACTAAAAAAGATAATCAACCACCTCTATCGACTAGTGTAGCCGACTATCATCAGCAGTTCATATCGGAATGTTGGGCCTGGTGAATCGAACATAACAAATTGATTGTAAAAAAAAAAAAAAAGTGTATTTGTGTGTTTTGTATGTTTCTTGAGTTATGTTGTTGATAAGAAATGATTATGTGTTTGTATTTAATAACTGACAAAGGACTATCCTACCAAAAATTAAATAAAAAACTTAAAAAATCAGTATACTGGAGACGGTAAGTTAAATAATTGTTTGTTTGAAATGATAAAATTAGACTTAAAGGTTTTAATTAACAAATCCTAATGGTGTTACTAATTGTGTAGCCTACTTTTGTACATAGTTATAGTACAGTTTTCACAGTTCCTGGTGTTGAAGCTAGCTGTGATCTGGAGAGGTACTCTCAAGGGTGTACCCAGGATCAAAACTAGGGGGGGGGGGGGCAAGCCATGGTCATTCAATATAAAATTGATGATTAAAATAGTTATTTCAAGAATTGTATTAAATTACAGCAACAAAATGTATAATAAAGATTTATTTTTTGCTTCCAGGGGGGGGCAGCTGCCCCCCTGCCCCTCGCTGGGTACGCTCATGGGTACTCTTTCAGAAGTTGCATTTGGAACATGGGAAGGTTGGTCTAAAATCTTGTATGGATAGTTACTATTTTATTAGTTATGGACTCTTCAATGTAGCCTTCTGTAACATTTGAGCTTTTCCATCCCCCATAATGTTTAAGTTGAGTTGTTTCCTTCTCCATTGAAGAGTAGTGTAGCTGATGTTTGACTTCTTCAGTTTGCAACAGACATTTTTATGTTTCAAAAATGGAGTTAATTTTTTGAAATCACTTATGTCAATATCATTTTTAATATTAATGAATATTAGACTCCATATATAAGCTGGATTACAATACGTTAGATTGCTCTGAGAAACAGACAGGCAAGACATGTCTGATATTTTTGTTGTTTGTTTAGTTTTCCACCAGGCCATTTACATTTCATACCTTTTTTTTCTTTCATATTTTCTCTGGATTTTGAAGATAGCCAATTACAGAAATATTTTTAGCTACATATGAAATTTCTGGGAGAGTACAGTCCTACAATCACTACCCATTGTTTAGTTACTGTTAATCTCAATAGTTTGTGGTTTTATATACAACATTACATGCAGAATGTTGTGTTGCCGTTTATTGTTGTAAACAGCTGATTTACTTTCTCTCTCACTGGAAGTTGTGTTGTAGGTTAAATGTTTAACTTTTACTCACTACGGAGACAAAATAGATCTTGTTTAACTTTTATTCCCTAGGGAGACAATGTAGATCTTTACTCTTTGTTTAGAGGGAGCAAAAAACAACTTTATGTGGTAGGTGGGGGGGGGGATATTACTGTTCAGAAAAAACAAACAAACCTTGGCAGCTGTCAGAAACAGGTCATAGAAATAAGTTTTGGCGCTTCTTTAAATATTATATTAAAGATAGCTTCCATGGTTCATTTTCACTTTTTTATTGACAACTACCACACTGCTATTTTTGGTGATTATTAGTTTTAGTTGGTTTGGGGATCACTGAATGAGAAAGTTTGTGCAATATTTATTTAGTTCTAAATCATTGGTTAAGTAATTACACCTTAACCTAATTAAAAAGAATATTGTTTTGCTTATCTTGTATTTAATTTGATTAGATTTGGTGTTTATTTACTAAGAGGGTCAGTTAGTTTTGTACTATTTGATGTAATAACAATCTATTTTTGAGAAACATTAGTTTTTTTCTTTATTGTATGTTTATGTTTGTCAAGAAAATAAATATATTTCGAATATTAGAGCAATTTTGTTAATATACAAAGACAAGGAAATATAGAGATGTGAAGGAGGCAAGTGATTTGAGTGTGGTAAAAAATAAACAAGTTGATGGATGATACTTACTCAACCATCATACAATGTGTAATAAAAATTCAGATCCTCTAAATTGCTCGACAAGTTGGTTTCTTGGGCTTAGTAAGAAATGTTAAATCGTAGTGGTAAATCAATGTGTCTAACCCAGTAGGGTAAGTTTGTTTAAAACAGTTGTTACACAAATTTCCTAAATCTTGCAATTGTGTTTATCACTACTTTCTTGACATTGGCTAACCTCATAAAAAAACTCTGCTAAAGCAGGCCTCAAAGCTATACAAATATGAGGAAGCCTCCACTCGTTATGTTCGTGTCGGTGATTTGGTCCTGCTGGATTTCGTAATTATATGAATATCACATTTTCTTGGAAGGTTGGGGTTTGAAATTATATTTTTAATAATAACTTCGCAATTTGTCATCATAGAAATGTAGGGTTGGTACTATTACATGCAGGATTGAAATCTGCAAATTTTGTATGTTTACTAAGTTGAATGACACAAGAGATATAAACAACAAAATTGTATAAATTGCTGCCACTTTTATATTTTCAATTATATATTTTTTTAAATTTCAATAGGGTTCTATATGAGTACACTATAGTTCCATATACAAATTTCATATTCCTATCTTAATTTTTGTGGCCGCTATCATCCTTATGTACAAACAAAATAACTATTTCGGTTTTCGGAGACTATGAAACGTAAAGATCAATAACAAAAGAAGTTTTAATTTTGGCGATAATCAAACTCGGTAAGTAAAAGGGTTAACAATTGACATTAAAAAATTTTTTTGATCATAGTTTAGTAATAATTCCACTACAAATATCATAAATTGTATAAAAATATACCTTTGGTTTACTGCAAAAAGTAACCAACTAGCAAATTGTTAATTCTGAGAAAACAAAGTTTTTATTTTTCATACAAGTGTTAAAATTCTAATCATCAATATAAAATCAAGTTATCTATTATAATAGTTATAATAAAGCAGTTTTAGCAGACAACACAATAAGCAATATAATATTACAAGATTATTTTTATAGAAAAGTGCAGTTGGTCACTTTTTGAAGTAAAACGACGATATAGATCATACCACACCTAATGATCAGTCTGGGAATTCAACACAACTGTTTTGATCTCAAATTCAGAAATATTGATTAAAAAAAGGTAGCTTGCATTCTAATAGACGTGTTGAAACCACTCATATACTTGCTTTTTATGAACGATATACCAGTTTGAGAAGATATCACCTGTACAGATGATATTTTTATCTTAGATGGAAGCAGCATCAAAGAGCAACTGGAAAACTACAAATTGTCATTGACAAAGTCAATAATTGAACTGAAAGATGGTAAATAAAGTTAAATGACACCAAATTTGTGTACGTATAATTTTATGAACTAAAACATCATATACTTTTCTGTGGTTATCATCCAACAAGTGATATCACATGAAAATAGTGTAAGATATGTAGCCTTGACACTAGATACAAAGTTGAGCTGGAAAGTGCATGTTAAAACGAAAATAACCAAAGGAAATACAAAAATATAATTTTATTGTTGTTTAAAGACGAAAAATAATGTCATTCTCGCTTTAAAAAACAAAGAAGAAAAGCATAAAATAGAGACACTTGAATAATTTAATAGCATCAGGGATAGAAGAGAAGAAGAGTTAAACATGAGACATGTGATGGATAAGGTGAAATAGAGGGATCTAACCCAAGACTGGAAGAAGAAACATGTAGATCCAGCTATAGTACATCAAGATAAGCACATCCATTCTTAATATACTGTAATACTCAATTTTTGAATTTTGCTTTGAGATTAAAACAAGAAAATAAAAAAGGAATTTTATGATTGGTCTAAAGAAAAGACAACGTAAGTCAAATTAATGACTGTAAATAATATTAAAACAAGGGGAATAAAAATTAAAATAGATTTCCAAAATATAAATTTAAGGTAAATAATGTTTAGTTATAAGATATAATAAATTTTAAAGTGAGATATTGTATTGTGAAAATAGACAATGCTTGTCGTCAAGCAAAATGATTTGGACAATGTCCGTGGGACCAGAAATGTGAACGTATTGAAAGTATGCTGAGTTGGTAGATCTGAAAAGGACGCTTAGTTGAGATGCTAGGAATAAGTCAGTCTAGGGGAGGCGTCTGAAGTTGTAAGTCGACGTCTGAAATGATCAGATGTGTGTGTGAGAGTTACGCATTTTTGAAAGAAAATTTTTGTAGAACGATGTAATTAATGTTTAACAGTTGTACGTCGGCGTCTGAAATGGTAAGACGTGTTTTTGAGTTCAGTCTAAAGCCGGCGTCTGACGTGGTCAGACGCATTTTTGTGTGTGAAAAGGTACAATTTTTGTAGAACAATGTAAGGTAAAATGAAAAATAGATGATTTAAGAAATGAACGATTAAAGACAGTGTGTAATATCGAGAAGTTGTTGTTCTAAAAAATTGTAAAAAATAGACATTAGGCTTCTTAAAAGTAAAATGGACAATGAAATAAGAAAGCATGACGTGGTAGAAAATGTATTCGTTTTATGTGAACAATCCTAAAGGTGTTTTAATAAAAGAGACAGTGGACTTTTATTTAACTGAACTTTAAGTGAATGGAAGAGAAAGAATACGGGATGGTTTGCAAAAAATAGTGAATTCCCAATGGAGATGATCAACCTGTTCACAAATGCGAGGAATGGCGGATTTCTGCCATCAGCCAGGAGGCTTCATGTTACAAAGTGGTAACATATACAACAGACAATATTAATACCATTTTATAAAATTGAAACAATATTATTTTATTCATGTTGCACAAAAATATTAATTGTAGAATTTTTAAATATAATTAAGATGTTCTAGTATTTTGTTTGTTCAGTAAATGTAAGTGCTTTTTAGATAAATGATTTTTTTTTCCAAAATAATATCATCACTATTTGTAGATATGTAAGTTTAGATTTAGTTTATAAGCCAGACCCTCCGATGATGATGATAACCATATTATCGAAATGTACATCAGAGCATTTAGTGGAAATAATTAATAAAGAACAATTAATCAGATAATTGTGTTTTATTTTAAAGTTTCTAGTGATTGTGGTTAGGGGCAAATTCGAATAATTATTGTGAATTTCTTCATAGTTTTTATACAAGATTGTATATCAACTATTTTGTTTATTCACAAAACAAAAATGTGAATAAATAGCAATATATTCTCTCTTACAAAAACAGCAAGTAATGATCATATTCATAATTTTTGTTATTTTTATTATTACTTTCCAATAGGAGTATTTCTCTAAATGTCAAAAAGGTTATGCACCTCAGATTTCTGCACCATTTACAGAAGTACCACAAAATGTGAGGTTGGAATATTAACTAAGGTATCTAATTTAAAAAATAAAATAGCACTAAAATTATTAGATAAATCCCGCCAAAATCTGATTTGTGAAATTCATAAAAAGACATTAAAAAAAAAAAAAAAATTGTAACAAAATTAGAGTTAAATTATATATGTCTAAAATACACAAATTGTTTGTAGTAACTGGGAAGTATAATTTCAAATGCAACCACCATCCAGATTAAAAGCCCTAAGAAATTACAATTAAGAGCTTCAATTGAGCTTGATATCTGAAGATCTTTACAGAAGTTTAAGGTTGGGTCAGTTTTAAGATTGGTTGTCGTGGAACCATCGATTGGCCTCCACAACCACCTGCTTTCACATTCGTGGATATTTTCTTCTGGGGTTTGTCAAGGAGAAAGTGATGGGTTTCTCTAAACAACATAAAACAATTGATCTGTGAGACATTTCATGAAATCAACAAAAACAAAGATCTTGGACATTAGTGTGTAACTCTGTTCATGAAAGATTGTGTCAATCAAAATGGCCATCAGTTTGAACATCTATGAAGTTAAATTGTTTCCCCGATCATGTTATTATTTTTTACAATTGTACATAATCTGATTCAATTAGAACTGTTAGAATAATTCAACAAAGTTATAAAAGTATGAAAAATAACTTCCAACTGCTAGCCAAATAATATGATCAAACTTGTATATTATAATGGATATATAATGCTGATTTTACCATCTATTAGAACGATTTTGTTGTAAATTCTAACACTTTTTACAAAATTAAAACAGTCAGTTGTATATTATTTACAAATACATGGGGTATTAAAAGTTTGCTTCTTAGCAAAATGTTTCTTACAAGTTCAGTTGTAATATCTTAATGTTATTTTTTTAAACAAATTTTATATTATACATTTTTTGCCTCATGTTACAGATACAATTTCACTTTTAATTTAAGCCTATAAAAAAATCTAATACATCTTTCAAAAGTGTTACTGTATTTATTTGTTAGCCTATCAGTTTTATACTTCTTAACAATTACTTGAATTTATCTTACCTTATTTTAGCATTTATCATCAACTATCTTCATATAGGATATAATAAAACCGTATTTTTACTAGTGTTAAAGCATGACAAATGAAATAGATAATAGTAGACATGACACAATATGGGAATGGAGGAGGAGAGTGTCAAACATAATGAGAGGGGAGAAGAGTGAAAATATTGATTCAGTTTCGCCAATATGTCTTCACTAGAATGTCATTGAACTAGTAGGTCAATATTTCATTTTATTAATCTGTCAGTTTGTTTACTTTCTCACATGGATGTAGTAAATTTAGAAGCTATTTTGATATTTTTGTAAATATATAGGCTACACTCTTGACTCAAAAACTGTGATGTTTTCACTGTTGTTGTCAGTAGCCTAAAATCATATGATTTTAAGCAGTTTTATTCAAATTTGAATGAACTGTATAAATTTGTGATCACACCTCAAGTAAAACAAGTTTATGGATATCATCATGGTACTTACCCAGCCCCATCATACAAAATAATAATACAATCTCCTTTAAATGTAATTGCTCAAAAGTTAGTATTTTGGGCCTAGTAGGAAATTTTATTGCTAAATCAAAGAGTCTTATACAGCAGGGTAAGATTGATTAAACCAGTTACACAGATTTTCTGAACTTTATAATTATGTAGGCCTACATCACTACTTTCTTGACATCAACTAGTCCCGATGTGTATATATTAAAAATGTCCACTTGTGTTAGTGTCTCAGCCTTAGTTATACATATGTGAAGGAGCCTCCACTTGCTACGCTTGTTCGGTGACTCAGCCCTACTGGATCTCGTAACTATACAAAAATCACATTTTCTTGGGAGGTCAGGATTTGAAATTACATTTTTGACAATAACTTTACTATTTGACATTGTAAAGAAGTGAGGTTGGTACCATTACATGCCGAAATGAAATTTAAAAGTGTTTATCTTATTAGATTTTTCTGAATTTCAATAGGATTGTATAGTCCCCTTTTGTACTTATGTACAGACGATAACGACGACAGATGACATGTCAAAAATTACTTTTTATGTTTCCTGAGACCAAATAAACGTGAAGATCAGTCAAAGTTCAAATTTTCAACGATTTCCAAACTTATCCTACCCATACTTTATATACTAGTATAAATAATAAAAAATACACTTCATAAACAAATTAGAAAATACCAAAATGAGCCCTTGAGGAACTTTAAGTTCTTTTTTCCAGATTACTCATGAATTGTAATTTTTTTTACATGCAATTTGGCACATTAAGTTCACATTTTTCCAAAATGGCTGACTGATTTTTTAACATATTTGAACTAGGAAGTGGTAAATTTTCAATTATTAATAACAACTCCAAATTATTATTTTTGTGGAGGTACTTGTTGTTTAGGTATAAAGACAAAATCAGAGTTTTCATTTATATGCCAACAACTACTCAATTTAGATTTTTTTCTGTATGAGAAAATATATACATAATTTAGTTTCTACTGGTTTTATTATTTTGTATCTATTTTTAAATTAATTTTTTTCCATTACAAAACGAAATGTTATTGTAGAGCAAAGGAAAAACATTTTGAAGTCGTTTCCTTTTTAAAGGTAAAGTGAACATGTATTGGAAGTTAAAAACAGGAAAAAATAATACAAGTTTATTATAATAGTTAAGGGAGGAGGAGCTCAGAGCTACTCCCTCCCCACTTTAAATTTTAAGCATTGCCATATCTTTCCTTCAAGCACAATTTTCAGGGTGTGTTGAATTTTAAAAATGTAATTCTAAATGTGCTTTGAAAGATGTTTTAATTCAGGAATTGGCTATCGATAATGCCAAGTTAATTGCGTTTCACGTTATGTTTTGCGAGTTTATTATTTTTAAAATTTATTTATTATATTTTGTTGATACAGATTTATCTCTACAACTAGAATCTATAACTATGGTAAGTGTTTGAAATTGTCTAAAACTTTTCTGTAAATAATTGTAACTTATATTACAAGTTGGGTTTTTAATAAAAAAAAAATTTTTTTGGTGAGTTTCTCAAAATAAACCTAACTTTTGAGCTATTTTTTTCGTAAAAAAGTTTTTCCCCCAAAAAATTTCCGAAATTGATATATTTTTTTACCAACCCTTTTATTTACGACATCACAAAATTTTTGTATGATATATATTTATGCGTTTTTGTGATGTCTTGGCGTCGGTTACTGCACATTTTTTGATTCTTGACATACTAACTCCAAAATAATGCAGTAGACATTACAGTTGTTCATTACATAGATTTTAGGCTACCTTCTGTGAAATATAATATGTAACAGGTTAGGTGTTGGATAATATTACTATTTTGGTAAAATTTTCAATATAAGCCTATATTTTATCTACATTTCACTTTTTTCATAAAAATATCATTTTAAAAATTGATATATTTTTTTACCAACTTTTACTCACAAATAAATTCCAAAACTTTTGAATATCTTGAAAAAAATTAGATAAATTTGGTTATATGGTGCACATGACAAGGGCATTTTTTAAAAAGTTTTCTCTTTTATTACCACACAATTTTTGATTCCTGACATACTAACTTCAAAATTTTACATCCAAATATTTTTTTCATTTCATAGATAAATTCTATGCTCCTTTCTGAGAAAATGATACATAGGAAGTTGGGTTTTGGGTAATATTAATATTTTTTATGAATTTTTAAATTTCTAAAAAAAACTATTAAAAAACTCAAACGGCCTGCCACTATATGAATTTATGACCAGTTTCAGGGTTAGTCAATAGTAGAATTTAATTTTAGAGGCAAATTTAATAATATGTATGGTGGAGATATAATAAAATTTATAACAAAAAATCGAGTCTGCCAGTTGAATGCAAATCTTATAAGCTATATTTTTTGTTGTTGTTAAACCCAAAATCCTCTTAGTTATGACTTTAAAAAAAGAGCAGGGCTGGCCTTAGGCAGGGGCGACCGAGGCGGCCGCCCCAGTAACGGAACACTTTTAACCTGACCAACAAATGAAAAAATCCTCACTACTATATTTTTCAATACAAAATTTTTGCAGTAGTATTTTAAAACAATAATTAAAATCAGGATAGAAACAAACTTTTATGTTTCCTATATCGTTGCCTTTGTCTTTTAATGCAATTTATGATGATATAATTATTCCATACTGCGTTTCAGCTGAAATTAAGCCCTGAATCTTAGTGGCAGGGGGGTCAAATTGGTAATGTTGCTCCAGGCCCCGCACCAGCTAAGGCCAGCCCTGAGAATGAGTATAAAATTATACTCATAGCCATCAAATATTTTAATAGCGTCAGGGTCAGAAGAGAACAAGAGTTTCAGAGAGATATTAATTAAGACTGATTTATTCTGTTATAATTTCAATGTTTTTGTATAGTGAATAATATTTGTTGTATATTGTATATATTTTGTTTAGCTAATGGAGCAATAATCCGAGATGAAGAACTTGTGTCTTAAATAAGGATAGATGAATTTTTTAAATCAAATAACAAATAGTAACTTCAGTTATATATTTATAATTTGTTAATATAGAGGCAGTAATAGTTATTTAAAAAAAAAAGAATACTAATTTAATATTGCACATAAATTGAATTTACAATCAAACTTCCAAATAATGAACACTGCTAGGACCACATAAAATGTCCACTATTGTGAAGTGTCCGTTATCGGGAGAGATGCAGTTATATTATACTCCGGCTGAACGCATGGTAAACCACTAGAGTAGCATCTTGTAACGATATTGAACATGTTCAGAAAATTTAAATGGTGAAGCTAAATTATATGTTCATTAACCTTCTGTATAATAAAGCACATTACTTTAATGGATATACTGTCAATAAAAGTGAAATAAATTAAACATTGGTATTGTTTAACGACTGTCTACTGTATTATAAAAGTTTTTATAGTACAACAGGCATAGTGGTTTTAATCTCACAAAAATTGACAATAAAACATAAATTTGTAAATTAAATTATATTCTGTATTTATTAATAATTTCGTACTATAGTACTGAATAAACAAAGAGGCAAATTAGGATAATGTAAATTTTAAAATGGATAAAATCTAACTATGTAAGATTTAAAGTTAAACATTTTAGTTTGAGATATAAGATAGTAACCATACTACACACAGTTATCATGGGAACTTTATTGAAACTGAATGCTTAAGGGCCACTGATGACTGCTGTATAAGACACAAAGAAAGCAAACCTAGTTTCCAGGAAGTAACCTTCAGGGTAATCACCCAACAGATATTGCAATGTGTGTTTCGAGATATCTACAAATTCCCATAAAACTGTGATATTTAATGCTCACCGTCTATTATTCTGAAGTTTCAACTGACCCTTTGCCCAACAATTTCATGTCCGTTTTTGGGAAAGTCCATTATTTAAAAACACTACGAAGCCCAGAAATACATGATCTGTCAGGGAATACAAAAATGTCCATTTATTAGAAGTGCCCGTTAAGGGAAATTTCACTGTACAATTAGTTGAACAACCTCAAATGAGGCTTGAAAATAAGTCAGAATAACTATATTAATAGAATCACAAATATATTTTTTAAATGTCCAATAATTTATACTCATTTTAAAAATGAAAATAAATATACAAAACTTACCTTGAAAACTCTTTTAATATACGTCAAGGGACAAGTATTTGGATTCCTTTAACAATATGTATCATCACACAAATAGCATTTTGACACGCATTCCTCAAACTTTAACATTTCTAAATTTCTCATCATCATAATTTACGATTAAATACTACGCTACAATTACTTCATTATGTCATTTCACAAAGAAATGTCACTTTTTATGACAGCAATAATTTTTTTCAATGATTACATACAGATAATGAACAATAACTAATCAGTTTGAATAGAGTCATCATGGTACTTAACCAGCCCCATTATCCACCCCCCCCAAACTCTCAGTCATCATTTTTTTATTAAACAAGTTCACACATAGGACATCATGGTGCTTATCCAGCCCATCATACAATGTAATTTAAATCTGCAAATTTGTATCTAATTTAGTGTGTTATAACTAGAAACAGGATTGGAAAAGATATTTATTTATATATTACGAATGAATTTAATTTACATAATACAAGCGGTTCGTTTGCCTCAACATCCTAGGAATTCAGATGGTAAAATTTTTTTTTGTATAAAGGATGGAAATTGTTAGGTAAAAAATGGCATGGACCTGGTGGTGGAGTGGGTTACAAGATCAGTTGATGTATATATTAGACCCAGTCAAAAAGTAAGATAAATTTGTATTCTGGTAGCAAGGGGGTCACAGTATCATCAACTATATTGTTCCTTAGACCTTAAAACTCGACATTAGGTCATATCTTTATCATAAAGGTCACTTTATGCTAAGGATACTTTTTGTGCTCTCTGTGTAATCTACAACAGATTGAAAATGTTTTCCATTTTGTTGCTAGATGTCCCGATATTGGCCCACTTTAGAATATTTTGGTTTTTAAAAGGGGAATTGAATAAAGAAGAGTTTTTAGAGCTTATGAATGGAAGGGATTGGCTAGGGAAATTTTTAAACAAGGCTAGGAAAGTTAGATGGAATTTGATCACAGAATTTAACTATTCATAATTTTGTTTTGTGTTGCTCTTTTTCAATATTTGTCTTTTGGCAGACTCCACATATGTTTCTTTCTTAGTTTTTGTTGTTTAGTTATTGATGTTGTGTATGGTTACTATGTAATGTCTGTGTAGATATGTGGTACAAGTGTATGGGTGTGTAATGCATAATTTAGCATTGAACACTATTATTGAAGAATGTAAATAATTAAATTGTTAATGATTATTTTATATCAGTCTGCATATTTTGAATATTTCTTTTTGAATATTATTTCATTATCATTATTCTGCATTGTATATTTTTTGTTCAGCAACCCAGCTGACGAACTATTGATCAAGCTGTTGTGTTTTTATAATTTGTACATAATAATAAAACACTAATTATTATTATTATTATTGTGTTATAAGTTGAATAGCACAAGAGATATGAGGGTCTACATAAGCAAGTTTATAGTCCCTACATCACACTTCATATTCCTATCCTAATTTTTATGGCCACTATCGTGGTTACGTACAGACAATGAACATGACATACAAAAATAACATTTCATGTTATGAAATGTGAAAATCAGTCAAATGTAAGTAGACATTTTTTGCAATTATCAAACTTACCCTATATTTCATATAGTACTTATTAGGGGGGGGGAGAGAGAGAGTGAGAGGGAGAGGGACAGGGAGAGAGAGGGAGAGAGAGGGAGAGGGAGAGGGAGAGGGAGAGGGAGTGAGAGAGAGAGAGAGAGAGAGAGAGAGAGAGAGAGAGAGAGAGAGAGAGAGAGGGGGGGAGAGGGACGGAGAGAGAGAGAGAGAGAGAGAGAGAGAGGGAGAGAGAGAGAGAGGGAGAGAGGGAGAGGGAGGGGAGAGAGAGAGGGAGAGAGAGGGAGGGAGAGAGAGGGGAGGAGGGAGATGGAGAGAGAGAGGGGGAGGGAGAGAGGGAGGGAGAGAGATGTAATCCTAGACTACAAGAAAAAGGTGCAATGTATGAAATTTTTAATTTCAAATTTGGTAATAACCACGATATTATTCAACATAGAGAATTTGGATTAGTACCATAATATATAAAATTAAGAATACACATATACTGGACCTACTTTGGCGTGTTATAAATTTAATTACTCAAATTAATCTGAAAAAGAAAATGTATATATTGTTTAAATCTTCAGAATATTAATAGGTATTTCAAGGTATCCAGCTAAATTAAAAATTCTCATACACTTTACGATTTTTTTCTACATATCTTCTCTGTACAAATTTAAAAAACAAACCAGAGAGTGATGGACTCACACAAAATTTTGCTATTACCTTTGTTAAATATAATATAAAAGAAATCATAATTCTGTAGTATTTATAAATTAATCTTATTTGACTGTATTTTGTATTAGAAAGATTTACGCTGTAATCCTGTATCAATGTGTGATATAGACGATTGAAAATGTAAAATATTTCCAAGTTTAATCTGTTAGAGTACGGTAGTTCTAAAAAAAATGTGTGTATAATAAAGACATCTACTCACGCATGAATTAGTTCCAATATACAGTGTATCCAGCTCATAGGGTTCTTTCATCACTGGGGAGAATTTTCAATCAGATAGAATAACTTTTTTTAAATGTTATAATTACTTTGTGAAGTCTTAACGATTTTTGTTTTTACTGTGGGACATTCCATGCCAAACCAATCAGTCAGTAAACTTGATGATCTTAGATTTTCATAATACTTTCAGAAATCATTCTTCCCAAAGGTCTAATTAAATTTTTAGAAAATTTGAAACCTGTTATGTAATTAATTTTCAAAATCTCCAAAAAAACATGCATTTTTGCTTGAGCTAACATTTTCAATTTTGAATAACTGCAGTTCTTAAAGAGTTGTTTTTCATTTCATATTAAAGGAAATTTCATAAGATTAATTTGACATGCCATCTGACCATGTGGGTGAAAAACACAATTTTAAGAAATTTACACTAATATTCTTAAAATTTAAACTAGTCCAAATGTATTATTTAAATTTCTATTTTTTATATATGCGTTTTCCACTTTCTAAAAAAATTCATATACAAAGAGTTAGGTTGTATAAGCAGTACAATGAGGGGCCAAATGAAGTCATAATTAAATGTAAAGATAATAACAAAATTAGCCCTTTTATGGTGGGTAAAATCATAAAAAAATCATCATAAGGACATTGATCATATTAAAAGATCTGGTAAAAATCTAACTGTTATTTGCAATAATTATATTGCTGCAAATAATTTAATAGTCACAACACTTAAAACAATACACAGTTTTTGTTCTATCAAATAGAATTGAATGTGTAGGAGTAGTATTTGCAGAACAAGATGTTACAGAAGAAGAAATACTATAATAAAGTTGTAGTATTTATCCCATTCTAAATGCACAAAGAATCAAAAAAAGAATAAAAAAGGAACTAGTAAATACACATTTCATCAAAATAATTTTTGATAGCGAAAAATTACCTGAATATATTATACTTAATTATGTAAAAATTAATATAGAACACTACATACCTCCAGTTAAACAATGCTACAATTGTTTTTCTTTTCGTCATGTTGCAAACTCGTCTTGTAAGAAAGACAGGATTTGTAGAGTATGTGGGGATATATATCATACAGATGAATGTACTAAACCCCCCAAATGCATTAATTGTACAGGTCCTAGTATTAGTAATAGTTGCCCTGAATACATTAGACAAAAAACATTCTTGAACGTATAAGTATTTTCAATGAATCCTGGCAGTTAGCTAATCAGTTCCATCCAACAGATCAAAATTATTCAAAGCACAACAGAATAACTTATAAACCAAAAATTTTTGCAGAAGTAACAAAATTAAAATTACGTAGTGAAGAGGAATTCCCGAACTTACCTTCTTCTTCATATCAAAACTTCTACCATGAGAATAGGCTTTCACACCTTCCTGTACAGGAATATCCTGAAAATTATGAGTATCATATAAGTAAAAGAGAATATACAATGCCCCAGTATATACTGGTACAGTAGGGCCCCGATTATCCGAGGTTCCGGTTTAACCGAGTGTTTGTATACTGTACAGTAGCATAGGGAGCGAGCGGAGTGGGGTGACCGCTGCTACTGTGCCAAGGTCATTGACACAGCCCTCGCGATTATTCATTCGTTCTCTCACCAAACTGCATGTAGTCCAAAGCGCGCTACTGTCCGTTTTTCTTTGGCTCAGTCAATGTCTTGTCACAGTCTTGGTGGGTTAGTCACGCTGTTACTCGGACAGTATTTTGTGATGTTTTACTTTTATGTTTTCATTATGAGCTCTTCACGTAAAAGAACTGTTGTGAGTTTAGAGACTAAACTAAAGGCTATTAAAAGTCTAGACAAAGGGGAATCGATTAAAAGAGTGGCTGCAGATTTAGGTGTTGGTGAGGTAACGGTTGGTGATTGGAGAAGAAAACAGGCTGATATTGAAAAGTGGTATTCGCAAAAGGACAACGAAAATGACAGCAAACAAAAAACAATGAAAACTGGTGAGTTTGAAAAAACATCAAGCGCCCTTTTTATGCGGTTTACCCAATTATGGAGAAAGGAAGTCCCATCAATGGGCCTTTGTTACAAGAAAAAGCCTTTGAATTCCACAACAAGTTTAAAGATGGAGAAGAGGAGTTTATAGCAAGCAAAGGATGGTTGCATCGCTAGAAAACCAGGTATGGAATTAGAGAGCTAAATATTTCAGGTGAAAAACTATCATCCAATCATGAAATTGTTGTATCGTTCAAGGACCAGTTTAAAGCTTTGATTGACCAGGAAAGTTGTCACTTCAGCTGATTTTTAATTGTGATGAAACGGGATTAAATTACCGTATGCTCCCAACAAAAAACATTTGCCTCCAAACAAGAAGCTTCTGCTCCGGGGTTTAAGAAATCAAAAGACAGAGTTACACTTTTGGCTGGTTAAACGATGAAACAGGATGGAAATAAAATAAGTCACGCCGAGGTCTTCAAAGCCATACAAAGTGCTATTGACTATTTAGAGCAACAGGCAGAAACAACTTCGACGGATCTGCTGCTGCTTCGTTGACTTCGAGAAACAGCTGCAAAGAAGCGGGCCAGTTCAGTAAAGCAGAACACTCTGATGAACTTTTTCAAGAAGTAGGCTTAGTTTTAAAATTCAATTTTCATTGGTAAAGTACCAGTACAAAACAGTTTTCAATACTGTAGCTCTTTTTAAGTGTATTTTCATATTCACCATTGACCTTGTTTTAAATTTGTAGGCTAGAATTTTGATTTACAAAAACTGTATTTTATTTGCTGTTCAGTACAGCATATTTCTGTATTTTTTTAAATTATGAACGTAATATTTACTACAGTGCAGTACTGTGGGTTTCGTAATAAATTGAACTCAATATTTTAATTCAATTTTACGTCTTTATTTATTACTGTATCAACTCCAAAACGTCTTTGTAACGCCCGTTACACAGATCAGCGGCCAAAAACGCACACACTACCATGGATTTCAATGGCGGCGGGGGACGCTCTCGTTCGCCGGTCTGTCTTGCCCGTGTTATCCGAGTGTCCTCTAGTCCACATTAGGTCGGATAATCGGGGCCCTACTGTAAATCATTTAGGACAGAAAATAATGGTAAACCTAAAAATAGTTCACAGGGCAATGTAAACTTAGGAGAAATAAATAACAAAAACCATACACTTATAACCCAACTTTTAGTGAGATTAATTTTAATAAGCCGCTTACTAAATCAATGGAAAACAAGATTCCTCCTATTAAAAGGGAATCTCTTATATCACTTTTACGAAACAAATCTAAAGTACTAAGAAATAAAATTCAAGAGGAAAAAATTATAAATAAAATAAAATTGATATCTTAGCTGAATTTTTTAAGAATATATGAGAGGATAGTACAAAAATTACACACCAGAGTAATTTAAACACACTTCCACTACCTATACAAACTAACAATAAGTGAAGAGTAGGTCACAATAAATCTGACAACAATATAACTCTACAAAATAACATTTGATAATTTTAATATTTTTCAGTGGGATGCAAGGTTATTAAAGCCTGTATGGCTTGAATTAATCAATAATTTTATTCACAATAAAATTCACATAGAAATTATACAAGAAACTTGGTTGACCTGTGAGGATAAATTGTCTGATACCAATTATCATTTGGTTATGTTAGATAGACTAGATGGATATGGGTGAATTGCCTTCAAATTACATAAGTCAATAAATTTTGAAATCATAAATGAATATAATACAAATGATAGCCATCCAAATTAAAAATCTTAATAAACCAATAAAAATATACAATATTTACAGTACAAATAACAAAAAAAATTATAAGTTCTGGCGTAAACTTTTCTCCGAAGATGGTGGTTATACAATTATCAGTGGGGATGTGAATGCATTTCATCCATTTTGGATGCCAAATAAAGCAGTTAGTAAAGATAATATAAAATTTAAAGAATATAGTAATTCCGACTTTATATTAGTTAATGATAATAATTACACTACGATGCCAAGTTAATAAACTTTTGTGTTTATAAATTATAAGTTTATACATTTATAACTCCTAATTTATACCCATCACTAATAAAATGGGAAGTCAATAATAATGATGCCATGGGAAGTAATCACTACCCAATTTACATTCAATTGAAAATAGATTAGACGGAGCAAATAATTTAGGTCATAATCAAAATTGCAATTAAAAAAAAAAAAAAAAAAAAAAATTAAAAGGCCACCTGGTCTCAATATTCAAGTATGATCCATGAGAAGGTTCAACATATATCAAACTTACCAACACATATGCAAATTGAAAAATTATATATCATACTGAAAACTATAATGGAAACAATTCCGAACTTAAAAAATTCTTATTGTAAAAATAAATTAGGGTTCTCACCCAAACATTGATGGACAGAGGAAGGTTCCCTTGCTGTTGCACAGAGAAGGTTAGCTTTTAAAAAATTTTAACTTGAATACGCCTTCAGTTAATTATAATAAATATCAAATTGCTAAGTTTAAGGTTAGAGAAACCATTAGAATTGCTAAACGACAAGGTTGAGTAGAGACATGTCAAAAAATTTCACTAAAAAATATTTCCATTTATGCTTGGAAAATTGTGAATACATTAAAAAATAAGCCAATTCTAATTATTTTAGACATTGAAAATAATGAAGAGTTAGGTTTTTAAAACATATAATTCCAGATTATGTTCCACAGAATTCTGAAATATGTTCACCCATAATAACAGAGACAAACCATTTTCTTGAAGTAGATATTTCAATGAAAGATCTTAAATTAGCTATTTTATCTAAGAAAAAGGATACTGCACCTGGTATAGATGGAATAAATTACACTAGGATTAAGAAACTCCCGGATAGGGCTCTTGAAATTCTTCTAAAGACATATAATGACATATGGAATGGTAAAATAAAAGTTCCATCCAGATGAAAACATTTTAGGATTATAGCTTTATTGAAACCAGGGAAAAATAAAAAAGAAGAATCTTCATAAATATAGAGTAATTTCTTTAATTCTATGCTTTATAAAAATAATGAACTCTATGATTAAGTATAGATTAGAATGGATATAAACTAGATATTATACCAGAATCATAATTTGGTTTCAGAAAAAAGAAAGGCTGTTCTGACTACATGATAACTTTAGTGTCAGATGTGTATAATGCCCTAACACACAATGAAATGATGGTTGCTGTCTCATTAGATATATCTAGTGCATATGATAAAGTTCACTTACCAACCTTATTCCAGAAAATGTACAAATACAGCATTTCAGCCAAATTTATTATATATTGCAGTCTTTGGTTATCGGATAGGCTTAACTAAAATATACCCAAACTACTCATGTACCCATTTTTACAAGCAAAGATTTACCACAAGGAAGTGTATAAAAAGAACACTAAACTGTTGTAATTGATTACAGAGGATGGATCTGTGTTGAGTACTGAACCACATATGAAACTTTTATTATTTTTGTCATAGTTATTATTCAATTTATTATATTCAGTTATATATAATAGAATTTTAGTTGCAGTATTTCTAAGGAAAATGGATAATTTTCGGCAAATCTGCAGGTAACACTGTTTAATTTGACACCTAAATAATTAAAATCAGCCCTATAGTAAAAAAATATGCAACTGTCGCAGAAATTCCTTAGCGAATTAAATATAAGATTATATTACATGAAGGTGCAATTGTTAGATGGATATTTTCTCTGATTATTGACAAATTGGTAAGGAAAAAGGAAAAAAAAATAGTAAAGTAATACAAATTTGATGCTGACCTTACAATTTTATTAAAAGATTCAAGAGATATATTTAATATTACAGTACACTTCACCATATTACAATGAAACAGTCCACATAATTATACGGAAACATTCTTGGCTTCTTTCTTAAAGACTAAATATAACACAATGATATAAAATAGATTAAAAACCCTGCAATATCTCACTCATTTATCCAAAGCTACACAATCAAATATTTGTAATAATAAGTTATTGTTTAGTGAAAATGAAACATGGAAAGATCCAATAAAGTTAAGGTAACTATGAAATATTCATTGCACCTCAATTTGTCATTATTAACAAAAAAGAAAAAAAGAATGTTAATAAATAAATATTATGCTTGATTTATGAGATAATATTATGTTTATTATGAGATAAAAAACACTTCAACGACAAAGTCACCTTCTTTATTTAGAGTTATAGTTTAGTTATTGTTATTGTTTATTTAGCTCATGTATCGCTGAGGATGGTGACTTTGTCATTGACACACGTTTGATTAAGTAAACGTATTTTTTTTGATATCTTGTTGTTCAAGTTTTATACTATCTAAAAAAATGTTATAAATTAATAAATGTGAAAATAAAAAATTAAAAAACGCAACACCATTTATAATAATATATCGTAACTTAACCTAACCTTGCATGATTGAATTTGATGTAAGTAATGTTACAATAATTTCAAGTCATAATTAAGACTACTGTAAGAGAACAGCACATTATCTGCCTAAACAACAACATAAAAACATTGCCTCAGTAGATAACAGCAACTACATTGTAAAACTATTTAGGGTTCCTAACAAATACAGTCTGCAAAATTGTAAAAAAGCACATTTTTATAAATGGTAAATAATCGACTGTACCTGACCCATCTTGTCCTAGCACTCAGGGGTTCAATTATAGTGAGTACGGGCTTTAAACAACAAGAATACAACTTTTCTTAGATGTAAAATATTTGTTTGTGAAAGTTGTAAATCCTGTTTTTTAATTGTGAATAGTTATTTTTATAAAATATAAAAAATAAATAAATTATGTTTAAGTTTTTTAATTATAGTGGCTTCCTTTGAGTACATTCAACCCAAGTGGTAGCAAGCTTTCCAATACAAACAAATGTATTATTTTTTGTAGTTCTCCTTTTAGTTTATCATCCTAGACTTTAATAAACAAAGTCATGAATAGTATAGAAAATGAGGGTTATGGAGCACCAAACCTGCGCCAGAACCTTGGCAGACTTTGTGCGGTCATATTCGGCCAAGCCTGATTTATCAGGTCCCGTTAACGTGGGAGATCAGAAAAAAGCGAAAAAATTTTTACACTTATAAAATCAATTATAACAATTTAATAGAACATATTAGATATTTATGAGAACAACGATACCATATGTACTTGGTTATGAGAACATACGGTATGACTCATCCTACTTACTACCTCGCTTCATCCTAATAAAACTTCATCTCTTGTATACTGAAGAGGGCCAAGTTCTACACAATATGAATGTGAATCAAACTACTAATAACCAAACTGTTTTTCTCAAAACGAGCAACCAACATTAAGACGTTACAGTTCTACATAAGGAGATGGAGAATCAAAATATACTAAGTTTTTGCAATTCATGTAATAAAAGTATCGTCAAGTCAAATTGGAGTAGACATGTGAAAACCAGAAATCATTTAAAATGTGAAGATATTACTAATGATATCAAACTGTATAAGGAAATGATCCTGCTTCAAAAATTCCTTCAAAGTGAAAAAGATGGTGAATATGCTAAAGCTTTAGGACAACTATTTCTAAAAGTTAAACGTGAGCATTTCGAATCTGCACAAATTTACATGGAATTTATCGAATGTTTAAGGCCCATTATTATTGGGCCTGTCGTGTTCATTATTGATTGTGGTTCTCTGCACAATTTGCATTCATCTAACAGTGAAAATAAATAAATTACAAAAGATATAGTTAGGGTATTACTCCTAACATTATTATTAAATTTTTCAGCTATTCTAAAAAATTCCTTAACTTTTTCTAAATCAAGAAAATTTTCTGATTTTCCCTTATACATGTTCACCTTGAATATAACTAAACTCATTAATAATATGGTGATACAAAAAATTAAAATAAAGAATAATATATTTAACCTCATGCAATTGAAGGTACTTCACACAATAACAGGATTTAATAATCTTGTACTGTGGAAGAGTCAATGATACCTTTACTACACAAGCTTAGAAATTCCTAGAGCATCTCTGAACATGAAATCTCGCAGAGTCCAAAGAGCATTCAAAATGTTGCCATGATTTCCGGCACCATTACCCAACCAATGTCCCGGCACACGACCAGGATCGGGTATCTCTGTATTTTGTTGAATCACTTTCAGCTGTTTGTCCCAGTTACTGATACTTCGGGATTCTGTATTCAATCCCTCGATATACCTGCAACAATGTAAATTGAAATACATTTTAAAAATATAACCTATTACATTACGTTGCAGTTTCATGTTCAAAATAATGCCACAAACTATTTATCAATATCATATTTGTTTTAGATGAAATGGCTAAATTTGCACATTTAGTTATTATTATACAACAAATTGTAATATAAATAAGATTCAGGTTTTTCAAAGTGCCGCTTTGAGGGCATGTCTGAGTTAAAATAAAACAACCTGAGAATACTGAGCTGATCCTATTTGTAGAGAGGCATTCCCTGAGGGATATAAATATCTGGATATTATGGCCGAAAAGGACTTTAAATATATAAATGTTTTCTTTGAAGAGAACACGGAAATGAAGGAGAACAAAAGAAGGATAGTTGGGAAATCGGAAGATGTAGTAAAGATATTTGAAAGTATTCTTCCAAACGTAGAGGGTAAGCAGAAGGCAAGCAGAAGGCGAGTGCTAATGAGCATAGTATACTCCATCACACCATATGCAGTGCTCATATGGAAGAGTGTAATGAGGCATGCCAAGTACCCCAACTTGATAATTAAGGTTCAGAGGAGAAGGGCACTCAGTACCATAAGTTGTACAGAACTGTTGCTACAGGTTTGGTCAGTTCTCTCATAGATCTCTTGGTGGAGGACCATGCTAGGAGATTAGAAATATTTAAACTGAGGAAGAAGACTATGGACGAATGCTATGAGAGATGGAGGATAAATGATGGCATAATGGAACTGGAGATGGAATAATCCCTAACCTCAGGATATAAAATAGGAAGTTTGAAGAACTTTTAAACACTTTGGAGAGGATTATTACTTCATAGAAGCAATCTCCAGCCATGGGATTTTGGAACTCTATAGGTTTGAGTTTAAGAGAGTCCTAACTGTGAGTATTGTGATGAAGAAAACAATACACACCACATGTTCTTCCACTGTTCCAGGTAAAAGGAAGCATGCTGTCAGACAGGAATAACATCTTGGTCCTGTTGTAGAAAGAGGGTGATAGATGCTAATTAAATCTTAAGTTCTGATAGCCCAGGCAGAAGGAGGACCCCTAAAGTAATGCTGAAAACTGTTCTGGGGTGGAGTTTGCCTGGTGGAGGTTTAGGGTTTTAGTGGGTAACCTAGATCGAGGAGTCCCGCACTAAGTGTAAAAAGCATTTCCCCCTTCATAAAAAAAAGAAAAAGGTATTGATGTAATGGGGGCTCAGTAAGAGCACAATAAGAGATGAAGAGATATCTCAGGATTAAGGATGAGTAAACTTTCATTTCTTGTTCTCTCTAAACAAGTTGCATCTGATATTCATTCATTGGGCAGGTGCAATATAAGGAAAGTGGTAAGGTATAGATCATGTTATCTTACTTGGAAGCACAATAAGTCCTTGTGGCTGATGTGTTGAAGGATAAGACCACCCAAAAAAGAAGGGGTAGATTTTTAGAATCACACAAGACACAATCACGAGAATCCCCTTGTTACAGAGGGCCCCTTAATCATTGAGAAAAGGAAAGCATTAAACACAATTTGTGAAATTCACATCCTATCATGTCAACACATCAGGTTCAAATAGATTATGTTCTATTAATGTCTGGTAACGGATATATGATGGGTGATCCTTATTATGCTTGTTTGAATATTTCTGTAAATATACTTGTTCATAAAAAAAAAAAATTCTCATAACTGTTAATGATTAAATAGTACCTGATATAAGCTTCAGAATGCAATAAACGTTGTGGACGTGGTGGAACTGTTACAAACAAAGGTTCCAAGTTACGACCAGTAGATCCAGTGGCTGAACCTGAAAACAATGCACAAAATATTTTCAATTATATACTAAGCACAGAAACACAAACATATAAATAGTTATAATACAATAAAATTTAAAAGTACATATCTAAGAACCACGATAAATACTGAAAAAAAAAAAAAAAAAAAAAAAAAAAAAAAAAAAAAAAAAAAAAAACACAAGTTTACAAACAAATTTATTTTATAGAAGAATTTTGCTATTTGCAGAAATAACTCCGAGTTTCCTTCTTTCTGCTGATAGGAGTGCTAGTAATGCGAGGTAGGGCATCGATATGGCATTTTGCATCGTGCAATTGTTATTGAGATATTTTTAAAATACCAACCCTGTCATGCATTATTATTACTACAGATTATGTCATGATCAATTCAAACTAGGTTGAAATAATATAGTACCTAATAGGAATACCATATTGTTATGGTCGTCAAATTTTAGAACACAATTTCACTAATTTCAGTTTTGAAGAAGAAACCATATGGTAGGTCTCGTTGCATTTGAAAACCTGAAAATATCCAAGCAGTGAGACAGGCGGTTAACTCACGAACTGGCATTTTTTGAGAAATGTCAACCAATACATTTTCTTTAGGTTTTTAAGAGACTACACTTCTTGAGTAAAATATGATCATAATTGCTAGAGCTAATTTAGAAAATCATAATTTTTTTTTCTTATGGTAAATATTTAGTTAATGAAAAATTCTTATAATAATATGGACAAAATTTTATTAAAATCAATCCACGTATTTGGGCTGTAAGATCACTACACCAACAACAGACATTCAAAACCTACTTTTTTTAAATTTATTTTGTGGACCTCAAAACCGATATATCTGCAAAAAAATGTGACATGAATATTTCTATAAAAATTTTTTAAATCTGATTTGGGACAAAACTATCGTAAGAAGTATATAGAAAACTATCAAAGTATGTGGTAAGTAAATGATAATAAAGTATTATTTCGTAACCATTACATATTTTTTTTTTTTTTTTTTTTTTTTTTTTTTTTTTTTTTTTTTTTTTTTTTTTTTTTTACATATGCTTGGGAGTTGTTTCTTTTTTATATATTATTATTTGTTTGCTTAAGTTAAGTTTTTTTCGTCTTTCTATTATTAAGTGAGGGTGTCTTCCACACAGGTATTTCCTTGGGGCCTCAAAATATTTCTCGAACGATTTAAAGAAATGTTTTTGTTTAGATTTTAGTTATAGAACATTTTCCTGAGTTTAATTTAGTATTTATTTATTTTTTTAAACAGTCACTCTAATATTAATATTGATTGTAATTATTTTTGGAATAATAATGTAAAAAGTAAAAAATGATGATGTCACAAACTTCATTCTCACAAAGTAGTAGACGAGTACAAGAAAAATATCCGTAGTTATACTACTAAAAGTAATATATTTGTTCTCTTTGAACTACTGAACTAAAAAAACTCAGTTTTAAACAATGATTTTATCTTTAACAGAGCTCAAAAATGAGGTGTCACTTTGACACAATGTAATTTATCTTTTACTCTATATCGACTGAAAAAGTAAAGTATCAGTTTGCTTAACTAAAGTAAATTATGACTCACCTCCATTCTGCGAGAGAGGGGAAGGTGTGTTCCTCGAGTAGTTTGTCATTAATCCAGGAGCCATTGCTGTAAAATAAATCAGGATGTAAAGTCTATACATTTATTTAACCCTTTGCACCTGTAAAATATAAAATTACGCTAATTTTTGTTTAAAAAAAGTTGTTATAGGGTCTTAAAAGTTGATTTTTGTCTCGTCTATTGGGCTATTAGAGGTATTACAAAAATAAGAAAATCAGTTTTTGTCTACAAAAAAGTCAAACATATAAGTTGCAAAACATGTCATCTCTTTTCATATGTAGGACCACACATTCCCCCCCCCCTGTAAATAGTAATTTACCTGGTAATCAAAGAACTGAAAAATATTGTACATATATACGGTATAATATTAGGAATAAACTTTAAACACTATATTATTTGATTTATTTTGTAAAAAAATGGGGGAAACGAGTTATATTGTTCGGTAATAAATATTTTAGTTTTATTTACTAACTTATGAAAAAAGTTACTAGGAATTTGAAGTACAAAGGAAATTTTAATTCATTATAAGCAGTTGAAAATTTAGCGTTCAATATCTTGTGTAAAAACTCATCAAAATCTGAATTTTTACACAAAAAACAATATGAAGCAATTTAAAGCAACATAAAAAGTTCAGAAGAACATTATAAAGAATACGGAACATTTCAGAGTTCACTACATGCAGTTTTTCTAAGTTACTATACAGTAAAGTATAGGAGCTGAAAGCGACAATGAGAAACCATGTCATTTGCATGGTGGAACTGTCGCTAAGCTAAGATCATCACCATAGCAATGCTTAGTTCATGGTATCAGCTTCAAAACTTACAAAATAAGTTTGGTATCTACAGATACTAAACTTGTAGTTGCCTGAGCCCAGTTAGATGATTCTGAACTATATATAACACAATACTTTGAAATGAGTTTTTGCGGGAATCCACGTTTATGACGTTTAGAACAATGTTACATTGGGTTGAATCTAGTAAAAAGCGTGCAAAATGTTAATATATTACTAACCTTTTTATAAATAATTGGGCAGCTATTCTGGAGTTTGCTGGGTTGATTTTCAAAATTATTGGTTTACTTAGTTATCTTTTTAAAATACAAAACTTAAATTACGTTTCTCTTATAGTTTTTGATTAATTAGAATTACAGCTTTCTATAGAAGAAATAACATAGGGCAAGTTATGTATATTTGAAGAAACTTAAAGAAGGTATTTCTGAAGTACCATTGGACAGATTTTTGTGTTTTACGTACACTGGATGGACAAAAAAAAAGTGTTATAAACAGCTATTTTGTAAACGATAAATCTTAAATAAAAAGCTGTCCTTAATTTTTTGTTGACTTTCAAAATATATAATCTAAATTTTGAAAATTTGTTCTATATTACAAAATGGCTGCCAACTTCATTAAAAAAAAAACAAAAAAAAACTTCCCTTTATAGACTTTATAAGGCTAGGAAAGAAAGCTTACTGGTTGAAAAAACGACATCCTCAATTTTTTCATGAGTGGAGACAGATTTATATTAAAAATTTTGTGAATATTTAAACTAAAAGTTGTATCATTACATATACAAAACAACATCTCCCTGTTTGTAAGTTTATAATTCAAGAACCGCTGTTCCAAATTTCATGAGGTTTTCTTTCTTATATATGTACATTATCTGGTTTTAGTCTGATTCAAATTGGTTTCCAAGTTATAACAATATTAGTCTGTAAGGATAATATGAAATAAAAATTTGACATATTTTACACATTTTCTTAAAATTTTCAGTGACATATATTTTTTCAATGACAAATATGGTATACGATTTGAATGCTAATTAATTGGAACTGATTTTTTTTTTTAATTGGGCTTAATAGTTTCAAAGTAGAATATAAACTGAATTCTAGTTGTATCACCTTTCACATTATGTGTAATCCATAAGTAGTGGAGTACCAAGGGTTATACCTCATACTGCTCAATTGGTAAATGAATTTACTCGAAACCACTGATAATTTTTTTTTTTTACAGTCAATATTATAAATTAAACCCTAAGAAATTTTGAGCTCTTATTTTTTTATTTTAACAATTGAAATTTATGTTTACTCAACAAACATTTTTAAATACATATTTTACAATTTTAAATGAAATTATAGACAAATTTATATTTCTAAACATGGTTAAGAGATTACTTAATGTAAAAAAAAAAAAAATAATAATAATAAAATAAAATCGAGTGAGCAAGGATCAGGTAAACAGAGCAATGTAAAGGCGAATGTTACTTTGTTGATGTTTGATAGACTACAGTTAAATTTTATTATTAAATCAAGTTTACATTTAATAAACAAAAATATTTGATACATAACATTTCAGCTTAAAAAACACTATAAGTATTTAATTATTAAATGATTATATTTTATGGAAATTTGATTTTCAATCATGATTTATCCTTTAATAAAATAATTTATGTAACTTTCAACTAACTTTCACTATTTTAAACCAAAAATTAAAACATCCAATTACATTGATTAAAAAAAAAAAAAAAAAAAAAAATTTGGTATGTTTTAAAAACCCCAACTTAAACTAAAAAATATTTTATTTGAAACTTATTCGTTGCAGTTTATCATTAAAAATGGGTTCACAAAAAGACGAAACCAACAACATTGAATTTAATTGCTTCCTATGCAGTAAATTAGGATCAGGTCCACAATTAAATGAAGCCCTTGGAGAAATAACAAAAGTGACAAGAGGTATAGCTAATTAATTTTTTTTTCTGATGAACAACACGTTATTTGATAATATTGATGCAGATTTTGTTTATTAATATTCAATATGTTGACTTAAGTATGCAAATAAAAAATATATTCAAGCCTACATAAATAGGTGGAAAACAGAAGTAGCACTTTCAAAAAAAAAAAAAAAAAAAAAATGAATCCTTAATTGGAATAAGAACTGTTTCATATGCAAATAATATGCAACAAAGAAGCTGATATAATTAAAGAGAGAAAGAAAAAGAAATTTTATCGTACAGACATTCAGTTGTTAAATTTCATGAAACCTTGCACAAATTAGTAGCACTACAGAAAAACGATTATTCTAGAGCAATACCATAATTGGCTTTCAGGAATTATGGATTTGGTCAGAGCAGACAGTTGGCTCAAAAATTTTGAAGGTAGATGAAGCAATGAATAAAAATTTTAAATATGTAGAGGAAAATTAAGACTGTCAGTTTTCATTGCAGGAATTAAAAAATATATTAGATTCCCACATTTCTGATGATAAAATTATTAAAACACGGTTAAAATCATACTATGAGGATAATATTATATTTTCTAGAAAATTTGGATTTAATACAATTATTTGTTTCAAAAATAAGCATCACAACATTTTATCTGGTGCCTGGTATAATGAAAGGTCCAATGGTGCTGATAAATTATTAATTATTACTAACTTGAAGTGATATATTACACGTAAATATTCGTACTTCTACAATTTTTTAAAACTGAATTAGTACCGTAAGTACTGTTTTGTGTATCCGTATAAAACTGAAAAGATAGAGGGCACAATTAGACCTTCATTGGGAGTCTGTCTACCAAATTTGGTGAAATTCGGATAAACAGGGGCTGACAAGTCCCCCAGACAGATTAAAAAAAAATTGATATACAGTCCGGGCGATTTCTCAGTCCCTCATATTTTCAGTTTGATCAGATACACCAAACGGTACATATGATGCTAATTTGGTTCAAAAATTTCCTGACCAATTACATAGGTTTATTAATATGAAGTAATGAACCCAAAAATGAAAAATATATATTTAAAAAAAAAATCTCAATAATTTCTTAGTCGCAATCACAAAATGAATCATGAAAGCGACAGAGAAGACTTCGTTGTGTCTCTGTAACTCTTGTACTCACCACGCTATAAATATGTACACACATCCAAAAGTCGTAAACTTGGATTTATGAAAACTCACCTTTAAAATAAAGAGCTCAAATTGAATTGCTAAAGGGTTTAACTTTTACTTTTAGATATCCGTTTTATAATTTAAAAAAAAGTTTTATTCAAATTCTATGAGAGTAGTATGAGATATTTAGATTTTACGACCTAACGTTACTCCACTAAAGAGTCACCAATGGGGAAGGGTCTGTGTAGGCTCCTTTGACCCTCTTAAAGGTATAGAACAATTGGCAAAAATGCTTAATGGTTGAAATATCAGCCACTATTTCATAGAAGGCAGCACATACTGACTTAAGACCAAACAAAAATCAGGCTACTTGTTAGGCAAAAACGGAGAGGGCTAGTAAACTCCACTTTAGCATAATAAGCCATTAAAAAAAAAAGCTTAATGTAATGTGGTCGATAATTTGACCAGTAACCTATAACTGCTACTTAACAAATATTATCATATGGTTGATTTTCCAATTAGCAACCTATAAAGGATTAAAAAATATTATTCTACAGGCGATTTTAAACTCTTTAAAAAAAATTGATTTTTGTTATTACCAACTAACTAGGTGTGAAGTTATTACCAAAACCACTTATATGTGTGGTGCCAACATGTGAGCGACAATGAGTATTTCCTTGTTATTCACAATGATGTAAACAAAAATTTGCAAAACCGGTTATATCTTCTAAAATGGTAGTCAACTTAATTTGTTTAATAATAATATCTGTAGTAGAATAGTTCTGAATCAATTTATCATCTCACTTCCTGGTTCATCAGTTCTTTCTCTATTTATCATGGTGTTATATGTTTGTTTGTCTCCCTCTCTAAATTTAAGGTGTGTTTAGTACAAAGTGCTGTATTAATATGCATGTTAGCTCATGTTCTTTAATTGTGTTTTCCTCAATAAAAAGCGCCCAATGTACACAAATAAAGATTTTAAAATTTGATTCTATATCAAAGACCTACACTTTCCAAGAAAAAAAAGAAAAAAATAAATCTTAGGAGCGATTTACAGCAAAATCAAATCCCTGACTATATACTATAACATGACATCTTAGTTGATCGTTTTAGGTATTGCGTATTCTACAATATTCAGACATCTTTGAATATGGAATACATTATACTTATAAATAAAATTTACTTAAATTTAAGAAAAATAATATGTGTAAAACTCACAAGCAGCATGCAGCGTGATGCCAGGCAAGGGGCTTGCGGTCAAGGTTTTATTCAGAGTATGAGACTTTGTGCGAGAAGGCATAACGTTCCTACATCATGCGTTGAAACAAAACCGTGCAAACATCAACAATTTAATAAAATCAAAATACTCTACAAAAACACACAAAAATAAAGATAAAATTAAAAATAAAACAGTAAAGGATGGTGTGGGATGAATACTGTTTTGTATGAATATCATTTTTATAATGGAGTATAAAAACTCACATTACATTACTTTATAAATGGTTTCATACAAATCTATTCGTCTCTTTAAGCCTACTCCTCAAGTTAAAATTTATTAAGAACAGATGTTAAGAAGTTTTACAGTATGACGTTACAAAATGATGGATATATTCATGTTAGATCGTTCCGAGTGAAAAAAATTAATTTTTATACAAAATTTGCAGTACATAGAAATCATTTTTTTGCTTGACAGTCTAAAACATAGGGTGGGACAGGGACTGTAATCTGAGGAATCAGACCTAGCAGGAATGTGTATTGCCGGTAAGAATGTATCCAATGGTGTTTTCATCGAATCGAGGTAAAAGTTAGTCTTTTAAGAAGCTTAACAAAAGTTATAGGTTAGGTTTAGCCAAATAGGTTAGGTTAGATTACTGAACCAATTGACTAGTCCTAGATTGAAGGTTAGGTTAGGTTATAAGCCTTCCAATTAGTTTAAGGAGTTACAAGTAAAACAATTTGCAACATGATATTTAAAATTCAAGTTATTGATACAATTTAGTAAATATATAAAGATTAAACTTAAATCAACAAATGGCAAGTAGAAGAAACTTTGCTCTTCTGGAGTTAAAATTAAATTTCATCATTAAAAATTCATTGTTATAATATAATTGTGAAATGTTGTGTATGATAAAAATTTGGTTTTGTAAAAAATTTACTCATAACATTTCTGACCAATTGTCCTTTAAGAAACCTAGTCAATTTTATTCATCACCATTTCCCAAAATTAATGGTTGGAAGTTATCAGTAAAAATCAAAAGTAGTAAAATGTTGTACAAGATTAATTTCTCAAAATCAGTTGTTGTACTCATTTCATTAAACTTCTTGAAATTGAAAACTTTGATTTTATTTCCAAGGTATGTACAAAAATTTGGACTCAAGCGACTCATAATGGATATATCCATCAAAATAATTTGTCTACCATATGAGAAAATAAATTAAAACTGACAATTCTAAACAATAACAATGATAGGTAATAACAGTAATTACAATAACTAATATTTTAAAAGCAAACTGTTATTACACTCACTGGTAATAATAATCAAAATTAATTACAACTTTTCAGACTAAATTTGATCATTCACAACTGTACTCTAATGTCACACTTTTAATCAAGCTAAAATCAAATGAACAAGCAAAATTCAAACAAAACATGAGAAACAAACCAGCAGCTGTCTCGAGATATGAGCTGTTCGAAGGTGTTGTGATGGGGGGAGGGGGAGGTGGGGGTCTAGTAGACACCATATAGTTCCTGCAAATAGTAAAAATCACACAATGTATTTAATTATATTGAATACACAAAGGAATATTTTGGTTTTCAGGATAACAAAATGTATGTTTTTCATTGCTTTTTATAAAGTTTAAATAAACAACCTAATTGAAGTTACTCAAAATTAAATGAAACTATTTTCAATTGGGCAATTTTTTTGTTAATAACTAAGAGATTTTATTTCATACTTTTTTTAATTTTTACTTGAGCCTTCTTTATAAATGTTTATGATTAATTTCTGAAAAGGAAATTTCACTTTCTTCCTATTGATTTATCATCCTTTATCCTTTTCCCTTTCCCAAAAGGTTTTATAAAAAAAAAATCTGTGGTTCAACACTTAGCTCAGCTCAGATCCATCCTATATTAATACAATTCAGTTTTCTTTTTATAATCTACTGATAGAGAAAGGGAACAGTGTTTACGAAATATTTCAAAACTTTAGTGTTGTATTGTGTGGTTTTTATATTTGTGTACTACTAGGTAATACCAAGGACCACGTTCCAAGGTAAGCATGTGTCTCCTATCCATACAAAATCTAAACAAAATAGGCTATGTGCTCTATTAAAATCGAACCTAAAATTATGAATACCCAATTCAACACGGTCGATTTTAAAAATATTTAAGAATTTAATTTTTACAGATACAGTATGAGAGATATCCTTTCGCTTCCAATAAAAATAAAGATATCATTACGTTCACAATTAACCTTTATAGCATGAATTTCCGATATATCAGAAGTTAGTATTTTAGGGAAAAAGACAAATTATTGATTTATTGGAAGTTTATAAAAAAATTTGTTTTTTTTTTTAATTGTAAATTTGTATTAAAACTTTTTTACACACACACACACACACACACACACACACACACATATATATATATATATATATATATATATATATATATATATATATATATATATATATATATATATATTGGTTAGATTTTTTATGGACAGGAGACAGGCTTACCTTGGAAAATGGTCCTTGGTTTTACCTAATAGTACATAAGTAAGAAAACACACATATAAAACACTATAGTTTTGAAATATTTCGTAAACACTGTTCATTTTCTCAATCAGTAGAGTTAAGAAGAAGACTGAAGACTGAGTGTTGTACCAAAGATTTTTTATTTTTTTTTGTTAAGCCTGTTGGGAAAGGGAAAAGGATAAAGGATGATTCATCTAAGGTTAAGATTAGGGGGTTCTCTTGATTTTGTGACCCATTGATGAGACAGTTCCCACCTTCGTAGTTCTGAGGGGTTACATTCTGAAGGGAGTGATTTTATGACTTTTGTTGTGAAGCATTCATCAAAAGTGACAACGTTGTGGATTGCTGCATGTTGTGCAGTTGGTTTCTCCATATCCATGATTTTCACGTCATGTCTGTGGCCATTCATCCTGGTGCTTAAGTTGTCAGTGGTTAAGCCAATATATTGAGCTGGG
The DNA here is from genome assembly GCA_963513935.1 of Aphrophora alni. Lineage (NCBI taxonomy): Eukaryota > Metazoa > Arthropoda > Insecta > Hemiptera > Aphrophoridae > Aphrophora > Aphrophora alni. The sequence continues at coordinate 129,968,951 of OY740765.1, read as the reverse complement.
CAAAACCTGCACTGTAGTTGGTAGATAACATTTTTTGTTGTACATGTGTGATGACCTTTAATTTAAAATTCTTTTTTATTAAAGGAACTATTGAAGTTGTTGGATGGGAGATGTATTTTGCATGTTTTGCATCTAGGCCTATTGCATGGAAAAGAACCGTGGGGAAGGTTAGGTTGTTTAGGTGTGTTGGGATCGAGGAGCTTGGGGTGAACTAACATCCGTTTCAGATTTGTGGGCTGCCTAAACAAGACTCTGGGAGGTTCTGTGAGAAGATTCTTGGTATGGTTGGAAGCTTGTAGAATTTTGAAGCCTTCCTTCAGTATATTGTTTAATCTCTGTAGGCCTGGGTGATAATCGGTAACCAGAGATATGGACAGGTTATCTTTTTTCTTCTTGGGTGTCATATCTGTGTTTTGTGCCAAATGAATCTGATTCCTAACCAGTTTCCCAGGATATCGATCTTGATGTTCCATCTGAACAACAAGCACTTGCCGTTACAAAAAACCTAAACTCAGTGCAGTGTAAACATCAAGATAGTTTTTACTTAACTGATTTGGTCAGTAAAGTAAAATCAGTTTTTTGATTCCCATATATTGTAGATAGGCTTTCGTGATTATAATATTTCATTTTGTAAACAGTATGGAATATACCTTAAACCAAGTCAGCTGGATTCTATAATAACTGATAAAATAAAGGTATGAAGTGAATGATAAGAATACTACAAATATTGTGAATATGAATATTTTTCAAAATTCTTGTAGTTCTTCAGTAAACAGTTGAAAGTAACATGCCCTCTCAAATTCTAATATGCCTCAACTGTTTTCCCTATCATAAGTACAATGCTCTGTTGAGTTCCATGTTAAATACATATTTTTGGATTTCAAAACTGATTTTCTTTTACAATTTAAAATCATAAACTGAAGTGTCTTATATCAATCCGACAATAATGTCTTGAATATTTAACAGGCTTTTTCCGAAAATACATATTTTGTCTGTTTCAAACTAAATAAATACACTAACATTATCATTTTTGAAAATAAAAATAGTTATGTTTTACACAAAATTTTATGCATTTTTATAAACAATCCCAAAAGTAACAATCGATAGCAGGGAAGTTGAGAAAATTGAACTTTTCGTTGATAAGTCATCAAAAACAGTAAATATTCATAGTTCCAAGGAAAATCGGAGATTTTTTTTTCAAGAATTTAGTTTCTACTTCATATAGTGTGTACTTTTGCCCCAAAAGTTTTTGGACACTATATACCAATCATCCTGTATAAATTATTCCACCTGCACCTGATGATAGTAAATGTGCATTATATGCAGCAAAAAGATTAAACCAATAAAGTATTCAGAAATTACACTTGACTTGGAAATAAACAATATTTCATAAAATAAGAATTATTTCTACTAGTTTTCACGGACATATTGTGAAGTTAAAATAATTTATGAAACAACTCAAACTAACTTGCTACGCTGATCTTGTGGGACCACTTTGCCAGTACTCTTCAATATATGCACTTCCTTGACATGTCGAGCAAGGCGGTGGAGATTTGGGAATGGAGGACATGCTTTCCTCATCCTTGTACAACCTCTCCATTGACACTGGAACTCCAACTCTGAAAATATAAACAACACATCACATCTGATATACGAAGGTAGTGATATTGGGGGATACTTGATTTATAAGGGTATCTGATATTAGGAATCTATATATTATGTATCTAAATATTAGTATTTCATGCAGACTTCACAGAAAATAAAAATTGAACCTCTGAATATACACATACATTATTGATGTATTTATACACATTATTTATTTAAATAACTCTAGAAATAGTGGAAGCAGCCGGTTTTTGTGTAAAAAAAAGCATACATCATAAATTACATAAAAATTAATTTTTATTTCATGCCCAGCCCCATCATGAAATCTAATACAAGCAGATCCTCTAAATGTAATGCCAAAAAGTTAGTTTCTTGGTTGTAGAAAATGTTTAATTATATTGGTGGATCAAGGGGCCTTATCCAGTAGGGTAAAATTGTTTAAAGTAGTTGTTACACCGATTTTATGTCCTCGTAATTCAACTTTTATTACTTTCTTGACATTGGTTAGTAGGTTAACAGTCCTTAGAGATGTGTATATATTAAAAATTCACCACTAGCTTAGTTCGTGTCAGTGTTTCGACTCTCAAAGCTATACATATGTGAAGGAGCCTCCACTCGCGTCAATGACTCAGGCCTTACAGATTATCAAGAATATCACATTTTTCTTGGGAGATCAGGGTTCAAACTTATTTTTTTGACAATAACTTCACTATTTGTCATAGTAGAGAGGTATAGAGGTTGGTAGGCATAAAACCAATATTTCTCTATTTAATCTAATTCCATTACATGCAGAATTGAAATTTGTATCTATTTGGTATGTTGTAAGTTGAATAACACATGAGATATGAACAAAAAACTGTTTAAAAATGAACGGAATTTTAATATTTTCAATTCAATTTTTCTAAATTTCAATAAGGTTCTATATGAGCTCAACATAGTCCTTTCAAGTAAATTTAATATACAATCTTGTTGAGCACTGTGGTGAAATTCACAATAATAATTCGAATTTGCCCCTAACCACAATCACTGGAACTTAATAAAACACAATTATCTGGTTAATTGTACTTTATTATTAAACTTAAGTGGATATAATAATAAAGTACAATTAATCAGATAATTGTGTTTTATTAAGTTCCAGTGATTGTGGTTAGGGGCAAATTCGAATTATTAAAGTAAATTTAATGTTATTATCTTAATTTTTGAGGCCACTATCCTATGTACAGACAATGATGACGAAGGGAAGACATGTCAAAAATCATGTTTTTGGTTTTTTGAGGTCATGAAATGTGAACATTAGTTAAAAATTAGAGGTTGAATTTTTTTTTATTACCAAACTTAACTTATAGTAAAAACGGCAAGCTTTGGAAAAATGTTCAACAAGAATTATTTGATATTGAGAGAGAAATAAAATGGCATAATTCATCATTCTTTGTTTGGTTGATGTTTCATGGTTAGTTGAAGATCAACTCAATTCTCTTAAATAGTATTTTGTTTACATTCTTATTCTACACTAAAAGAAAGAGAAACTGTTACATGAAATATTATTTTCATTCTACCTTAATTTTCTAAGATATTTAATAAACTATTTTGAGATTGCCCGACTTTAAAAAATATGTTTCTAAAAAAATATCAGTTTGTGGTGAATCGGGCCCCATCATTATATAAAATAGCTTTTCCCTGGCAACTTGCGTAGCCCACCTTTTACGATATCGATAACCTTCTGTTGTGACATAGTAGTTTGCAGATGCCCAAGGAATGTGCACAGCCACAGTACATTAATTAGTGGATACCACAGTGTCTGTATATGTTTTATTTCAGTATGTTTTCTTGTGTTTAATTTCTAGATTTACAATCCCCCAAAATTAACACTATTTTGGATATTAAAATGCGCTGCTACAAATTTTATGAATTTTTTGTGTTAGCTATTTAATTGATAGCCACTAGATCGTGTGTATCACACAAACCATTATTTTTACTAAGTTATTAAAATTAATTTATTTTAGTTGTGTTATATGACAATTTATAATAGTTCATCAAGAGAGCAGGCTATGGTTTGTAGTGTAATTCCATGACCAGAGATGCATGAGCAGTGCTGACTAGACTTGCAGAAATAAGATACTGGCTTTGAGTAGTCCTAGCACGATATTCCAGTTGTTTGCTTGTATTTGGTACCATAATTCTGGTCCCTGAATAATGCCCAATGAAAACCAACCTCTATTATGGTTACAAGTTTATTTTAATCTGTTAAAGCTAAGGAGAGATTTGTCCAAATTTTGTATCAATTATTTTGTTGCAATAAAAAGTATATTATCAAAGTGAAAAGGAAATTCTGAAAATTGATATCACTTCCCAAAATTGATAATCATTTTTTACTCTATCAATTTTGAAGGAAAAAAATAATTAACTTACCATGTGGAGGGACTGCAGCAAAGTACATATGTACATGTCCACAGCCTTCTGCTACAGCATGCTCTATACAGTCAGACATATCTTCAAACTGCCAATCACAGTTTTCCCAACAACATTCATAGATCAGATCAGGATGTGGATTCACGGGTGTCGCAGGTGCTGGACTCGGACACAACTCTGCTTCAGCCATTTTTGCTACTGTCTCTTCGTTCATACGTGCAGCTTTTTCTTCCCAGATCATTTTCTCATTTGCAGGCAAATTTCGCCACTGTAGATAAAAGAAAGAATTTGTTTAACTTTGATTGAATACAACATATCACAGTGATGAAAACATATATGTAGTTAACAAAAGAATTAATTGGTACAATTTTATGTAAACCATTTCTAGTTTTGTTTTCTTAATATTCTCAGAGTGATGGTGTTACTCCGAAATGTCACAACTAAGGATGTTAATAAGACAATGTTTGCAGATCAATTTTTAAAACAATACAAATAAAAATCAGATTTTACAACACTATTGGCAAACATTTTGATTTCATCAGTCCTTTTACTCTTGTACAGAATAGAGTCTTTCCCCCTCCCTCTAACCAAAATGGAAAGATAAGGTATTTATATTATTGGTATAGTTTAATTGGCCATCATTTATCTGCATAAATAATACAAGCTGTTTTGAGAGTATAGTTCAACTCTCACTAACTCAAAAAACGTAATTTACAGGAAATGAGATTAAAAGATATAAAGGTTGATCAAATGAAAATGGCTACCATTAGGGTCTCTAAAATTATAAAAGAGAAAAAAATTAAATAAATAGGGAACCTTCCCTACTTTAATGGGATTTGAAAATATTCTATCCAAATTTTGATAAACTGCCGCCATTTTCCAACATGGCGGCAAAGTTAGTATTTAAAAAAAATATCAACACAATAATTATTATATAGTGTTTTTTGATAGAAATGTAATTTTAAAACTTTTTAATTCTTGGTTAACTTAGATAAACCCAATCGTTTAGAATCTAGGACCTATGAAAGATAATTTATTTACTCGATTTTTAGTGGATGGTTTGAATTATTTTTATTAAATTTTCAATTTGGGGTAAAACTATAAATCCTTACAGTATATAAACAGGCTATTTGACTGTGTGAAAGTGTATTTTATTAAATTATTTTAATTCTAGTTCATACCTTAAAACAGTTAGTCTTATTAAAACTACTGTTAATTTCAGTCTTAATGAATACATCTTACCAGGTATAATAGATGTGACGTTGTCACACCTTAGCTGACTCGGAATCATCATGATAGGAGATATAAGATATCAAGCCGGAATCTTATAGACATTTCCCCCCCACGGTTACGATATTCCAGTGCCAATGACTCAGACAAATCTGAGTATAGAACAATGTGACATGGCTATATTCAGGGTCAGTGCATGTTCATGTATCAACTGAGTGTTGCAATGTTATCACGGGTTTTCTTTTATTTTACTAATTTAATTCAAAATTGCAATGGCTATTAAATAATTCGGGAAATGGTCTGGGCGAGTAATTTGGAAAGGCCAAATAACCCAAACGTGCCGTAAATTATATTATAACTGCCGTAATGTACTATAGGCCTATTGCCTGCGTGGCAGTTTGTGATATAAGTGCAGTGATTAATGAAAGTTAACATAGTCCCTGTTTTGCAAATTACTATTATAAGTTCATCGATAGCTGGCTCCTACAATAGGTGAAGGTCAGGGATTATTATAACTATTATGGGTTAGGGTTTACACAATTCCCAAATTCCATAGTTAATGATACATAGATAATACAACTGTTTCAAGGTAGGATGTAGACTTACAATAATTTAATAAAATACACTTCCACACAATCAAATAGCTTGTCTGCCATATATTTTTTAACTAAAATTGAATATAAAAAGTAATTAAAAGCACCCACTAAAAATCGAATAAATAATCAATGTCGGATCTATCACAGGCCGTAGATCTAAACGGTTGGGTTTATCAAAAATATCCAAGATTAAAAGTCTTCAAAATTAGTTGTATCAAAAAACATGGCAATGCCATTAAAAAAATAAAAGAAGTATTGCTATACTGGAAAACGGTGGTGATTTTTCAAAAGTTGAATAACATATTTCATAAAAAGTAGTGAAGGTTCCCCCAATTTAAAGTTTTTGTATCTCTTATAATTTTAAAGATCATAATGGTGGTCATCTTGAATTGATCACCCTGTAATACCTACTTATATTACAGAATAATAATGTATTCAATAGATTATATTGTTTTAATAATGAAAATGTTGATTATGTATTTGAAAAATTCCACTTTAATGAAGTTTATATTGATTAGAACAGAAAAGTAACACAAATATGTATATAAAAGAAGTATTTTTTTAACCTAATAAAATTTTCAAATTGGGCATTTCCTGTAAAATTCTAATCAACCCCCTTATGGATATCACTGTTCAATTAAAACGAGTCCTACAAATCAGATTTCACCAGTGAACATGGAATGAGCCATATAATTTTCGTTGGCTGAGGTAGGACACACTGTACAATTCATAGTACATTTTACATTTAATCTTGTGTTCCAAGCTTTAAACAGCCAACAACTGAACTTACCTCATTGCCAACTATTCGGCTGACTTCACCAAAGTTGCAGTCAGGATTGCTAGCTGTAACATTACGCCTCACATCACTTGAGTATAAGATGTATCCAGTCACAAGTTTCTTCCCACTCTTAGTCTGTTAACAAAACAAAATAATACAGTTATGAATTGATAACTATTCCTTCAAACTAAAACTTGATTAAATATGCAGAATGTGTTTCCGAAATACATTACAATTTATGATAAGATATTTCTAATACAATCTTAGAAAGGATTAAAATGTACTAAATTTCTTTAATACGTGAGAAAATCTCGGAAATAAAAAGTTCTTTGTTTAAACAGATAAAAAGACACTATTTCCAAAGTTATTGACACCCTGAACTCTGAAATAGGACTTACCCAAATAAGTTGGCAATAACTTTCACATTTTAAAATTTTTTACTGGAAACTAGTGCAAAAATGAATTCATATTACATTCTATACAAAGTGAGCAACTAAAAATTGAACCAACAAAGAAGCTTACTCATTTGGCAGGCTTTTAAGTTTAAGAAAAAGGAATAGAAATACAAACAAAATTCTTTAATACTTGTATTCCTGTATTCTTTCTTTTTCTAGTTTACAATTTTTATAAAAGATGTTGGAATTGAGCATTCCGTATAGAAATGTATTTTTGTGATTGTGTAATCATGTTGTGACACTTTACTCAAAACGGTAACACCAATAGCTTCAATAACATTTTAAACATACACCTTTAATTAGTCCAAAGTGATATGACTTGTTTCGTAAACTATATTGTACAAGAAGCTCTACAGATCTTAGGAATGTGTAGGTCACAGATCTGTGCTGATGACTTGTTATTTTGTAAAAGTCTTGTAAACGCGAGTCATGTGACTTGTTTCATCTTATTAAAAGAAGCAGTAATTGCACTTATCTTCAGTCAACCATTTGAGTTTGAGATTTCAAAGGAATCGTGAGCAAGTCACTCTATTGTTGGTCCAATATACGGCGAAGGGAGATGAGGAAGCGAGAATCGTTCCCGAAGATTACTCGCTCCCTCTTCTATTCCAGTTGAACCCACCGGCTAGGCCAATAGCTGGCCTTTTCACTTCGCCCTTTAATTGTGATTTAAAAAGATTTACAAATTCTACAAACACAGTAAGTAAATACAGTAAGTGATTTTCAGGGTTATTCTGGAAGCTGTAATATTGTTTGATGAGCCAGTATTTATTAAATTGAGTATTTCTTGGTTATACGGTATAATAGAGCTTAAATAACATTCAATTAGAGTTAATAGTGTCTAATGACATTTGGTAGTTATATTATAAGTTCTCTAATTATTAATTATCAAAGCTGATTCACAGTAGTTGGTAGGTTAGACTTGTTATTCACGGTATCACTTATTTGCAATATTGAGTAATTTACGGACCATCTAAAAAATGCCATGGACCAGCTTAATAGAGTTAGTGCCAAAATATTTACTAACTCCCCATTATGTTTCAGTTGGTAGTATAAATTGATTACTTACACTCTGCTTTTCCTTGTCTACCTAGACACTTTGTTTTTGTTTTTTTTCCAAATTTGTCAAATTCTTAAAATTAATTTATGCTTTTGAATAACATAAAAAGGCCCTTTAAACTTTGTCATATTCCAATTCTATTTACTTTATTTATTCTGGTTTTAAAGTTATTTGATAATGATAGATTGTTCATATTATTAATATAGTTCAATTGGAAAACTAATACAAGATGTTTCAAGGGTATAAATCATCTCTCAAGTGGTAAACCTAGAACGTAAATATGAACAACAATATAGCCTAGCACTCTAGGGTCATGTTGGAAACTAAAACTAAATCTGTAACTTAAAAAAAAGAACCCAAACTTAAAACTAGGCCTGAGCAGTCAAAACAAAGACTAAATACACACATAATTAGATAAAACCACCACACACAGGCTTACATTACACAAAGGTAGGCAAGGCAAAGGTAGTCTAATTAAATTGTATTTATTGTTTTTCCCTTCGCTATTTACTGATAATTTGCATTAATATTAACTTGAAAAATACTCATAATTTTGACTAGTCATACTAGTGATATTTGGTTTTCATTTTATAACAACAATGAAATCTTATTATAATAAAATTCAAAAATACCATAAATATTTTAATGTAACTTACTTTCTTTGATGTGAGAGGTGTAGTGGGAACTGAACTCTCTCCTTTGACATCTCCAGACCCAACAGAAGGAGGTCCTCCATCTAATGAATCCTCACATAGGATGTCCGCTTCTACTTTGGGCACCAATGGTGATGCCACAGACTGGATAAACAATATAATACATTCAGTGAGTTTAAACTATTACACGTACAAGGTGTGTTAATAAAATAACAGACTGGGTTTTGCTAGGAATTATGGTAATTATAAATTATATGAACATTTAGTGTTTATTCTAAATCCCAAGACAATGCACAGAAAGTAGATGTTGCGAAAGAATTCAAAAAGTGATATAAACACACACTTGCAAGCAATATGGCCAGCACAGAGAAAAGGAAACTATAAAAGCCTAAACTGATCTAGTAACCGGGTCAATTCAAGAGGCCGACAGGGTCTAGCCGCTGTTTGAGACCGACGATGACGGCGACCAGCCACCACTGACCAGAGGTACCCTTTCTTTGAGAGTAAGTAATGTCAACGACAGTGTGCACACGTCTTGATATTAGAAAACATAAGTGTTGTGTTTTAACTTATGACTTTGTGTAATGCACATTTGTGTTGTATTTGCAATTTCTTAATGTGATGACAACCTCCATAGAGTGATTTTCTGACGATAGAATAGAGTTCCGAAACACGTCAAGAGTAAGTATGTAGATAAAAAGTCACATAGAATAAGTACAGAAAAAGGTGCAGCTTGGGAAGGTTGGAAATGTAACGGTACCAAGGGAAGTGTACAAGAAAAAACAAAAGAAAACAGGACTTTAGCCTTGAAGGAACAAACACGCCTACACACTTAAAAAAACAAGTAACGGGAGAATTGGCCAAGGACAGATGTGAATAAAAATTGTATAAAAAAAAGAGAAAACAAGGGTGAAGTTAGAAAGTCAACTGTACATCAGAAAGGTAAGTTACCAACTGTTTTCGAAAACTAACGGTTTGCAGAATGTAGGTCGACCAATGAGATGAGATCCCACTTTAAAGGAGTTTTGTTTTAAGTCGAGTAGAAAGATAAAATCTTAAACTGTTTGTTGATTTGAGGAGTTGAGCGTCTCTGAGTTTGTAGCTGAAGGTCAATCAGCACAAAAAATTAGTATCAACGAGGAATTAGTATTTCGTCGTCAGGAAGGAAGGCTACTAATTGCAGCTAGGACCATCCGTCACCCAAGAAGTTTAATAAGGAATTTGTGAGTGCTTCGTTTTGGTTAGTGAAAAGAAAATCCAGTCAAGTGATAAAGCAGAGTCAGTGAAATCGTGAAGTGTTATTGTGAAAAATTGACCAGTTGAAAAAGGAGCGAACCATTGATAAGTACAAAATTGTTAAATATTCTTTTATTATTAATCGTTAATTTCACTTCAATTGAGCCATCAAAGAATTCCCCCCGAGAAATTAGAGTTAGTGCTATTAAAAAATTTAATTGTTTTTTTTTAAATAGAGCAAGCCGTGGCAATAAATTATATGTTTAAAGTTTTAATTTGTTTTTTGTAAAAGAGCAAGCCGTGGCAAGAAATGATATGTTCAATAATTAAAGTTTTCAATTGTTTTGTAAAGAAAAATCAAAGCCAAGGCAATAAATTGTATGTTAAATGTTTAGAGTTTTAAATTGTTTTTCTTTGTGAAGAAAAATCAAGGTTTCATTAGTCAAAACAAAAAGAAAAATATAATCTTGGTAGAATAATTGTTGATGTCCAAGAAGGATTTTTAGAGAAAGTTTTGAATATTGTGTCAAATAAAAATTCATTGTAAGCAAATTAAAATTAGGTTAAGGAATGTATGCAGAGTGAATGCAGTATAGTTAATAACATATTAGGTTAATAAATGTAATTGTTTTCTAAAATCAAAATATTGTATTAAAGTATTATTTGAAAGGTAAAAAGTTGTGTTTTGCGGTTTATTAGAAAGGGGCTAGTAAGTAATTGTTATATATTAACGCGCAATTGTAAGGACAAGAGAAGTTAGTTATGTTACCGCTTGGCTCAATTGAAGTTGAAAAAATAAATTGTTAGTGTTATAAAGAAAATTGTTAGGGTTATAAAATTTTTTTGTAGAATAAGTAACATTTAATATTGTATCAGGAAAATTGTGTGTTATATTTATAAAATAAGGGTAGAATTGTGTTTTTATGCTTACTAGAAATAGAAAAAAGGAGTTAGAATCAAAGATGGCAAATGAAAGTGAAATTTACAACCAATTGGGGTTAGAGAGCGAAATTCTTAGTCAGAAAGGGGATCAGTTAGGATTATCAGATAGCGATAAGGGGTCAGAGTTAGGAAATAGTGTATATTCATGGGTGGGGACAGTAGCCGGAAATCTACGTGAAGCAACAACGAAGGAAGGTCAATTTGGAGGTGTGAGTATGGCAAGTTTCCAAGCACTGATGGCGCAAATGATGGAAGAAAACCAGGAAAACACCGAGCGAATGACGGAAGAAAACCGTAGGACAGCGGAAGAAAACAAGAAAAACACTGAGCAAATGATGGAAGAAAACCGAAGGACAGCAGAAGAAAACTGGAAAAACACTGAGAAAATCGTAGAAAAAGTGGAGACTCTAAGTCGCAAGCAAGAGGAGATGTTCGCTACAATTCGCGAAGAAATTAAAAATAGTGCAACCGCGGTTGAAGGAAAAAATAAATAAGAAGATCGAAGAGTGTTTCGACGGAGTAAACAATCGCGTCAAGACGGTCGAACTATCGGTCGTGGAAATTCGGACGGGCTTCGATGAGAAATTGAAGATGGTGGAAGAGAAAAATCGGCGATCGCTTAAGTGAATATTGTGCGGAAATGGAAAATCACGGTCAAGAAGTCGAGAACCGATTCGAAATTAGAAGAACTCGTGGGAAAGGATAAGGAAATCGGCGAAAAATGTTTACAAAATTATGAGACTAACAACTCAAAAATCGACGAGTGTGCGAAGAAAACGGCAGAAGTCGAGCAGAAAGTTATGGAAATGGATAATAAAATGAAGAATTTAAAAAACACAGGTGAAGGTTAAGTTAGCGAGCCAGAAGTGAGGAACGTTAGTTTTTCAGGGAGAGAGCGATTCCCGATACAATTCTTAAACATAATGAGGGAAGTTAGCGAAAGCACGGTAGCGAACAATGTAAATTGGATCGATCGGTACCTGAAGGAAGAAGCATTTATTTGGTGGCAATTACAAGGACAAGAGAAGTTAGTTATGTTATAATACATTGTAATTTAAGAAATCCATTACAAATATTAGATTTGAGAAAGTCAGAATATATTATCTAATTGTTATTACAAGCCAGGAGTTGTGGAAACATTTAATAATTTTTTTGTGTATACGTTCTTAGAAGTGATTAAAAAATTTCAAATTTATAGACAAAATAAAATATTATAATAAATTGTTAACGACTTTGGACATTTATTCATTTGTATGTCATGTTATAATAAGGATTGCAATATAATATGTATGTTTTTCAGGGGCACCTCCATTACATTTAAATGCTTAATTTTGTATGTTAGATTATAAGTAAAATATCAATATTCAGATATTGGTATCTCTGTGCTGGCCATATTGCTTGCAAGTGTGTGATTATATCATTATTTTTGAATTATTTCGCAACAAAGCTCTACCTTCTGTGCATTGTTTTGGGACTTAGAAGTACATTTTCCTGAAAGATCCACTATCCCGAGCAGTCTATTAAAATTACAAGTGTCTACGCTTAAACTCATAGAATGGCACCCAATAAATTTTAATTATGTTTTTAAATATAAATTCAGCAAATAAAATAAATCAATATAATTTCTTTTAATTATACAAGAAAGGAAAAGGTTACAGATGTAAGGAACAATTTTTGCCGTCTATGAGAAGATCGGAAAAAATTATTAATGTAAACCTAGACCAACTAGTTCATCAAATTAAAGTGCTATTGAGTAAAACATTTTATAGCAAACCACATCAAAAAAAAGGAGACATGGTCATAAATGATGTCCATTTCAAATTTTGAATGTTTAGTCTGATTTAAAAATAAATAAAGTCTAAATTAACTATTGCAACGGAAAGTTTCCTTGTCAAGCATGTTTACATTGCCTTACAAGCTGGAAATCCCCAATTGATAATGCCAGCAAAAGAGTATTAGTAGTACACTAATCACTTTGTTCTTTGGGAACTTTCTCTATTTTTTGTCTTTTTAGTTATCATCCAGTAGTGATTGTGCGTGCAGTTCTTACTGATTCTAGTTTAAAATTGTTTACTTTCAAATCAATGGTGAATAAACAAAGCTAAAATGGAATATTTAAAAACTGAAAGAATTATTGTTCTGATTATGAGAGGATATGGCGATCTGCAGTGATCTTACTAAGAGATAACTGATTTATTTAATGTTAGTTTTCCGAAGAGAATATCAAAACGTACAGTTTACACCACAGAAAAGGTGGATACAGATCAAGTTTTTAGTGATGAAGCAACTTTTTTGTTAAATGGAAATGTGAACTGACATAACAGTAGGTACTGGGCTGATACAAACCCTCACTGGATGCTGGAAGCCCACACTCAGCATCCCCAAAAGATGAATATGTAGGCAGGAATTGTAGAACAAAATGTTATTGGTGGTAATTTGAACGGAGAAATTTACCACCACTTGTTGGTTAACAAAATTAGTCCAGCCGGCATGTATATAGAAAGATTAAACTTAAACTCCCTTTGGTTCCAACAAGATGGAGCACTACCTCATTATGCGGTAGATGTACGTAATTTTTTTGACTAAACTATTCGATAACGATGGATAGGTCGGAGAGGACCGATTAAATGGCCTGCTAAGTCACCTGACTTGTCCCCTCTAGATTACCTTTTTGGGTACATTTAAAAAGCAAAATTTATTAAACCAAGCCCAATGACTTAACATACCGAATACTACATTCAGCGACAGAAATATCTGCTGAGATACTACGGAGCGTTGTGGATGGCTACTACAACCGCCTAGCTCACTGTTAAACTGCACAAGGAAAACAATTTGAATATTTATTGTAAAAAATAGTAGGCTGGAATGATAACCATAACTAGAGTTATGAAAGTTGTTATTTTTAAACATGTAGTAAATTTTTAAAATTTGAAATGGTCGTCATTATGATGACGTTCCTTTTTTTGATGTGGTTTGCGATAAAATGTTTTACTCAAATAGCACTTGAACTTGATTCGGTAGTCTAGGTTGGTCTAGGCTTACATTAAAAATTTTCTCCGCTCTTCTCATAGACCAATCCCACTGGAGGTTAAAAGTCACTCACACAGAAAAATTGTTCCTTATATCGAGTGTGGATGGTCAGGGTTTTACTTTATGAAACTCATACCAAGAAAGAAAATTAAGCCATTTTCAACAAGCCCAACATTGTAACTTCAAACTGCTGCCATTTTGTATAGGGTGCACCTTTTGAGGTCGGATTTGCGGCATTGTATTCCCCTAACAGAGACATATGATGTAAAACCCGACCTATGCTTTCATTAAAGATTTTCTTCTGACTTCCTGTGGGTCCTACCCATAAGGTGATGAAAAGTGGATAGTTGTTTCAAAAAATAGATTTTAAGGTATATGTGTATAATTTTTATTGTTTAATCTGCAATGGTTCAAAAAATATAACCCCGTTCAGAACAGATACTTTTTGAACACTCCGTATATCATCGATGGAAACTGAACCATCGATTATATAGCTTACCCATTGGACCCAATAACTAGAAAGGGTGCAAATAAGTTTCTTTAAAAGTTACCAGTGAAAACTGATTGTGAGCAGAGACCTTGGAACTTGTCTGTCCCATAGTAAATATGATAAACATCAACACTCACTTGTTCAGTTGATTGTGAGTCATCATTTAGTGTAGTTGTGTGTTGGAATAATTCACAAGTTGAGCAATCTATCAATTTAAAATGTTTAGTAAAATTGAACAAACTATTAAAAGAATGTTTTCAAATTCTTAATGAGGTATATGGTGAAGACTCCATGTCTCATGGACATATGTTTAACCCTCCAACTGTTAAAGGCCCAAAACCGTACCCATTCTCCGGACAGGTTGGCTATAAAACACATATTTTGCAATTCAACATTTCGCCCACTTAGAATCGTCCTATTGCAATAAAAAAAATAGTGTTGGAAAGCTAATTATCTGTAGATACATAATCATGCAAAAAAAATACCACAAAAGTTATAAATAATATTCCAAAAATTGCTGAATTTCACGTATTTTTGATGTGTAACGTCAAATATTTGCGGTAACAATTTGTAAACAAAACTAACGTCATGTTTGTCTAATATTCTTAATTTGACATTTCTGTCAAATTGATCAAACATAACACTGTTCCATAGATCGTTTCTTTCTCATCCAATCTGTGGTTTTCATTTGTTTCTAGGTGAAATAGTTTTTATTATATAAAAATTAAACAAAATCAAGAATTTTAACTCCTTTTTACACGCTAAAAATTACATTTTTTGCAATTCAACTTTTATCCTAGTAGATATTATATTATCGAAATGTATTCTATACCATTGAAAAAGTAATTTTTTAATCTTTCATAAGCAAGTTTAGAAAATTTTATATAGCATGTAGTAGAGAAATAAGACTAGACTGAAGTTTACCTTGTTAGCGCTAGATTGCGACAGTTTGTCGCGGCGAGTTTTATATAGAAAATATCACCTATATGTTCATATATTTTTTCGAAATGGTAAAACTTGTCCAAATGTTACAAGTTGACAATATTATATAGTATTTTTCTTCCTCTTTCGAACTATGAAGACGAAATCATCCTAATTTATATAGTTTACGAGTTATATCCATTCTAGGAAATGATCATCTGAACTTTCAGACCGGTTTGCGATATTCAGTGTCTAGACAGTCTTGAAGAATCCGATCTTTATTTTTATACAATCTTGTCGTTTTTGATATAACTGTGAGGAGGAGATTTCAATGTTTAACCTTGTATTTGAAACATATCTGTACAAGGAAAAATACAAAGGCTGTGGTACTTTATAAAACCAAGAATAACCTCAAATTTGTTACTTCGATCTCGCAACATTTTTGCCGATGTGGAAATTTCAAAGTGTAATAGCTTTGTGTTTTTATAGTGAATATAAGTTTCATGAAGTGATTTTTTTATTATAATTTGTTTATACAACTTAAAATAAATGTGTCAATGTTTGTAGAGTGTAGTTATGAGTGATAATTCATATTTTCGGCCTATTCTAGCCAAATCTAGTACTATTCAGGCCTAGTTCTAGATTTGCTTTTGGAACTTTTAGTTTCAAGAAACCATTTATTTATTATAATATGTATATACAGTACATAATATATAAATGTATATACAACTTATAATAAATGTGTCAATGTTTGTAGAGTGTATTTATTAGTGATATTTCACATTTTTGGTTTTTTTTTCACAGCCCTAACCTCAACGTCTAGGCTATTGTGAAGGTAGATTTTTATCATAAATGACCCATGTCTAATGAAAATTTTCAAAATTGATTTTTCTTTTTAGCAACTTTTATCCACAAATATGTCACAAATATGTAGTAACTGTTGAAAATATTTAAAAAAAAATTTTGTAGGATTTACATTACCATTTCTGTGAAATTCTTGCCTGCGTTACTCTCGGATTTTTTGGTATTTCACATATAAACTCCAAATGTTTTACATCTAACTTTTTTTCCACTAGACAGCTAAATTATATGCACCTTTTTAAATATAATAATATATAGAATTTGTGTTTTCCATACATATTACTATTTTTGGTAAATTTTTGAAAAGAAAAGAATAAAGTTACCTTTTTTTAAAAAAATGATAATTTTTTTTTGAAAATGTAACAAATGTTTTTTTTCCCCCTTCTAAATATGTTCACAAATATATTACAAACCTGTTTTTATAGTTGAAAAAATTCCAAAATTTTTTTTATTATGGTGTACATTACCATTTCTGTGAAATTCTTGCCTACGCTACTTTCCGATTTTTGGTTATTTTACATAAAAACTACAAATGTTTTACATCTAACTTTTTTTTTCACTACACACCTAAAATCTATGCACCTTTCTGAATATAATGACTTATAGAAGTTCTGTATAAAATATATTTTACTATTTTTAATGTTTTTTTGAAAAAATAAAGAGAAAATTCAGTTTTTACGTAAAATATTTTTTTAAATTTTAAAAATATAACAATTTTTTTTTTCCCCTAAATATATTCACAAATAGTACACAAAACTTTTGTATATCTTAGAAAAAGGTGGTAAGCTTTTGATTTTGGATGAATCAGCTTTTTCTTGAAAAATGATAACGTCGTTTTTGACATGTAACATACTTACTCCAAAACCGTTACAAAAAAAAATTTTTTTTTTACATAGATGGATTCTATGCATCTTTCTGAGAAAAATGATGTCTTATAAGTTAGGTTTTGTGTAAAATTAATATTTTTTATTAATTTTTTAAGAAAATAAAACCTTTAACATTGAACAGTTGGAGGGTTAAGAGACACAAAAGATTCAGTGAAGGAGTCAGAACATAGAAGATGATGACCTTTCACTTCAAGAACCAAAGTAGACAAAATTAGCCACTTTATTTGAGAAGTAACTGAAGTTGTGAACATTGACAAAGACACCACATGGAATTTTTTTTTTTTTTTTTTTTTTTTTTTTTCCACTTGTGACAAAACCTTTCAAATGAAAAACAATCAATGAATTGAACACCATCATCACCAACAATGGAAAAAGTTCATCATAGTAAGTTCTAATTCAAAGCCATGCTAATCTTGTTTTTTTATGTAAAGGGCGTATTTTGGAACAATGGGCTCTAAAAAGCACAACAGTGAACTAGCACTATCATCAGATTGTTTGACAAAGCTGATAGAATCAGTAAAAACAATCAAAACTGTGGAAAAATGGTACAATGCATTTGTGAAGCAGTTTTTAGCTGACAAGCACATTACTACATTATGCAATTCTCCAAATTACAAATTTGGCACCACGTGACTTTCGTTTCCTTTAAATAAAATCTGTGCATAAAGGAACATGTTTTGAGTTGTTGATATAGTAAAGAAGAAAATGGTAGATGTGTTAAAATAGCTGAGTAGAAATTGATCAATTCTAAGACTTCACGCAGTGGTAAACAAGACTGCATCAGTAGATTTATAAAAATAAACGTGAGTAATTGTATCAGTCTTATTATTTAAATAGACACATTGTATACAAAACTGTTATAATTTATAAAATAATTAATGTTGATTAAGTATAATGATACATGTATGCTAAACACTAAGTGCATAAAAACATAATAATTCATCTATTAACATATGGCTCAATCTGATGGGAGTCCAATTATAACAGATCGTTCTATAGGCTATATTGTAATATACTTTAAACATAAATAAAACTAAAAAGCAATGAATTTTTAACACAACAGTGTGAAGTTTAACAGAATAAAATTTGTGTTTATGTGCGACTCATAAGATGAAAATAAGTTTAAATGATGGTGGATGAAGTTTGGTTTTGTTCGTTAGAATTAATCCTTTAAGTACTTCTCTATTATTTACAATTTGCACACTGGTTTGGGCCATTAAATCTTCACATTTCATAGCCTTAGGAAAAAAAAGAAAAGGTTTTCGACATACAGTTTGTTTGTCGTCTGTATGTAAATATGTAAAGGTCTACAAAATTTAAGATAGTAACATACAAGTGGTAAGAACATGAATTTTGCTATATTAAAATTTATTTGAAAATGTCAAAATGATGACTATTTTGAACAGATTTTTATTCATATCATGTGTTATTTAGCTTATACTATACTAGGCAAGAACCCTTGATTCACCAGTACAATTTTAACATTTCCTACAAGGTCTAATAGAGCAAGTTTTGGGCATTTAGAGGACCTGATTATATTAAATGGTATGATGGAATTGGAACTTCAACTTGATTTTTATTTGTCATTTGCTTTCATTTATTTAATTATATATCGTCTTCAAAGTTCTTAACTGAGTTGAAATTTTGTTTAATATTCTACCTGCGTTATTTTAATTATTATTACATTATAGTTAACCCATCTTCTTGGTGATTACATTGTTTAACGATAGTACTTCACTATGGTTTCAGAGATAATGTTGCCTACTTCTAAGAAAAATTGATGAGTACCATCATGGTACTTACCCAGCACCATTATACAATGTAATACAAGCAGATCCTCAAAATATAATGTCAAACGTTGGTTTACTGAGAAGTAGAAAATGTTACATTGTATTGGTAGATTAAGGAGTCTTATCCAGTATGTTTAAAACAGTTGTTACACAGGTTTTCTAAACCTCGTAATTGTGTATATCACTAATTTCATGATGTTGGCTAGGTTCTGGATCTCATAAATATACAAATTATCTTGGGACATCAGAGTTCAAAATAACATTTTTGACAATAACTTCATTACAGAGAGTAAGTACATTACATAACTTCATTGGTACCATTACACGCAGAAATTGAACTCAGCAAATTTATAGCTACTATTTTAGAGTGTTAAAATTGAACAGCACAAGATACATGAACAACAAATTTTATATTTTTCTGAATTTCAATATAGATTTAAATGAGGACACAAAACCAATTTTCATCCATATACCAAATTTCATTTAAATTTGTGTGGCCATTATCGTGCTTACATATAGACAACAATGAAGACAGACGGACAGCATGCCGAAAATCACCTATACTTCAGACATTCGGTAAGTAATATATATTAACTTCATTAAAATTAAGTCGGTCTAATTGTTTCAGATAAATCATGGCAAATATACTTAAATTTTGTAAAACAATCCACAAACTTTCTAAACAATTAATACTTACGGAGTTTTGATCATGTTGCAAAGACTGTGGAGACGGTTTCACATCTTGAGCTTGTAATGCCTCACTAGTCATCTTCAACAGTTGAAAACAAAAAATTCAACAATAAAACAAATGTTTCATGAAGAAAATCTTACAATTACATGTCGTTAAAGGTTCTTTTCTTAGAAGCAAGCCTTATATTTACCTTTACCCTATGATTATTATAATGGTCTGTTTTATTAATTGTATGTTCCACTTTTTCTACACAAGATGATAATTAGAATTGATTGATAAATAATTGGAGTCATCTTAAAACACAGTTGTTGAATTTCTTTGTGAGTTCTACCTGTGTCTGTCATGACGTCGGATATTAAATTGTATTTTTCGGGTAAGAAAGGTTGTATGTTTATAGGAACTTTTTTCTTTATTTTGACCCGTATAACCACCACTCCAAGTATGGCACATTTTCTAAACACCCTGTATAGTCACTATTCTACTAAAATATATTTTATTTTTCCCCTTGTTGTTTAAAGGTGAAAAACCTCTCAGTTATCATCACCTTATAAAAAGAAGAAGAATAGAGCATAAAATAAAGACCTCAAATACTCCAATAGTGTCAGGGGCAGAAGAGAACCAGAGTTGGTAAAGAAAGACCCAATAGGAAAAAGATGAAAGAGAGGGATCTAACCCGACTTACTAATATTTTATTAAAATTATCCTATCTCTCACAAAAACAAGTGCTTGTTGTCAATTCCCCTCTTTATTCAAACAAACATTTTGCCCTTTAGATATCATTTTATTTTTAATGTATTGAGAATTTGTTTATAAAAGAAGTGGAAATAATGCAACATATCAAACTAGAAGCCAATTTAGGGTTTGTAGGAAGACCTAAAATTATTAAAACATCGTTTCAAGGCTCCTTTTTTATTTATTGGGCACAAACTGTCTAATAGGTATCAGCAAACTTTGAAGAGAAAAAAAATTAATGTCGTAAACTTATGGGTAAACATTAAAAAAGTGTAAAAACCTGGTTGGTGATTAAAGAAAATAAAGTAGTAGAATTTAGAATGATACCTGATATGAATTGGGAGTGGGGAGCTTGTTTATTTATATTATACCAGGAACTAAGTGTTAATTGGGACTGTATGAATAAAAGAGTAGTCAAATGAGGTTTCAATGATTACATTCAACTGCACTGGTCTTATCCACCGGTAGGTTGGTGATGTCAAAGTGGCGGATTTTATCAAACAGTTGTGCGACTGAATGCATTAAAATATTGTACTGGTAACTGAGATGTAAAAATTCAAATCTTATATCAGTATAAATAAACAACGACCAAAATAACTTATAGGCAAAATTTTTCATTATGGCTGATGAAATGTTTACTTTAGCTAATTTTTTTAAAAATATTGTAATGTTGTTAGAATGATGGAATAAACTTAGCCATGCAACGAAATATTGTTTTCAACATAGAAGGGAAACATCTTCTGATGTACTGTTGATTTATAGTGGAGAAAAATGGCATCCGGTAGAGTATGTGACATCACTTACGGCAGTAAGTTTAATGTCATTCAGCCATATTGATAACTGTTGGTGAGTGCGAATGAGTGCACTCATTGTAATTTGTAAAAATAGAAGTAGAATTTGAACTTACAGCTTTTCAAAAGGTTGCTGGATTCTCTGTTGCAATCAGACTTAAACAATTCATTCTATCTACTGATTGAGAAAGTGAACATTGTTTATGAAATATTTCAGAATTTTAGTGTGTTTCTCTTTGTTGTACTACTAGGTAAGGACCACTTTCCAAGGCTTCTATCGATACAATATCTATGCATAATTGGCTATGTGCCCTATTTTTTTAATTTAAAAGTGATCACGTCCTGAATTAACAATTATGGCACCAAACAAGCTTGTAACCTATAAGTTAAACTTAACACTATAGGTTAAATTCGTACAGAAAACTTCCTTCACAAATACAGGTACAGGTACAAAAACTATTCAAAATTATAACACTTTTAATTACAGTCTTGGACAACTACTATTGTCTGGATCCTTTTATCTAGTGAAAGAGTTCCTGCTCCATGATTTTGTTGCTTCAGTGTATTTGGATATGATCTCTTATTATCTGATTAAATTTTTAGGTAGAGATATTATTTGTTTATTTATAGTTTTATTATTCTTAATTTTAATGAATAATACCAATAGTGTATGTATAATATTGTTTGCTATGTTATTATTTATTACATATTTATAGTATGTGCAGTTCCACATATTTAATTTTTTTATAAATGTATTTGACTATAATTCCATACAATGAATATGGTTTTTGAATACAAAAAAAAAAGAAAATTCTTTTTGGATTTTAAGGAGAGAATGTCAAATGGATATAAAATTAAAACTCAACACTCTCACATAAATATGAATTACACAAAAAAACTACCAATAAAAAATATTAAAAAATTTAGGACATACACAAAATTTCATCAGCAATCCTAAATCAATTTAAACCACTTGTTTATTCTACAGAACATCTATCATGCATTAAACTTTTAAATCTTGAGTAATTTCAAATACTAATTTTTGAGATAAAGCATGACAATCATTTACCAATGCCCTCAGTTTCTTTATTCTTTGACAGATTTGGTTTAAACTATAATTGTTCCGTAGGTCTTAATTCGAGCCTTAACCTTTTGAAACCCGACTTATGATAAGTATAATATAAGCTCCAGCCTGAGTATTTTTCGCAGATTTACAGTCATTATTATGAAAATTCATATAAAATCTAAATATGAAGCAAACCTATCAAATATTTTTTTTTTTGTTCAGAAAAAACAGGGGAATATGAAAATGGTATAAGAAGTTACATTATCTACACCAATTTTTTTTGTTTTTTGTTTTTTTTTATTTAAAAAAATTTATATTGAAATTTCAAAAGTAAAGTTATAGTAAAACTATAAATTTTTTAAAATTTAAAATCGTTACATACATTTTGTAGGAAATTTAATTCCCTACACAAAAATGTATATATATATATAGGCATATATCATAAAAAATATTATAACTTATATGCAAAAATGTAAACAAACGTAAAAGTAAAAAATGCAGATTTTCACACTTTATTGTAGCTTTTACATTAAATTAAAAAAGAACAAATATATATATGTTTTTAGTACATAGTTTTCACTACTCTTATATTTATTACAATTATATATTTCACTATTTACAACACTGGGGCCGGGAATTGGATTGTCATATAGGTTATAATGCGTCGGTGCATCGCCTGAAAGTCCAGGAACATTTTCCACTACACGACTTGAACACGTCACTACACTACGTATTATCTCATCATTATCACTATCACTGTCTAAAAAATCACTAGTCATCACGAGATAAATACTCCGATATTTCACGTTCACGCAAATTAGACATTATAAATGGTTTGTTTACCAAGACACAACAACAAAGGAAGCTACCACAGCTATTCAGTGACAGCTGGGGAAATAACGAAAGTGAAACGCAAAATTGCAGTGATGCAGACTAAGAAGCACTAAAACAAAAATTACCTCTCATTTCCCTGCATTCTGCTGAACAGTTGAACGTCTTTTTGAGGTTTAAAATATTGAGGACTTTCGAAATTATGTATCAAAATTTTAGCACCACCACAATATATTCGTTGAGGCACCGATTGCCCTAGTGGCTAGAGTTCTGGTTGTGTGTGGATGAGGTTCCAAGTTCGATCTTCATGTGGGATCTTAAAAACGTTTCAGTGTTGACCCAGTATCATGAAAAAAGTGGTGAATTCACGATTAATAACAAAATGTACAGCGAAGAGTACACACTTCACTATGTACTGACCACACATCATTAGATGAAAATCCGTGATTTTTACAATACTGTCATTAGCAGTCAACTGAAAAGTAAAATAAAATGTAACATATCGTGAGCCAAAACTTGCTTACCAAATAAGATAACTCTATTTATTAACCCTAGATGTTACAATATCATAGATCATGTAATTATTGCGCTTTTCTAAAATGATAATAACACGGAACATGACATATTTTAATAAGTGGTTTTTATGCGCCTTAAATTGTTTTGTTATTAGGACAACAAAAAAACTTGGATTGCAAAGATCACAAAGAAATTTAATTCGTTCACAGTTCTTTTAATAATATCACACATGCCTTTTACTTCTCTTGAATATATATACGTATGAGTGTAGTCACAAAAGATCCTTTTGAGTGCAGTGACAGGTGGCTGAGCAACCTCCGACCCTTCCATAACTAACTAACTACTTATGAGTGTGTCACATGGTTATTTGGTATTGAAAAAAATTTGTAAAATATATTACATTATTTATATTCTGATTCCTTACAATCTTAGGCACATTTTGCATACCATGAATTACGTTAGTTGTTTTTTATAAAAATATATAATTTAACTCGATTTTTTTGTCCCATTTTCTGGTGTGAATTGGAAAAAATCAGAAATTTAGAAATTATAATATAAAACAATATTTACAATTTATTTATGAAGATTTTCAGTATTATTAGTATAGTTTATGCAGATATTTACCATAGTTTGTATATTTAAAAATTAATATATGATGTTATGATGTGAGAGTATGGATAAAACTGGTGTGATTAAGTAATAAACATAGGGGGGGGGGGGATAAAGTTAACAGTAGAAAGGAACCCAGTGCTAAAGATAAGTCTGAGCCATTATGACAACTAAAACTATATAGATATACAAATCAGGAAAACTACAAGTTAACAGAAGTATACAAGAAATGTTAAATACCAAGCTTAGAACATACACAGGTCAACTAACTAAAAAGGATATATATATATATATATAAACAGAGTATATACTTAACAGTTTTTTGGGTTGAACAACCGTTGTGTCTCTTCCCTCAAGAGTTTAGCCTGTGACTATTACTCACTGCAGCAAATGAGGAAAGAGAGTTCTGGGTTATCAGGATATTTTGGCTCTATTATAATTTTTTTATGTTTATCACTAGACAACAACAGTTGATCCACATTCTCAAAATAATCTGTGTTCATTTTTTTTTTATACATAAAAGTTATGTAAATAAATAATGTATAGTTTGTAGTTTAAATGACAATCCCAGTAGTTTTTAAGCTGATTCATCTTTTCTATTGTACTTGTTACAGAGCCTAGTTGAGTTAGTGTGTAGCAGACTTTCGAACAAAACGATTCTTCTCAGTGGATATGAGAATTCAATTATTATAATTTTAACTAATCAAGTGTTAAGCTTCTCACTCCGTATACATTGAATGCAAATCCGAAAACTTTTTATTATATTAATTTCAGTGTTATTAATTATAATAAATAAACAGGTTTATAAAAGTTATTTTAAAAAACCTTATAGTTCCAGACAGAGAACATAACTTAAATGAATGCAAATGTATTTAAACTATCTATCATTATCCAATACCTTAAAAAATATAATTACATAATAATATGTTTAAAACTTTAAAATACTATTTAAATGAATTTAGACCTTACTTTTATGGTTCTCCTTCGCTTCTTCACGCTGCCTTCTTCTTCACTTTGGATTAGGTTCAACAATGCATCCTGCCAATTAAATCAAATCTTTACAAAAACATAAAAATAATAGTTTTGGTATCAACAGCTTCGTCAGGATTATAATACCAACAAAGGGTAAACCAATCCTTTAGCTGAAAATTTTAATAAATTGTACTAATGATTGCAATAAACAC
Organism: Aphrophora alni; assembly: GCA_963513935.1. Lineage (NCBI taxonomy): Eukaryota > Metazoa > Arthropoda > Insecta > Hemiptera > Aphrophoridae > Aphrophora > Aphrophora alni. The sequence goes on along the minus strand of OY740765.1, from coordinate 129,943,588 downwards.
AAAAATAAATAATTATGTACTGGTTATCATTTTACAAGAAATTGTTTAGAGTTGACATTTTTACTTTTGACTCCTGAAATTATATGATCTCCCAGCAATTTGTTATCACAATATTTATATGCTGTGATTTAGATCTGAAAATTTAAACAAAAATTTTAATATAAAAAGTACACAAATAACATTAAAATTAGCCTATATTATAGGAAAATTTACCTTTTTTGGGGAGGGGGAGGTTCCATTCATGTGTACATATAATATTACTTTTGCATTATAAAGTAATCAATTAGGAAGATTTATTTGTCGTTGGAGAGTATAGAAAGTTATGTTAGTAAGTAATTATTTACAAGTATGTACTTCTTTCTAGCTAAAGTTTTATGATGGGAAAATGTATATAGTGTCCTAAAAAGTAATCTTTGTTAGTCACAGAAAAAGTGAGGAAAATTTCTAAAGGTTTTTGAGAAAAAGAATTTAGGGATTGAAGGATTAAGGAACAGGTGTTTCTCTTCTAGCCACTAAGATAAAAAGGGGTTTGCAATTTTCTTTCTTTAATTTTTCGTGCATTTGTATTTTAAAAATTTCATATGTGGGGCAATCAAAAATAATATGTTGTAAAGACTCGTGGACATTCACAGTGCATCTCAGGCAATTGGGTGTAAAAATTTTGTAATTTTGTAGAGAGCTATTTGTCTTTGCATGTCCGAATCATAATTTGCAAATCGATATGTTATCACATCTATTTAATTTTGAATTCCTAAATCAGGGAGTAATACTAAAATTTTCATTTATGTATTTGTAACGTATGTTGCTTTATTTGAAACCTCAAGATAACGGTTAAATTTAGATCTGTAATTTTTGTTTAAAAATGCGGAATAGTTTTTAAAGGGAATTAAAAATCTTGACATATGTTATCGTTATATGTTGCTTCACGAGCAAATTTATCGACACATTCGTTGTCATTTACTCCAATATGTCCAGGAATCCATTGGATAGTTAATCTTTTATATCTTTCTATTGTTTTTACTATTATATTTAGTGTTAATCCATTAAACTCCTCATTTGTACAGGTTTCTTAGAGATCTAATATTGCTGCCTATGAATCTGTACACATAATACAATGTTCATACTGTAGTGTTTTAACTAATTGTACAGCCTTATAGATAGCATACAGTTCAGTTGTATAACTGGATGTAATACGATACATCTGCTCTGGAGCAGAGTCTACTCCAGAGGTACTCTTTGAACCATCTGTGTATACTTTTAAATAATTTTTGTAGGTTATGTTTATGACATTAAGATAGATCTGTTTTAATGCTATTGAGTTTACTGTTTTATTTATACTAATAGTGTAATCAATGTTAGCGTTACAGATAAGATGAGTTTTTGTTAAGAGAATGGGTCTAGTAAAATTCCGTTTGATTATATAGTCTTGGAGCAAATCTGTTTGGTACAAATTTAATTTATCCATACATGCGTTAAATGATTCAACGTAAATAGGTATTTTTTTCTTTTATTCAGTATTTGTAATTGGTTACCATATTTAGTTCTAATATTTATTGGTTACATCTGTGGTTTTGATCTGTTGCTATTTTATATATTAGATTATCTATCTGTTAAGAGTGATCGTCTGTATTTGAGTGGTAATATTGCTGTTTCTGACTGGAGTGCTATTAAAAGTTGTTCTAAAAGCCCCAGAGCAATCCTGATGGCTTGGTTTTGTACGACTTCTAGCTGATTTAGTCTATCATTAGCAATATGTCCAAAAATAAAATTACAAAAGTACAAATTGGCTCTAATAAGTCATTTATATATATAATTAATAAGAGGTTAGGTTGGGTCCCTTTAGTACTGCACACCAGGCATTTTAAGATGTTTAATTCTTTGTAACATTGTAAACCAATATTTTCTATATGTTTGTTGAATTTTATTTTATTATCTATTAAAACTCCGAGAATTTTATGAGAAGATACTATTGGGATCCTTTCATTTCCCAAAATAAGTTCCTGACAGCTGTTGTGATTTCTTTTCCTAGAAAAAATGATTAATTTGCTTTTGTTGAAGTTAAAGGTTAGGTGAATTTTGTTAAGTTGTGCATTAAAAGCTGTTTCCAATCAGTACTTCTGCATGGTGGATAATGCTACTTCACCGTTTATGTGGGAGATATACATTACAATATCGTCTGCATATTGTAAAGATTTAACCTTTTATGGTAGAAAACTGTTGATATCAAATATATATAATGCTAGTCTGTGAATCTGTCAGTGTTAGGTTTCTATTTGTTAACCATTTGTGGCAGTATATAATACAATTTTCTGGGTAGCCTATATTGTACATTTTAACTAGGAGGGTAGGAATATGCACCAAGTCATATGCTTTTGATGAGTCTAAGGACGCACAGACCATGGTCTGGCTGTGGATGAGGGATATTTGAATGTCAGATAAAAGGTGTAATAAATAATCTGATACTGCTTTTTTCTTCCTAAATCTGTATTGGGTGCCAGGAATTATGTTATTTTGTTCACTAAACCATTCTAACCTATTTTTTTATCATGGTATTAAAATTTTTAAATGGTATTATAAACAGGAGAAATATAATGTCTTACAGGGATTCTTACATAGTTTAATATAATATCGTTAGGAATATAGGTACCTTCAAATATAATTTTGACTGTGTTTGTGTCATTTAATTGACCACTTGAATATATATATTTTTTTAATTCTATAAGCCGCGAGAATTTCCACAGTACTGTAGCTATCATTTACTGATACCTCTACATCATTTTCAATAAAGATTAGACCTGTAGTTTCTACCCTGTGGAATGGAATGAATATTTTGTAATTATTTAGTTGAGGGTTTGTAAGTAAATTATTAATAGCTGCTGGAAAGTTGCAGAGAACAGATAGGGCAGAACCCCTTGTTTTGATATATTTTACGTTTTCTTTAGAAGCTTCGATAATTTTACCTATTTTATTGGGATGGATTTTAGATCCATTCCCAGATTGAAGGATAACCTCATAAGGGTCTTTGTTTGACACCTGGTATAGCTTTATGTTTTTAGGTTTTTTTTAAAGGATGTAATTGTTCAGAGTAATCCATTTGTACCTGAAAACTACTTTCATGACTACTTGGAAGGCTTATTGTTTTCTCATGTTTTCTTTTATTATCTATTATTACACTAGTGTTAGTGTTGTTTCCATCAGAACTAATATCGAGAAGAGACTGAACTGCTCTCTCTGTTTCCATTTCTGGAGACAAAACCATAGCCATGGGTAGACCTGAAAAACAATCAGGTCCAGCCGTTCACAAATATACTTTGGATTTTAAATTTAATATTTTTCATTGAGAATAAAAGTAAGGATATACTATATAGTGATACAGATTATCACTATAAGTTATAATCTACATTAGTGCACACAAAATAACACAGAAATACAATAAAGGGGTATATTAACAGACACAAAAAACTTGTGTGATCATAAATGCAGTATTAACCACTGTACGTCTAAACACTGATAACAATACTCGTAAACTGAGGAGTATTATCACTTTACTTAGATAAAAGCATAACAGAAATCCTAATATGATTCCTGAATAAGTCATAGCCTTCTAAATGATGGTCATGTAACATAACAATGGAGCTAAAATCAAACATGCACTGATATTTCAATAAACACAATCACAGTCTGTAGTCCTGTTAGGGAACATGGGACTCAAAAGGTTAAAACTCTCAACAGAGTTAATTTTCACAAAAATAAAAGTTTCTGGTTTTACATGAGATTAAAAAAAAAATAAATAAATAAATAATAATAATGATAACCAAGAAGTAAATACAATTTTGAAATATTATGTCACTAAATTACAGACGTTAATTGATTTAAATTGATCTTTAAGAAAATAATGTCATTGAATTCTAATGAAAGAAATATCGGTAATTTCAATCTCGAGATAGAAAAGTTTGATGATTGTGAGATTGATAACCAAAAATTCAATTGAGTGAAAAACTTGATGGAGAGTTTCATCAATTAAAATTTTGCATAATATGCAAGTTTTGAAATTCAGCGTAGGATTGTCCATCTAATGGAGATCCTGGTGGATCTGGTGGAGATCCAGCAAACCTTTTCTTTATTCAGCAATAGATTCCTACTGAACCAATGGTAGTGTTCTTAAATTCAACAATGAATGAAACACTGTCCCAGTGCTTCAAGCAGCTGTTTGGTAGATGAACTGGAAGGCAGGAACTACAGAAAGAGTGTAGGATTCAGGATACTGATGCAAAATTCCTATTGTACCATTATAATTGATTATAATATAAATTAATAGTGTGAATTTTTTCATAAATGAAAGGCTAATCATATTTAAAATAGAGGAAGGAACAATTTTTTTTGTATCACCTTTTCAATTCCGACAATCTCAAAATACATTTATTCTCAAAATTTAATGGTATAATTTGTTATATTTATATTCTACAATAAAACACACTACAAAAGTAGGAGCTACATTTGAGAAAAATTTGATCAAAATTGTTGTTTTGCTAGCAGATACCTCAAAATTTTGAGTTAATATTTTAAAATTGAAAGAAAAAAAATAGTTGAAGTATAATCTTCTGCCAATCCTAGCATCGCCTTATTATTTATATTTGTTGACACGTTTCGGAGTTCCTCCATCTTCGAGACCTACTTTAGTACTCAAGTCTAAAGAGTACTAAAATAGGTCTCGAAGATGGACAAATTCCTAAAAGCATCTTAAATAATAAGATGGTGCTAGGATTGGCAGAAGATTGTACTCAAACTAATAACTGTAGATCTTAGCAGTTATAATAATTATATATATATATATATATATATATATATATATATATATATATATATATATATATATATATACACACACACATATATATATAATTCACCTTCAAATTTACCTATTTACCCTCAAATTGAAGGAAACAGCTGTTTTAATGGTTATGTACAATCGAGAGTATCGGTTATTTTTATAGATGCTTCACAATCGTTAATTAATTCGTATAAATGAAGTAACAGTTGATGACCTCAACCTCAGCAGATGTTTTTGTCCTAGGACTAAAAAGAACATGCATGTATTGAAAACAGCTGTTTTAAAAGTAGTATGACGAAAAAATACCTTTTTTAACTTAGGAGACCTAAAAATGGATATTTCTACGATATTCAATTTTTTGATCCTTCGTATAACTTTATCTACAATAACATACATATGTTAGAAAGTAAAAATAAACCTAATTTACAAATAACAGTCAATAATTAACAATTAATTGAAGACCTCACTTAACCCATAAACACCGGTAATTTTTTCGAAAATTTAAAAAAATTTCGTTACTTATTTACTAACCAAATTTGTTTAGACCATGAAACAAATATTATAAATAATATTCACTAATTTAAAAAAATTTTACTGGTACCACTCAGTGCTTACGTGCAGGCTTTATCAGCCATATACATTATATGGTAGAACCAGACAAATTGCATTTTGTTTGTGTATAAATGAAAGTTTATTTGGAAACAGAATATTTTTAACATGTACATAAATACAATATACATTTTAATATTTAATTTTATTAAAATTTTATTTCACTCAAACATTTCCAGAATTTTTATTCAGTGTGACATGATAAGAAACAATTTATGCATAACCCTACATTACATTTTTTGCACATTGAATGGCATCTGGACGTGCAGTTTTCTCCAGAACATCTTCTACATTCCAATAGAATTTTTTCCCAGGTTTTACATCATATCCTACAGTAATAAAATAGCTAAGAAACATCTCATTTCCATTTTCGTGATACAGAAATGTTTTTTTACCTGTTTTTACCCAGTTTTTTTACCTGTTTAAAAAAAGTATAACGACTTGTTTCTTTGCATACAAATGAAATAATGTTTTCACCAAAAATAATTCGAAGACCTCTACTTCATTTAGATCCTTATACTTAGCGTAATCTGGTTCCGGGAATTCAAAATTGGTAAACTCTAAATCACCTTCAATAAAATCATTTTCTTTTACATCTGGAATGTGAAAGAAATTCGTGTTACTGAAATCTTCATTCACATGATCATAATTTTCATTGTTTTGCACGTTGTCTTCATGTGCGTCGCACGTGACTTCATCTATGTCATGATCATTGTCATCAAGTATGTTCGCAACATTATTTTGATCATCAAAATTAATGGAACAAATAATGTAACTTAAACATTTGCATTCAACTGGTTTCTGTTAAGATTTTAAACATCTCCTTCATCTTCATCTCCTGAGTATTCATATGTCAATTTGGCTGGTTTGGGAGGTTTAATATAACTATTGGCAGATACATAATTATCATTTTCCTCATGTAGTAAGTCTATGATTTCCGATAATGTGAGATTGTCCCTGTAACGAAATTGTAAATTGTAATACATGGGAGCTAATACAGTGCTGTAACCACCAAGTGGTATCATACGGGATCAAACAAAAAAACCTAAGCGGAAAATAAATGGTAGCTAAAGTTATGTTATTGCATGAAGCTAAAAGCTAACATTATTGTATTATATGCAACACAAAAAAATGTACCAAAATAAGTATTACAAACTCGCTGTTACTGTATACAGTTTACTAATGTGGAACAAGTAGTTAGAGTGGGAGATTACCACACAGGTTGACCACTACACAGAGTCAAAAGTATCGAACTTAATGCTACCATTTCACTTGTTTAGGTTGCATAGATGGCAAACATAATTCTAAAAAAAATAGATTTTTGATTGAAATGATATATCCAAAAAAAAAAACTCACCATCAATTGTTTTTTAACGATCAGATGACTTTCTTTATTCTATGAATAAGTGAGAAAGCAATATGAAAAAACAAGGAACATCTAAAAGGTAAACATCCAAAAACTTATATAAAATGAATGCTAACCATTTGTACCTTAGGTGGATTAATAAGTCTTCTGAAGAAATAAATCTCATCCTGCGTAACAGCTGCAGTGTGTGTATACTTCTTTAAGCCATCTCTTGGTAGCTCTTTAACAGTTCTTTTGGCTTCATCATACATGGACTCACATACATAGACATCTTGTTCTGGAAATTCTGTAGGTCTGCCTATAATCAGAATAAATATTTTCATACAATTTAGTATTGTATTTATTTTAATAAAATATTGTTTGATGTATTTTTAAGCACCCAGTAATATAGTCCGATGTCTAATAAGTTTTCCAATAAAATTATTGGTGTCAAACTAACTTGTTTTAATATTGTTAAAATACCTGTGTTAATGTAGTTACTACAAAAAAATAGTTATGAACAAATTTATTCATTATTAAATTACAAAGAAAAGAGATTTAGTTTATACTCTTCTTTTCGTGTTGTTTAAAAGTGAAAAACCTCTCAGTCATAATGACCTTACAAGAAAAAAAAAAGATGAAATAGACTCCTAGCCCTTGAATACTCTAATAGCATCAGGGTTGAAAAATAACAAGAGAGACCTTACAGGAAAGATGAAAAAGATTTATCTAACCCAAGACTACATGAAAAAAGGTGTAGATACAGCTAAAGTATCCTTCAAGATTGCAACAGATTAGAATCAAAAGCTTAACTACTGTCTCTAAAAGCCTATGCCTGATTTTCAGTCGGATACGTGTGGTTAGAACATTAATATTCCCCTCACCATTGTTCTAACATTCTTGACCAGAGTTCACTACCCTAATTTATCCAAGATGTTAGGTTAACACCATAACTGTTTGAGTGTTCATGAGGGATTGAAGCTAGAACCTCTATCTTACCTGTGTAATGAGAAAGAATGTTAACCACTAGATCAGTCATGGGCTCAACAGAATTAAAATTTACCAAATTCTTCTACCTTATGAATAACCAAACTTTAGAAAAAGTTTAACTTATATCTAGATCATTATGGAAAATTCTTTATAGTAGTGCAAAGAGATAAAAAATCACTTCTTCATAGTCAGATATGAAAAGACTTTTACTTACAAGATATATATTCACTATGTTCAAGCACAGCACATTTGCCCAATATATTTGTAACTGGATTAGTGTCTTCTAAACTACTCAGGAATACTTCTTGTTTGTAGAAGGTCCTTGAAGGTGTGTGAGGAATTACAGATGGCAATACAAGCCAAGGTCCATGGAAGAAGCTTTCACCTCTAGAAACAATCATACACAAAAATAAATAGTAATCAAACATTACATTAACTTCTTTTTTATACACATGTATTATATTGAACTCAATATAATACACAATGCAATGTGAGGTATGAAATTTGTTAATAACTATAATAATAATAATTCAAAACCTGTGATTCTAAAACAGACACACAAACTATAACTGAATAAATTACACAACTAAAATATAAAGGGAGAAAAATTAGTGTACCTAGCCAGCCACAGTTGTCATTATTAAAACAGTACCTCCTCTATTAAGAAAAATTTTCCCTGTTGTTTAAAGACAAAAAACCTTTCAGTTATCATCACCTTATAAAAAAAGGGAAAAAAGAAGATAAAATAAAGACACGTAGCCTTTGAATATACCGATATACTGTCCGCAGGATTTTCAAATGGAAGAGTTGTGTGGGCAGAAGGTTCGAAAAGGTGAGATAATGAGTCAGCCACAATGTTTTTGGCACCTTTAATGTGTTGGACATTAAATTTAAATAAATTGATGAACTCTATTATCGGGTGAGTTTACCATTTTGGCGTGGGTGGTACAATAACCAAGACAGAGCTGAGTTATCAGTGGCAGTGAGTTGGAATTCTCAGTGTTCTAAATATTGTTGAAAATAAGTTAGGGCGTATATGACTGCTAAACACTTTAATTCCATTGTGGAATAACTGAGTTCTTGCTTGTTTAACGGTCTTGATGCAAAAGCCACTGCCATGAGGCCGCCTTCATAGTCCTGTGAGAGCGACATTCCGAGTGTGGTTCTGGATGCGTAGGAGTGTAAAATTTGTTTAGAAAAATCTCAGTAGCCATAAAACAAGGTTAATAGTTAAAATAGACTTCAGGGAGTCAAAGGATTTCTGTTGAGGGATTCACCCCATTAGAAAATGATTCCCTTAAGTTTTAGGTAACTAAGCCGGTGGGCGATTTGGGAAAAATTACGAATGAATTTAGAGTAAAAGGCGGCAAGTACTAAAAATTTAGCTGTTTGTTTGAGGTTTTTGGGGGTACTGTAATCCGCGATGGGTTGGACACAGTCTGAGTGTAGAGAACAGATTGATTTTTATAAACTTGGCTTAGAAACTGAATTGAATCCGATAGAAGGATTAACTTATTAAGAGTAATAGTTAATCCGGCCTCTCAAAGTCTCACTAGAATATCTTCGATCTTTGATACGTGGTCCTCGAAAGACCCATTAAAGTAGATGAAAATGTCATCGAAGAAGCTAAGCAGATGTTTGTATGATATCACCAATGATCTTTTCAATGAGATGCGTAAGGACAAGTCCACCGCTAGCCAGCCGAAATGGGAGGAAGTTATATTGGTAATGGCTCCAGAGGGAGACAAAAGAGGTATATATTTTTTTGATTCCTCAACCAAGGGGATTTATATGTAGGCCTGGTTCAGGCCCAATAGGGAAAACCATTTAGTGTTTCCCAAATATTGGAAGGCCGACTCAATTAGTGTCAAATCCATGCGCCATTCGCCTACTTAGTACTTGGATTATTTTATCCAAAATAAAACAGCTGATGCTAGATATCTCTCCACTAGAGTTATTGTGTATTTAAAAAAAATTTTTTAGAAGACTGCTAAAATTACATGTGTATATAAAATAAAATATGCAAAATAAAACACTGTGGTCCTGAAATAAATTTAAAAGAATATTACACGGAAATTGGGGGGAGGGGGGAGTTTTCTTCTGTTAATCAACGTCATATAGTTATCAAAAGTCAAAAATGTTTCTATTAAAACAAACAAAAAATTAAAAGAAAGCGAATAAAATATGTCAAAATAAATAAAAGGGGTAACAAATTATTTTTTTAAATGGTCAAGATGATACATTTCCAGTTTGAAAATATTTAATCATTTAAGATTGTGAAATAAATTTAAATAATATTGTACCGATTATGAAACAATTTAGTTTTCTTCAGTCGAGGACTAATAATAATAATAATAATATATGCTTTATTTATACTTCTTCAGAATTACAACGTTTCATAACATACATATATAGCATGGCTTCAGTCGAGGACTATTATCAAACAAAATTGAAGATATGATTCTCATTATACTACAAAATATAAATATTTTATATTATGCATACACGAGAAAGTAATGCATTTAAATGACAAGTTTTATGAGGTGAGATGACCTTGTCTGACTGAAAAGAAATAAACTGTAAACAATTTCAAGGACAACTAGTCTCCCGCTATATCATTTATTAGGTTTGATCTTTTATTCTAAATGACAGAACACTGAATCTTATCTATTGTTATGTCACACATTCGCGTGGCCGCTCATACATTTGATGCTTTATTTTAAACACCTTTTTATTCCAATTTGTAAAACCAAGTAATATTTATTTATGATAACAAAGTTCATAAGAGGATACAACACATATTTTTTTCTGGATCTAAATATTTATTTATATACTTATTACACGACTTGTCAGGCTGAATTTCCAAGATTTGTTTTGAACCTTTGCGGAAAACTGTACTACACCAGTGATCGCTAATCACTGGTTACAATAAAGTCAATTTGAAATGTTATAATAAATGAATACATTTATTAGTTTTACTTTGTTCCTCGTTCTACAAACATAATGCTGAAAATCATCTTCAGCCGACACAATAAATAGTAATGATGTTTATATTTAAATTTACCCAATCTAGTGTCAGCAGAATTAGCTTAAAAATAAAGAAATACCGAATAAATGTATGCTCTGTCATAGGCTTGATACATTTGAACATTTTCTATGATGGAGTTCATCAAGTTAAGTATTGACTTTTATTTATCTTCATATCGAAAACCATTTCCAATCATTTTATTTATATGTTCAACTGATAAAATTAATATTTCTTCCAAGGAAAAATATATGTATTTACTTCATTATATGAACCTTATTCTCATAATATAAAAGTTTATTTTTTAATTCAATTAAGAAAAGAAAAGTTATGTACCAATTCAAATTTTGTATATACACATACAAATGTTTAATTTAACGAAGTACAGGAGGGTCAGGAAGACGTTATCAAAGTTCCTCCGCTTTATCTATTTGAGTAGAAGACAGTGTCGGAACTAATCCCACTCTCTACAGTTCATTTTAGCCTCTGCATATACATAAGAGTAAAAAAATCCACCCTAACTGTAAATATTACTGATGCTTTCATTCTTCAATTTAGTTCCAAGTAATGTCATTATCACAAAATATCGCAAATAAATAAGAATTTTAAAGATGATACAAAAATCTCTGCTATAGCTTATAGCGATATAGATGATAGATGTGGGGAGTCTTATATTTGTAGAAAGGGTACTATTTTAACTAGTTAAAACAAGTCAATTTCACAACTGAAACGGCTCAACTATACATGTTATCATAAAACAGTTTCTAGTATGTGCTAAAAGAACAGTTGTGCATTTGTGTTACTGTGACAAGATGACTTAAATACCACCGAGAAGTGGAGTGCAGGGAAGACTTCCTCCCACTAGTGGTATATGCTTCCGTTTCCATGGTAATACTTCTACTACCCACCTTGCCATTATTTGTTTATACTGATGACTGACGGTACTTGATAGAATTCCATGTTATACAAATAAACCACACACAAATTCTTTTGTTAAACTCTACAATTTATAAATTATAGAATTTAACAAAAGAATTTGTGTGTTTTATTTGTATATTGCCATTATTTTATTTTCAGTTGACTCAAATGTGTGTTTTACACACTAAACAAACTAATGATCTTAGTAAAACCAATGTCTGGGATGGTGTTATTATCTTATGTTCGCATTCTTGTCATCTATGTGCATTTTAACTTTTGATGATGATTTTTATCATAGAATTTGTGTTTTGACAACTGTAATGTAGGATAGAAAATTTTAATATATATGAAACTCAAAGTTTGTGCAAAACTCACTCAGCATTAGTCCAGATAGTATCAACCTGTGATATCAACTTGCTGCCTGCTTCTGTTTTCACATACACACAATCCCCAGTCTTGATCATACAAGTGTTGGTATTGTATTGCTCATAATAAGTCCACCCTTCATCACTCGTCTGCACTACAAGATTCTGCAACAATATGAAATAAACATTAAAGTTTTTAGCAGACAGATTTAAAAATACAACAATATTATTTTAAGTTGTTGTATATGTAAAGTAAAAGTATTAAACATGTAAAGGTTGCATCACTGCAGAGAGCAAGTTGTGAGTTGTGAGTCAGTACATGGTCGTTGTATCTCAACACTCTTAACAGTATAATAATAAAGTGAACTTAATAATTAAATATGTAAGTGTTCTTATTTTAAAACAAACATATCAATGTCACGAAGAGACATAACATGGCGCTGCGGAAGAAGAGCTTAAGTGTGTTCAAGTGAAGTTGATGAAAAAAAAAAAAAAAAAAAAAATCGACTTTAGGTAACCTAAAACAAAAAATGCATGTGGTCACACGAGTGAAAAAGTGAATTGTGTTTTATAATAAAATGGAGTTTAAACCTCCTTCGTCTTTAAAATTGGACGGTAATTTAAAAGAAAACTTCAGAAGATTTAAACAAAACTTTTTAATATATATGAAAGCTGCTGGACATGAATCTAAAGACTCTGATGTAAAAGCTGCCATATTACTTAATGTAATAGGTGAGGAAGCTGTAGACCTATTTGACACATTTAATTTAAAAGAAACCGATAAAAAAGACTATGAAAAAGTGCTATGTTCATTTCAAGAATATGCTAACCCCAAAACGAATGTTGTTGTAGAACGGTTTAAGTTTAATTCTAGGTGTCAACAAAATGGTGAACCACTAAATAGTTTTCTTACTGATTTAAAGAAGTTAATTAAATCTTGTGAATTCGGAGATCAAACTGATAGCCTATTAAGGGATAGAATTATCTTAGGCATAGAAGATAGTAGTCTCCAAGAAAGAATGTTGCGAGAAGACAACTTAAGCCTGGAAAAGACAATTCACATCTGTAGGGCGACAGAAACAGGAAAACGCCAAGCAGAGACCATCCAAGGCCGAGATGGAACACAAGCTACTGTAATCAACTCAGTCTACCAAAAATCTTCAAGGAAAGAAGGGCCGAAAATAAGTAAGACAGATTGTAAAGGAAGCCGGAAGGTAGGACCACGCTTTGAAGATTCTAGACCTAAGCCTAAAAGTAATTCAAAGACTAATAAATTTAAAGATAGAACTGTACCATATTTATGTAAAAAGTGTGGTAAGACACATTTACCAGCTAATTGTCCTGCTTATGGGAAACGTTGCAATAAGTGCAACACACTAAATCATTTTGCTGTAGGATGTAAAATAAAAAATATTAGGGTGCTAAAAATGCCTGACAACTTAGATAGAGATGCCAGTATTGAAAATTTTGTTGTAAATAATATAAATATTAAAAGACATAAGGAGACAAATCAGTGGTATGAGAATGTACTTATTAATGATAAGACTAAACTAAGATTAAAATTGGATACAGGGGCTGAAGTAAATGTATTGCCATTACAAGTATATAAGAAATTACAGAGTAACGTTAGGTTAGAACCTACCAGAATAATATTAGAAGCTTATGGGGGAACAAAAATACAGACTGTAGGTAAAACTGTATTGAACTGTAAAACAAAAAATGCTTGTAGTAAAATTGAATTTGTTGTGGTGAACACTAAACAATGTAATACTGGTATTTTAGGATTAGATAGTTGTACTAAACTTAAATTGATTAGTAGAATAAGTGAAATAGGCATAACAGTAGGCAAAGATGAGTTTATAGAACAAAACAAAGAATTATTTACCGGATTAGGTAAATTTAATATTAAATGCCATTTAGACTTAAAACCTAATGTCAGCGTAACGATAAAGCCGCCTAGACGAATTCCTCTAGTGCTGCGAACAAAAGTTAAAGAAAGTCTAGATAGATTAGAAAAGGAAGGTATAATTAAAAAGTATGAGAATCCTACAAGCTTTGTTAGTAATTTAGTAATAGTAGAGAAACCAGATGGAAAGGTTAGGTTATGCATAGATCCACAAGATTTAAATAAAGCCACTAAAAGTAAACCACATTTAATTCCATCATTACAAGAAATTTCACATAAATTATGTAATAAGAATATTTTTACTGTACTAGATTTAAAAGAGGGATTTTACCAGATAGAACTAGATGAAGAATCATCTAAGCATTGTGCTTTTAGTACACCATTTGGTACTTATAGATATTTGAGACTTCCTTTCGGGCTTAAAATAAGTCCTGAATTTTTTCAAAGTAATAATGAAAAAAATTTTGGGGACATAAAAGGCGTAATAATATACTTTGATGATCTGCTGATAGCGGCGGAAAATGAAAAAGAACATGATGCAATTCTCAGACAAGTCATTAATAGGGCTAGGAAACTTAATATTAAATTTAATCAAAGCAAATTACAATATAAAGTAAATGAAGTCAAATATTTGGGACACAGGTTTAATAAAACAGGAAAAAGTCCAGACCCAGATCGAGTTAAAGCTATTAGTGCTGTAAAAAGTCCTAAGTGTAAGAAAGAATTACAGCGTATAATTGGGTTATTTAATTATTTAAGGGACTTCATCCCTAATATGGCAAACCTAACAGGGTCATTAAGAGCCTTGCTAAAGAAAAACACAGAGTTTTGCTGGTTGCCTATACATGAAAAACAATTAACCGATCTTAAACAAATAATAGTGAAAGCTCCCGTTTTAAGTAATTTTGATGAATCCAAAACAATTGTTTTGCAATGTGATAGTTCTAAGGACGGGATGGGATTTGTACTATTGCAAGATAGTAAACCTGTTGCGTATGGCTCAAGAAGCCTTACAGAAACACAAAAAAAAATATTCTCAATGTGAGAAAGAAATGTTAAGTATTGTGGAAGCTACTAAAAAATTTCATAATTTTATCTATGGTAGAAAAATTGAAGTACTGACAGATCATAGGCCAATAGTTTCTATAATGAAAAAAAGTATATCTAGTATTAATAGTACACGATTGCAAAGAATGTGTCTTAAACTATTAAAGTATAGATTAAGTGTAAAATATCTACCAGGCAAGCTAATGTATGTAGCTGACTTATTATCCAGATCATATGTAAAAGATAAAGTTTTTGATGATCCTGATTTAGATGAAGTTGTACATAGTTTAACGAAATATGCACAAGTATCTGATGATAGAATATTAGAAATAAGGAATGAAACTAAAAGTGACAGTACTTTAAAGTGCTTAATTAAGAGTATTACAGAGGGTTGGCCAGATAACAAAAAAGATGTACCTGAAAATATCAAATTTTATTATCAAATGCAAGATAGGTTGTGTGTAGAAGATGACATAGTATTTCTAGATCATAGGATAGTTGTTCCAGTAAGTCTAAGAAATAAAATATTAAGTTTGTTACATGAATCACACATGGGAATAGAAAAAACAAAATTAAGGGCTCGTCAAACAGTATATTGGCCGAATATTAATTTAGATATAGAAAAACATGTAAGTAAATGTAGTATTTGTGAAAGATATAGGAATAACAACACTAAAGAACCATTACTTTCACATCCAATACCAAACTTACCATTTGAAAAAGTTGGAGTTGATTTATTAGAATGTAAAGGTAAAGCTTATATAGTTTTGATAGATTACTACTCTAAATGGATAGAGTTACTAGAGTTAAAAAATATGCAATCTGATGAAGTGATTGAAAAGCTAAGAATAATATTCTCAAATCATGGGATCCCTAAAATAGTTTGTAGCGATAACATGCCATTTGGTTCTTATAGTTTTAAAAATTTTGCAAAGGAAATGAATTTTCAATTTTGTTATAGTAGTCCTAGATACCCTAAGTCTAATGGGATGGCTGAAAGAGCAGTTCAAATAGTAAAAAATATTCTAAAGAAGAGTAGGACTAAAATTGATGTTTTGATAGCTCTGTTAGATTATAGAACCACACCTGTCAAAAGTACGGGACTAGCACCTTCTCAAATGCTAATGGGTAGAATATTGCGAACTAAAATTCCAATATATGATAAAAACTTAAAACCTCGAATAGAAGAGGAAGTAAAAGAATTATTGTTAAAAGCTAAACAAAAATCAGAAAAGTACTATAATAAAAATTCAAGAACTAGAGCAGTTGAATATAAAATTCCTAGTAATGTAGTATATAGGAATAAAGGGATATGGGAACCCGCACAGGTGGTAAGAGAAGATACTAGTCCACGTTCTTATATAATTAAAAATGAGAACAACGTAGAGTTGCGTAGAAATTCACATCATTTGAGGCCATCGAAGAATAGTCCTCAATTTAAAAGTAACATTGATGAACACTATGTAGAAAAATCACCAATTAATGATCAATGTAGGATAATAACCGGACAAGACAATAATGTAAGCACAGCTAAAATGCAAGGTGCTAATGAAAATAATAATAACAATTCCAATAATAATAATAACAAGGGTCAATTATATAAAACAAGAAGTGGAAGAGTCGTAAAACCACCCACTAAATTTGAATAACTTGTTTAAGGATAAAAATTGTTTGTAAAAGAAGGAGATGTTAATTTAAATTGTTTTGTAGTAAATTCTTTAAGGATAAAAAATTGTTTGTAAAAGAAGGAAATGTTAATTTAAATTGTTTTGTAGTAAATTCTTTAAGGATAAAAAATTGTTTGTAAAAGAAGGAAATGTTAATTTAAATTGTTTTGTAGTAAATTCTTTAAAGATAAAAAATTGTTTGTAAAAGAAGGAAATGTTAATTTAAATTGTTTTGTAGTAAATTCTTTAAGGATAAAAATTGTTTGTAAAAGAAGGAGATGTTAATTTAAATTGTTTTGTAGTAAATTCTTTAAGGATAAAAATTGTTGTAAAAGAAGGAGATGTTGTATATGTAAAGTAAAAGTATTAAACATGTAAAGGTTGCATCACTGCAGAGAGCAAGTTGTGAGTTGTGAGTCAGTACATGGTCGTTGTATCTCAACACTCTTAACAGTATAATAATAAAGTGAACTTAATAATTAAATATGTAAGTGTTCTTATTTTAAAACAAACATATCAATGTCACGAAGAGACCTAGACATATGCATTATGTTTGGGTAGTGTTTAAGGAATGAAGGAACATTGATGGTTAAAAATGGTGTTCTTCTGAAAGGCGGTGGGAAGAAGGAAGAAGGGCAAGGCCAGAGATTGAACTGGAGGAAAAGAGCAAGGCCCAGAGATTGAGTTGGAAAAAAAGAGCAAGTTAGAAATTGAGAGATTAAGCTGGAGGAAAAGAGCAAGGCCAGAGATTGAGCTAAGCTGGAGGAAGAGAGCTGAGGAAGACCTATAGATTGAGCTGGAGAAAAAATGTTGTACCTCACATTTATTGTACTCCGAAATATGAAATATTACTACAAAACTTTAATTCTTTTAACAGCCAACTATGGGCTAGTATATCCCTATCTTAACTATAGAATTCTACTCTGGTGAAATCCATCAGTTTATAATATGGTAAGAGTGTTTATCCTGCAAAAAAGCTTTAAAGGGATTAGTTGACACACCTAGAGGATAGTTGAAAATAATTTTTCAATAATCTGTGGATTATCACAATGGAATTACAAATTTAGAGTCCCTACCATAAAATTTTTATTCTTAAAATTGAATCTAGTATTTTAATAGATTTTGTTAAAGCCCTTAAGATTGCAAAACAAACATATTAGTCAATATTGTGGAAAATCTGATTTGGGAGTTGTCAGTAATATATAAACACAAATCTACAACTTAAGAATTGAAAGCTAATTTTCTCTGTATCAGTATTGCCAATTTCAATAATGCTGTTGAAATATGAAGATTCATATCCTATATTAATGTGCCAAATCATAAAAAATATTATTTAAAGATAAGAAAACACAATTTTTTATTTTGTAACTTCCACTTTTTATTAGTGAAAAAAAAAGCTTTATCAATTCTTTAAATACATTTTTTATTAAAAGCTATCAACAAACATTGAGAAATCATCTATTCAAACTTACAGGTTTTTCTTTTTCCACAAGTTTTTCTTTCTCTTCTAATTCAGCTATTTCTTCTTTATGTTTCTCAACTCTCTCTCTAAACACAGACACCACTCTTTTTGGTTCCAATACTTCCTCTCTCGGAGACAGCTTGTATGCATTGCTTAAACTCATTGGCCAGTTCTAAAATTATTGAAAAAGATTCTTTAACCAGATTAAAAAAGGGATCACTTTTAATAACTTGTAAAATAACAAATATTATTTAATATATATTTCATATCCAACAACATCACCTTAATTTGACCTAAAGTACAGTATGTTCCACGAAGATATTTACATTTTTAAACAAACACCAAGTACATATGCATCAACCAAATTGTAAGATTCCCCCCCCCCTCTTTATACATATTGGAAACATATCAAAAAGTATACCAACAAATTTTTATGCTGATATCTGCAGTAGAAATAAAATGGCGGCTGTTGACAGCGATTTATGGTTTAAACGATAGCAAGTAATAAAATAACTTTTTATTGTTTTATAGACTTTAATAACATTTTAATTTAATTACCACAATATAACTAATAATAAAATTTCTTTTTATGATAAAACATGTTTCTTAACAAACAAAAAATCATTCAAATTGAGACCCGTCTACTGCTACACACTGGTAGCATCGATGAACAAAAGCCTCAAAGGAATTCCATAAGAATTCTCTAGGGATGTTAAGCATTTCTTCTTCGATTAGCCTTTTTAAATCCTCATCGGTTTTTATGTCGTGGGAGTACACCTTTTCTTTTAGATACTCCCACAGAAAAAAGTCACAAACTGTTAAGTCCGGTGATCTAGGCGGTCGGATAACGTGAGTGCTCAACACTTCATGATACCTAAGTCCAGTCATTGTCCTCTCAGAAATGTCGTAGGAAAGAACTCCATTAGCTGACAATGCTGCCCAAAAACTCTTGGACCAAAGTGTCTTTACTTCTGCAATATGAGGATTTGTAGTATTGTAGTAGTTAACATTGTGTCTACTTACTAAACCATTAAGATAAAATGTAGACTCCTATGAAAACACCAAATGAAGTACCACTCACTGTCAATCTTATAATTAAACTGCATTTCTATCAACAGCCGCCATTTTATTTCTATTACAGATATCAGCGTAAAAATTTGTTGTTACATTTTTGGATATATTTCCAATATGTATGAAAGAAATCTTACACACAATAATTATTAATCTCTCTTTCTCTTCAGGGTCTAGGTAAAGTATAGGCGCTTTAAAATTTGCATTACTTCAACATGTTAATCTAAATATATGTAACTTAATTATGATACTTATTTATTTAAACAATTTATCTTACTAAATTAAATGAACCTGGTTAAGCAATTTACTCAATGTTCTATAAGTTATTTTATATCACAACTCTATTGATAAAGTTCATTTTTAAATTCAATTAGATTGTCCCTTCAAAATCTTACAATTTCTTAACTTTTGTAAACATATTTTTTATACTATTCATAAGACTTTTTTCTTTTACCTGATTTGAGTCACTGTTTTTAATTTTCCAATAATTCAATTAAAATGTCTTGACATTTGTTAAGCCTTGAGAATGGACATCTGTAAAGTGCCCGAAACGTCGGCTGTACTCAACGTGCAGACAATATTGACGTGGTCGAACCCCGAAGAACAAGATCATAATTCAATTAGAATAAACCACTTGACAACTTTTTCACTTTTCTCTTAAAACATTTTTAAACATCTTTTTTAAACAACTTCCTCTAGAAATATTCCTGCACTTACCAGTCTGTACACACCTACGATTTTTTTCACTTCCCTAAAAATTCCGATTTACTATTTATTCTCTTTGCATTCCTTAACCAAACTATTTTTTAATGTAATTATTTTCTTTCTAGGTTCTTAAATTTTTTTATTTAAACATTATTCTTATATTGTTACACTTTTAACTCCTAATTGATATATTGATACTTTTATTATTTAAATTTGTTTCAAATATTATTTCTGATTACCAATTACAAATTATTTTTTAAATCTAGAAACTTCATTGTTTCCTTATTTTTCTTCTTTTTATGATGATTTCTTTTCCCCCGATTTTTCTTGAACTCTTTTAATTTCCAAGTTTTAACCACATTCTAATGTTATAATTCATTATATTTAGTCCTCTTATATATTTACTATTTAGTTTAAACCCTAAATATTCTCTCTATTTATCAAAATTTGAAATCTAATCTTTGTTTATAATTTTGTAGTATCAAATTCCACTATGATCGATCAACGCGATGACATCACCCATTTGCTTGATTTGATAATTTTAAATAACAACTAAGATGGCTGCCCTTTATACTCCTTGATTCTAACTAACATGAAATCAAAGTATTTTCTATTATTATTTACTAAATAAACATTAAATTTCTATTTGTTTTTTCCCTAGTGATTTTATAGTTTAGTTGTGGATCTCTGAATTACTCTTATCAAATAAAATATTCACCACTGTGTTTATAAGTTGAACCTAACCCTCTTTTCAAGGTTTGTTCTGTATTATTTCTCTAGTTTTAAGTTACTTGTGTTTGGATTTAATTAAATTAGTATTATGTTTACTTTACATGGTTAGTTTTATTAGTTATTTTTCTTCTTTCCCTTCTCATGGATTTAAATTTCAATCTGTTAATTTAGTTATAAATTAAAAACTACTTTGTTTTGTTTACTATTACATTTGATTCTATAAGTGTACTCATATATTTAAAATCGTTACAACATGTTCTGTTTTAATAGTATTTATTCTAAATGATTAAAGATATAAAATTCTCATTATTGTTCTATATAAGAAGACTTTTCAATAATGAATTTTGAAAATGTTAGCAACAACAAAAAAGTACTTAGTTAAAAACTAACCCTCATATTTTCAATAGAAATGTTACATACTCCATTTTGGAGTTTTGTATGAGGCACAAATTCAGAAGTAGAATTTTGATTTTGACTTGATAATGTATCAATATCCCAAATGTCAACAGGGCGAGAAGTAACCACTATTAAACTTTAGCTGACATTCTAACTTTATCATAACAAAATGGAATCCTACCTTGATCTTTTTAAATGCTCTCGCTTTAGAAGAATATCGGGATTCACACACATAGACATCTTTCTCTTCAAAACTATCAGGTTTAAAGCGAAAGTAATCTTTAACATTCAGTACACAGCAACGCCCAAGCACTTGGTTTAAAGGTATAGCTACATGTTGGTCAGTTTTGAATACTTCCTGAAATAAAGCCAAACAAATCAATATTAAAGCCAATAAATTGTGCAAAAACTGACACAACTTTAGGGTATGTTAGGATTTAGGGTTAATTTAGGATTTACTGTTAAGTTAGAATGCAATAGATAAATATTTTAAGTCCAATCGATAGATACCAGTATATAAACAATCATTATGACAGAGTACAAAACATTAGGTAATTGCTTGGCTTACAACTTACTAACACGCCACAAATGACCAAGAGTATATAAGCTAAGGTTGGTAGAAATTCAAGGTCAGACTCAGCAAGGAGTTATCAACGGTCAGCAGTCAGCGGCTGGAGTTGGCACAAGGTTGCCGGGAAGACCATACATTGTTATTATAATTGGGAGAGCTCTGGAATGAAAGTTTAGGATATTTAACTTGTAAATGAGGTTAATGCTGAATGTTAGTGTGGAACCACCGAAATATATTTTGAATGGGTACAGACAAAAAATTGGTGTATGATGTAGTTTTTTCAATGTCAGGGGACGCCCCGAGAAGGGTGCAGAAAAAGTTTCTTATGGAAGCCTATCTTGAGTTTTATCATTTTAAAATGCATTTTTTTCTGAGTAAGGACCCGCAGATTTCATCTCAAAAGGACCACTCTATCAAAAATGGCGACAGGTCAAAATTTCAAAACATTGGTTTCTCTTTTGGTATTATTTATTAAAACTAAGTTAAGTAAAACAACATATGTACAGCAAATACAATGTTGTTTATGATAAACTTAAATTGTTCACATTTGTTGATAAGTGGCTTTGTATAACTTCTAGAAAGATATTGACAGGACAAAGGTTCCTGATAACTAGTAGCTACTTTCTTTTGAACGCTTGTTTTGGAATGTTGGGTTTTCCAAGCTTGTTAGATAAACATTTAATCTTCAACTCTGTTATTAATGGGCTACAGAACAGGTACTGTGTTGGCATCTAGAGCTTCGTTATTTCATTCTGCAATGGAATTGATTAAGTGTAAATGAGTGATGCTATTAATGATGTGTGGTTATAGTGACCATGTCAGGTCATATCGTGAAGTGCGAGACTTGTTCAATGATTTATTTCCAGATAGGAATCCAATATCTCATGCAACAGTTATAAAAACTGTTCAACGGTTTGAATTGGCATACATGAATTGACTACAGTGTAGGAAACCGTCCAAAATCTGGTAGACGAAGAAATGCAACAGACGACGAACACTGTTTGAATATTTTGCACAGTTTTATAGAAAATCTGCATACTTCCCTCAGTACAAGAGCAGGAGGTAATTCATAATGAATGTTTTAAAAGATAATAGTTTTAAGCTATATAAAATTAATTTATTACAAGAACTACAAGAAGATGATTTTGATAAAAAAATGGAGTTTTGCAAAATGATGATGAACAAGTGTATGAAAATGGTCATTTTTTAATGGACACGTAAACTGGCACAACTGTAGATATTGGGCTACTGAAAATCCTCACTGGATGGTGGAGTCTCACACTCAGCACACACAAAAAATGAACGTGTGGGGTAGCATGTTTGGACACCAAGTAACTGGGCCTTTCTTTGACAATGGCAATTTGAACTCTTGAGGTTCATCTAAATATGCTTCACAACCAAATACTCCCTGCTATTGAAAATGTATGAGGGCAAATCTTCTCTACTGTCTGGTTTCAGTAAGTTGGAGCATCTCCTCATTACTAAATACAAGTATACCATACTTAAATGAAATATTCCCTCAAAAATGGATTGGTCGAAGGGGAGCAGTAGAATGGCTTCCGAGATTACCTGATTTGTCCCCACTAAACTATTTCTTTTGGGGATATTTGAAAAATAATGTTTACAAAACAAAACCTTGTGATATAGATGAGTTGAGGCAAAGTATTGTGCAAGAAACAAGCCAAATTTCTGAAGAAGCATTACACAATGCTGTATTAGGTTTCTACAATTGGATTGCACATTGTTAGACTGTGGATGGAAAACATTTTGAACATTTATTATAAACCTTGTATTTACTTTGGATAATGGATTGCTAAATCTTCATTTAATAATCTGTAAGTTATTGTTTTAATTTGTACTGTATTTTTTACCAATTGATAGACTTATTGGTATTTAAATAATCTTATAATGATTATAAGATTATAATGATTATAAGATTATAAGATTATAAGATTATAATGATTATAAGTGTCGTAGTTGACACTTTTTGCAACCATTTTTCAGTTTGTTAATCAAACACAACTTTATAACTGGCTTGTATAACGTTTTAACATAAAAAGATCCTGACAACTCAAATAAAAAATATTTTGAAACTTTGACCAGTCACCATTTTTGATAGGGTGTTCCTTTTGAGATGAAAACTTCAAGTCCTTAGTCAGAAAAAAATGGGCTTTAAAATGATGTGCAACTCTATAAGAAATTTTAACTGCACCCTCTTAGGGCCGTCCCCTGACATTGAAAAAAAATCATTACACACCAGAAGATAGCTAAAACGTTGTATAACCATATACTAAATCTCAATTTCTTTTCTGTACCCATTCAAAAGATATTTCGGTGGTTCCACACTTTTTAACACCCCGTATTTAAGCGTATTAGACATAATAGTAATTAATTAGAGATGTTACATGTAGTAGAATCATTAATAATAATGAACTAAAGAAATACTCAATATAAATATTTTTAGAACTGAATCACTGATTGCCCAAATCATTTTAATTTCATTAGAACCTGACTCAAGGAATCCCTTTTGATTCCTAACAAATAGTGCATTGGCCAAGACATTTTTTGTAATCACTTTACAAAAACTACAACAGGTTGTAATTTAAGTAAATTATAGAAAGTTTGTTAATCTTTTTTGAAAGATTAAATTTATTTAAAGCAGAATGTCTCTTCAGCTTATAATATCGTATATTTTACTTTACTATAATCAATGTTTTATTTAACCAAGGACGCTGATCACTGGCTTTAGGTATAATACAACTCAAAACTGTTGTATAATTGAAAACGCTCATTTGAAGCGTAGCTCTTGTAGATTTTAATTAACAAACTTTCTGTAATTTGCTTATATTATAACCTTTTGTAGGTTTTGTAAAGTGATTAGAAAAATCGAGGCACTAAAATATTTCAAAGAAAAACAAAAGTAAAACCAACCCGGTTAGAAATAGTTACACATTGAAAGTTGCAAAAAAAGACAAAAATATTAATATAATTTCGAAACAGTCTCTGCAGGGAGAAAAGACCCAAAGTTTCTAACAGCTTCTCACAATTATGTAATATTTACATAGATTAAATATTCTGCTCAGTACAAAATATATAATTTATGAACTATATACTGTTAGGAATTTTCCTTTATTAGGCTTGGGTTCTTGATGAACATAATAAAAAATCATCAGTGGTTCAGTTTTGTACTCAAATATTTATTATATTATATATCAACTCCAAATATCTTTCTCGTTAAATTGACTCTCTTATTATGCTAATATCATATATTTATCGTAAATACATTGCAATCAATTTACATCTATTTTTACATATAAACTCAGAATGATTCCAACTGTTGTTCTTTCTTCAATCTACCTTACTTTGAGCCGACTACCAGATCATTCTATACACTTATGTTTGCTCACCCCTTTTTCCTGTGGAGACTTTTGTATGTTCGGCGGGCTCTCCTCTCTCGCTCCCTCGGCGATAAATTTCACAAAGACTGGCCATGTCTCTACTTTGTTAAGGGCTTATATGCATTTGTGTAATATGGTTCGGTCATCGTACTCACAAGGCAAGTATTTCAACACTTTCTGAATTATTTCGCAACTGCTAGCTCTCATTCTAGTTTTCATATGTTCCTCCTTATTCTAATACATTTATTATATTTTATATTTATTTTACTTATTCTAGCCTTTATTTGATTACAATAGATTTAATATAAGCAAAATATACAAACATAACATTTTACAATAAATACATACAATCACAATATTTTTACAAACTACTGAATTTACATATATATAAGTTAGGTAAAGAATAGTTGTGTGGTGTGTTGGAATTAATGATGAGTGGATAGTTAAATAGTCATGTCAGCGTTTTAATTGTGTTAGGGAACAAGCTTTGTTTTAGCCAAAGTTAAACATCAATGTAAATGAGTGTTTTGTAAATTTTGTTATAATTAAGTTAAAAAAGTATGTTAAATAAAGTTGTAACAAATTAAATTGTCTTTATTTTAAAGCAATTTCCTCGAACCAAAAACATAACTTATATATATATATATATATATATATATATATATATATATATATATATACTTAATCCTAACAATACAGATACCCTTGAGACATCGTCCCAATGTCTATTTTGAGACCTATCCAGAGGGTTAAACATTGTGCTGCACACTAATTTTAATTGTAATCCTTGTAGTGTGGTGGCAGTGTTTTCCAGGTCGGTGTGATCTCCCCCATATGAGCTGTTGGAGTTTGTAGAGGTGGTTGTTAACAGTCTTTTCATTCGCTGATTATGGTTCTGGGTTGTGTCCATTTGCGCTCTAGGATTGCTGTCTATTGAATGTTTTCGGAGTTGTTTAGAAGTTCTACAGCTCTAAGTTCCAAGGTTCTAAGCATATATTCGTGTTGACAAAGGTATCTTGAAGGTGGTTTAATGGGGTCAGAGAGAGTATGTATGTGAGGGGGATTGTTGACACGTATATATGTTCAACTTGTAACTTTTGAAAATGTGTTCCCATGGGAATTATGATTGGGGTGTCCTGGTGGGATGTAAGGGTTAATAGAGGTAATTAGGGTAGGGGTAGGATGAATAACCATGTTACGAGTTCCACTTCATGGATATCTGGGAATCCGTCTTGGTTGTCTGTAACTTAGCAAACATGTATGTATAAATTGACCTGCTGTTTTTCTCAATATTTCCCTTATATTTTGAAAATTGTTATTGTTCTCCTTCCCTTCATTGAAATCATTCTGTGTCATATATTTCTTTAGTTATAGTGACGTTTATTAATTATTATACTATCCTCTATCATATTATAAACAAATAAAAAAAATAATAATAATAAACTTAGTTGGGACATATGGTTTGATCCTTGATACATGAATCACATCCCCTACCCACTTGCCATGTCTTTGGATTTCTATTTCGTAGTTGAAAAGCGTTATTTGCTGCAGTATTTTGTATGGACCTGCGTATTGCTGAGCCAGCTTATTGTCCTTTTTTCGACTTTGAGTAGAATCAATTATCCTATGTTAAATTTGGTCTCTTTTCTTTTTGTATTGTATCTTATACATTGGTCCGCTTGTGTGCCTGATAGTAATTTAGGCGTCTTGTCGTATTTTGTATATGATCTTAAGCAAATCCACTACATCGTGATCTGGTATGGTTGGAATTAATACTAGGTCAATGGGATGATTGGGTTCAAAATGGTGTAGTAAAAAAAAAGGTGAAAATCCTGTCGCTGCATGTTTGCTAGAATTGTATGAAAATGTGACAAATTTGAGAAATTTGTGCCAGTCTTTTTGGTCCTCGTTGACGTAACATATTGATTATTGTAGAGTTGTACTTGTCCGTGATGCCTTGACTCTGAAATCTGTATGCCGTTGATGTTCTTTAAATTTTTCCTAATGCATTATATAATTGTTTAAGTATGTCTGCTACAAAATGAGTGCCCCTGTCCGTTTGTATCTCTGCAGGCATTCCATAGGACGGAATAATGTTGTCCAGAAGGAATTTAGCTATAGTAATTGGATCTGCTTTTTCTGTGGCTTTGACAATTGCAAATTTTGTGGTGTTGTCAGTGGCACTAGAATTTTTTTTTTTTTTTTGATTTTGGTAAGGGTCCCATATATTCTAATGTTAATTTGGTGAATGGTTTGGTATGTACCTTTATTGGCTGCAATAAGCCCGAAGGTTTTTGTCTGTCGGTTTTCATCAGCTGGCATTTGTGGCAATGTACTGGACTATGTAAGTGGTATTTTCTTTTTTGACATTGTTTTTGCAACTTTGGCGTGTCGTCCACCAACATATGAATCATGAAATGCTTGTAGTATTTCTTAGCTCAGTGATTTCGGTACAGCTAGTTTGGTTTCTCCACTCATAAAGAGCTTGTAATATAAAACACTATCACATAATATGTATAATCTGGTGGCTTGACTGTGCTTTGTCAGCACTTTACAAATTGATCAAGGCTTGTCTGATTTTAAACAAATAGTCATCTTCTAACTGTGATTTTTCAATATTTATGGTTTGAATGTTATGTATGTTGAATTCCCCTTGTAGTTCCGAATTTGATACTTGTAACAAACCTGGGTAGAGGCTTAAAATATCTGGCAGTCTCATTGTTGACCCAGGTTTGTGTTTTATTTCGAAGTCATATTTTATTAGTTTCAACGCTAATATGTTTAGTCGTGAACTCCATGTTTGGCAATTTTTATAATATTGGAGGCTGGCGTGGTAGTTGAAAAGGTGAAGTGTCGTCCATACAAGAAGAAGTAGTTTACTGTGTATATGCTCCATCGACCTTCAGTGTCTCTTAGCTTTAACTTACATAAGCTATTGGTCTTAGCGTCCAGTCTTCTTGGTACTATTGTGACATGGTGCTCCCTATTCCGTCTCCACTAGCATCACAGGATATAATAATCTCTCTGTCTTTGAAAAATTGGCAAGAACTGGTGGTGTTGTTACAGCTTGTTTTAGCTGTTGAAAAGCTGCCTTGTGTTACTGCGACCATTGGAATTTTTTTTATCAGAATTAATTATTTTTTTGTTAAGTCCACTAATGATTTCACGGTGTCGTTAAATTTATGGATACATTTTCTATAGTATGACGCCGCCCCTAGAAAGCTGCGTACATCCTTTGTTTTTAAAGGAGTGGGGAAGTCCGTGCTTTCAAATTCTTATCTAGGGGTCGTATTCAGAGTTGAGATATTGTGCCCTAGCACATCTACGTTTTGATTTTTAAAAATGGCACTTTGATGTTTTTATTTTAATTTTGCTGCATCTAACTGTTTAAAAACTTTTTCTAAATTTGTTAATTGGTCCGTAAATGTATTGATGTATGCCACTAGATCCATCCACCTATAATGTCATAACAGGCGATTCATGTTACGCTAGAAAGAATTGGCGGAATTGCTCATTCTCATAGGCTGCCTTGTATATTGATATAGGCCCTTGTATGTCATGAATACGGTATACTTCCTGTGCTCCGGGAGGATTGGTTGTTGAAAGAAGGCTTGATTTATATCCATGGAGGTAAAAATAGTTTGCCGTGCCTAGTGTGTTGAAGATTGTTTCGGCCTTGGGTAAAGGAAATTTGTCTGCTACCATGTTTTAGTTTAATTTTCGGTAATCGACCATCATTCTGTACTGGTCGCCTGGATATTTTTTACTAAAAATGCTGGGGCTGCGAAGGCGCTTTGGGAGTCTTAATGACTCCTGCCTTTTTTAATTGGTCTACCTGTCTGTCTAATTCTATTTGTTCCGTGTTACTGAGTCGATACGAGGCTACTGCCACTGGTTTGTCGGACTTCATGTATATTGCATATGCTGTCATATTCCCTTCTTGTAGGTCATGTGGTCCGCATGGAAAGAGATGTATATATTTTTGTATTATGGCTTTAGCAAGTCCATATTTGTTTATGGAAAATCTATTTTATGTTGATATTGTTGCCCTTTAGGTCTGTTAATTGTGTGTTATGTTTGTCATCCCCCTGTTATGTTAATTTGTTTCCATTCTTTAGTGCTGATGTCATTGAATTCTTTAGTTGTAAATTTTTGTTCCTTTGTTTTGTACGCATGGGGTTATTTCCCTTAAATGTGTTTTGTTTAATATACGTTTTGTTATGGATGTGGGGTTTATGAGTTTCAGAGATATAGATATGTGCTCTGGTTGGTATGTACATGTATGCCTTTTTGCAAAAGTAGGTTTTCCTTTATGTGAAAGTCGTAAATAGTGTTGTTTGTTTTTGTTCTGTTGAGTTGCCACATTTTGACTGCCATGGGGAGTATTTGTATGTCCTCTTGTGTTCATTTATTTATTTATTTGTTGGAGTCAATTTTTTGCGTGGGTTTTTGTCCCAATTTATTTTTTCTTAAGGTTACAGATTTGTCATTGTAATTGATTGTTGCCTAATAGAAAGTTGTTGCCTACCAAGAAATCGCATGCTAATTCCTTCACTAATTATACATGTTGTGTGTATTGCACTCCCTGTATATTAAATGTCCAAACTGCCTTTTCCGTGACTTCCATTGGGGTAGCGTTTGCAGAGGTTAACCAAATGTTGACATTGTCTAGTTTTGTTGTTAATTGCTCATATTTGCTGTTTAGGCAGGATACTTTGCAAACCAAATCTAGTAATGTTTTCCAATAAATAATAAATAATTGCAAAACTTTGCCAAAAAAACTATGCAATAAGGATTAATTTTTTTTTTAAGATTTTTAGAAAATGAAGTAAAATTGTGATCATACAATTAGTAAAAATAAACTTTTTAAATTTTATCTCATCATAAAGATAATTGAAATTTAACTAATAAATTAATTCATTCAACATATTTAAATTAGAAATATTTCCCATTTACTTAATATTACCTTTTCCAAAAACTTCCTTGTAGTGACATGGTAGGTCTCTCTAGGCCTGTAAAACTGGTTTCCGTACAACATTTGCTGTCCTTCCTGATTGGTCCATAGACGTTGTATATTAAGTAAAATAGGTTCCATACCACGTTCTTTACTCTCTGCATATACAAAGTCACCAATCCTGTAGACTTGTTGGTTGTAACTGAGAGCATTATCTGCTGTACCTACTGCAGGACCTGAACAGCTGGTAGCGTCCTGTAATAATAAATAGAGAAATATAAATGTTATATTTCATATAAAAAAGCTTGGAATATGATTGACATAAGCAGAATGTGGGACACCTCATCACTAATTGATTGATTTAGTGGACGAGGTACAATTTCTAGGGATAAATTGAGATGATAGGACAAATATTTCTCTTATTGTTATTTACTCGCTCAATTGCCAACCTTGATACTCGATAGTAATACAGTAGAGTCCCGGTAATTCGAGCCTCAGTAGTTCGAGATTACGTTTAATTTGAACCAATGAACTTTCCCAAATAAAAATAAAAAATTAGTGAGAAATTGATGCATCATGGTAAAAGTTTAACATATACAGTTGGCATTGTTTGGTAATGGTTAGTGCTCGAGACTCTTTCTCAGTTTCCTACACGTATTTCATAGAATCATAATAGAGCCACCCTTTGTTGCTAAAAATAAGTAAGTTAGTGTCAGGATGATAGGTATACATAATACTTAAGACGTATCTAGAGAGATTGCTGTACCGTGATGACCCATATTAAAGGTTTGGCAGTGCTATACGTGGCATTGCGTTAAGTCGAGTAACAAGCGGAAATTACACGATTAACACTATGCTGCTTAGAAATGTAGCAATTGACATCGCTACTCAAAATGTGGCTCTATTTTAAAACATTAGACACTGGACAATTAAAAAACAATTATTTTTATTTTATTTTCGTAATATTAGCTTAAACAAATTTACCCTGTATTATTATTCTTCTTATTTTCTACTCATTAAAAAATCATTTACACGCATACCCTATATTTCCATATAATATGTTCTTATTTCCATATAATCCGAGTTTCTTGCAACGCAAGGTGACCTCAGCCCCAATTAGCTTGAATTACCAAAACTCTACTGTAAATATGTAGATTATCAAGGTGAACAAAATGTTACATAATATGCTAATATAGGTCCTAGAAAAGAAGAAATGGTTCTTTTCTGTAATCCTCCCATCACTCATTTTAACTTGTTTCCGTTATCCTCCCACCAAATGTGGTTTAGGTTAAGTTAGTTTATTTTGATTGAAGTTAACACCATTTCATGACATAATAGTAAAATTTTCACATGCTTTTTTATTTCGTGTAATTTTGTAAACTTGAAAAAACTTCAATAATGTACAATTGCGACCTCTATCAGTTGTTTCTATTACTTTCCATTGTCGTTAGTTGAACATTCTTAATCCTTCAATAGACTATAGTGTTTAGTGTTGTAATTGTGTTACCCAGAAACACTGTTGGGTAAAAAGTTAAGTTCAATTTTATATTTTATTTTATTCAATACATCTAATCATTTGTAATCTCAATGTATGTTTATTAAGTATGATATATAGTCTTTAAACCTAACTCACGTAAAAGATTAGTATCTTCTACCTGTGCTAAGTATAGTGTACGCTAAGGATGGTACGAATATAGTATTGCATCTACGTATCATCTTCAACTGTAAGTCACATTTATTGGGATGATACAAGCCATTTGTCACTTCGTCTTCCGGAGAAATCCTTATTAAATTTACTTGTAAGTAAATACCACCAATTCCTTTTCCACACAAAACACTTACTGTACTCTAACTACAGGTCTAGTTTAGGTAGGCTTGTAACAGACAAAAATGTATACAGTCCACTTTCAATTATTATTTAATATTCTACAAAATATTTTATTCTCTGCAAGAAAAGATTGCAGTAGTTGAAACTTATGTTTTTCCAAGATCCTCCAAGGAAACACAGCAAATATTCATTGATAATTTTTCTAAAAAGCATGGCAGATTTGATTAAAAAATAGAGTCTTACAATATCAGTGTTGGTAAGTGAACAAAAGAATACATCACTTTTTGCCTTCTGTTAGGATTTGTTAAGAAAAAAAGGATTCTTGAAATCGGGTTCTATTGAAATGTTCTTAAATGATCTATGTAAATAATGGTTTAGTTCTAAAAAGGCTTATATTGACAATCTGTATTTTTAATAAAGGTATTGTCATTAAATTTCTGGTTCTAGTTTAGTTGATTCAAATACAGGTAAAATCTCTATACTAAATTATTGATTCTAATACACATAAAATCTCTCTAGTAAATTATCGACTTCAATATACATAAATCTCTCCTATAAATCTGGCTCACCTTCCTAGTGCCGAACTTCCATGATTCTATGCTGCAATCCTTAGTAGCGTTTTTTTTTTTTTTTTTCAGCAAACAATCTAATCACATGATAACACCCTGGTTATATTCTCACATTCGGCAGAGTCTCCACCTGGGTCCAGTCTTTATATTAATCAACTGACCTCCTTTCCTCTCCACTAGGAGTTTATATACTTCTCAGTTGTTTGTGACGTGTTGGAAGATTGCAAACCAAGCAATTACCTAACTTTTTGTATTCTGTCACAATGATTGTTTAGGTCTCATCCGATCAAAATTATAATACTTCTGTTATTTATTTGGGCACATTTCTAACTCCAAATAAATTTTATTAGAAAAAGTTCAAAACCAAGCAATTAGGATAGCCAATGATGCTTTTAAAACCACCTTTATTACTGCATTGCAATTAGAATCAACACCGTTACAACTCAGTTAAAGAAAAAGAAAATCGAGTCCTAGCAGTCAAAATTACATACAAAAAAATTACAAATATTAATCATCCATGTCATTTAAATTTTATTAATTTAAACATGTTAATGAATAATAAATTTTGGATTTATAAAAATACACCAACATATATGAAATCCTTCAACAAATGCCTAAATTTAATCAATATATATCAAAATGAAAATATCCACAACAGAATAAATCAATTCTCATTTTATCCAAATTTAATATCATCTGTATCCCTTGTTTGGATGAAAATATTAAAACTAAACATAATAATTGTGCCATAACCTTAAAACAAGTATTTCTAAATAACATAAACACAACTTTTAAAAATCATCTGCAAATATACAAAGATGGTTCCAAAATTCAATATGGCGTTGGCTCTGCCATATATATCCCATCTCTAAAGTGTGAAGTGAAATATAAAATAAATCATAATATTTCAAGTTATACGGCAGAATTATTCGCATTATATGAAGCATTAACTTAGCAAATCGATTGATGACAATAAATTCATAATATGTACGGATTCTCAGTCTGCTATACAAGACTGATTTACAATCTACAATTGATACAGGGGAAGGGTCCAACTTAGTTTATAACATTTTATAGTAAGTACATAATAATTCTAATGAGATAGTTTTCCTATGGGTTCCTGGACATATGGGTATATCAAATAATGAATACGTAGTTAGATTAGCTCATGATGCCTCAATAATGAATAATATTAATACAGACATAATTATTCCCATTGATGACTTTGTGAAGAAGTCTAAAAAAGAACATGTAAATCAATTAAATCTAAAAGTTACAGAATCGTATAAAGCATCATGGTAGAAAAACATTATAAATTTATATAATAATACCCCTTGGCTTTAATATTCAAAGTTATCAAGATTTGATATAGTTTCAATTTGTAGACTAAGATTTGGTCATGCGAAACTGACCAATAAAATGTATTTACTAATATTTTACCCCTAAACGTTTAAGATGTACATCCAATGTTAATGAATCTCTGCAACATATACTATTTGAATGCATAGCTTACTATCCATAATATAAAGATTTTACTAAATAAATTGAGAAGGGAAAATTGGAAGCCCCATTAATATCCTAAAAGACAATAAATTAGATATCATAATAGAATTTCTAAAAATGTTTAAAAAAGATAAAATTAAGATCTGATTCTTTTAGTGAAATAAAAATGATATATAAACAATATATAAATACAAAAAAATAATAATAAAAAAAAACACAATCGTTCAACATAACATATAATATTGAATCACATTTGTTTTTCCTGGCCGAAGGTTCTTAATTCCAAGGTCAAACTTTTTATGAGTAGGTATGCCAGATAGACCTATGGCGATAAGATTCCAATACCCAAATTTCCTAAAACTTTATAATCCTAGAGCAAATCCGTACTATATGTGCCTAACAGATAGATATATTTTTATCATTTTATAGGTTTATATAAGCATATATTTTCAAGAACATATGTTTTAGAATTTACTAACATATTCCTTAATGAAGCATATAACAATACAAGAGTATATTGAAAGTGAATGATAAGAAGAATTAATATCAAGAGTGAGACATAAAATATAAGGAGTGTATAATGAGGACTCATGATAGAACTCAGTGCCCAGCCTAGAAAGGCAAAAATAGATCAAATAAAAAAAAAACCTTCTAACTTAACTTTAAATCTTAACAGATTCCATCCAGAGACCTTAGTTGATATACAACAGAGGATTTTCTTAAATCGAAAAACAAGTCTGTACAAAAGTTATATCCCAATAAACAAAGTGGTATAAATTACACATTGTACTACAAGATACTTCATTCTTTAAATTTGAGACCATATCGCATACCATCTATGTAACAACTTAAGATAGTTAACTAAAATAACCTTACTGAAACTGACAACGATAACGACAATGAAGAAAAACGTTTTTTAAATCGCCACTATTTTGACATTTTTTATTCGATTTTTTGAATTAAGACAGTGTTCATTCTACATGAGGACATTATAGTCCTCCATACAAAAGTTAATGTCCTTATCTTATATTAGTGACAGATATCGTGGTTGTGTACAAGCGACGATAACAACAATAAAGAGAAACCTTTTTTAAATGGCCGCTATTTTGAAGTTTTTATTTGATTTTTCATTTTTTATTTCAACAGTGTCCGTTCTACATGAGCACATTATAGTCCTCCATACAAAAGTTAATGTTTTTATCTTATTTTTGTAACAGATATTGTGCTTACATAAAGCAATGACAACAACAATAAGACATTTTTTAAAAATAAACTGACTTAATAAAAAAATTGCTGTTGGTGAGTTAAACCCTATGCTGTACATTTTTTGGACATGTTAATTTGTAAAACATCAGGTGTTAATCTACAGAAAACCATCAACAGTTGTATGAGAAAGCATTGTAAAATCAATGGGTTGTATCTGGTAATCGTATTGTGGGGTCAATATTTTTGGGCACGGCTATCAAATAGAGAAGTATATATTTATTCTGTATAGTAAACCTTACTTTTACTAGGAACTTACCCTGCTTGTATCTTCAGAACTTCTTGTCTCAGTTTCATCGTCTGGTTGTTCCTGTAGAAGCTTCTGTTGCCTGGTAGAATCAACAGCTGTAGAGAGATCTAACAGAGTATAATTAAGTGCTGGGGAGTGAAGCAAGTCACCGTTTCGGCATAGTTCGTCTCTGTAAATATTCAAATTAATTGAAAAATGGTATATCCAATATTAGCCAACTACCTCGTACCCAGGCATAATACATAGATGATGTACACAAGTTCATAGATCAATCTGTTATATATTATTTTTATGTTTGTGAGCTGATAAAAAAATAATAATTTATTATACAAAAAATCAACACTGTGTACAACCTTGTGTACAAAACTGTAATAATAATACATTGTTAAACAATCAAACTTTTTTAGACACATGGCTAATAAGGAAGAGTCAGAGGGAGGCGTGTACACAGCAGGGCAGTTTAGGGACATAGACAGAAGGACGGGAAAGAGATTCCAAAATTCGAAATTGAGTTTAAATGTATTTGCATATAATATAAGAAGCATAAACCAAAAAGTC
This sequence comes from Aphrophora alni, assembly GCA_963513935.1. Taxonomy (NCBI): domain Eukaryota; kingdom Metazoa; phylum Arthropoda; class Insecta; order Hemiptera; family Aphrophoridae; genus Aphrophora; species Aphrophora alni. Next base: position 129,907,625 of record OY740765.1, on the reverse strand, counting down.
TCTGAATTTATGATATTCATAGATCAATTTTTGATAAAGCCTGTGGCAATAAGCCTTTTTGAAACATGGACAACGCAATGCAACGAGAGTCAGCTAAATACTTTCAACGGTTATAGAGTAGGCTCGTACTTCTCACGCTCCATTACGAGCGGGGGTGGAGTGGCAATTCTTGTCAGAAATGATACCGAGTGTAACAAAGTAAATGTAAAAAACAATCCCAGTACGGAAAGTGTTTTTGAATATGTGGTCGTGGAAATAAAATCGCATAGTTTTCAGTCATGTATAATAATAGCTATGTACAGAGCTCCGGACTCAAATTTCGACACCTTTATAAATAAATTGGAGTTTTTGTTGGAACAAATGTTTAGGCGCTTAAAAAATAAATTAATAATTTTAACAGGAGATTTCAACATAAACATTTCAAAAAATAACAGGGAAACTTCTAAATTCCTTGAAATCTTAAAATCGTACAATTTAGTACTCAATTTTCAACAACCGACGAGAATAACTTCCGATACATCAACATGTATTGACAATATATTCACAAATTTTATACCAAAAAAAGCTGATATGCACGAACCAGGTCTGTCTGACCATAGGGGACTTTCAGTTCAGTTTGTTGCATGTAAACAACATTGTAAAACTAAAACAAAACTGTCGTACAAACGAACTTTAAATGAGACAAATTTAAATCTCTTCACTTCTCGGTTGGGCACAAATAGTTTTTCTGAGTTGGAAATTTCCCTGGATAATATAAAAAATATAAATAAAAACTACAATCTGTTTTTTACAACATTAAATAGATATCTTGAAGAGGTATGTCCTCTAAAAAGGTCCAAACCTTGCAGACGTTTCTATGTTGTTCCATGGAAAACGAAAGGCATTAGAGTCTCCTGTAATAGAAAGCGTGCTCTGCATGAAATTTTGAAGTCACAAAACTGCCCTGCTGAGATATTAATTTATTATAAGAGTTATTGTAATGTATTGAGAAGAGTCATTCGGGATGCAAAAACCATGTCAAATGATAGGTATATTTTAAATTCTGAGAACAAGGCAGAGGCAATGTGGAATATTGTTCGAGTTGAAACTGGAAATTCTAATGTAAAACAAAATCGCGATATAATTCTGCAAAAAGGTGCTGAGGTAATTGACCAACCTATGCACGTTGCAGATTGTTTTAACAAATTCTTTATACATGTCACAGAGAAACTAAACCTGAAGTTAAATGAGAGTGAGGCAATCTGTTTGTTAAAAAAAAAGGAAATTGGAGTTCAAAACTCTTTGTTCATTCGCCCTACAAGCCCTTCAGAAATTTACAAAATTATACTAAGTTTAAAAAACAAGAAGTCTGTTGGCTGGGATAATATTCCAACATCAGTAATTAAAGCCAGTGCTCATGTTATCTCAAGGCCACTAGCCTTACTTATAAACCTGTCTTTTGAAACTGGAATATTTCCAGAACACTTAAAATATTCCATTGTAAAACCTATTCATAAAAAGGGCGATACTAAAGAAATTACCAACTACCGTCCTATAACTATTATCTCAGTTTTTTCTAAAATATTTGAAAAAGCAATGGTGAAAAGAATCGTCTCTTTTCTTACTAAATACAATATATTGAACAAAAAACAGTTTGGTTTTCGCAAGGGTCTATCAACTTCCTCAGCCATTTTTTCGTTAGTAAATACTGTGATAGATGCTATAGAGGGGAAAACTCAAATCGCATCTGTCTTCTGTGACCTCTCAAAAGCTTTTGATTGTGTAGATCATTCGATCTTGTTACAAAAGCTTGAATATTATGGTATACGTGGGAAGGCAAGCAGTTGGATAAGCTCATATCTTTATAAGAGAAAACAGAGAGTTATCTATACTGACAGTGCTCTAAACTCTCACCATTCTAAATGGGAAGTAGTCCTGCGTGGTGTTCCTCAAGGGTCAATATTAGGACCATTGCTTTTCCTTATTTATGTAAATGATTTGCCTCAAAATGTTGGACAAGCAGAGGCAGTGTTATTTGCTGATGATACTACTTTAACAGTGGTGGGCAAAGACCAAGCAGATTTGGCTGAGTCAGCAGAGTTAGCAATGACCATGGCGGAAGATTGGTTCTCTGTAAATAACTTAAAACTGAACGTGACAAAAACAAAGTTAATCCAGTTTGGTCTACAGTCAAATCCTAACCTACATGTAAAAAAAGGTAAAGAAATAATCACGAGCACAAAAAATGTTAAATTTCTTGGCATTACCTTAGACGCAAATTTAAATTGGAAAAGTCATGTTTCAGGTTTGGCTCAGCAACTGGCGCCAGTTTGTTTTGCTCTCAGAATGATTTCTACTGTGACTAGTTTAAAAGTAATAAAAGCCGTTTATTCTGCTTATATTGGTTCTCGGCTAAGATATGGGGTGGCATTCTGGGGGAACTCTGTAGAGTCTATAAAAATTTTCCGCCTACAAAAAAGAATTTTACGCTCAATGTTTCATCTGAGATATAAACAATCGTGTTTTCATTTTTTCAAAAAACATAATATTTTAACTTTCCCGTGTATTTATATCTATGAGACGTTAATTTTCTTTAAGAGCAACCAAAATTTATTTGAGGTGAATCAGCACCACCACAAATATCCTATCCGTCATAAACTATTGCAATATCCTGTCCACAGACTAAAATTTTTTGAACGTGGAATATATTACTCGGGTATTAAATTGTTCAACGCACTTCCGGAAAAAATAAAAAAAACGAATTCTATCCAGAGTTTCAAGAGTTCACTCAGAGGCTACCTCCTAGAAAATACATTCTACTCTGTGGAAGAATATCTGGCCAGAGGTGCTCAAGCCAATCCTGCTGATGTCGGGTGTGAATTGCGAATGAATTGATCCAGTGTCTGCCCTGTACTTGTCTCAGATATAGCCTTATTTTTTGGATATGTATTTGTGTGTATGTAATATGTATGTATATATATATATATACCGTATATATATGTATATATTTGTTATATTGTATTGTGTGATTGTGTGATTGTGGATGTGTGATTGACTAGTGCAGAAATGTGAACTGTATTTAAAGTTATTTAAGTTATTGTAGTTATTATAAATTTGATTTTTTGTGGACTCTTGCTGTGCGAATTGTGTTTGTCGGCAGCAATAGAAATAAATAATAATAATAATCCGGGATGTATTTTGCTAGTGAAGCAATTTATTTTATATACCATACTTGACACTTTGTGTCTTTGTAATTTTTAATATATGGAATGACTTTTTTTTAATTAAGATAAATTATTCTAATAAGTCATGCAAAATTTGTTATTTGTTCAAATGTTATTTATTTTGTTAAATATTTCTCTATTTTATTGTTTATACATTCTCTGATACAACTATTTGTATAAAAGAAATAATGTGTTGTGTGTTTTGTAATGCGTTTTATGTATTGATGTAAAGGTTTAGACTTGTTGTATGCAATTGTATTGTCAACTACAACCAAATAAATGAAATGAAATGAAATGAAACACTAATATAACATTGTTACAATTTTATGATATATATATTATTTAGAGTGATCCTTTTAACTTTGCCACCATTGTACCTCGTAAACTATTGATATGTCAAAAAATTGTAAATGGGGAACCTTCATTACTTTCTCATGGCACAAACAATCAGTTTGACAAACTGAAAAAATGGCCGTCATTGATCAATATGGCGACTAACTTTAAAATTTCTTATGGAACCCTTATATTTTATGGGGTTTTTTGATTATACACAAAATTATAAGACTTTTTATCATTTGTAATTTTTTTAGGTGTGTGACCATTGCTAACCATTTGAGACAGCAATGTTACATAAGCCCTAACCTACATTCAACATTTTGGAAACAATACGGTTTTTGACCCAAGCCCATTCTACCCATGTACCATTGTGTTTGAAGAGATTAATTTAATTAATATTACATTACAAAATTTAAGCCAATTACTAATTAAACACTTACACAACACAATAACTAATTGAGATATGACCTGAAGTTTGTCATTAGCTATTCTCAAGTTGTCTGGTCAAATCGAATAATCAGGGCTGACGTTCGCCGCACTTCGAAAAATTAATGTGTGATGCTTTTTCGATAGTATAGTATAAGAAGATAAACAACAATGCCAGACTAAACTTAAAATAAATAATTTGTGGAACTGATAAAAACTTGCTAAATCAGGAATTAAATACATACAGAAAATTTTTAAAAAAATAGAATAAAAATTATATAAACAATTCAACAAAAAAGTATAAACTGTTTAAATATTGTGAAGTTTACAGCTGTCTTAAAACTTTAACAGATTAACAAGTGAATAGAGACATTGTGAAATTGATTAAGTCAGTTAATAGTTAACAGTAATCAATACAGAAGACTTAAGAGATGAACAAAGATGTAGTTTATGCCAATTTACAACAGATGCTCAAAATGTCCATCTTCATATACGCAAGCATGAGCTCTCATGTGAATATTTCCAACTGCTTTTGACAATGTATTGTGATGGACACCTTAAAAATCTTTGATCAGGCACACTTCTTTTTGTATAGTTGTATCTGTACATATTGCTGCCAGTATGCTGTTCTTATGACTCTGACATCTAAAATTGACTTCTATCATATTAACTATTCACTATTGGTAAACTCCATTATGTAACGAAATTAATGATGAAACAAATAAAGTATAAATATCTTTCAGAGTAAAACAAGTTTAATTAAGAAAACAATATAAATAATTACAATACTTAAAAAAAATATTGTTAAACCTTAATATAATTCTAAAGAATACTTTTTGAATCAACAAACACACAAATAGCTATTAACATCCGTTTCATTTAAGGTTTGGAAATTATCTGTTCTGAATTCAACAATGCAGGCCTAATAAGAGCTGATCAAATTTTCATAACATATGATTTTTCTGTGTCTATTATTTCCTGATTTAGCTGGCTTTTATCTGTTTTACAAATTATTTATTTTACCTTTAGTCCTGCATTGGTGTTTACACTTCCTTAACTATGCCTAATTAAATTTTTTAAGTTGATTAAACAATTGGTATGAAAAATAGCCTACCGAAATGAATCACACATCAATTAACCCTCAAACCGTCTTATGGCTCAATATGAGCCGAATTCCGATGCTTGGTGTTGAATAGGAACAAAAAACATGTTCCGACCACTTGTCCAGATAATACTTTTCAGGCAGATGTCGCCCAAATTGCTGATTTTGAAATCTCAGATGATGAAGACTTCCTCGGGTTTGAACTTCCAGAAAATGTTGAACAAACACCCAGATTAGCACAAATTGATACTGGTCTAACTGGACCATCACACACTACATCTGCTCATACAACACAAACAAATAGATGTAGAGTAACACAAACACCGGTGGTTCCGTGAGTAATGGTATATCTCCAGAACAAGAGAAGTATATAGCGTTTAAATTTACAATAGGAAATTAGGTCCTAGAAATACTCTAGTTGATTAAAATCCATGTGCATTTTTTTACCTTTTTATGGCAAATGTTATGTGGGCTCTTATGGTTGATGAGACCAATAAGTACGCACAAGCAGTGTTATGTCAAAGGCGAGAAGCTGGTAATGTGCGCCAAAATTTCATAATCAATAAGTGGGTTGACGTAACCGTAACTGAGATGAAGAAATTCTGAGGAATGGTGATCAATATGGGGCTTACAACAAGGAAGAATCTTGTAGAATATTGGTCAACTATTCGGTCTCAAAGTATCCATTCTTACCCCAATCTGATGAGTCTCCATTGGTTTGAACTAATTATGTATGTTTCATTTATCATCCATCGAAGGTCCAGGACGGAATGAAAGTCCGGAGCTTTCATGACATAATGATGTTATAGTATCTAGTCTAAAATACTGTTCTATGTTTCTTTAATTTAGTTATCATATGTAATATTGTTATTAACAGCTTTCCCTTGACAAGTCTATGGTGCTGTGCCGTGGACGGATGATGTTTAGGCAGTATTGAATATTTTTGTTCAATCTCGTAGAACTAAAATGGTGTGTCAAAATGTTTTTCATAATTGAACAAAATTGTAAAATGCTCTACCATTGTTTCAAAAATATTATTAACATGTTGAGTGCGGATCCTGTGGAAACGGGGGTTAGCGGGCGCCTGAATGGAGCACGCCTCGCTGAACCGCAGGTCATTGTTAAGGAATTCTGTATTAGTCAGTTTGAGCCCAGTTCTTGTGCAAGGCAGTTCTCGTTTTTGCAACAGTGTGTACTAGCCCGAACTAACCTCAGACTGTTGTTCGTTCAAGTTTCCCAAGTTTCGGTGTTCGTGGATTTTGGCGATCTTTTTGAGTGATTTGAGTTTATTTAGTGTTATGAATATAAGTGTTATAAACATATTGTACTGATTTTATATGGTTTTACTATATGTTTTATTATGTTATATATATATATATATATATATATATATATATATACAGTGTGAGTCAAAAGTATGGATACACCCTGTTAAATTTTAAATGGATAAAGATAGAAAAATGAAACTCAGAACACCTTTCTAGGAAATAAAAGTGAACTTTTTAGCCACTATTACAACTTTGCCCATTTCCCCAAAATGGGATTTTTGGGGGGCAGCTCAAAATTTTTAAATATAAAGACCCATTAAGTGACACCTCATTTTAATGTCCTTGATTAAAGAAGAAGAACAGTGGAAACTAGAGCTTTCTATCTCAACCCAGTACAAAATGGCAGCTCATTGGTTGTCTATTGGGGTTATTACCACCTGAATGTGGATGTTCATATTTTGCCTCAATGAAGTTTTACTTAATTTCAATGAGCTGCCATTTTGTACTGGGTTGAGATAGAAAGCTCTGGTTTCCACTGTTCTTCTTCTTTAATCAAGGACTTTAAAATGAGGGGTCACTTAATGGGTCTTTATATTTAAAAAATTTGAGCTGCTCCCCAAAAATTCCATTTTGGGGAAATGGGCAAAGTTGTAATAGTGACTAAAAAGTTCACTTTTATTTCCTAGAAAGGTGTTCTGAGTTTCATTTTTCTATCTTTATCCATTTAAAATTTAACAGGGTGTATCCATACTTTTGACTCACACTGTATATATATTAGTTTTTAACCCTCCAAGTGGCACGGTGACCTACAGTAGGTCGCCAACGTGCTCCGAAGTGATTTCACTAACTTTTAATCACGTATTTTGCCATTCAACGTTACGCCCACTTAAAATTATCCGATCGCAATAAATAAAATACCGTTGGAAAGCTAATGTTCCGTAGATGCATAATCATGCAAAAAAAATACCACAAAACGTTATAAATAATATTCCGAAAATTGGCGAAGTTCGCATATTTTTGATGCGTAAAATCGTAGATTTGAACTATGCGCCTTTTCGTTAGCGCAACGCCATTTTTCCCTATATAATTCCAACTCTATTTATCTGTCATTGAAGTCAACTAAAACACTGTTCTATAGATCACATGTTTCTCTTTCCAACCATAGATTACAAATTTTTCTGCGTCTCATAGATCCAGAGATATTCCTACTTGAACGTAGAACAAACTTGACGAGACGAAATTTGGTTGGCATTAGGTTTGCATTTCTCTTTGGTTTCTAATATTATATTTCTTATATTTCTTTACACTAAGTTGTAGGGGAAATTCCATTCTATAAGTTGGTACCACTTGATATTTACTTTGAACTCTTAGAAGGCTTTGTTTTGATCTCGGAACATAGGCAATTGTGCAACGTAAAAACTGTAACAAATGACGTAGCGCAAATTGTTTTGGGGTTAAATATTTGTTATTTTGAAGGTTTGTGTATACAAATTGTATATAAATTGTGTATAAAAGTTACAATATATGTGTTTTTATATCTACAGCTTATGTTTTTGTGTGATAGTTTAGTTTTTGAACTTTCTTATTTGCGATAACCTAGGCCAAAAAGGTAAGTTTAGGCTATATGCAAATTGTCTTATATATAGTGTTTTATATGATTATAAAAGTGAATATGTGTGTTATTCTTTGTAAAGTATATATTTTCTTAGTTAAATCTATAAGTTTTGTCTTTGATCTATCTTCAAATTGGTACTAGTGAGTCTAAATTGTGGAGGTTACAAACCTAACCTCACTTGTAAAAGTTACCTTTTTAGGGAAAATCGGTATTTTTATTTAGAAAATGTAACATATTATTATTTTTTCCCCCTAAATATATTCACAAATATATGACAAATCTCAAGAAATGGTTGAAAAAAATCCTAAAAATCTATTAGTATGTTATTCATTACCATTTTTGTGAAATTTCTGCTTCGTTACTCTTCGATTTTTTGATATTTGACTAAAAAACTCCAAATGTGATACATGTAACATTTTTTTGCACTACACACCTACATTCTATGCACCTTTCTGAACATAATGAGATATAGAACTTTTGTATAAGATAAATAATACTATTTTTAGTGATTTTTTGAAAAGAAAATGATCATTTTACATTTTTTCGTAAACTATTTTTTGTTTTTTTGATAATATAACAAATTTTATTTTTTCCCCCCTAAATATATTCACAAATATATGACAAATCTCAAGAAATGGTTGAAAAAAATCCTAAAAATCTATTAGTATGTTATTCATTACCATTTTTGTGAAATTTCTGCTTCGTTACTCTTCGATTTTTTGATATTTGACTAAAAAACTCCAAATGTGATACATGTAACATTTTTTTGCACTACACACCTACATTCTATGCACCTTTCTGAACATAATGAGATATAGAAATTTTGTATAAGATAAATAATACTATTTTTAGTGATTTTTTGAAAAGAAAATGATCATTTTACATTTTTTCGTAAACTATTTTTTGTTTTTTTGATAATATAACAAATTTTTTTTCCCCCCCCTAAATATATTCAAAAATATTACACAAAACTTTTGTATATCTTAGAAAAAGGTAGTAAGCTATTGATTTTGGAATATACAGGTTTTTCCTGAAAATTGGTAACTTCGTTTTTGACATGTAACATACTTACTCCAAAACCGTTTCAAAAAAAATTTTTTTTTTATTGCATAGATGGATTCTGTGCATCTTTCTGAGAAAAATGATATCTTATAAGTTAGGTTTTGTATAGAAATAATATATTTAATTAATTTTTTAACAAACGAAGAATTTTCAAGACAATTAACATTGCCAGTTGGAGGGTTAATAGTTTGAGAATATGGCTTCAACAAGTACGTACAAAGAACTGTTGTAATTGATGACAAATGGTCTGAATTGGACAGTTACTCTAGTGTTGACACAGATATTGATTCTGAACCTGAAAGTTGCATTTTCATTCTCTGCAACAAAATAACAACGTAGATGTATCTTGGCTTCAAAAAATCCAACCAGTAGTCGATTACTTCAATTACAAAAATATTCTTTTATTTCTAGTATTGTATGAAAGCATGTTTTGTCTTACGTAAAATTATTAATATTCATTTTAAAAAATAATACAGATGCATACACGAACAATGAAGGCAGAGGCATTAAATTTGTAACTCTTAATGAAAAAGTCAAGTAATTAATTTAATTTTGTTGTGCATTCTAGGCCTAATTTTTAACCTCAAATCAGAAAAAGGATTATTAATTACTAATTAGCCAATTACGACTACTTACAAGTCTAAGAAAACCATCCTGACTTTGCTTTCAAATTGTTTTTATCATCTTCATAAGCTTGTGTTTTTATAAAGTCCCGTTGAAACTAACTTTAAACAACTTACCTTTGTCGAATGAAGAATGATTGTAGCTCCACTGAATCTTCAAAGACTTGTGAATCTGTGCGAGACAATCTTCGTGCTCTCTCCATGCATGAGAACAAATCTTCTTGGAATAAATCCAGTCTACGATACTGCCCACTATCAAGTCGTCTCTTGATCAAATCCAATGATAAAGCTCGAACTCTAAAAAAAAAAAAAGCTCTAATAAAATATATTCACATAATTATTAGGTGTTATGGCTATTTGTTGAGACAAACTCCAATATCAAGCATTACATCAAGGGTATTAAAAATCAAGCAAAGAGCATTAATATCAGGAGTTGAAGGGAAATTTGTTAAGATTGTTTTTCATAATCGTGGATGTTGATTTTTCCATAAGGAAGATCATAATAGAAATTCACTATTAGAATTGTTATCAAAAATTTAGAATCACTTACTTTTTCCCATCGATATCATCATGTTCGGGAAGTTCTTGCATTGAATCAGAGAAACATCGTCCTTCTTCATCTTGATGGTTGTACACAGCAATGAAAAGTGAAGTGAGAAGCTCTTGTACAGCAGCTGTTACGTCTGGTACTGTATCTTCACTTGCTTTGAGCTGGAGTTTTGTTTGTAAGCATACTCGTTGAAGCATTAGTGCATCCTGTAAATGAGACAGCAAAATGAAATACTCAACAAGTAGCTAATAAGAAATTAAAAAATTTAGGCATTTCATATTAAGTGCATGCCAGCAATGAACCGTAGTAAAGTGTTCAGTGTGTAGTTGCATTAGGTACCCGGGTTCTATTTTCTGTTTTTCCGTCGAAGTAATTTTTGATCATTATATATATATATATATATACGTATAAACCCTTAGGGCTACATTGATCAATAGGGTGACAGTCGCCCTAGGCATGTCGTCTATAAATCAACCATGTTTTCAGTTCACGGAAGGGTATAAAATTTAAAGCCCTAAAATTTAATATAAAGCCCTACGCTACGATAATTTGGAGCCATAGGGCTACATCAAGGCTAAAGAAACCAGTGTTGCCAAACTAATAAAAATGAATTATGCTGTCACAAAATGAAATAAATAAAGTTGATTTTTAAAGTTATTTATTGAGTGGTGGACAAAATTCTATCAGCATTTAGGAAGATCCTTCATATTTTAAAATGGCTCCCTAAAATTCTAATTTTTATATTTATAGACTTAATCGAATGAAACTAGAATTTAGACAGTATGAATTTCAATATTAAAGATGGCGGATAAATCACAAACTGTTTTTGTTATGGACAGAATCGAGTGGAATTTTGTTTAAGTATAATTTGTAACGTTTCTAATACCAATATATCATCAACTAGCCTGTGACTCATAATTTCAATATTAAATATGGTGTTTAAAATGCTAACTTTTTAGTTACGTACAGATTCAAGTGAACCAAGGTTTCTGAATGACTTATAGACTTTAGAATACTAATTTATCATTAATTAGGCTGTGACTCATAATTTGTATATTAAATATAGTGGTTTAAACACTAACGTTTTTAGTTTTTGGACAGATTCGAGTATAACTCGGTTTCTGAAAGTTTAAACTTTTGAACATAGTGTTTATAATATCAATTTATTATTAATTAAGCTGCTACTTATAATTTAACATTTAAAGAAAGGTTTAAAACAATAAATTTGTTAGTTACGGACAGATTTGAATCAGTTTGTAAAATAAAGGAAGACGTAAGGGCCGCCTCACTAACATACAGTTTTCACTCGCACAAACACAGGGGATTTATTCCATTAGCCCCCAACCAATTAAAGGAAAATTGCACTATCTAAATGTGCAAGAGAAATTCATTGTTGTATCTAGTGAATTAAATTCAAAATACATTTATTAAACTATTGTTTTCACCTCGTGAATTAACTGTGTTACCCGATACCTTTATTTAATATTTAATATTTACGATTTATTTTTTAAATTTTTATTTTTAATCCACATTTTTATAGCAAATTTACAATTTATAGATTTTTGAAATTCTAATAAGTTTTCAAAACCTTTATTTACTTATGTAGACAATGTGGATCATATAATAGGTATGTTTGTTTTTCCAAAATTTATCCTATGCTATGTTAACTGTGGTGATAGTTCCATAAGTTTGTATATATATATATATATATATATATATATATATATATATATATATAGACCTACTTAAAATTATATATATTCCAAAAATCTATCATACTTTCCATTTAAAGTCAATGTGTTTTTAATTATAAAGCAAGTTTGATTTTAATATTTAGTAAAGATATATTCATTTTAATAATATTTAGAGAAATAATAGAGTCATTGATATTTATGTTAAATTTTTGTAAGATGTTTTAAAGTTAAGAAAATAATTTATGATTTGAAGTCTTGAATAATACATAGAATTAAAAAAGGAATTTTTAATTAAAATATAAATTTTATTTCTGGATAACATTTTGTTGTGTGGATTTTAAAATAACCCTGTTGTTTTCAGCTTAAAATTAAGTGTGTTTTTTAAAATAATTTGTGCTCTCATAAATTTCACAATTTTAAATAGATTCTGCAAAATAACTCTTTCAAATGACACTCCCTGAGAGTGTTTTAAAATTAAAGCAATAAGAGAAAAAAGAGCTAGTTTTGATTAAACAATAAAAGTAATAAAGGAATTTTAAAGTGATTCCTAATATATAAGAATAAGTACTAAAGACAGGGTCATTCCGTGTCAAATCAACCAATAAAAAATTTTTTTTGGACCTCGATGTTTCAGATTTTTTTAATTTTTGGTATAATGATTGTAACCCTTAAGAACATTAAAAATCCAAAATATTAAATTTTTAAGTCAAATATTTTTTGAGTTATAAGGGGTCAAAAAGTCAAAAAACTCCGGATTTACACCCCGTTTTAATAATTTCAAAAATTATTATCTCAGTTACTAATTAACCTACAAAGCTCAGAGTTGTGTCATTTTATTCAGATTTTAAAGGCCTTTAATTTGATATACAACATGCCAATATTAGACCTACTTTATCTTTTTCAAAAACTTTCAAAAAATGTTTTTTGAAAAATTTCAAAAAGGCCCCCTTGAATTTTTTTGAAAAAAATATATGTTGTTTAGTCACTATTCAGTTAACTGTGTTCCAAATTTCATGTTGGGACATTGATGGGATCCTGTTTAAAAAATTAAATTTGTTCATGCAAGTTAAAAAAATGCTCACTAATAGTAACCACACAAAGTATAAAACAGCAATATTAATATCATTAAATTACCTGGTATTTATGGGTTGATTTCTTGCTAAATATATAACATAAGGCTGTTAATTAATTATTGTAGATGTAATTCAGTCTATAAAACAAATAAGATTAGGCAACTTCTTTTATTAGGCTACTTAAAAATCAGTGGTTTACTACACAATTCATTGCACTTTTGGTTCGTTGTAAACTTTATCATGTTTCGTTGTGAAATAAAAACACTCAATCTTTAAAATAACACAGTTTGAACACTTAATTGTTATCATATTGTTTGCTATACACATGTAATATTTGATTTTGACCGAGTTTGTTTCTTGAACCTCTGATTCAGTTAACTATTCTTACTTTGTTTTGGTTTTTATGTATCTTTCCAAAGCAAGTGTTGAGAGGCTTGACTCTTCCTTACTTAAAGTGTATACTCTGCCAGTTGCTGTGTTTGGTTGTACTTTCTGTAAAAATGTTCTGCCTGGAACATTTAAAATATCACTTGGCTTAGGGTAAGAATATGAATTAGCCGGTCCTTTGGGATGCAGAAAACTTATTTTGAAGTCAAGTTCGTTTCTTTCCAAAATGCAGGCAAGCCACCAAGCATTATCATATTCTACTGTTACAAATCCAGACACAATTTCTTCAAGGTCAGTAGGTGTGATGTAATCAATTGTTGTTACAATTTCCTTAGACATCTGATCACTTGAAGAAAAGGCTTAGTAAAAACCTTATTTTCTGTGGCTGGAATAAATGTGTGTAGCTTCTGAGTCCCGACTATAGCTCTGGCTTCAACAAATCTAGGCATGAGTTTTCGTTCAGCCTCTTCATATTCCTCTAAGCTGCAATATTCGAAATCTATATTCTTGATGTTATCAACTGCAAATTGAAAAGGGTCAATTGGAGTTAGAATTTGCTTATCATATGGTCTCTGCAAACTAGCTTTTGCCGCTAATCTTTTTACAGTACCACCCAGCCCATCGCAAGCACTCTTACCATGTGAAGTGGCAAAGAAGTGCCACTCAGCTTGCACTTCAAAATCAGATTTGTGGAGACACAGATTTAAGAAGTTTTTTTTGTTCTTATACTGAGCTGCACTTCCATCGGAAAAATACTTTATTTTCACCAAATCAAACGGGAGGGTCTCTTTTAAAATAGAAACTAACTTTGATTGAAATACATAAAAAGCGACCGTGTTATGTTCCAAACAGTTGGAAATGAACACATACTGCAAGTGTTTCAATTTTCCCTGCCACTGGTAATAAACAATAAATGGATGTATTGTTGCTTGGCTACTAGACCAGTGGTAAGATTGAATTTCGTCCTGTAAAATGAAGGAGTAATTTTCTGCGAAATCACAATTGACTAAAACCTCCCCTTCAGTTAGACCCTCCTTTAGCTCAGAGTAACTTTCTTTCTGCCTATTTGCAATGAAACAGTGGGTTTTAAGTTTTAATAGATTTTCCATAAACTCGTCGATGAATTCATCAATGTTTTTCGTAACGGTTTCCATCATACACCTATCGACGGTGACCCATTGTTTGTATGAAACTTCATCAACAACATTATTCTCAAAAGTTGTCATTAACGATTCTTTTAGTAATGTAGTCCCAGGACACTGACTACATTTATTCATGTAACAATTAACTGAAGGAGGATTGCACATGATTTTAGCTAAATAGCCATGGTAAGTCTTAATTGGGGCTTCATAACCATCTAATATCATGTTGTGCAATCCAACACCATTGATCATAAGCTTCATGTTTTGGTGTAGTGTACATACACAGACTGTATGAGTGCCACTTTTACCAACCAAAATACAATTTTTAGGTTTTAGTTCACAAAACTTCGAAAATCCAACATGATGACCTGGGTGTTTTTCTTTAAATAACTGGTAGATTTCAGAAATGTTTGCTAATAATAATCTTTTTTGGACTTGTATTTTAGAACCTTGATTTCTTATTGTGACGTAGTCTTTCTTTCCAGGCATCATTCTGCTGATATCATCACTATTGTAAAAGCTTTTAATAAGATCAGCTGTGTTTTCACATAATGTTTTGCCTGGTTTCGGATTAGGTGTTGAGAGAATGCCTTTCTCAGCTACTAATTTTTTTACTGTTCGAGCCATATAGTTGCTGACTCCAAATTCATCTTCAATTCGTTTGCAACTCCAGCTGTGAGGTAAAACTGTTAAAATTGTTACTTTCTCACTACGCTTCTTTGTTTGAGAAAACTTCACCTTCAACTGTTCTATTATTTCTGAATCTGTTTCCTTTTTATCCTTGTTTATGTCATCATCAGAACATGTACTTTTATCAGGTATCAGTTGTTTTTCTAAACTTAACTTGACTTTTTCTAATTTCTTCATTCCATAACTGGGTACACCAAGTTTCTTCTTTTTAATTGGTGATTCACCAATTAATTCTAGGGATTTATTTAAATAATCGACAGCTGATCCTGGATCAATAAACACAGTATCATCTTGTGAGCTTGTACTCGGATTATTTTCATTTTGGATTGTCTTTTCACTGCTAAGTTTTTTCCTGCATTTGTCACATATTTTCATACCATTCTCAATACCTAGTCCTAATGAACACATCCATTCAGATACATTTCTTAAATTTTTTACATTTTTTGGATGGTTTTCTTCATTGAATGGGTTACAACATTTTAATTTAAACAAAGTCCAATCCTCTTTCTTCCCTTTAGTTTCCATTATTATTACATAAATCCGCAAAGGTTTATTTAAACATGTTGAACTAAACCTGATAACTTCTGTTAATTTAAAACAACTTCTTCTGTCAATATTCTTTGATTTAAATTTCCACAAAATTGTGTAGGCCTACACTTTAAAAAAAGTTAAATTCACTTCATGAGAAATATGATGCCATGCTGCTACTGTTTAAGTATACAAAAATTATAAACTTATTTTATGAACACTGATTAAATAAAATACTCACTACACAAGAGAACACAAGGTCCAACTACTGACCAACTGTAACATGAAGACAGACTGAGGCTGGAACTGTGTCTGGTGGTTGGGGGAAGGGGGAGCTCATGTTGTGACTTGTTCACTGATAAACTGGGGATCTGGAGGGAAATGGTTTTATGCTCTTTCTTTCTATGCACTCAGTGGATTAAAACCATTTAACCTATTGAGCTTATATTAACATAATTGACTACATTGAATTGTGATATTTTCAGAATTTTTACTTTATTTATATACACACAGATTAGCCTACATTAATTTTGTATTGATAAGAGTTTACACTTATTTATAATAGTATAGATTATAATAATATATTATTACATAACATACAATTTACAATCTTAACTAAAAAATTCATTTTCTGAACATTAAAGTTGTTTTTTACGGGGCATAGCAAAATTTTGATTAGGCTTTATTTAACTAACATATTTCTTTTTTACCCAGCATAGAAAATTGCCAACATTGTTTTATTAGTAATTTTTTAAATCAAGATCCCATTACTGTCCCAACATGAAATTTGGCACACAGTTAACTGAATAGTGACTAAACAACATATATTTTTTTCAAAAAAATTCAAGGGGGTCTTTTTGAAATTTTTCAAAAAACATTTTTTGAAAGTTTTTGAAAAAGATAAAGTAGGTCTAATATTGGCATGTTGTATATCAAATTAAAGGCCTTTAAAATCTGAATAAAATGACACAACTCTGAGCTTTGTAGGTTAATTAGTAACTGAGATAATAATTTTTGAAATTATTAAAACGGGGTGTAAATTCGGAGTTTTTCGACTTTTTGACCCTTTATAACTCAAAAAATATTTGACTTAAAAATTTAATATTTTGGATTTTTAATGTTCTTAAAGGGTACTATTGATAAACAAAAAATCATAGAAATCCAAGGGGTCAAGGTCCAAGGCATTGGTTGATTTGACATGGAATGACCCGACAGTATTTTATTCTTGAGGCATTGTGGTGTTTGGCAGAATAAGGACGTTAATAAATAATGTATCAAGCAGTTCCCCAAAGGTGGGACTTGAATAAAATTAAGGGTTTATTGGAATTGTATAGCATTAAGTTCAATTTCCCATTTACAACCTTCTGTTGTGAATAATGTCAAAAGAAAGAAAAGGGTTAAAGCAAACATCACACTGTTTCAGAGTGTGGGTGAGGTATGTGGACGATATTTTTTTAGTGTTTGATAAAAATGAAAATATCGAAGAGTTTTGTGATATTATCAATGGGTTTTACCCTACTATAAACTTTATGACAGAAGTTGAAAAAGATAATAATCTTCCATTTTTTTTATGTAAATGTGATCATTTATCGTTTAGTGTTTATAGAAAGCCTACACATACAGATAGATATATAACTAAGGATTCACACCATTCACCGGCGCAAAAAAGAGCCGCTTTCAATTCTATGGTTCACAAGGTTAATAAACTTACCTCTGTCTAAAGAATATTACGAAAAGGAACTTCAATATATTTATGATGCTGCAATTTTTAATGGTTATAAAAAAGAAACAATATAATATAACAAAGAAAGTGAAATTTAAAAAAATTAAGGAATCGAGAAGTACACTTGCAGGCAGTATGCCTTGACAACTGTGGGTTAAAACTGCATTTGCTCCTTCATTGTCAAATATTGTAAAAAAATTACTATGAAAATATGCAAACTTAAATGTAGCAATGTCAGCCGAGAATAATCTTTCCAAAATTTTGGAAAATCCAAAATATAAAATTAAAGAACAAGGTAAATCAGGAATTTATTGTATAAATTGTGAAATACGTCTGAAAAAATATATAGGCCAAACAAAACGAAATGTTAGGATAAGAGCAAAAGAACACTTTGCCCACTTCAAATATAATAGGCCTGATAAATCAGCCATGGCCAAACATTGTTCAGAGGAAAAACATCACTTCAAAACAGAAAACTCTGTGTTGTTGAAAAATGTTACTAAATTGAACACAATAGATCCATAGGAAACTTTTTTATATTAACAAGTACCATAATATAACTGTTAATAATGAATTAGGCCCGATACAAAATTCTATATTAAAGTAATATATAAAATGTAGTGTTAGATATAAGATTAGTTAAGAATGTTGTATTAGTTAGAAGTTAACTTTGTTATTTAGATTGACGCTAGGCACTTGTTAACGCCTTAATATTAGAAAGTAGGTTTAGGCCATGCCCCTTTAGTTTTGTATAACTACAGGGGTTGGCGCAGTGCTGGTTTAGTTATAGTTTTGTTATTGTAGCTCATGTATCACTGAAGATGGCGACTTTGTTGCTGAAACGCGTTTGATTTAAAAAAACGCAATTTTTGTGAGTTTTTGTGTTCGAATTTTTGTTCTACAAACCAATCAACCTTTAAATGACAGGGATAATCAACCTGAGTTGTTTATTACACCTCAATGTTAGCAATGGAATACTAAAACCCTGAGTTCCTATCCAATGTATGGTTTTTAGATGAAACTAATGTAGACTTTAAGTGGTTTCATCAACAAGCAGAAAGGACGTATTCTTGGATTTCAACGTCCTGATACGGTTGTAGAGAAGTCAACATCGTGAACGGATAATCGTTTAGTGCTATATCAGTGAGGGGCATATTGGGTTTTTAATTCATTGAAGATGATAACGGGAATGCTGTTACAGTAAACCAGTATGTTACAGAGAGAAAATCATTCAACCTTTTGTAAGGGATCCCTAGAGGTTTTGTCTTGCTAGAAACCTAGATTTTGGTTCTCGGTGGTTCCAGCAAGATGGAGGTTACACAGCATTAGACACTCTTGCTTTACTTCGAGAAACATTTGGCAACCACAACATAATTTTCATAACCACCACATTCCACTGATCTCTCAGGCACATAGGCATTCCTTGCCTATGTTTGAGGAATGATGAAAGAAAGTATTTTTCAAGACGATCCACCAACTACCATCGCGGAACATCGAGAAGGGATAACTAGAAGAATGCAACAACCACTTTTCACCAATAAGTTTCAAAATCTCCAACAACGCTACGAATGTTGTCTAAAATTTAATGGAGGACATATAGAACATATGTTTATATAACACTAAAAGTCTCTGTCCTTTTTCACAAACATATAATGTCAGTAATGTTTGTTTGGTGGATATTATATATATAAGCTCTTGTAAGTCGTAAGTAAAGAAAAACTAACAAAAAATTTGTTTCAAATAGCCACAGCTATATAATTTTAAACCATTTATTTGTATTAACAATTAGATCCAATAATTTTAAAAAATGCGAAATTTGTCCCATGTCAAAATAAAATTTCTACTACTAGAAATATAATTGTAGATTTTGTTTTAAATTTATGTATTTATTAATTTTGTTTTCGAATTATATCTCTTTTATTTTGTATAGAAGTACATGTTTTTGCACCACTTGATGCAGACTTTTAAGCTGCACAAAATTTTAAATGAGCTACTGTAGAACGTTCTATGACTAGAAGTTAAGATGTTATCTCTGAAAAAGGTTTAAATATTTGAAAATAGGCCACAATTTAGGAATTTACGAATAGATTTTTCTGATTAACTTGTTGAACAATTTGTAGAACGTAAACATCAAATTTGAGTATAATCTGGCTAAAATTATGATCAATAGAGTGTTTACAAAACAGTAATATATACCACCATAGTGTTAGTTAAAGACATCATGTACATATAATGGTATTATTTTTTATGACATATTCGTTGAAAATTGTGAATTTTCAATAAAAATATCCAGACCTTAGTATTTAGTTAATATAACATGTTCAACTTAAAAGAAGTGTTAAATAAGACGTGGTGAATATTTTTTTGGTATAGGTCTTCAAAATCAATCGAAATAATCGTGAGTCAGTGCTGGTGTATGAACAACGCTATTCTTTATGTTTTCCTAATGAGGTAACACTTAACAAACATGTATTTATTTTAGAAAATTATGTAACAACAAAGTCTTATGTTTTCACTAGGAATGTTTTCGTAAAGTTTGGAAGGCAAACACTAGTTTCACTTTTGGACAAAATTCGTGATTGACAGAGGTCAGTAATACAACCATGGAAACTTTGAGAAATTGAAATGGCAGTTATAGCCGGCCAAACGTAAGCTGGCACTTGGGCTTGGCGAGCCGAGGCGACGGACCCTTGGCGAGGGGAGGGTGGAGGTGCAGGTAAAATCCTTTCAGAATACATTGACCCATCCGCGTCCGGTGACTCACGGGGGTGATGGCCTCATGACTAATAGTTTACACCCTAGTTGTGTTCAGTTGTATTTACAAAGGTAAATAAAAGGTAAGCTAAGTAGAAAAGGGAGTTTTAATACGTATATATGTTATTTGCTATGAGTTACATTTATATGCTAATTATTTACTTATTTATTATAAATAAGTAAATTTTATTATAAATAATTTATTATAATTATTTATTTACTTATTTATATGCTGAATAGAACAGCTTACTTACGGGCCGATGGTTATGCCCAGCGTTAATTTGGCCGTCGATATTTTCAGAACGACGAATACAGGTTTTCTACCTAGGAGCCAAGTGCCAGCTTACGTTTGGCCGGCTATACAAAATCTCCACACAAATGTTTGCGAAAAATAACTTCATAAATGGATGTTTCGTTAGGTTCAACCCATAATGCAAAAAGTAAGACATTGAAATTTTATCCATACCGAATACAGGTATTTAAGAGCTCATTCCTGGAGACTATGGTAAGAGTGTTAATTATTGTAGATGGTTTAAAAACGTAATTTGAGGTAAGACTGAAATCAAATATTTAGATCATGTGTTTTATATGGACAAAACTTGGTTCCACCTTAGCAGTTATGTAAATAATCAAAATTTCCGAACATGGAGAACTAAAAACTACTTAGCATCCTAAAAAAATAGGTGTATGAAGTGCTGTTTCGAGGCACGTTTCCCCCCCCCCCCGTTTTGGGCTGTGAAAGCCTCCTTCAGAGACCTCACCGGCCTCGACCTGCAGATCTTTTGCCGCTTCGAGGCATTAAATAATTGTACGTTTTTTTTTAGAAAATTCTCTAAATGCCGAAGCTTACCAAGAGCTTATCCAACAATTCATCGCATTGCTAAGAGGATAAACGTAACTGCTGGTTCCAGCAAAGTGCAACTGCTAATATTGCTGCCCCTACTATAAGATTCTTTGTGAATTTTTCAGTGAATAAATAATTTCCACAGAGCTATGAGCACTAAGATCCCCCCGATTTTAACAATCCGTACTACTTGTGGAGTTACTTGAAAAACATCGTCTATCGAAGTAATCTACAAAATTTACAACAATTAAAGAAGAATATTACTTATGCGATCAAAGAAGTTAAATCAAGAAACCCAAAGAAAACTTTGAAACATAGTAAAACATTGTAATAAGTACTGTAAAAAAGAAGTTAGATAATATGTTATAATTCTTTTTAAATAAATAATGTTTCTTAAATGAATTATGGTCCTCTTTTAAGTTGAACATCCAATAATCAATAAACAAGGACTATGCTGACATATTTTATAATTTATTTATTTTTAATTATTTTTTTCATATTAGTGGTTTACGACATAGGTAGAATTCCAGAAGGGTAAGGAAAGAGAAGGGGTATGTTTAAAGCGAATGTACCAAAAATGTGGTAAAATTCTAAATCTGTCTTTGGGTTTATAAAATATAATTACCTTGTAAATTTGAGAATCAGGTTCATTATATTTGCATGCGTTGTCAAACATCAGGACAAAGTCAGATACAAGCTCATCAAGACTTTCGTACAGACCAAGCTTTAACTTTTGAGCTATATGTTCCATATTGATAGGCTTCTTGATCACTTCATAATAATCAGGATACTCCTGTAATAAGAATACAAGTAAAGTTTTACTAACATAATTTCTATGAATGAATAAAAAATAAAATAAACAAGCATACCTTAATATTACCTATCTAAACAAAAACCGTTCTATGGTAAAAAATATCACCTTCAAGATTATTTTAGTAAAATATATTAACCAAAAAAGCTATCCATTATTCAAATACTTTGCTCCAAGTGACACATATTCTTCATAAAATTATGTAAGCTTATTTTAAAAGTCAATTTGGTTATTTTGATTAGATATAAATTACTCATATCCACTGCGAGTAAGACTGACAAAAGGAAAAAAAAAGTTGATGGGGATATCATGGAACTTACCCAGTCCCATCATACAATGTAATACAAGCAGATCCTCTAAATGGAATGTCCAAAAGTCGGTTTCTTGGGCCTTGTAGGAAATATTAGATTGTATGTTAGATCAAGGGGTCTTTACCCAGTATGATAGTTTTGAAAAAAGTTACACAGGTTTTCTGAACCTCACAATTAAATTATGTATATCACTATTTTCTTGATATCGACTAGGTACTAACGGGCCTTGTAGATGTGTGTGTATATATTAAAAAATCTTCATTTGATAGACTCGTGTTGGTGACATGGCCATGCTGGAACTCGTAACTTTACAAATATCAAATTTTTTTTGGAAGGTCAAAGTTCGAAATTACATTTTTGACAATAACTATTCTTATTTGTTATTGTAGAGGTTATATAATTTAGTGTGTTTTAAGTTGAATAACACTCGAGGTATGAACAAAAAACTGTTTAAAATAGCTAAGATTTTGACATATTTAATTCAATGTTTATAAATTTCAATAGGATTTTATATAAACATACTATAGTGACCTATACAAAATGTTCCTATCTTCATTTTGTAGCCGCTATTATTTTTACATACGTAATGGCAATGACAACGGCATGTCAAAAATCACTTTTTCAGGTTCCTGAAGCCATGAAACATGAAGATCTGTCAAAAAACGGAGGTCGAAATACTTTACAATTACCAAATTTACCCTATACTTAATATACTGGTAAATAATGAATAAACAAATATTTTTTAATATGTATTCATTTAATAATTCCTCCTCTAACTGTACATAAAAATTAAAAATCTCCATAGCGGCTTCATTATTGGTGTGCTGCATGAGGTTTTCCCTTAACCTTTTAAGCGTTACATTGAAATTGCTGTAAAACTAGATTACGTTATTCATTTTAGAATTTTTTTAAAGAATCATTAGCAAAGAAAAGTTTTTGGGCTCCTGTAATTTTTTTGTAATGTTAGTGGTTTTTAGGATATATTCGACATTAAAAACTTTAAACAGCTGCCATTTTAAAAATATTCAAAAGAACGTTCTGGTTTTTAGTACAGTGATAAACAGTTACACAATAAATAGGTATACAAAGTTTGAGTTAAATATCTTTTACTTAAAAAAAAAAAATAGGTATTTTGTTAAAAAAAACAAAATAACTCGAAAAAGAAGCATTTCCGGATCTATGTTTATATAAACATTTTTTATTATTTTTGCTAGTGAAATCATCTCAGAAAGTGCTTGGAACCTTATGTGAGCCACCCTGTATATCGTATGACCACCTTCGCATAAAGATTTTTGAAGTCAACTCCTACATCTTTCAACACAAAAATTCCCAAACACAAAAAAAGTTAGTGTTTTTACATTTATAATGGGTGATATTGGTTAAAAAACAATATGATATAAAATGTAACAAAAATTGGTGGGAAATGGACTTTAAAACAACACTGTATATCTCCTGTCCAGTAATAATATAATTTAATACGATTCCTAACCTAGTATGTAATACTGACAAGAAAATATTACATACAATTTTTGAAGGAAGTTTAGTGAATATCATAGACAGCTGTCTATTCTTTGGATCTTTGTAGTCTCTAATAGTGTTAAACAATGCTCTCATCTTGGCTAGTTCCTTAGTCTGGGAGTTACTGCTTGATGTTGGTGTGCCTGTTGGTGTTGTACCCATTCGTTTCAGTTTTGGTGTTAACCTGCAATCAAAAACATAGAATTTATTAAATAATCCAAAGATTAGAGAAACTTTGTTACAATTTCTGGGAAAATTTCAAATCTGATTCGTTTTTGGTAAAAACAAATACTTTTTGTTCCATATTAATGCGTTTGATAAAACTGTAGGCCTACATATAAATCCAGAATTCCCAGGGTTTATTACGACTTATGAAGTCACCACTCTATCAAGACATGACGTTTAAACGACACAAAGCTTTCAAAGAGGGCCGAGAGAATGTTGAAGACGAACCTCATTCTGGAAGATCAATCCTATCAACGAATATCAAAAAAATGCTGTTTATAGAATTATAACAGACCATTTGCAAATGCGAAAAATTTGTACAATTAGTGTCTGTGAAGCAAAAAGCAAACCGGTTGGAAATTTGTCAGGATTTTCTTGGAAGAATCAAAATTGAGCCGAATTTCGTAGATAAAGTAATAACAAAATATGAATCATGGATGTTCATGTACGATCCAGACACACAAAGGAAAAGTGAGGAATAGCACATAAAAAATTCTCCTTGTCTGAAGAAAGCATGCATGAGAAAATTCAGGATGAAAACAATGATAGTAATTTTTTCGACAGTTGTGGTCATGTTTACTAGAATTTTACCTCTAGGTAAATAAATCAGTACCTTCTTAACCCTCCAACCGGCAATGTTAATTGTCTTGAAAATTCTTCGTTTGTTTAAAAATTAATAAAATATATTATTTGTATACAAAACCTAACTTATAAGACATCATTTTTCTCAGGAAGATGCATAGAATTCATCTATGTAATAAAAAAAAAATTTTTGAAACGGTTTTGGAGTAAGTATGTTAGATGTCAAAAATGATATTAACTTTTTTTCAGAAAAATCTGTATCACCCTAAATCAATAGCCTACTACCTTTTTCTAAGATATACAAAAGTTTTGTGTAATATTTTTGAATATATTTAGAAAAAAAAAAGGAAAAAAATGTTACATTTTAAAAATTAAAAAAATTATATACGAAAAAACTGAATTTTCTCTTTATTTTTTCCAAAAAACATAAAAAATAGTAAAATATATTTTATATAGAACTTCTATATATCATTATGTCCAGAAAAGTGCATAGAATTTAGTTGTGTAGTGCAAAAAAAGTTACATGTATCACATTTGGAGTTTTTTGGTCAAATACCAAAAAATCTAAGAGTAACGAAGCGGAAATTTCACAGAAATGGTGATCAAAAACATACTAATACATTTTTTGCATTTTTTTTCACCGTTACTTGAGATTTCTAATATATTTGTGAATATATTTAGGGGAAAAAAATAATAATACGTTACATATTCTAAATAAAAATGACGATTTTTCAAAAATTTGTATTCTGGCGCTTGAAGGTTAGGGTGACATGTCAAACTTTTAGGCATAATTAGTATTTTTCTAAAGCTAGGCCTAAAACAAAAGCATTAGATTTTACTAATACAATATACTTTACAAAGAATAACACACATATTCACTTGTATACTTATATAAAACACTAAATATAAGAAAATATGCTTATAGCCTAAACTAACCATTGTTATTTATAGGTTATTCCATATACACACTCGAAATTCACTCAAAAACAAACTTTAGAAATAAAAACACATATATTGTAACTTGTATACACAATTTATATACAATTTGTATACACAAACCTTCAAAATAACAAAAATCTAATCCCAAAACCAATATTTGCCACGCCAAATATTATAGTGTTCACGTCAGACATTTACTACGTTTGGACTTCAAAACAACAAATTGTTAGTAAGCAATTCCTAAACTCAAGTGGTACCAACTTATAGAATGGAATTTCCCCTACAACATAGAGTAAAAAGAAAAATAATTTTAAAAACAGAGAGATATCAACTTCGTCTTTTTGTAAAGCGCATCAAATGCTAAATGAATTTCTTGTTGTCAGGTTTGTTCTATGTTCAAGTACGAATATCTCTGGATCTGTTAGACGCAGAACAATTTGTAATCTATGGTTAGAAAGAGAAACATGTGATCTATATAACAGTGTTTTAGTTGACTTAAATGACAGAAAAATATAGTTGTAATCATATCAGGAAAAATGGAGCCGCGCTATACGAAAAGCCGCAGAGTTGAAAATTACGATTTTACGCATCAAAAATACTCGAACTTCACCAATTTTTGGAATATTATTTATAACGTTTTGTGGTAATTTTTTTGCATGATATGCATCTACGGAACATTAGCTTTCCAACGGTATTTTATTTATTGCAATGGGACAATTTTAAGTGGGCGTAACGTTGAATGGCAAAATACGTGATTAAGAGTTGGTGAAATCACTTGGGAGCACGTGGGCGACCTACTGTAGGTCGCCGTGCCGGTTGGAGGGTTAATCTCACTACCTAATACCTTTTGCATAGACTTCAAGTTCAACTTCTGCTCATTCGTAAAGTTTAATGTGAACCCTTTAATATTCCAATTTCTATTTCCGTCTTTTGTCACATATGCATAACTCTTAGTGTCCGTACTGATCCATTCGCTTATAACGAAAGTACTTTTTGCCCTATTCATCGCTCAATTCACTCAACGTTTATTATTTGGACATTAATAAGGACGTTGTAACCAGTCTCGAATATGTTTGATCCTTTGTCTATAAAGATGAGAGTCATACTTTGAAAACAATAACTTGTAATTTAAAGTGAGTCTAATATTGGTATATTTAAATAAAACATCAGTACATTTAAGTTTTGAGACAAACCTTGGAGCTAATTCATATAAACAAAAAACCAAGTCAATATCTCAATGGGCTTATTGAGATGTTGATGAATTTATAAAAACACATTTTTCCCCAGTCAGAGGGTCGGATTACAAAAAAATCACTTGTCAGGAGGTCCTTACAATATGAAAGTAATATATTCCAAAAATTTCATGTTCTATGTTCAGGGGTTTGAGCTGGGCATAGGTCAGGATATTTGCTATTATATATATATATATATATATATATATATATATATATATATATATATATATATATATATATTAAAATAGGTATATAATTTGTGTAAAAACATAATCTGTTTTCATACATACTCCGTTGGTGGGTGATAAGGAATAGTTGTTGGAGATGGTTGTGTTTATACAGGTTCCTCAAACAAGTGATTTTTAGTGATGATTTTGGGGAAAAGAAAGTTTGTGTGAAGTGTACAGTTGACTATAGTGTTTTGTTTTTGTAAGCTTGATTTTTAAAATGTATTCAGATTTTAATGTTATAGCAGATTATAACAGGCTATAAGTGTTTGTTTGATCACTTTAATTGATATTGATTTGACTATTGATTTCTCAAAAATTTGACACAAATATATTGGATTCACGAACTGAATCAATGGAATTTTATATTTTTTATTGTGTATCTACAAATAATGATAATTAAGATGTAATTGTAAATATGTTCTTTTAGTAATTAAAGTTTTGAATTTATTGAATGAATTGTATAAGTGTGTGGATGAAAAGGAGAGTAGAGTTTCAGAGTACATTGAGGAAACTAAAGAATTGAACCTTAGATTAATATTTGAAAAAATAGAAGTCAGCAATTGATTGCAGATGCACTATTAAATGAGGAGCAAGATGAGAATCAAATTCAAGTTTTTAATGAAAAAAGTAAGGTATATAAAATTATAACAAGATCAAAAAGTTAGAGTCAGATAATAAAACTCTTTTGAAAGATAATAATTATGATTGACAAACAAATGATCTGTTGCATAAATTTAAATGGGATGTTCTTGATCATTCGTTATATAGTATTTAGTTCCCAGTGATTTGCACCTATTCATGCACATGAAGAAGTGTCTTAGACCCCAGAACTTTGATGACGACAAAGAACTTCAAGATGCTGTAACAGACTGGCTAAAATCCCAGGTGACAGACTTTTATGAAGAAGGGATTTTCAAACTGGTTGCTATAATAAATGTCTAAATTTAAATGGTGATTAAGTAGAAGAATATTGGAAAGCTGTAGTTTTAAGATGTACATAATAAAGGTATCTACATCTCTGTGAAATGAAGGTTAATTTCCGTTCGGTCCTAATATATATTGTTTATATTTTTTTATATTTTTACATCATGTTGATATTATGATATCATGAGTACGCTCCTCCAGTCAAAACAATTAAGAAGTAGTACTACATCAATGTTCTTCATCAGGGGAGCCATGAAAATCCAAAATATGGAAACATTAGCAAAATATAGAATCCCTTCTGCACCTCATATTTGGCTCTCTGCACTTTCTGGCTTTTAGAAAAGCTAAAATCATTGTTGAAAAGATAACAGACTTCATACTATTGATACAAATAAGGAAAACATAATGAGATGATTCCAAAAGAAGACTATAACAGTTTTGAAAAGTGAAAGAGAAGTTGAGAAAGTGTACAAGGTCCAAAGTGGACTAAAGTGCCATTATATTAACAATTATATTTGTTATTATCAAATTTTTGGATACTTCCCGGACAGACATTGCATTTAAACTTAAATTACAGTCAACTTTATCAGAATTAAATTATTAAGAACAACCAATCATATATTTATGTTAATCATTAATATTATATAATCATATATTGAAATCACTATTTATGTTAATAGTGTGTGACTTTAAATTAACAATAAAAAACAATCATACATTCTTGGTGTTGATTTCCTTGGTGGAGGATCGGGTAATGGTCCCAACTCTTTAACTCTATCCAATAGAACTTTCTGTAGTGTCATAGCATCGTCATAAATCATGGACCCTTCTTCATTGTATTTACGACAATTGGCAAACATTAACTGTAACAAATATACAAAACATTCCTTAAAAAGTGGCAAAACTCAGTAGTAAAACTATGTGAGAATTCAACAACTATAATATCCAGAGTGTTTAAAATTGTCTCAGAATACCTTAATAAGTTTGTAACCGTTAGAAATAAAATAGGATCGTTTGAGACTTTCAGGATAGGTTTTGAGACATCTACACTACATGTTTAAATTAAGATGAAAATTTTCCCCTTTTTGGGTGTTATGGGGAGGGCAACTCATAATTTTTAAATGGTAACCCCTATTTGAGTGTCAACTTTTTTAAAAGGTCTTGTTTAGACAAGAAAAATTGCGTAAAGTTTGATACGACAACCCAAACCATAATAGTAAAATAAATTTGTTGAATGTAAGTGCATAAATCAAACAGTAGCAACAATGAAATTAATTGCAGTTTATTGGTCGTCATTATGGTTACGGTTGTCGCTCAAACTTTAAATTACATTGTTTTTTCTCGTTTCAACAAGACCTTTTAAAAGAGTTATCACTCAATATGTGTTATCATTTAAAAATTATGAGTCCCCCCCCATAGCGTCCTATCCTCATTTAAAATTGCAGTTTAGATATCTCAAAAAATATCCTGAAATTTTTATATTTATGGTTATAAACTTATTAAGGTGTTTCGGAATATTTCGGGCCACCGGTATGATTCTAGATCTAACATTTGAGCATTAGTGATATAAATGACACCTTAATTCAGGTTATAAAAAAAAACCATCATCTCAGGCTAACATATCATCAACCACAAGACCCTAACCACCTCCAAAACAGTCATGATCAATCAAACCTTTTCATTACATACCCCATTTTGTATGTACATAATGACAAAAAATATCAGGAAAATAAGTACTAACATGTAAGCATGTTAAACTTATAAAAATACAAATGAACAAACCTTTCAAAATTAAAAAATAATATTTATTTTTTATCGTAATAAATAGAAAGGATCATTGAGGTTCTTTTCTTGTTGTTTAAAGGTAAAAAACCTCTTGGTCATCATCGCCTTATAAATAAAAAGAAACATAAAATAAAGACCCCTACCCCTTGAATATTTTAATAGCGTCGGGATTAGAAGAAGCCAAGAGAGAATTGAGAGGTATCTAACAAGACTACATGACAAAAGTGTATATCCAGCTGTTCTTTCAGAATTTTGTTATAATTGTTTTATTTGAGTATTCATTAGCCTATATAAATAATGACAAAAAATATTAGGAAAAAAACAACTAACATCTAAGTATGTTAAACTTGTAAAAATACAAATGAAATGGAAAGGATCATGGAGGTTTATTCTTTTCTTGTTGTTTAACCCATTCGCCTACTTCGACGAAACGTTCTCATCGCAGCCGCCAGGCATAGCGTAATACTTCGACGAGACCAGCTCGTCTTTATTTAGTTTGCCGTTTTCACAACAGATATTACCACTATACAGGTTAAACTTTGTTACCGGCTTGTTAAGTAGTTCAGTAAGCCAATGATTTCACTTTTCGGGTTGGCAATACTGTTGATTGGAATTAAATAAATGTGAAACAGCTGCTTTTCGTCCTCGGTGTTGACAATGTTGTTGTTCTAACCTACGTGCGAAATGGTCGGCCGTAATTGTTTGCGGAATAGTGAAATAGATCGTATAATTGATGACAATGGTTATTTAGTTAGTGATGATAGTGTCGATTATAACCAATTGAAGAAGAGATGGTGTTTGAAGAAGTTTTCGAGGAACAGGAGATGGAAAATGATGCGTTTGACGATGAACCTCCATACATAGGCCCAGCTTGGTTTGGCGAACAGAATGAACTTGTAGAACAGAATTTTGCTCTCTATTACCTACACAGTATAATTTATTACAATTTAGGTGATAAACTTTATTGTATTGTAGCAAAATAGGCTACTTTAGGCCTATAATAAATAATCACCTACAGTTTCAGGAGAATTTTATTTGACGCCAAAACTTTCAATAAAAAAATTTTGCAAAGCAACAAAAATACTAAATTTGAAATTTTATTTTTAATTTGTATTTCTAAAAAATGGTATATTTATATATTTTAAAGAACATAATGAATTTACACATAAATATAAGTTATAAAGCAACAAAAACAACAGTAATAAGAGAAAAAAAGTTAAAATTGTTTAATGTTTTTCAAAAAACCGATGGATAGACAGACAGACAGACAGACAGACAGACAAACGTACAGACAGACTTTTTTTTTTCTCTAAACATTGCTTAGATACCTATAAACAAATGTTAAAAATTTCATTAAAATCTTACCACTAGAACTTACTTTATAATAATGTATGTAACATTCTGCTTAAAAGGGCAAAAATAATAGGAATGTCCAGGAGCTGCAATGCTTAGGTAGGCGAATGGGTTAAAGACAAAATTTCTCTCGGTCATCATCGTTTTATAAAAAAGAAGAAGATAAAATAAAGACACCAAGTCCTCGAATACTCTAATAATATCAGAGTCGGAAAAGAACAAGAATTCTAGAAAGACCAGATGGGAAAAATGTAAGAGTGGGATCTAACTTTAGACTATATTAAAAAGCGTAATATAGCCAAGTCCCTCAGGATTACCAAGCCAATACTAACTAAAGTAAGCCCCTGAGTGTTCAGGAGGTTCTACTAGGCTAGTTGGAATTAAACAGTGGTTTTTGCAGCATATAGCCTGACGTGCAATAAGCCTTGACGATGAGGTTCCTCACATGAGTTACATTACATACAGTTTATATGGCTTATTGTTAATGTGTAATAATTGGATTTGAATTTTTTCTCTCACAAAAGTTAACTACTTAACTATAAATACTGTATAGCGTTTATTTATTTGTGATTTATTGCTCACATCTTGCAAATCCTAACGGTTTATATATTAAACTCTTAATTGGAAACAATCAGTTATTTATTTATTTTCAACAAAAACTTGTAATTATACAGCAATTTGTTTATAATTATAGATTTTCAGCGATTTTAATTTTTAATAAACAATACTCAATAAAAATGAGAGGGTATTTTTCAACTTTCATTGATATAAACATTACATTTCTATGGAATGAAAGTGTATATTTTGTCTTAACCCCCAAACACAAGGGGGGAAAAAAGAAGTTGGACATCCCAAACTGAGCATTTAACAGATTATTTTACTTATTCACTTTTACAAAGTTATTGATAGATTAAAAAATTGATGTTGTTTTTTGTAGATATATCCATTTTCAAGGAGTTTTAAAAAAACTTCTGAGTTTTAAAAAAAAGTGGTTTTTGGAATGATGACTGTCCCCGTCTGTGTCTGTGCTGTGTTCTAACCAAACACACGGATCAGTTTTAATCATATTGGCAAGTTTTGGTCATATTTCAAGACTTTTTTTCATCTTTTTCAATAACTCAAAAAATGAATATATTGCGGATATGTGCCATATGAAAAAACACAAAATTACAATTTTCTAAAAATTGTTCTAACAATTTTGATTAAATCTTGTCCAAGTGCAGTCTCTAAGGGCTCAAACAAAACGTAGTGGTCATATCTTTCCAAAAATGTTGATTTTAGAGTTATCGGGAAAAACCATAAAATCCACCAAGGAGCTGTTATAAAAGACATAATTTCGCAAAATTATCTCTAACTATATTGTTCAAATTTTAATGAAGTGTGAAGATTAATGACCCAAACAAGTGTGCAAATTGCAAGCAAAAAATAATATGATTCAGCAATAACTGGAAAAAGAAAATCAACTTTGACAAATAGTTTTGGTTGGTTTTTATTTGGTTTTTTAGATGGATGAATGTGAAAATTTATCTACTGTTTATTGTTGATAATATTATTCTATCAAAAATTAACAGAAATATCACTTTCATCCGTGAATATTTCAGAAAATACTTTATAGTTGTCAGAGATATATTTAAAAATGAATATCAATTATATTAGAGAAATAAAATGAACATTAATACAAACTAAGTTACAGCAAGTGAGTACAGCAAGACAAGTTACTTCTGTTAAGTGAGAGTTCAGAAATTATATCAATAATAGTTACTAATAAAGAAAAGTGAAAGGTATGTAAAGTCAAACTTGTAAGTCCTACGAACGATATACAGCTAATTATGTGAGTAGTCAGTAATTTAAAACATTAATATAAGGGAGATCTCATAACTAAAATCATTTCAATAATATTAAACTAAAAATAAAAATAAACTTCAAATCAAATTAAAGTCAATACAACAAATTAGATTCACTATAACTGAAATAATATTTAATTTAAATAAACCTTTTTTAACTAACTCTAACTTTTTAATATATTTTACTCCTTTGGTGAAAATTAGCTGAAATAAGGATCTTACGATACCTTTCAAGCAATTTTAAAGGAGCTCTTAAAGCGAGTCAAAATTTATGTAAATATCATATAGAAATTAATTAAAATACATAGCTTTAAGTGATAAGAAAATATTTCCCTTAATTGTTAGACTATGTAAGTAAGAAATTATATATTATATTATAGTAAAAGTCTTTAAACAAAATTGTTTGTATAACTAAACGTTGAGTGGGCTATATAAAAACATGGCACAGTCCTCTCCAGTGCATATCTGAATAATTTAAATAATACTCAATTCAGTAAATTCTAGTAAGATAAATAGGTATTGATGTTTAAGGTTAATTATTTTTAACAATATAAAACACTGAAACCCCTACCACAAGTTTGGTACAATAACACACACACAGGTATTATTTGCCTTATGTATTATTATTTCAGATCCCTTCGATGATGATAACTTGGTTACCGAAATGTACATCAGGGAACTATAACAACATAAGACAAATAAATATTTTATTTGTATGTGTGTTATTGTACCAAACTTGTGGTAGGGGTTTCAGTGTTTTATATTATTCACAATCACCACAGTGCTCATTGAACATCAATTAATTATTTTTAGCGATAAGTTTTGAAATATATGTAAATTAAAACAAAATTATAATATGTTCAAACAAAATAATAATAATAATAATACACAGGTTAATCTAGTTTGTGCACTTATTTAAAACATTGAGTCTGATAAATCTTCACAGCCAAGCTGAGTGATTCGGAAAATCAAATCTGGTGGACCCCCAACATCCAAAAAATAGCATAAAAAGATCTTACATCCATAAGTCTTACATTGTCGATCACGCCTTACAAAGACAGGTAAAGTCTTACATAGTCTCATAAATCCTTAATTATTTGATAACAACCTACCTTAAAATCATTCAAAATCTCTTCTTCACATGTGTATTTCTCAGCTTTAATATTAGCCTCGATTGTCAACATATCTATAGGGCTATCTATAACTTTATAATAATCAGGGTATAATTTCTTTGAAGGTTTCTCCATGAACATTAGCATTGGTTGACGTCCATCTTCACACTGGAACATAAAGAAATGCACATTTTTTAAAGTACTGTATGTGTAGAAGAACAAAATTGAAAAAAGATAACCATCTTTGTAAGTAAATCTTAATATACACTGGCACGAGATGGAATAGTTTACAGATCTCGAAGGGTGGAACAGGAGCTGGGATCCAGGGAGGCTGATCAATGTTTTCAGTTTGAAATTACAGCCCTAATATCATGTGTCTGAGAAAACTTGGATACAAGGATAAGGATATATGTATGATACAGAAAGTCAGGCAACTTTGAAACTCCTGGATTTTAACACATTTAGATCAAACTTGATCTGGGATTATTTCAAAACCACATTACAGCTGGGGAAGCTCAATAATGTAACACTTTGATGGATTAGTGGGAATGAGTGTATAGACACGCTGGACAACACAGCGTCAGTGGCAAGATTCATGGGATCTGAGCCATTCTGTAGCACATTCAAGAGGCTGGTCATGCATACTATCACTACTTAGGCTTAGAAAGAACATGAAAGCCTAAACCATTAAACATTTTTTGTGTCACACTTAATCTACTATAGGAACCTCTATAATGTGACTATTTCTAGTATTGTACGTATGAACTTGGGACCTGTATTTAACACGTTAAGTGCCGTGGGGGGCCGATCGGTACGACAGCAAGCTCATAGTTAAAGTGGCGTGTCGGCCGATCGGTACGACACTGCCATTAATGCAAGATTTTATTTT
Organism: Aphrophora alni; assembly: GCA_963513935.1. Classification (NCBI taxonomy): domain Eukaryota; kingdom Metazoa; phylum Arthropoda; class Insecta; order Hemiptera; family Aphrophoridae; genus Aphrophora; species Aphrophora alni. Next base: position 129,872,847 of record OY740765.1, on the reverse strand, counting down.
AGATTCTTTTATCAGGAAGTGATGCAACCTAGCGGAAAACACATCCACTAAGTGAAAAGTAGGAGATTGTAGCTAACAGCCGTAGATGTTTCATTTTATTATCTTTAACTAGTGTTGCGTAACAACCAAATAAAATACCTCAACAATATGTTAATTTCGTCGTACCGATCGGTACGGCAGCAAATTTTTCAGTTGATATTATGGATTAATGTATTAAAACAAGTAATATACAGTTAGAATATTCTACAGTTGTTATACTTTTTTTAAATAAACGTATAAAAGTTAACTATTACGGTAAGCAAAATAATAAATTTTGCATATTTTTGTATAAAACATTGAATAATTACAAAATTGGAAAGCAATTTTTAAAACTGTTTAACAATATTATTTATTTACAATTTACTTTTTTAAAATCATTTATTTATATTATTACTGTGTAAACTGTAAGATGAAAGCATTTTGAAAGCAAAATGAAAGCATTTAAAATCTGTTATTGACAAGTATTGGTGTTGTGGTCGTGGTCCTACATTGCTTTTGTAAACCAGCCAAACATTTACAATGTAGGTGCCAAATAGTAAATGTATGTACTGCAACTTTATGATACCACCTTAGTGTCTTTCGTATTGCTGAGTTGTACGACGACATTTGATCAGCAACATCGATGCCGGGTTTTTGCTCATTGTACTCTGTTATTGCAAGAGGCTTGAAAATGACATTTCCCCTTCGATCCCGCTTTTCAGTTTGAACCATGTCGACTTGATGTTTACGTGCAGTTACTCAACGCGTTTCCCACCACTGAGTCATGTGTTACCAACATCACAGACCAAAATTATCCTAGGAAATCGATCAAAAGTGCGGTCGGCCAATCGGCCGACACATCAAATTCCAAACAAAATATGGTATTCAAAATGACATGCCGGGCCGATCATTTTTTTGAATGTTTTGTAAAACAATTTCTCAAAAAATCAGTTCTCCATATAACCATAAGACCATATATATACAGGTTATGTTATTAAAATTGTTTATTTAAGTTGGCACTGTATGATAAAAGTGGTAAAACTGGCTTGGCACTTAACGTGTTAATATCAGATTGATTTAGTTTAATATAAGTCAGCAAATCAAATATATATATAAATGTATCAGTCATAATTTTAAGTTTAGACATATAGGTCTATAACTATCCCTATAACCAGTATAACTTATTAATCTAACAACTTTTTTGAAGTTTTAATAAAATATCAATTTTGTTACTGTTCTCCCTATATATATAGTCCATATCGGATCTCACGTTGAAAGAGCAAAATATGTATTCCTAATATAATTTTGTGGTAGTTGATACCGTTATCAAGAATATAGCTCTTCCCAGTTTCTGTACTGTATTTGTGACATGATACTACGATGAAAGAGTCTATGTTGATACCCAAGAGCTTAACTTTATCTTTGGGATTACATTTTGTAGAGAAAGTAATAAATTATGTTTTTTGTTCACTTAAAAATATATATTTGTATTGAACCATAACTTTGCTTTTCTTCCAATGTAATTTTTGAAATATTATTTAACTTCTCTAAATCAACATGACTACTTAGAATTGTAATGTCATCAGCAAAATATAATATAGTAGATGATACATTTTAGGTCAAATCATTGATAAATACCAGAAACAAAACAGGTCCCAACACAGAGCCCTGAAGTATTCCACCTTTTATAAACCCCACATCTGAAACAATTTCAACCACTAAGTATAATATAAGAAAGATGGTAGGGTTAATAACAGAGCATGGTCACATGAGAAATCACATGCACATGATGAGAATATTCACTGAGTATGCACAGGAAATGAGGCCTCTGCATGAGGAAACTGTGGAGCACCTAATTCATTAAATTATTTTATTATTATTATTTTTTTTTGTAGAGATAATTTGCTTGCAGCTACTGCGGAACTGTGTCGGATATTTATTAAATTATATAAATTGCCCCAATACCTCCTTCCTCCTATTTTTTAAATACATCATGAAAACGTTATCTTCACTGGAAGACCACACGATTACAAGTGATGAACACACTCGAAAAAACATATCTCCTCCTAACAGATCATACCATTTTAGTGTGCAGCAAAATTATCTTAAAATTAGTCATCTAAATAAACAACAAAGATGGTTGATGAAATTATTAATTTTCATTATTTTATTTTAGATGACAAAGTAATGTAAATGTTGATGAAAATCCAGGAATAAACTTAGCTGTGATACTAGATAGTTTAAATAGTCGAAAATATGTTTTAAAAATTGAAGAGAAAAACCCTCTAAGAATGAGGGCCTTCCATTTTATATGTTATCATTTACACCAACAAGTTTTCTATCACTGAGATAGGTGATGTACCACTAATTTACAATGGTGGTAAAAATGGGGTCTGGTAGGGGAAGTGTATCATTTACCAGAGTCTGTTGAATTACATTCAGCCACACTGATACCTACTATGACTGTGGCTGAATCTACCCAAGACACCTTGTAAAAAATGTTACATAACAATAAATCAAATTTAAATTATAAAAAGGTTTGGTAATAACATAATAACTTCATTAAACTTGTTTCTAATTGAAAATTACCCTCAAGTCTCATTTAAAATTGCATACTTACCATATATTCTATGAGGCATTTACAAAGTGAGTACAATCGACGTTTAAGAGGAATATTGTTAAGATATTTGCCACGTGTTAAACAACGAGTTGATTTAGCAGTCTGTTGTTTGACTACTGGTTGTTGAGGCTGTTCATCTGCAGAGTCATCTTCACTGTCCGAATACTAAAAAAAATCACAGCGTAATCAATAAAAAATAAAGAACATAAAGGTTAACAATACTTAATTAAAGACAAAAGAATGATAGGTTGTGATGCCAGCACAAAAAATTCCAATTTATAAAGTAAAAAATAAATAAAATTTGAACTCTGTCCCTTAATAAATTTATATAAATATAATCAACTGTAATGAGCTACACATGTGGAAACTTCAATCACCAAATGAATGAAAATACAACTTTCCACAAAAATCACTTTATTTGTCCAATAGAAATTTAAGACAACATTGCAACGACTAAATGATCATCCCCACATGCATACAAACCCTACTGACAGTAGATCGACACTCTGTGAATTTAAATTATGAGATTTCCATATAGGAAACTTAACAAGTCAAAATTGTAAAAAAGAGCATCGAGATTTGTAGCTGGCTTGGACCAAATGAAATCTTACTGACAGGCTTTAAAGGAGCTGGTTCCCATCTTTGAGGTCATTATGTACAATAGATATAAATACAATCTACTGTCAAAAGAAAAGTGCATGGAATAATATCAGGAAAAGAAATGCTCTCCAACGGAGACAGTATAAATTTGAAAAGCACAAAAAATTGTGGAGGTGTTTCTCAGCCATAGTTGGCAGGATAATTGAAACACAAGTAGATATCACATATTGTTGCAACCTTATGTTCATGTTTTGTTAAATTATTTGTTCTTTTATGTTTGTCTTATTTATATTGTAATTATTTTTAGTGTTAAAAAAAAAAAAAAAAGATAGATGTTTGTTGTTGGCTGTTGTAAAAAAATTAAAATGTAATATAGTAACTTTTAAAAAAATAATGTTGTATATGTTAGTATTAAATATTTAGATTGTATAGTGTAAGACATAACTCTTACCATATATATACTGTATCAATGTCCCTGCAGATGAAATGAAATATATTTGCGCATTTTGAATGTCAACCCACAAATTACATCTGTTTAATCCACATATTGAGCATCACTTTATCATATACTATATAAATTCTTATAAGTTTATAAAGTTATTTATAAGTTTATTATTAGATATAAATTCAATGATTATACCAAACAGCCTGTGCAGCTGAATGTATTGATAGATTACGGCAGTAACTTAGCTTCAAAATTCAAATGTCACATAGTGTAAATAAACATAATATTAGTGTTGCTGAAAATGCAACTGGATAATAAAATAGAAGAGAATCACTTTCTAATGATGATAGTTACAAAAAGCTTTCCATTTTATTGGGTATCATTTTCTCAGCCATGTTTTCTATGGCTGCGAGAGTTGATATATCACTGATTTATAGCAATTGAAAAAAATAGCGCCTGGTAGGGGAGGTAATGTCACTTACCACAGTTCGTTTAGTGTCATTCAGCCACAATGATACCCACTGTTGAGTCCGACCAAATCTACCCAATATGTGTCTAAAATACCAGACAAACAGATATCATTATCTATTTGTGTTTCTAGGAACTTAAAACGTAAAAAACCATTCAAAATATTAGTATTATCATAAAACTTTCTTTCCTTGATACGTAGAAAGTAAAATATTGTATATAAAAAAATGTAAAGATAAACTTTAAATAAAACTATACTCTATGTCAGTTTTTTATTCTCTGCGACACCTACACCTTAACAAAATTTTAATATTCGAAATATTCAGACGTCCTGTTTTTGTTTTTGAAATTAATGTGTAACATTTGCTTTTCACTCTTACCGATTTTCAGCCTACTTTTCATTATTTTTCGTCCAAAATTTAATTATTTCACATTGTACCAAACTAAAAACTATTTAATCAATTGAACCACCCTTTAATGAACAAAATTTCACAAACAGATATCATTCCTAAAACTGCCTAAATATGGTAATAGAGATTTTGACTATTTGTTATCTTTGAGTTACCGCCAGCAATCCTTGATTGGTTCTTTTTTTAGTTTATATTGTCATATATCTCATTACACTACACGTGTTTCGGACAATATCGTCCATCGTCGGGGGATAATACTTAATTAAAACATTCAACACAAAATACAAGTATCCACATAACACTCACGCACAAGAAACACGATATTTTATTTTACACTGATGTCACCGCGCCGTAAAATAAAATATTGTGTTTCTTGTGCGTGAGTGTTATGTGGATACTTGTATTTTGTGTTGAATGTTTTAATTAAGTATTATCACCCGACGATGGACGATAATGTCCGAAACACGTGTAGTGTAATGAGATATATGACAATATAAACTGAAAAAAGAACTAATCAAGGATTGCTGGCGGTAAGTCAAAGATAACAAATAGTTATTCAAGCATATCCGGTGCTCTAGACTATCAATATGAAGAGATTTTAACTCAGTGAATGGATTCTATGAAATATTCCTTCTAGCCCTAATTTGACCAAAATGAGAAATAGAATATTCAGCTGGCATATATTTAAAATAAAAGCATAGCAATAAATATAATTTGTAAATTAGCCAGTAAGTGGTAGCATAATACAGAAATGGTTAATATAAATGGGGACTAGGAACCATTTTGTAAATCTAGTTGTAAAGTGATTGGTAAAAATTGTGTTTCCTTGGTAATCTGCTGTCTTTGCAATACCCCCAAACATTCTAAGTGGAATATTCCACAGACACAATAGTTCTCATATCTGTGGTACCTAGTACCATAAGAGAATTGACCTATAATTATTTTTTTAAATTGATGTGAATCTAAGATTGATGCAATAATACTCCAATTTTATTTGTTATTTTTTTTTCTTTTTATTCATTTGTATTATAACAATTTAGGAAGTAGATTACTAAAAAATCCTGTTTATAACTTTAAAACGTTAATTATTTTGTTTAAAAATATATATTTTGAACATTTGAAAGTGTTTTGATTTTTTTCGAAACACAATTATGGCAAAATAATCTTTAAAAAAAGAACTTTAACAAATTAATATTTCCCTCCTAAATAATGTAAATTAAACACTATGGGTAAGTTAGCTGTAACAGTGGTTGTACGCTAAGTGTTAAAATGTTAACCATTGAAAAAACTATGATTGTTCAAAGTAAACAACGACAAAAATAATGAATTCAAGTTTGGCATTTCATGTTGTTATAAAAATTATCTCAGAAAAAAAATCCTTGAGCAGTTAAAAAAACGATTGAATAGTTAGTTATTCAAACATTCCAATTTTAACAACAAGATAAAGTTTCAATGATTAAACTCGTCATCTTCAGTTGTTACCATAACTGAGGTTACAAATATATGTAATAAAGCTGAGCTGGTTTATTACTGCTGGTATCTTATTAACTTGGTAGCTTACTCCCTTACCACCCAGAAAAAAGAAAAAAAAACATTGTGAGTGAGATAACAGTAGAGCCTATCAGGTACGTTAGAATAACCTAGTAATAATTAAGAAGACTAGTTACCTCAATTGTTTAAATCACACAAAGTGGGCACCCAGACACCGAACATACATGTTACTTTATCTCACGTTAGATGTATCTGTGAGTTTATTCAGAGCAACAACTATTGACAAATATTTTATCATTAAGCATAAACTGTATTTAACTGAAACTGAGTTTTAATGAGTGGTCCAAGTTAATTTTTGTTTTTTGCTAACTATTCCTGATTCGCAATTTCCTTTTATTTGTGATTTAGTACACTGGTTTATTATTCACATTTTATCATAATTGGAATGAAATTGGTGGAACCAATTTTGAGAAATTCTGTCTTTGTTCCATGGACTAACATTGTTTTATGTTTCACTATTCTAACGTATTATGTAGTATACAAAAAGTTATGAGATAGGTTAAATAATCAATGTCAAGTTTTTTTTGCGGATGAATTTGTTTTCGGAATGATGTTTGTCTTATGTGAATTGCTTTACAGTCCAAACACACAGACCGATTTTAATCAAATTTGGTTTGTGAATATATTTTGGCCATATCTCGGCATGTTTTTTTATTTCATTTTTCAGATAACTCAAAATTTGGGGGTAGCACCATATGGAAAAACTTACAATCTTCCCAAAATCAGCACTAATAATTTTATTAAATTTTGCTCACTTCTTAAGCCTCTAAGGGCCCAAACAAAACGTATTTGTCACTAAAAAAAATTGTTTTGCCAGTTCGCAAGTTATTGGTAAAAAGCAAAAATTGCCCTACTGATTTTTTTCAAATTTTAGTGAAATGTGAAGGTTAATTACCCAAACCAGTGTACAAAATCACAAGTAATTTACGTTGAGGACATATTTTTGGCCCATATGAAGCAAGTAAAGACCATATTTATTTTTTATTTTATTTTTTTATTTTATTTTAATTTTTTTTATTTTTTTTTTTATTTTTCTTCTTTTCCAAAAATCATGTACATTATTCATTTCCACTTTTTTCTGAGAACTATCAAACTGACATTTTTGCAACTAAATTGTTGGTTTGGTTAGTATTTCAATCATGAATGAACGTATGAGAGTTTTCTTTGTTTGAAATTATTTGTTAATGTTGTCCAATGTTAAATAAGAGTTTGTCCAATGTTTATTTAAAAATTGTATATGATATCTCTTTGCATTACGGAGAACCTCACAGATGATAGATATAACCCCCTCTTTTTGGCTGAATAAAATAGATTAAAAATAGAAATTCTACAACGAATTTTATTTATTTATCACATAACTTCCTATATTATGTTTGTGAGGAAGGAAAAACAAGCGTTTGAACCAGCTCCAATATGAATTTGAATATTTCACGTTAGGTTACCAACCAGACAATCGGTGAACCTAACCCATCACATCAGCACTCCAATACATAGGAACTTACATTGTGTTGTACCTAATAATGGTACAGGGTTTGTGTATGAGGAACAATTGAAGATGATGACAATCATTGAAATGACTTGTTGGTGCGTTTGTTTTTATCAATTAGAGTGTTATATTAAGTAGAGACAACAATTTTTTTATAAATATATTTAAGTGATTATTTTGAATTTCGGTGAGGATGCTTTTTTTCTTTTGAATATATCTACATACGATAATTTCTGTAGCTATAATAACACAGACAAAATGAAATTTGCCGACTGAAGAATTTTTTCTTCTATTTCAAAATGGCAGCACATTACATCATGTTAAAAAATATACATCTATTCTAACTATTTCAATGAAACTTGATACTGTGGTTATACAGGAGCGGAATAAGCCTTTGATTAAGAGACTAGATATACTGATAGTTCCATCAATTTGTATTAAGGAATGTTTAATGTATTTTTTTTTTTAATTCTTTCAATCTAATACCCTTGTGTATGGGAGTGGGTACAGAACTAGAAATGGATTGCATCTGAGAAATAACCATTGTCATTATCAGATGATAATGAAAAGCTTTGAAAATAACTCAATTAGGTTTTATAACAGCCTCCCTGAAGCTTAAAAGGCAATTAAACCTAAAAACCTATAAAGAAAGTAATAAAGGGGCCACTTATGGATAGAGGGTCTATATGAAATACATAAATAATGAAATAAGTTATAATAGCGATAGATGGCCTATTGTGTTTTTTGTAGTATTTATTTACATACTTTCATAATTTGTTGTATTATTATTTATTTATTTTTGAATTATCTAATTTGTATAGGTTTATATTAAGTGGTGTAGATTTCATTGTATAGTTTTTAGAAAAATTGTTGTTCATTATTTAATAACTTTTACTATTAACTTGACGTCGTTATGCAGCTTATGTTCTGGCAATAAATATTGATTGATAATTAATAGAACACTGTTGATATTGGAACAATGAATTTACATGTTTAATTCAATTTTCATAACTACTGTTTCATTGATATTTAAATATTAATAAGCTCAAAAATTGTCACAAAAATATTCATTTATTAACAAATATTAAAGTTGATTTATTCACAAAAAATAAATATCTTTCAATTGTCTTAAAAATAAACACACATCCTAAATATAAATATAAAATCATGCGATATATTAACTATACTCTGAGAGGTATGACTACTAACAGAAAGCAAAACAAAAAACAAAATACAAAAACCAATAAACAACCAATACTTTACAAATGACAACCACATGCGACAAAATTTTTAAAAAAACACCTATTAAAAAACATGCGTAAAGAAAAAATAATTACGAGGAAAGCATAGACAATATTTAAAAAGCACATAGAACATTTAGATTGAACAAGTTGAAATTAAAGAAAATAAAAAATCGTCAAATAAAGTTGTAAAATTCATTCAGAGATTAATAGACATAATTCTAACAAAAAATTTTTTAATTGCTTTTAAGATATAATTTCTTGGATGCTGAAATTTACTGAAAATTTACTGAAATTACAACATTGTTGTTGAAACAAATTTTAATATTAAAATGTTTTAATGTGCAATTTGTGTTGATGTTATCAATTTGCAAATATTAAACGCTTTCAAAAATCAAAATTTATCTCTATTTTACAATTTTTTTAAATATTGTTTTCTTTATTATGAACCTAAAGATCATTAAAGTAGTTTGTCAAATTTATGAAAATTTGTAATTTGTATACACAATTTTTTTAAATAATGTTTATATTCTCAAAAAATAAAATATTCTTCAATAAAATATCTTAAGAACTGCTACATAATTAATGACATTTTATGAGTATTTCATACTTGTATGCTACACTTATTGAAACGATTTTGGAAAAAAAAAGACATTACATAAATGGATCAACATAATTCCACGACCTTAAGAGTTATTTATACAGGGTGTTCTAAAAAATACTTACAAAGCATGTAGAAATTTATTCACTAAATTCACAGAATCGGTTGAGGTGTCGTTTTAAAGCAAAACACATAAAGTTTAACTTACGTAGTGCTGGAGCACCAAATGCAGTTACTGTTGTGATTAAAAACTTCTACTTTAACTGGTGTGAATGGGCTCACTGTTTGTTTTGGTTTGACAAAATTAACTCCGCGACTATAGCTCAACACAATTTTCGAACCCAATATAGGCCTAATATCTTTATTATATAGTATTATATCTATTATATAGTATCAAAATTTTGTTGAGAAATATTTTCTACACATGTCAAATCGCCAGGTCGAAGAACAAGTCTGGGAGAGCTTTGCCCATAAGAAAGCAACTGGCACAAACAACTGTTTAATGCATACTATGACAACATTTGCATTTGAAGTCATACAAACTCACCATGGTACAACGAATTGCTGATGCAAATAATGTTCATCAGAAATTCTGTGCAGAAATGTTGGATTGAATATAAAACAAATATGACCTTCCTGCACAATCAAATTTTTTGTTATAAATAAAAATTTCACATCAGTGGCAAGGTGAATTCCCACAACGACAAAATATGAGGTAGCGAAAATTCATATCCGTCTTTGGAGCATATTCACAATAGTACAAAATAGAATGGTTTTTGTGCCCTCAGCAAATTTAAAATATATTGCTTGTTCTTTTTCATGGAGAAAACCATATCATATATATATATATATATATATATATGGATATGCTCGAAATTATTCTCATATCACAGTTAGATGAAGATGACCAAGATGAACTCCTTCATTATCAGAAAAATGGGACCCCATTTCACTTTTGCACAGAAGTGAGGGGATTCCTTAATAAGCGATTCCCAGTCGAGGTCAGTGGATTGTTCGTATAGGGCCAATTGAATAACTGCTTCGCTCGGGTTTTCATTAAAGACAGAGTGTATGTTCCGCCTTTACCTGTTGATCTTCTTGAGCTAAGAAATCGAATTTACATCGCATCTACAGAAGTGAGGCCTGACATATCATAAATGATAATCACATCAAACCATACTAACTGTTCAATGAAAAACTTGACGTTTTACTTAAAAATGACACCTTCACCAATTGTTATCTCCACAAAAGTTATCTAAATAAATTTCTACATATTTTAAAAATTGTAAAATCATTTTTACAACACACTGTATAAGTCGTATGCATAAATTACCTTTTGTAACACAATATACATTGTAAAATAATTGTACTAATTTTGACACCCATCCATAAAACCAAATTATAACGAAAATATATTTGTTGCAATCTCCTAAAAAATGTCCTTTATGCTGATAATATGTGAGACAAGAAAGACCACTTTCTTGTTAATGATTATTTTCATGTATTTCTTACAGAAAATAAGTTTGTATAGAAGAATTCTCCCTTAACAACAAATTATGAGACTTAAATATTTTGTGAAAGATATTTGTACAGGGCGATTCAAAATTGCACAATATTTTGGGAGGTGATTCTAAAATTAAAAATAAGAATTAAAAATAAATATAAACATAGGTCTGGAAACTTTTCGTTTTATCTTTGGACTAGATTATATCTTTGAAAGTAGATAAAATATTAAATGAATATTTGGTATAAGCATTATTTATGTAACCTTTTATCAATAATATACCAGAAAACCAAGATTTTTTGTAAATTTTCAAAATGGCGGACATTCAAAATATTTACAAGAAGTTTTTTTTTCCCCTTTCTGTAAATCAAAAGAGTTACGGACAAAAACTATCCATTATTCAAATGATTATGAAAACACCAGTCGCAATTTTGAAACTGTTAAGGGAAACATTTCATTATTGGCAATAGATTATAATGGTATTACTAACAATTATCATAATTGCATAATATTTAGTTCAGGCTAATTTTGGGTGCTGTAGACAATTACCAAGAAATTAGGTTTATAGTTTCTTTTGATAACTCTGTTATTCTTTGGGCTACAGAAAAAATAAGAAAAACATTTTGTTTTTCGTAAAATGAATAAAACCATTTCTTTTTTGAAAATATTTTATAATCATAATGGCTTTCAAGATATTCAACAATAAACATTCTAAACATCAGCCATTTTGAAAATGTACAAAATAAAGTCTTGGTTTTCTGATATACTCATAAAAGGTTACAAATAATGTGTATACCAAATCTTCACTTTATATCTTGTCTGGTACCAGATATGTTTTTTGTAAAAATACAAAATGGACAACATACGTAAATGTTATAGGGAAGCGAGGAAAAGTATCAATAATACAGAGGAAATAAAAGACTTAATTTAACAGTGTTCAATGATTACAAACACTAAAAAGCATCTTTCTTTTAGAAAACAAAATCAGATTTGTATTATATATTTGTTTTATTAGAAACAAATAATTGGGAGTCTGCCGTCTGCAAGTAGTGATTTATCAGTTCGGGTCAGATAAGAGAAAAACAATTTGGTGTTTAATAAAGGAGAAAAAACAGACTTTCAAATAAATTTAAAATCCAAAAAAATAAAATTACTAAAATTCCTGAAATGTTAAATTACCAAGTGCGAATTGTGCATCAAAATTACATAACCATCGGAATTAATGAAAAATATCATCAAAGAATAAAATGTAACTATTAAATTATTTTGGAATGTAATGAAAATAACAAGAACAAAAATGTTGCTTATGATAAGGCTCACTATTAACTTGAATCAAATAGTTTTGTTCTAAATAAATGTCCGAACCTGATGATTTGTTATTGACAAGAATAAAATTGTTCAGTGATCTACAGCCATGAGGAGAGGGAGAAAGTGCCAATATGTTGATTAAATGCCAACTTCAAATTGGAATCAATATGTTAACTGTTGTTTAAAATTGTACATGTCTAACTTTAACTGAACGACCCTCTACATCCAGCTCCTACAGGAGACTTCTTGCGACTGTCTAACTAGTAACACGCTCTTCCCCTCCCGCTACAAACATTTTTCTCAGAATTGTCCTGTTTATTACCATATTTAACACATCGTATGATAGCTAAACACACCTCCCTCCTTGATTCTAGAATGTTCTTTCTTAATATACTGATGCACTATATTGTTTATTTAAGTTGTATATTTAAGTCACCCATGATAATTTTAATGACCAATGATATTGCTTCATAGCTTTAAAACTTAGTACTTGTTTCATTGGGCTTAAGTGGAAGAGAGAACTGGAAAGTCCTAAGCTTGCCCTAAAAATAAATAAAGACATTACCTATCTATCTATTTGCTTGAATTATAATTTTTGCATCAAGTGTTTTATAAAAACAAGACTTTTTTTTATAGGAAATGTTTTCATCTTTCGAATAATTATGATTATAATTAGATTTCTGAGCTGTATGCTCAGTGTTCTTTTAATGTTAATTGCCACTGTTTCTACTATGTTTCAAAGATCTTCCACAAAGCTTTCTTTATGAGTTCAATATGCTCACCGTGAACACTGAAACATGATGTCAAAAAAACAATACAGCCCATAAATGTAACTTTAATTTTGAAGCAATTGCTGTGAAAATTTGTATTATCATTATTGTTGTCATCAAGTGGTCTAGCTGAGCATTATCCAATCCATTTTGAATTTTGACTTTTAAGGAGAAGGAAAATATTTTGACAAAAAATAATATATGAAATATGGTATGAAAAAAAGGCTTATTCTTTGTGACAGTATGCCAGGATGGTTAAGAATGACTTCAATATTTCCTACCTGATGGTCAAGATCAAGAAGCTCCTGAACTTTTGCCTGCATCAATTTCTGTAGCTTTACAGCATCCTGCAACATACAACTAAACTTACTTCAAACTCTTCAATAAAATTGGGAAACATCCAATGAGCCTTGTGGTTAATAACAATATGAAAGAAGTAGTCTCCAAACTAGAGATAAAATATTAATACAATTAATTAACAAAAGCGGAGAATATTATTATCAACAGAGAGCTGAAAATGGTAGTTATATTATAGAAATGTATGTAAGGGTTTATTAAACTATCTAACATTAATGGTGTTAGTGTTTCATTTATGGTTTGAAGATTACTTCTTTCAAATATTTGTCAAACATTCACACAATAAAATAAACTGATGGGTAACATTATGGTAATTATCCAGCCCCATATGTAATGTATATACATAAATGCACAAACAGATATAATGCTCAAGTTGGTATCTTGAACCCTGTTGGAAAATTGTATTATCACTATATCATATTTCATGTTCATATCTTAAATTTTGTGGTTGCTATCACACAGATGATAACAATGATGAATGTCATGACGAAAATAACTTTTTCAGATTCCTGATGCCATGAAATGTCAAGATCAGTCAAAAAGGTCAAAATATTTTGCGGTTACTAAACTTGCCATATACTTTATATACTTAAGTACAAGATAGTAACAATATTGAAATATTTTACTTCTATTTTGAAAATAGATTACAACAACAAATTTATGATCTTCCTCGATTTTAGAAGTCCACTAGTAAGAATCAGAGATGTTTTAAAATGGTAAAAACTTATAATAGTAATTTAAGATATCTCTGCTTTAGACTATTTAAAAAATAATAATTAAAAAAAGAAGCAAAATCCTCAATAAAACGTAAGAAATAAAGATAGCCTGTTTGTTGGTAAATGTTTATAGTGAGTGAATTGTTTGTGATTACTCGTTTTATTATTTACTTGTTTTGTACTGAGTTTAATTTGATTTTTCGTTTAGAAAAATTTTGTCTTCTGCACAGAGGTTAAAATTTTGTTATATTTTAAAATGTTTTAATTTCTTTTGATCATAGTATTATTGGTTTTTGTTTTTCTGTCTGGTTCATGTGTACATATGTTCATATATGAAAACTGTTTGTACCTGTACAATAAGTATATACATAATAGTGCTAAGTTTAGTTGACTCAAGAATTTAGAAGACACGAACTTTCACTATATTTTTATTGAACCATGTGTGAGCATTGGTTGAGCGTTTATATTTTGTACATTTTTATTAACAAAACATTTGAAATTGATTTGAACAGCGACGTCGGACGGGCGGCTTGTTGAAACTCAATTGTTCGATTTCCTGAAGCCATGAAACGTGATCAGTCAAAAAACAGATGTCAAAATTGTTGTGATTACCAAACATATTGAATATTGGGGAAGTAAAACATGGTATTTCTAAAATATGGACTAGCAGAAAGTTAAATGACCATATGCAGATGATACGTTGACACAATACAGTACCAATTCAATGTCGCAGTAAGTTAAGTGAAAGATATTCAAAGTGCTTCTGTTAAATAAAGAGACAGTGCTTCTACCTCTTAGAGGCACATAGAGATTTGATTTGACAGAGACCTTGGACTTGTCTGAACTTTTATGACAAACATCAACACCCTCTGACATTCAGTTTGATTGTGAATCATATTCGTTCAGTACAGTTGTGTATCTAAAAGTTAAACATGTCAAATCGACAAATTCACTAACATCAAACATATCACTAATAGAATGTTTTCAAATGCCCTATTGAAGACGCTTTAGACAACAATCCACTTCAAGAACCAAGGAAAATATAGAAAAAATTAGTCAGATTATACTGATCTGACCCAGTGTCATATAGATTGCTGAAGCCAAGAATATTCCCAAAGATACTATGGAAACTTTCCGCAACCATCTCAAAATGAATCAAATGTTTGCACACCAGAACAAAAATAACACTGCAAAGAAATTTGCAAATATGCTACAGAAATTTGATGCTGAAAAAAAAAGGGAAAAAAAATAAATAATAAAAGGAAAAAAATGAACACTTGTGACAAAACATAGATCTTCCAATAAGATCCTGAGATGAAGTTCCAGAAGGGACAACAGTGAATCAGGAGTATTATAAAAAAGTTTCGGCAAATCTATGGGAAAGAATAAAAAAAATGAACAGAACTATGGAAAAAAAGTTTCATTCTTTATCAGAACAATGTGTCTGCTCATATAGCACATCTTCTTCTTCCAGGCAGTCTGATTCAAAGTAAGATAGGTTGATGTACACCTAGACTTTACTCAGAAGACACAAACTCAATAAACTTGCATCCATACAGCACTTTTAGTGAAGCAATTTTTAGTTTCAATGAAACATCATCCATATTCACTACATTTGGCAGCAGTAACTTTTTTCTTTTAACTTAAGTGAAATTTGTGTTTAAATGTACTAAAGAAAAAATGACAGATGTGTTAAAACAGCTGATAGAAACTTATATTCTCTATGCTTTCGATCAGTGGAAAACAGGGCTGTATCAATGTGAAAGTGCTAATGGGAACTATATGTAATTGTAATATAGACACAGTTCATATTTCTACTGGTAATAATCATTGATATAGATCTTTACGCAGTTTATGAGGTCCAACCCTAAAACATAGTGTCTGGATTGCAGATGAAAATATATATACAGAGTATCCCTGAAATGCACAGAAAATATTTGGCAGTGGGTTTCTTACATTAAAAATAAGTAAAAGAAAGTTCTTATAAACATATCTCCAAACAGTTTAGTGTTTTATCTGTCTATTTGTGTTTTTTCTAAACAAATTTATATGTTCAGAAATTAGTAAGGTCTGGTTTGGTCTGGTCTGGTCTGGTTTGGTTTGGAAATGAGTAAGAAATGAGTCTGGATTTGGTATAAACATTTTCAAGTAACCTTTTACGATGATTAAATTTTTGTACATTTTTTCAAAATGGCGACAGTTTAAAATTTTTAATACTGATTACCTGGAAAACCATTATCTTTACAAAAAATAAAAAATATTTTCATTTTTGGTAGGTTAAAGGATAACCTAGTTAAAGTATAACAATTCAAAAATTATCTCATAACAATTGACCACAACAAATTAGAAATTTGTGATATCAGTTATTTACTTACTTTTATAGGGTAAATACATTTTACTCTCCGAAGAAAAATAAAAAAATCTTAAATTTCTGGACATTGTAGTCAAACAAAGGAATTAAACAAGTTGATGGGTGCCTTAAACATGGTACTTAAACAGCTCGATTATATAATGTAAAACAAGAAATTCCTCTAAATGTAAATCCCCAAAAGTTTTTTTTATAGTTTTTATGGTGAAAAAAACATTTCGGTCATCATCCGCCTTCAAGAAATGAGCATGAAGATGCTAAACCTTAAAACATACAAATGTCAAAACTTACAAACAATAATATAACATTTTGAAGAACAATTAAAAAAAATAAAATCAACGAAAATTAACAACATAACATATTACAAGTGTGTAAAATGGCCTTGCAATAAGTTAACAAATATTACAGAGTGGTAAAAGGGCCTTGCAACAAGCTACGAAAAATAAAATTTAAAAGGAAAATTAAACATAATATTACAGAGCTGTAGAATGACTGCAATAATTGACTAGATTTTATCAAATATTTTCAGACAACCCCAAAACGACAAAACCCGATCAAGGATCTGAGCATTATCCCCCAACATCGCCGGAATGGAATTAGGAAAAGCAAATGTTTGACGCACACCTCTTAAAACAACACATTCATTGAGGATGTGCTTAATTGACTACACACTTTGACCAAATGGACACTGTGGTGGATTCCTGTGTACCATCAGATATCTATGAGCGATCATGGAATGACCGATAGGAACACAGGTGATCACCACTTAATCTCGACAACTGGTATGTATGGGTGTATTCCACGGACAGACAGTGTTTTTTTTTTACTTCCTTGAACTTATTGGACTGAATATTTTTGTCCATTCTTCCTCCCATTGCCTATTTAAAACTAATTGAGTCAATACCATAGCACGCTGTGTGACTGGCATTTGACTTGAAGCTTCCTTTGCTGCTTTGTCAGCTTTTGTGTTTTCTGAAATTCCGCAATGCCCAGGTACCTAGCAAAATGATACTCCGACGTCCCGTGGCTGAAGTCTATGCATAGAACACAGAATATCTTCAAAAAAAGAATTTTTAGAATACATATCCTGGATATTCTGAAATCACTTTTGGAATTGGAATACAAAAGATATTGACGGAAACCAGATGAAACGGTATGAAGGCCTTTCATAATACCAAGGAGTTCAGCAGAAAATACTATAAGCTGACAGTAATCCATACATATATGTCCGACCGGATGAGTAATGTGCGCAACCAACTTATTGTCCAGTTTAGAACCATCTGTGAAAATAATTTCACTAGGTGGGTATTCATCAAGTATATAGTGAAACTCCTGATAATACACTACATCAGGAGTGTAATGGTTAATGAACCACGACAGTGAAAAATCAAAAGTTGCCATTTGAATGAGCCACGGAGGAATAAAACATAGAGCATACTCATTCAATGGAGGAAGTGTAGGTCCATAATTGTCAAGGATTCTAATTGTTCTAATGCCAAATTGGGCAAATCGATTTTGACAATAATCATACCATTCAGCCAAAGGATTCGTAAAAACAATCTCTTAAGCTATAAGGTTTGGAGCGCAGACTACACACATATGTTATTTGTAGTTGCTACCTTCATCGAGAAAGAAATGGATCACCAATCTCAGCAAGTAAGCTAGAAACTGAAATCGGACGAAATGCTCCAGAAACAATACGAAGAGCATAGTTATGTACTGAATCATGCTTTAATGGCTGATAGACTATGAAGCCTTAATCAATCCGCGAATGAATAAGAGCATGGTCGACGACTAAAAGCAATACATTGTATTTTGGTAGCAGAAAACTTGAACGCTGTCAATTTTGACCAAGATTGCAACTTATTTATAAGTAGTTGAAGAGATCTTTCACCAGTTGCCATACCTCGAGTAGTCACAAATATAGCAAAATCATCAACAAATCAAGAACAGTGAACATGGCACTGCACATTAGCGGTAATGATGTTGATTGCCACAGTAAACAGGGTCACGCTCAGCACACCATCCCGATGGAAACCATTCTCTATATGATAATGATCAAACAACACAGTTCCAACACGTACTATGAAATATCTGTTGCTAAGGAAGTTTTTTATAAAAGCAAGAATATTACCATGAGGTATACCGTGATTTGAAAGTATCCAGAATACCCTCTTCGTCAAGCCGTATCATAGACCTTTTCCAAGTCAAAAAACACTGCAATCAGTGTTTGACTTTAAAGATACAAGGTGATCGGTAGATGAACGACCCTGCCTAAAGCTACTTTGTAAATTACAAAGCAGCCGATTACCTCGAGGTACCAAAAAAGGCGCTGATTGACCATTCTCTCTACTAGCTTGCAAAGCTCACTAGTAAGAGAAACGGAACAGTAACTTCCAGGCTCAGTTTTTTCTTTACCTGGTTTTAGAATATTACTATAGCCTCCAACCAAATCTCGGGAAAACATTGCTCCTCGAATATGCGATTGTATATTTTAAAGAGAGTCAGCTTCCCCGTAGTTGAGAGCTGTTTGATCATAGAATAAACAATGCTGTCCGTATCTGGAGCGGAATCTCGTCCCGACGACATAGCTGACTCTAATTCCTGTAAAGGGAAACGGGATGTTTAATGGTGATTCTTCCAACAGACCCCATTAAATGTGTTAAGAAGAACAGGTATTGCTTCTTGAGACCTTTTATACACACGAAAGGTGTCATCACAAACAGAACGTAATTGTTTCCACAACGTTGACGTGGGTGTGATTCTTGATATTGAGCCAATGTACTGGGCCCATGATTCTTTCCTACTCTGCCTAAAAATTTGACATGCTTTGGCTCATTGAATTTTATATCTTTCAAGATTTTCACAAGTAGATCTACGGTTAAATTTCCTTAGGGCTTTACGGCATGGACAAAGGACGTTACTACATTCATCGTTCCACCATGGAACTGGTGGGCGTAGCAGCCTTGTCGACAATTTCGGAACGTTATAGTCAGCTACTGTAACAATTGCTGCTGTAAACGAATGTACTGCTTCATATATAGGAACATTATTATTGTAAATAGGTCATACAAATCCATCCGTGGAATTTTCTAATTTTGCTTTGCGTAATATCCACCAGGGAAGGTGATCATTATACAATGAGAAAAGTCAGAGAAAATAAGCATCACAGGAACGTGATCACTACCGTATGAGTCAAACAGAATGGATCATTCAAATTTAGTGGCCAGACACAGACTACAAAATGACAAATCGACAGTTGTCCAACCACCTGTAAAAGCTTCAGATGAGTTGGTGAATCGCCATTGTACAGAATCATATCCAAATTGGATCAAATCCTATCAATACGGTTCCCTCTGCAGCTGCAAGCGTTTGATCCCCATGTATAGTGGTTTGCATAAAAATCTCCCACCTAAAGAAATGGGGCTGGCAACTCCTTCATAAAGTTGATTAGTTCTATTTCCACAAACCTGAAATTAGGTGGGGACTACAAACAACAAATTGTCATTTTATATGGTATAGTGATCGTTATTGCTACTGCTTCTTATGAAGTCCTAAGGTTCACAGATGGAGTTGTGGATGAGTATTGCTACTCCACACTTAGCTCTGTCTCCAGTGACATAGTAATTATGAAAAACTGAAAACCCCCTCATATTAAAGGAGTGGGGTTTATGGAGATGAGACTCTTGCACGCAAATGACTAAAGGGGTGTATCATGTACAAGAACCTTAAGATCGTCAATGTGATTTCTTATGCCGTTGATGTTCCATTGTATCATACTATTTAAGTTTAGATTTCGGGCCATATCTATGAACAAGTAATAATAAAAAGAAAATTAATAACAGATTCAATAACAATTAAAATGGATTTGGACTTGTATTATTCTTACCACCTGCCTGACTTTAAAATTCATCAGGTGGTTTAATTTTAGTTTTAATATTCTTAGTCTCAGGATCAAGCTCCATAGCAACTTCAACAACTATGGAACATCAGGTGTTGAAGGTTTCGGAGATGCCTGAGATGATTTTAGGAGAGGTTTTGAGGAACCCGCCCTTCGTTTATTTTTGGTTTCTAGAAACTTGGTTCTTACACCCTGTGGTCTACTGAGATTGCCTATCCTTATATGTGGTAGTAGAGGTTTATGTATCCCCAGTGATTCATGTATTGTAACAGCCCCAACAAAATTAATTTATTGATTTTAACGCTTATACATTATTTTCTCAAGCTAGTATTATTGATTAAATAATTATTTTAAGTGAAAAATAGGGTGTCGAAGTCGGACGGTACTCTTCCACGCAGTGTCACCTGGAAACTGCACTCTTCTAGTCTTGACTAGGAGGGTGCAGGCTAATGTACCGACGCCGCACAGCCTGGGTAGAGGTAATTAAATCTCTCTCTGTCCCAGGCAAGTACCTACACAGAGATGATAGGGAAGTGCGACCAGTGCAGGACATACATAGGCCTGGATAGGGGGTTCCTCCCCCCTGCTGGGAAAGTGGGGCGCCCAGGTATACCCTGCTTGGGCGATACGGTGACCCTTGATGAAGGGGTGGCTGGTGATTGAGGTGAAGGCTCTTTGTGGAGGGTTGGATCCAACACATCACTTTGCGCTCTGGAGGCTTGGGTGAGCCGCGATCGGGTCTGGCAAGCCCAGATCAGGGGTTCTCACTATGCGAATGCGTAGTGGGGCAAGTGCAGTTGCTGTGAGTAGGCTTATTGAAGGAGGAACAACCCAGTTTCCATGGTCGGTGCTGGGAAGGTCCTCTGGATAGACAGCCGAGGGGCAGTGGCTGGGCTACGGAGAGCCTGAGTCGCGGGAGGACTTTGTCTGGCGAATGCCTCACCGAGGATGGTGAGAACGTTGCTCAGGACCCTAGATGGGGCAAAAACCCAATACACAACTTCATGGATAACCAAAATAGACCAGAAGTGAACAGGCGGTCAGGTGCAGAGAGGGAATCTCCAGTTGAGAATGTCCTCAGTCTGCGCCTTGACGATGTAGAAATGCCACTGGAAGTCCCAATGGGTCAGGCCAGAAACATGGCAGGTCAAGAGATGGTTGAAGCTCCAGTTGAGCAGGCTACCACTTCCTCAAGGGACAGCGGCGACAGGTCTGCTACGGCAGAAAGTCGATCCACTGTACCGCCCTCTGAGGCAAGCACATCAGATGCAGATCTGAGTCAAACGGCATCCAGGATCAACCGGATGCACGTTGGTAACACAGCCAAGAAAGGCGCCGCCTTCTATCGTGAGAAGAAGAGGCGCCGGAAGGAGGAGAAGAAGGCTGCGGGCACCTGGGTGGAACACCCGAAAGCTACTCCGGTGAGCAGGGGAGCGGCTGTTGATGTAGGAACGCCAAAAAGGCAAAGGTCCGATGTCAGCAGTCCTTCAAGCTCTGGAGTCAACCAGGCACCAAAGAGACCCAGGAGGGGGTTGGAAATCTCATATGCAGATAGGCTAACTTCTTTCGGGGTTGCGGTGGTGCCTAAGGACTTTCCGGAAAGGTCACTCACTGAGGAGGACATCCTGGAGCTCTCGTCTGCTCTCATTGCGCAGATGAGGCCCCTCTCAGATGGATGTCTACCAGGCTTCAATGAGTCGCCTAGGCTGGAAAGCGGTGCTATGATACTGCAGTGCTGCAATCTAGAAACCAAGGGGTGGCTAGAGCAGGCTGTAGCCATATGCAATCCCTGGAAAGGGAACATCTTGGAGGTGGTGGACGCGAAAAAGGTGATAAACATTACCAAGGTTATCACCAGGTTTCCGCCCCCATTCGACAAGATGAAGGTGGAGGACGTACTGTCCAGGATCCAGCAACATGATCTCTCGATCTTGACAAAAGATTGGAGGATCATCAATGCTAGAACCACTGGCCCTCAGGGGAGAACAGTGGTTCTCGGACTCAATGAGAAGGATTTGGAAATGCTCAAGAGGAGAAACCTCAGGGTTAGGCTCGGGCTTGGGCAGATCCAGTTCCAGATCATTGGTAAAAAAACTAGGGATGGTGCAGCCAAGGAAGGTGCTGAAGGTGGTCCAGGCCAATCTTCAGCATAAAAAGGCGGCCAGCCTTAACCTAGCCAGCAGATTCAAGGCCGAAGGCATCGATGTGGCTCTGATCCAGGAGCCATGGGCGGTGAAAGGTAAGGTTCTGGGGCTGGGAGACTCTGGGGGCAGGCTGATGTACGATACGTCATCGGACGCTCCCAGAACATGCATGTTAGTGAATAAGAATTTAAGTGTCTTTTTGCTAAATGAGTTCTGTTCCAGGGATCTGGTGGCAGCTAAGGTGAGATTGGAGGACCAGGAGGTGTGTGGAGAAATTACCATAGGCTCTGCATACTTCCCGTTCGACTCGGCCAATCCACCTCCAACTTACGAGTTTACACGCATTGTGGGAGAAGCGAAGAGGAAAGGTGAACACCTAGTCCTTGGAGTGGATTCCAATGCGCATCATCTTGTATGGGGCAGCTCCAACTGCAATGCAAGAGGTAAGTCTCTATTTGACTATTTGTCTAGTTTTAATTTAGATATAGTTAATGTAGGTAACAAACCGACCTTCATCAACAGAGTGAGGAGGGAGGTCATTGACATCACAGTCTGCACTGAACGTACTGCCCAACTCATCAAGGGTTGGAGGGTCTCGGTGGAGCCATCATTGGCAGATCACCAGCACATTCAATTCGAGATGAGGTGGAAGCAGAAGAGTGTCATCTGGTTCAGAAACCCCAAAAGGACGAACTGGGATAAGTACAGGGAAGACTTGGGGCAGGCTGTTCAGGATATAGTGCCTGAAGTGAGGGGGATAGAGGAGTTGGAAGAAGTATCGGTGCAGCTGCAGGCTGCGGTGCAGGGTGCTTTTCAGGCCAACTGCCCCCTCACACAAAGGAAAAAACACGACACGGTTAGGTGGTGGAACAAGGACCTAGCAAAAATGAAGAGGGAGGTTAGAACTCTGTTCAAGGCCTCTAAACATCAAGGTTGCTGGGAACCCTATCACAAAAAACTTACTGAGTATAACTCAGCAATTCGGAAAGCCAAGCGGGATTCCTGGAGAAAGTACTGTGAAAGAGTGGAAGAGTGCTCTGAAACGGCTAGACTCCAGAAGATCCTGAGGGCTGAACATACCAATATGGTGGGCTCTCTGGAAAAACCAGATGGCTCGTATACGCAGTCCGGAAGGGAGACTCTGGAAGTACTCCTGAGATGTCACTTCCCGGATTGCGAGATAGAGGGAGGAAGTGATCCCTCCCTGTACACTAGGGCAAGTCCGCGTAGAGCGGACTGGAACTGCTCGAGGAGACTCATTAATGAGGATAAGGTGGACTGGGCCATTAGATCGTTCGAGACGCACAGGGCCCCGGGGCCGGACGGGATCACTCCCTTACTTCTCAAGGAGGGTTTGGAGGTGCTCAGGCCGGTTATCACGGGGGCTTTTCGGGCGAGCTTGGCGCTGCGCCATGTTCCAAGGAATTGGTCTGTGGCGAGGGTTGTCTTCGCTCCAAAGCCTGGAAGAGCGGGATATGCTCAGGCCAAGGCCTACAGACCAATTTGCCTAAACTCTTTCCTGCTAAAGGCTATGGAGAGAATACTGGATGTTAACATCAGAGATAGCGTGCTTAGGAGTTCAGGCTTGCACGATAATCAATTTGCTTATAGACCAGGCAGGTCCACTGAGGCTGCTCTACATCATATAGTAAGTAGAATAGAGGAAAGTCTGGAAGCAAAGGAAATAGCTCTGGGGGCGTTTCTGGACATAGAGGGAGCCTTCAGCAACACTTCAATACAATCAATGATCAGTGCTTTGGAGGATTGTGAAGTGAACAAGACTGTTGTAGGATGGGTCTCTGCCATGCTGAACAACAGGTCAATCCAGGCTACTCTGTATGATGAAAGCATCACGATCAGAGCTAGACGTGGATGTGCTCAGGGCGGAGTCTTATCCCCCCTGTTATGGAACCTGGTAGTGGATAAGATCCTTAGGCGTTTAAACGAACAAGGATTCTACTCACAGGGATACGCTGATGATGTGGCCATCGTGGTTAGAGGTAGAGACATGAGTGTTGTTAGTGACCTTATGCAGGCTGCCTTTAACCAGGTGGAAAGGTGGTGTCAGGAGGAACAGTTATCTGTGAATCCTGTAAAAACTACTCTCATTCCATTCACAAGAAAAAGGAATCTGGGTGTGAGGTCGCTACCTAAGCTCTTTGGGCAGGAGGTAGCGTTGGAGAACCAGGTGAAGTACCTAGGTACTGTGTTAGATAAAAGGCTCACCTGGAACCCACAGATAGAACGGGTAGTAACCAGAGCCAAGTGTCTTATGTTTGCATGTAAGAGGGCTGTTGGTAAACAATGGGGTCTGCAACCCAAGGTGGTTATGTGGATTTACACCATGATCATTAGACCACTAATCTCCTATGCTGCGGTGGTTTGGTGGACTAAGACGCTACAAGGTGGGGTTGGAAGTAGAATGGATGGTCTCCAAAGGGTGGCCTGTTTGGCTATCACGGGGGCCATGGGGTCTACACCAACCGTTACCTTGAATGCACTTCTGGATCTCCCTCCCCTAGGGGTTTATATTCAGGGACAGGCCAGGATGAGTGCATACAGACTACAGCAAACAGGTTGCTGGAGAAAGAGATGGCCTGCAATCGGTCACTGCAGGATAAATCAAGTGGTCAACAGGGAAGTGTTAGACATGCCCTCTGATCACATGATACCTAAGGTTTCATTAGACAAGCCTTTTAAGACGAAGATCTTCTCTAGGGAAGAATGGGAGTCTGGAAGGAAGCTATACAACGAGCAAGATATAGTCTGGTTCACAGATGGCTCGAAAACAGAGATGGGTACAGGCGGTGGCATTAATGGGTTTAACCCAGAGAGGTCCATCGTACTGAGCCTAGGTAAGCATGCTACTGTTTTCCAAGCAGAAGTAGGTGCTATCTCTGAATGCATCAAGGAGAATCAAAGAATGAAATACATTGGTAAGAACATTCTGATTTTCACTGATAGTCAAGCTGCCATTAAGGCACTTAACACGACAAAGGTAAAGTCGAAGCAGGTATGGGACTGCATCTCATCATTGATAAAGCTTGGTCAGATGAACACGGTCACTGTTGGCTGGGTTCCTGGCCACTCAGGTATTGATGGTAATGAGAGAGCAGATGAACTAGCCAGGTCAGGCTCTGAATCCCCTTTCGTTGGCCCGGAACCGGTGCTCGGAATCTCTTATGGACATGCCAGGGCAGCGGTTGATACGTGGATGCGGGAGGGGATGAACAGGGTCTGGACGAATTCAACCACTAGTAGACTTGCTAAAAGGTTAATTAGACCAAGCAAGAAACATGCGGAACAACTCATCTCTCTTAGAAGGGATAACTTGAGGTGGGTGGTTGGTCTCTTAACGAGCCACTGTCACCTCAGAAAACACCTACACAGGATAGGAATTGCTGCAGTTAATACATGCAGGAAATGTGGTTTGGCTGAAGAGTCTGCAGAACACATTCTTTTGGAGTGTGAGGCGCTAGGACGAGCCAGGCTGTACTCTCTAGGCCCTCCGGGGAAAGAGATGGAAACCATCCTAGACAACCCTATCGGTAGTATCTGTTCCTTCATAAGGATGACGGGTATTACTGATTGGGTGTAGGAAGGAAATTGGGGCGGCAAAAGACCATTAGGTCGACGCCGGTGATGCCTCTGATGGAGGTTATCACAGCCCAGTTTTAAAAAAAAAAAAAAAAAAAAAAAAAAAAAAAAAAAAAAAAAAGTGAAAAATATATGACCCAGACTGGGAATCGAACCCAGGACCTTTTGCTTTACATGCCAATGCTCTATCAACTATCCTTGATCGCTTCCCAGTAGCTCAATTGGTAGAGCATTGGGGCATAAAGCCAAAGGTCCTGGGTTTGATTCCCAGTCTGGGTTGTATATTTTTCACTTGAAATAATTATTTAATCAATAATATTAGTTTGGTAAAATAATGTATAAGCATTAAAATCAATAAATTAATATAATTAAATACACACGTAAAGGCTGCAAGCCGAGTATACATATTAGTTTTAATGTCGTTTGTAACGAGGTGATTTATCTGTCATAACTCAAACATTGCAACAAAAATAAATTCAAGTGAGAAGTGTACGCCATGTGTTGGGAAGCTATCAAGGATAGCTCAGTTGGTAGAGCATTGGTGTGTAAAACCAAAGGTCATGGGTCCGATTCCCAGTCTGGGTTGTATATTTTCACTTGAAATAATTATTTTCTCTACAAAATATAAAAATATGTGAGTGTTGTATATGTGTGTATATTCAAAGAAGATATTTTATTGTTCCATCCTGTAAAGCTTGAGTTCCATGAGGAACACTAAACCCCTCTCAATAGGTGCAGATAGTCTGCACCTCTCTGTGATAAAACCCTAAATAAAGGTGAAAGTAAGAAAATGTATATAGGTGAACTATGGATGATAGTTTATGTGTTGTGAGTGTCAAGTGAGTGTTTGACTGGAGATCCAAAAGTTTGTTTAATGGGACTTGTATGTAATGTTAAATTACATTAGTTAATCAAGGGTCTTACTCAGTGTTTAAAACAGTTATTACACAGGTTTTTTTAACCCTGTAATTGTATATATTAATATAATCTTGATGTCGGTTAGGCCATAAGCGTGTCTCATACATGTACACTTATTAAAAATCTCCACTTACTCCGCTTGTGTCAGTGTCTCGGCTCTGGTGGGCCTCGAAGCTGTACATATGTGAAGGACCCTCCATTTACTATGTTCATGTCAGTGACTCAGCTCTACCAGATCTTATAATTAAACACATTTCATATTTCGTTGTGAGGTCTTGGTTCAAATTTATATTTTTGACAATAACTTCGCTATTTGTCATCGTGGAGAGGAGAGTTGAATTGAAACAAACATATTTTTATCTAATTTAGTGTATTATAAGTTGTATAAAGCATGATGAAAAAACTGTTTAAAATGGCCAACATTTTATCATACATTTTTCTGAATTTCAATAAGGTTCTATATGAGCACACTACTGTTACTATAAATACCTTATTTGGTTATCTGTGTTCTGTAAATTATAGACATTGTTACAGCCATTTTGCAAAACATAGTCGGCTTCGTCAGGCACAGTATTTAACACATATACAAACACATAACACAAACACTAAAAACTTTAAAACAATCTTAATAAAATATGTTTCTTCGTTAAATATTTTGATGAAACTGTCTGTGGATATATAGTTAGTGTCTTACCTACCATGTAACCGATAGTAGTCTTATAGAAGACTTACCAAGCGCAGCAGTGTTGGTATTTTGATTGTGAATCTTTTCCTTTATTAATTGTAGAACATAATCAAATGTACCTATACTCATTCTAACGGCTTTGAAAAATTTTACAATAAAAATAAATTAGTTCTTCCGCACCATACATAATCTCAAAGTGTAGTTTTATAACTTAAAACTAAAAATAAACACGAAAAGTTCTCTTAGTACAATGTTTATAACCAAACTGTTCAGTGTTTCGTATCCAACTCACCAAACAATTATGGGAAAAACAGTGAATGTTTGTACACATTCAAAATTACAAAACAAAAATAGCAATGAATTTTACAAATCAAGAACTTGAACAAATCTATCTTGGTAATATTAGTAAAAAATATATATTAGATCTTATTTTAAAAAATTGCAAGTTTGGTTAAGGATATTAAATAGAAAAAGAAATACTGATTATTACCAATTCAGTAATAATGAGCTATCAACTAAAGTGCAGATTTATCAATCAGTACTTGTTCCAACATAATCAATCGATTTGAAACATACCTTACCAAACAGGCATTTAAATGTGGTTCATACACCACAACCACTAACACTTAATAAAATTTTATCTCGATTTTACTCTAATATGATTTACACAGAAGACATGTTTAAGGTACAAATGACACAAGTTTAAAATATATTTAAATACATAAATATTTTTGTATTACAGCATCCATTGAACATTTTCACTTTTTGACCAATATTTTTGGTGATTATTAGTTATGATTAAACCTTCAACATGGTTTGCGAATAGTGCTTTTATAATTTTACCCGCTGTATTTGCAGATTGCCAAGCGCTGCTCTCATAGCAATAATCTGTCAGCTAATGATCTCTACCGGCTATATTTGGGACTATTTCAAGAAACTAAAATATACAGAACATGAAGAAAAGCTATTTTTATCATTACCAATGGTTTGGTTGAACACAGTTCATTTTATTAGCTTGAAATAAATTCTGAAATCAACCGTTTGTTTGTTAATCAGCTGTCTCAGCCTTAGTTGTAAGGTAATATTATGCAAAACATGAAATTTCTGTCCCTTATGTGTAGTTTTATAGTATTTTTATCATGTTTCTATAGTATTATTGTTGTGTTTTAGAAAGATAAAAGTGAATCGTTGCGTTTAAATAATGTGTAGAGATTTTTTTGTCATCTTGTTGGTATGTTTTTATAGATTTTGAGAGATAAATGAGTGTGTTGATTGGCTAATATTTTTATAGGTTAGTTCTGAAATTACTTTTATTTACAATTCCTTTAATAGATTTTTAGTAAATTCTAAGTGTTTTTATTGGTGGAGTCTTATAATGGCTTATATTATAGATGAAATATAAATATTTGAATGCACAGTTGCAAGCGGTTACTAGAACTCCTCCAAAAAGTACTGCATGAGGTATTACTTCTTTCCAAAATCTCCCACGTTGAAAGGTTAAGAATGGTGGGTCAGAAAGTTTGTGTAATATTTTTGCACTCTTTATTTTGTTATTGTTTGGTTTGTTTTTACAGGTTGTGGAAAATTGAGTTTTATTTCACTGGACACTGTCTCTTAAGACACCATGTAAAAATAATGTGGTTAGTAAAATGGGTTCTATTCCTACGAAACAAAGGCAGCAGAACACATTTTATGCAAAATGAAAATTTTATTTGACACAAATTCAATATACATGGAAGGGTCTGAAATCTTTAGGGATGTTGATCACAAAGTCCATATGAATTTTGTAAGAAGACTGTATTTATTCAGAGCCAGTAACAAAATGTACATTGTATAAGCTTTGTCTAATATAAAAATAAATCGATTCCTTTAATATTTCTGTGGTGGATATAATTTAAGCTTATGGTGGATTTGTGAGGAGAAATGGAAATTCACGCAGAAGAAAGGCACAGTGGAGAAACCTACACATGTTCTAAATACCCACAAAAGGGAAAACTTACCTTATAAAGTCGTGAATCTGCACGGTTGTACTTCTTTGCATTTTCGAACATAATGTTCATATCACCAGCTACTTCACTTACGGTTCCATAATCTCCTCTCTGAAACATAACATGAATCTTCTGTATTATTATTATATATCGTGTAATGATAAACCAATTGTCATTTGTTTATATATTTTGTATTCTTGCCTCAGATAAAATACTTTTTTTTTTTATCATAACAATATTGTTAACAATTAAGCTCAAGTTAAAATTATTACAACATAAGAGTTTAAACTCGATTTTCCATCACCCTTTTAACAGTATTCTATTAACCGTCTTATCAGCGAAAAAGGAATAATGTTGTATGACAATATATTTTGTTATACACATTGGTAAATGAAATAAACAATAGAACAAATATTAAATGTACACATAAGTAGTTATTATAAAAACAAAAAAAGGAACCTCAAAACAAATTCTTGACTGTGTACTGAATGCTTAACATGTGAGGGAAGTGAAGACATAGTGTTTGAGACAACAGTAGATGGGAAACAACGTCACCCACATTCCAAGACCGGTTACTTATCACTCCTTGCAAAGCTATTGTCAAGGGTAAGTTTGGTTAGTTGTGTCGTATCTAATATCTCTTAACTATTGTCTTTATACACAAGCTTTTGAACTTATTATCAAAATAAGTGATAACAGAAAAGTGTTGTTTTGGACCTTTCACAAAAATTATAAATTATATTATGCGTAAAGGCAAAAGTCCTAGCAGTATTGCACCAATATACGGTATAGGGCGGACAACCATAAATAACATTAAATGAGATACATGACATAATTAAGAGTCATGTATCTAAAATGCATAGTAGTCATGACGATGTAAAGGCATGGAAAATATGGAATCAGCAAAACGAACAACTTGATTCAGTAATGTATCAATCAATGGTTAATTCAAGTTTGCAAGCAGGAGACTCCTCTTTCAGAGCCTATAATATTGACAAGGCCATTAACATTAATAAGAAGCTTGATGACTATCCATTTTTAAAGCGAGCATAGGATGGTTAGATAAATTCTAGTACTGGCATATGGATATATCAGGTAAGAAACTAAGTGCCGATAGTACAAGTTCCAAGATAAGTTTAAAAAAGAGATAACTAACGAAAATTGGAAAACAGGTTTATAATTGTGACAAAACAGGCCGAAATAGCAAGGCCCTACCTGAAAAAAATTCGGCCTCTCTAACAGAAAAATCTGCCCTAGAATTTAAAACGCAAAAGGACCATATTACTGTTATGGTTTGTGCGAATGCGAATGGAACACATCAATTTTCTCTACTTGTTATTGGCAAATCAAAAAAGCCTCTTACTTTTTAACATTTAAATCCAAACGTCTTACCTGTAACATATTATTCACAGAAAAGTGCCTAGATGAGTCAGAATATATTCCAGGACTGGTTTGACAAAACTTTCGTGCCCGGTATAAAACCACACTTAGCATCAAGGAATTAACACAATAAGCAGTGTTACTTATGGACAATGTGCCTACACATCCACTTTGTGAACTGAAGTGACGATGGAAAAATCACATTTCACTTTCTGCCAGCTAATACGACTCCACTGATCCACCTATGGTCCAGGGCATAATAGAAGCAATAAAACACTGTTACCAGAGAAGATTCATACAAAAGTTCGTTTTCACTGATGACGTGCTAAATATGAAAGATTTCTGGAAATCTTACACAATTACCAATGCAATTATCAATGTGACCAAAGATTGGCACAAGATTTCTGAGATAACTTTACAAAAAGGTTGGAATAAATTGAGGCTTGAGCCCGAATATACTGAAACTACGAAGAAAACAATATGGAGGATAACATTGATGAAACCGTAATCTTGCAACTTTGCAAAAATATGCCCGATGGAGAAGATGAACGATGTTAATGAATGGTTAAGAATAGATAAATATGGTGCTGGCAATGAGATTTTAAGTGACAATGAATTGTGCAGATGTGTTGAATGAAGACAATTGTGAGATTGATAAAGAAGATGATTCTGTGGTTGGTGAAACTTGGTGAAAACAATAAGTCATAAGGAAGCAGAAAACATGTTTTCAAAGTGATTGACAGGTATGAAAAGCAGGAGGAGGCAGATTCAAAACAGATATTATTGTTACGTAGAATAAAAGACACTTCTGCAAGAAAAGTCCGTGGTGTATTAAAACAAAGAAAGTTAACTCATTTCTTTAATTAGACTGTAAGTTTTACCATAAGCTCTAAGTGTTTTAATTTCTTTATTATTTACTGGTTTGAACGGCAGTTTTCATAACATTGGTAACAAACAAAATACAGTGTGTAAATTATTTATCTGTATTGCAAAATTGAGTTAATAGAATTTCCTTACATGTCCATTTTTTTTAAATGTTATTAAAAGCACAAAAAATGTAGCAAAAACTATATAAAAAAAGACTTAAAAACTGAGTTTATTTGTAGTATGAAAAATGCTACCAATACACTCTATGCTAAAAATAGCGAGTCCTTATCACTCAACCATATGCCACCATGCCGGAAGGCACATATTTAAAGTGAGTATGTCTTAGGAAAGTAAAACCACTTCAAAACTCTGACAGTGATCATCAGTTATAATATTTTGGTATGATACTTCAAACTGATTAAAAAACTAAATAATTTTTTTTCCCGATTCTTCCTGGGCCCCTCAACCTATTGCTGTTGACAAAAAAGTTTTACTAGATTTTTCAACTCTTCTGCGATTGGTTTTGCTACTTGACACAGCTTAATAGGTAACATGCTTAAAACAAATATACAGTGGTTTTTTATGCTCCATCCAATGGTTCAGCACGCCTGATAGTCCGGCACAGCTGTTTACATACAGTACAATAGTCAGTTGCGCTGAGGCTTAATTTAGTGCACAATAACGCCTTTTTAGCTCATTGTGAATGGTTGTTGTGTGAACATATTGTGTACTGTATATACTGTACTATAATTTATTAAGTTTGTCAATAAGTGTACTTTTTTATTATCAACGTGTTGGTGATATATATGTACTTAATATTGTTAGTATTTAATTCTTTTGTTTATTAATTCTGATTGTGTTGTAATTTTGAGCACATTGTAGATGGTTATGTGAATGTTACACTTTATATATATTGTACTGAACTTTAATATTTAAAGTTTGTCAGTATTGTAAGTGAACTTTCTTCTTCATTATCGGTGTGTTTTGATATACTATGAGTACTGAAATTCGTAGTTTTCGTGTTTAGTGTTTCTGATTGTATTGTAATTTTGAAGTGACAATGGCTCCTAAATGGAGCGACTCGCTTTTGAATGAAAACAAAAAAAAAGCAAGTAACCCTAACTTTAAATAAAAAATTAGTGATATTGAAAAACTTGAATATGGTGTGAGTAGACAAGTTTTAATGAAAGAATTTAAAATCGGTTCTTCAATAATATATGATATTAAAATAAAAAAGAACAGATAAAAAAGTTTGCGACTCAATCAGGCACATTAAAAAATATTGATGACAGACAAACATTACAAAAGCTTAAGTTTGATCTGTTAGGTGATGTTTTATACGAGTATTTAGTGTGAAATATTCAGAAGGCAAATCAATTACTGGACCTATGATTATTGAAAAGGCAAGGCAGTTTCATATTGGTATGAATTTACCAGACAGATTGTAAGTTTCTGAAAATTAGTTGAAAAATTTCAAGAAGCAACATGACATTTAAAAGTGTCACATTTCGGGCGAACTAAATCTGCCGATGTTGAAGCAGGGGATCGTTAAAAGGATATGTTTCAGATCATGGTTTCCGAGCATGGATTATCAGCTTGCCAAATCTACAATGCTAATGATAATAGACTTTTGTGGAGTTTTCCAAACATAACTTTAGCAGTAGGGGATGAAAAAACTGTTAAAGGTTATAAATTGAACAAAGACTGATTAATTGTGATTGTATGGTCTAATGCTATACAAGGCCATTTAAAAAACTTACTAACCTCCCTGTTATTTACGTGGCTCAGTCTAGTGCTTGGATGAACCAAGAATTTTTTTAAACTGGTTTTTCTACAATTTTGTTCCAGCTGTAATAAGTAATTTCGCCGAGCTTGGAATGCCTTAAGATAGTGAGGCTGTTAACCTTTTAGACAATTGTAATGCTCATTTCAATGCCAATGATTTAGTATCTGGGAATAGTCTATATTTAGTATTTACCTGTCTCCCAATGTTACGTCTTTGCTCTAGCACATGGATTAGGGAGTGATTAAATACTTTGAGGTTGGGTACAGGCAGTTATTTGTCCAAAGTTTATTGGACGCATACTGTGGCATACAAGAATTCCATATATTATTTATAATATAAATATATATTAATTAGATCCAATTTTCGCAGCTTCCTTAGCTTGATCAAATGTAAAGATAAACGCATTAAAGAAATCTTGGCGCAAGCTTTGGCCTGAGGTTATGGCTGCAGAGATTACCAACGAAACTGAGACGACTAAGTGAATTGTACAGTCTAAACTAATGGCGACGATTGGACATCTGGCACCAGACCATCCGATTTCCACCTTACCGGAAGAAGATGTTGTGGACTGGGTGGACAGACATAAACAAGCCGGTTACAGAAGAACTACCTGATAAAGCCATTAATCAAAGTGTCTTTAGTCCATCTACACCTACAGAGATTTATTCTGATGAAGAAGAGGTCAATACAACCCATGCCATATAGCAGTAGGCCGTCAAATCTATAAATATATTTATAACCTTCATAGAGGTCAATAGGATGTTTAATAATGCAGAAATCATGAATCATTGCAAAAAGAAGGCAGAGACAAAAAACATACATATATATACAACACCTATTTAAAAGGGTTGCTGATAAGAGTTGTAAAAAAAAAAAAACTGTTGCCATCCACTGTAACTCTTTCATCAATAAGCTCACAACAAGTGTCATCAACCACAACAAATGTGTTGTCAGCAAACTACAAGCCAATTATTGCTCAAGACAAATGTCTTGCTCAGCTATTATCAAGTGTATCTTCAAAGATTTGAAATCATCTGATGATGAAGTGTAAAATTGAAATTGACTTTATAGATTTATCTTAGTGCGGTATGTATAATCAGTATGTAGTTTAAGTTTTTATAGAGTTTTTTATTACTGTAGTAGTGTTCTTGTAAGGTATTATATACATTTTTGCCAGTACAATGTACATTAATATATGATGTAATTAAAGTAATAATATATTGTTCATTGAACTGTACTGTACTTCCTTTTATTTAATATCTATCTATTTTGAAGTCATTTAAATTTGATGTTCAATATTCCAGCAAATTTAATAGTCTGGCATCATCACAGTCCCAGTGAAGTACTGTAGAAAGAAATAAGTGGAGTATAACTCTTGTTTTGCCAAAACATGGCTTGGCACTGATTTATTTCATGCAGCCCCTAGTTGCATGAGTTTTATAAAAGTCTTCTTTTTTTGCAAGTGACTGTAAAGAATTTTTATTATGTAATTACAATAGGAATGAAATTATAGTTTGATTATATTAGTCACAAACATAAATGTGTATACTGTAAAATAATATGAAAAAGAGATCCATGTGGTTTTATAAAAGTTTTGATGTTAATATTACAAAAAGAGGGAAACTTTGAAAGGAAGATTTAAAAAATAATAATAATAAATACATTTGGGGTTTCGAAGGATCAAGGATGGATGGTAAGGGCTTGGCTTGGAACCCATTACAGGAAAAATTCTTTATTTTGTTTGGAAATTTCTTTAAAAATTTTTACTATTAAACCTTCTGCTCAAAAAGAGAATCTGGAATTGTCAATTAGCTGAAGAGAAGATTTGGAGTCAGTGCATATTACAAAATGATAGAAATCTGCATTATTTGCATATTCAATAGCCTTATACTGGGTGTACTAAAAGTCTGGAGACACCCCTGTAACTTTTAGTGAGTAATTGGGAAAAACCAAACTCAAGTAAGGTTTACTAGATATAAACAAGTACTTTTTTAGCCATAAGACAACGTTGTTACCATTTCCAAAATGGGAAAATTTGGGTGAAGAGCCAAGGAATGTTTATTAGGTATTAAAATGTACTTTTTTATATATGGGGAAATTTTCCCCCATTTCAAAAATTGAAAATATGGGGGGCAGCTCAAAATTTGTATATGGAAATCCCATTCATGTGACCATTCATTTTAATGAAACTCTCCACGAACAAGTCTTCTTTTTATACTCTCTACTGATTAAGAAAGTGAACAGTGTTTACGAAATATTTCAAAACTTTTTTTTTGTGTTCCTTTTCCTATTTGAGTAACACCAAGGAGCATTTTCCAAGGTAAGCCTGTCTCCTATCAATACAAAATCTAAACTTACTGTTTGATTGATAAGTATTAAAATGACATATCTGATGAAAAATAGTTTTGCTAGGTTTTTGCTTTGGTTTTAGGGATGGGTGAATGAGAAGGTGTGCAATGTTACTGCACCATCTATTTTTTAATTATTCAGGAATAGTAATATTTTTTTAATCTGTTGTTTTTCACCAGACCAGTAATCAAGTTTATAAATCAGTTTGACCTTTTTCCTAATTTCATCCATCCAAACTGGTATTTGATTTATTTCAAAATCTAATAATTCTATAAACAAAACCCACTCCCACTCCACATCAAATATTTTGACACATTTAACAACACATTCTTGAGATAATTTAAATTTGTGCACTTTTAATTATTACAGAATTGAAAACTAATATAAAATATAACACTTTCTAGACAATACTGTTCTTGTCTGCAGTAGATTGTTTTCTTCTTGTTGTTATGGGAAAAATACCTCTCGGTTAACATCGCCTTATATACGGTATGTAAAAAAAAGAAGAAATAAATAAATTAAAATAATAAAAATTTTAAAAAAAGATAAAATAAAGACCCCCCCCTCTCAAATATTCTAATAATAGCATCAGGGTCAGGAGAGAACAAAAGTTGGGCAAAAAAGACCTGATAGAAAAGATGAAAGAGAGGGTTCTAACCCTAATCTAGATGAAACAAGTATAGATCCAACTAGAGTCCCTTGGAATTGCCAAGCCCCACTCAATATAGTAAGCCCCTGGGGGGGGGGGTCTGTGGTAGAAGTGAAAACCGATTAGATTAAATTAGTGGTATAGAACTAGGTCATACCCTACAACACATATACATCAATAATTAATTAACACAGATTTTTGTATGGATAGGAGACACAGACTTGCCTTGGAAAGTGGACCCATTGGTAATTGTTTTAATCCAGGATCTAGATTCAGCCTTCTTTTTATACTCTCTACTGATTTAGAAAGTGAATAGTAATTAACATAAAATCAATAACAAGACAAATAACAAATCAATAATGAAAGTAATAATTCAATAATTAACATAACTATAAACATATATAGGAAAACTTTCACAATAATAAACAAAATGTGTAACAACAAATTATCAACCAAATAAATTACAATACAATCCAAATATATATTTGTAAACTCCAACATTAGTAAAATTCGACTTATCAGATACAAAATATCTATAGCAAAATTACTTTATATAAGATTACAGTGTGGCTTCAAGAAACTCATTAATCTGATATTTCATTAACACTACAAAAGACATTCAAAATCTAAAGTGGCCGGCCATTTTTTAAATACTTTCTTTAAAATTCACAAAAATAGTGATATTATCAAAATTCAACTTGTTATATATCATTTTTATCGGAATGGTTCATAAAATTCATTTATCAAATGAAAAAATAATTTGAAAGTAAAAATTTGGAGTTAGTATGTCAGGAATCAAAAAATGTGCAGTACAAAAAGTAGAAACTCCAAAAAAAATTCCAAAACCTAACCAAATATTTCTTATAATTTTCAAGATATACAGAAGTTTTAGAATTTATTTGTGAGTAAAAATCGTTAAAAAAATATAATTTTGAAAAATCAAATTTTATGAGAAAAGTGAAAAGTTAGGCTTATTTTGAAAAATTAACAAAAATAGTAATATTATCCAAAACATAACTTGTTACACTCCATTTTTCTTAGAGAGATATATAATCAATTCATCTATATAATATAAAATATTTTTTAAGGAAAAATTGTGAAAGTTAGTATGCCAGGAATTAAAAAATGTACAGTAAACCAAGTCACAAAAAAGCATATATTTTATACCATACAAAATATTTGGTCATATTTTAAAATGTCTGTATCTCACTAAATATGAGAGCGATGATAATTTGGAAGGCAACATTCAAAAGAGAAAGGAAAATACTAAAAAACAGTGTATCTTTGGAATAGTTTGACAGAAATGTGGTATTTTGACAAACAGACAAATATGACGTAATTTTTGTCTTCTGTTGCGACAACTGTAGTCATGTTTTTTATTAACAACAAAATACAGTAACTTTAGCGATTTATAAAATTATTTTTATTACGATTTAAGAACTTTAGGTTATAAGAATTTGTAAGTATAGACCATTAACTTTACATTGGTATTTAAATTATAGCAAAAGGGCAAATGTTAATAGATGTAATATCGATTTATAAAAAACATAATTTTACTTTTCCGCCACTACAGAAATGCAAAGATGCAACAAAGCTTTGTTGATAGCCACTTACAGGGTTAAACTCCTTAGGGAGTTTGTTCATGAAAATGACACCCGCCTCAGAGAGACCCTTTTTACCTAAAGCTAATATGTGCTTTTATCCTCTGAATCATATTTATGTGTTATGTTATGCACATGTACCTATTACGAACTGTTAGGCTCCTAAATTTGTAATGCACTATTACTTCCAGGATATACATACATATAAAGGGGGTTAGGATGCAAATGCATCTATGCAAGAATCATGATGGCCCAAACAAGCTTTGATTCTAACTGCTTGCTTTTCCAAATGAAAGATTTTCTGGG
Organism: Aphrophora alni; assembly: GCA_963513935.1. NCBI lineage: Eukaryota > Metazoa > Arthropoda > Insecta > Hemiptera > Aphrophoridae > Aphrophora > Aphrophora alni. The sequence continues at coordinate 129,834,213 of OY740765.1, read as the reverse complement.
TCATCTGCCTTATAGAGTTTCCTTATAGAGCAATTCCATAAGATAGAATCCAAATATTCAAAAATATACTACTTTCAAAATTAATTCTGGACAATACCATGACAATTTTCTTAATAAGAAGACCACTGAATCGAGTTTTCTGCACAGTTCATTAGTGTGGTCCTTTCATGTAAATTTACTATTGATGGTGATTTAAAAGAATTTAACAGATGAAACTGCTTCAAGTGCTACATCGTTAAGCATAATACAGAGCTTTCATTCATGCTTCAGATTAAAAATCATACATTTACTCTTAAGATTACGATCATTGAAATACTGGCATGGACTATGACTTTACCTTGAGCTTTCTACCAATCTGCATTAAGGACAATGGGTTTTTGATTTCCTTGTAATAATCAGGATAATACCTCTTGGATGGTAGTTTCCAAAATGGTTCACTTAGTTCTTGACCTGTCAACATTAAAAAATTGTTTCAATTGTAAGAATAAAACTATCTCACAAACAAGTTGACGAGTATTTACCTAGTCTCGCTCATAAAAGTATTACAACCAGAATCTCTAAATGTAATGCCCAAAGTTGGTTTCTTGGGCCTTTTAGGAAATGTTAAATTGTATTGATAGATCAAGGCGGGTCTTTAACCAGTAGTGTAAGTTTCTTTAATACACAATACATATATGGCGGAATTTCTCGTTTTAATGAATTTTGACATTTAGTGGCAAGTGTAGTTCTTAGATTGACCATTGGAGTGCATAAGAATGTTGTGTTGGTTTCGGCAGAGAGTTTGTTTTGTCATACCACGGTCGCTGGCCTTGTATCGATTGACGAGAGTGTGAAACCAGTTCCAGCCACCATTATAAAGGTGCCTGTTTCCATGTATACTGAGACATCTCGAATCTAGCAGTCGCATGTTTAACAGGTGTTTTGTCTTAGTTTCATTAATGACTGCTTAATGAATTGCTTTGAGATGTAGTACAGTGTTATAGAATAGTTTTGCGAATTTACAAGTTTTTTATTCTTCTAAATTTATTATTAGTTATTTTTAGTAGTTTACCTTAGTTTATAGTTCATTGAGTTAAAAAATAATGTAGTTATGACAAATCTTGATGATTCTCTTTTATAGTTTTATACAAGATAAAATGAACACTTTATTCTCTTCATTTGGACATATGAGTGACACTGGATCGCCATAGTAACACATGAATCGCCTGTTTTCGCGATTACTGTATCAAGGCATAATAATATACGTAGATGATCTAGTGGCATACGTCAATACATTTATGGACTAATTGACAAATTTAGAAAAAAAAATTTAACTGTTAGATACAGCAAAATTAAAATTAAAAACATCAGTGTCATTTTTTGAATCAAAACAGATGTGCTTGGACACAATATCTCACAACACGGAATACAATCTCTACATAAAAATTTGGAAGCAATCACAGACTTTCGCACTCCTTCAAGGACAAAGAATGTACGCAGCTTCTTAGGGCCGGTGTCATACTAGAGTAAATTTATCCATAATTTTAGCAACATCGCCAAAACATTAATGGACTTGAAAAAAAAGATAATTCCTATAACAAAAATTCCAATGGTCGCAACAATACGAGACTGCGTTTTGACAGCTAAACCAAGCTCTGACAACATCGCCAGTTCTTGTCAACTTTCATGATGAAGACAGAGAGATTGTTATATCCTGTGATCCCAGTCAAAACGGAATAGCGGTGTGATGTCACAATATCAAGAAGAAGAGATGTTAAAGGTAGATTTACACATATCAGTATTAGTGCCGTAACAGTACCGTACAGTATCAGTGACATCCGTGACGCATCAGTGGCGTCTGTTCACACATGTCCGTATGATTTGAACTACTTCAGTCAGTGATTTTTAAAATGGCAAAGTTTACAGACGTTGAATTGGCAATGATTGCAGTAATTTTAGATGAAGAGGAGAAAAGAAAAGTGAAGAAGAGGAAATGGATACATGAAGCTTGGGAAAAAAGAGAAAGTGAAGGGGAGTTTGCTACCTTATACAAGGAATTGATTGATGATGAAACAAAATTTTTTGAATATTTCCGAATGTCTCAAAACAGTTTCAACATATTGCTCAGTAAATTAGAAGTGCAGTTACAAAAACAAGACACCCACTGGAGGAAGACTATAACTCCGAGGGAAAGATTAGCAGTTTGTTTGAGGTAAAGAACAAACATGTACAATTTTTATTTTAAACACACTGTATTTTTATAATCACAACTAGTGCAGAGTGCAACGCAAGAATTCCAAAGTACTGTGTTAGAAATAGGGAATGTGACAACCTCAGAATTGTATGACAATTTAATACTGACTGCGCTAAGATAAATATATTATAACACTGTCCTCTTAATTTTAAACAATATACATTATAACTGCAGAAACCGGGTATCTACACGCACTACCACACCCTCTAACGAACTACTTAGACTTAAAACTAGTAAACACGATTATGAACAAAACAATGGACCTTAGCCATTCCTAAAGACCATACCACTATCCCATAACTTCATGTATTCCAGTTCAACAACGTTCTACATCCTGGAAACTAACATATATGGATACATACGTCCATACCACTGCGATGGGAAAACCACACCTGTACAATATCCATGTATTGACCCACAAGCAACTGGACGATTCCCAACTAAAGAAGAGTGGACTGTCTTTCCTTCCTTGACAACAATCGACAGGAACATTCTCTCATGGTTGTGTGGCCCATGGTAGTAAATCATCGCAAATGGCAACATAACCAGCATAGCAGCGAAATGCACGTTTCATTGCGTCCCAAGCAACATGGAAATATAATCACAGGAGACACATTCACCATCACAAATCCCACTCCTCACACATACATAAAAACATAAAATGCGGTGGCATAAACCATAGCAATTCCTCATACTCTACCAGGCATAGTCCAGATTACCTTATCATGCCACTGTTCATTACACGAACACGACCATATCCTGAGAAACAAACAATTTTCATGTGATAGCAGGACCTCCATTGATCCTACCCTGTGTCACATAGTACCTGTCTCCTGGATCATCCCAACTTCTCTAAATCTAAAACTACTCACACATCAAATTCCCCCCCCCCTCCTAGATTCCATAACATATCCCACATCCTCGACACAAACTGTTCTCTCCAACCCCTGTGTATCACAACTTCGTCAGATGTGATAGATACCAAGGCTTTAATCCACTTAATTATAATTACGTGGATGTTCATATTACTATATTTAGGCTTCAAAATGTATATACTCTATAATAACATATTATGTAAACATACTAGCAAGGGACTATCCCATGTTTTAACCCTTACAGATAAATAAACCTCAAGATAGACATCGGGACGATGTCTCGAGGGCGTCAATAATGTTATGATTAAGTATTAATGTAACATATTAATATAAATTAAATTCATTGTATTATGTATTAAAATAAAGAAGAACACATGTGAAAACTAGATGAGAGCCAACTGTTGCGAAAGAATTCAAAAAAGTGTGAAATGCCTGCTTTGCGAGTACAATGAACAACATACATTACACAGCTGCATATAAGCCCATGACCAAGAAGAGAGGCGGCCAGTCTTTGTGGAAGATATCACTGAGAGAGTGAAAGAGAATCGTCGGACGGGGAGAGGGTGGAAGGGAGGGAGCGAGAGAGGGAGAGAGGTAGAGAGTGAGAGAGGGAGAGAGAGAGAGAGAGAGAGAGAGAGAGAGAGAGAGAGAGAGAGAGAGAGAGAGAGAGAGAGAGAGAGAGAGAGAGAGAGAGAGAGAGAGAGAGAGAGAGAGAGAGAGAGAGAGAGCCTGCCGAATACTAAAGAGTTTTCAAAAAAAGGGGGTGAGCAAACATTTGTGTATAGAGTGATCTAATAATTAATTGTCTCAATAGTAAAGTAGATTCATGGAACCACAACAGCTGGAATCATTCTGAATTCGTATGTCTAAATAAATATAATCTGAATTTAGGAAAGTAATTGAGAAAAATTCTTAAATTAACGAGTCATCTCGATATCTGATTATTAATATTTGGTATGCATATAATAAAAGAGTTGAACTAAAATATAAATGTATTTGAAGTAGATAGATGATATATTAAATATATGTGTATAGAAACTGAACGATTGATTATTCTATGTTAATAAAGAACCCAGGCCTAAAGCAACTTCCTAACAAAACGATGCAGCAGTTGAAGAAAACATGACCTCTTTCAAAGGTCAAGTAAGTTTCCGAGTGTATAACCCTAATAAACCAGTAAAATATAGAATGAAAGTTTTTGTTGTTCCTGATTGTGACACTGGTATACATACAGAGTATCCCATAAGTAAGCTGCCAAACTATAGGAAGTTTATGTGGGTAAGGATAAAGAAAAAATTAAGAATAGAAATTTTTCCGAACACTTATTTTTTCAGACATTTTTTCGCCGAATAATAGGCAGACACTTATTCTCTATTCCTGTCTGTGTGTCAGTGTATGTTATATATGATGTATTATATATACGTTCACATCATATATAACATACACTAACACACAGACAGGAATAGAGTATAGGGTTTCTTCATTTGCCCACCTGTATATAGTGGGTTCCCCCAGGGCCCGGTAAAAAGGATTCAAACCTCAACTTTTGGGTAAATGTGCTATCATCGAGAGCACAATATAATTATATTGTATTCAACCCCCAAAACAAGTTAACTTATACAATAACCTTATACCATTTGGGGTCACCTCAATTTTAATACTGTCCAGTAGGCTAGATTTGCTATTTTGTAACTTATATTGCCTAATAGTTTTTAAATGTAGATAGTACAAGAAATTGTGTGTGAACAAAGGTTATATTCAAAAATGTCTTATTTTTGAAGTCTTAAAAGGTCACATATTTTTGAAATTTTCTAGTAGTAAACTTGTTGCCAAAAGGTAATTGTGACAATTTTTTCCAATATTGTTGTGAACAAAGGTTAATTCAAAAATGCCTACATTTTGAAATCTTAAGAGTTAGAAATTTCGAATATTTTTAAAAAATATCCTAGTAGTAAACATGCCAACAAAAGTACAACGTATAAAAGTTTTGCCAAGCTACAAGTGTTGAAATGCAAAATAACTCAAACAAAAATTAGTATAAAAGTAAAAGGTGTCAGGGGTTTAACCATACACAGAAGTATTGCGCTCGCGATCCTAGGTGTGTTAAATGTACTGGGAAACATTGGACCCTAAATTGCACAGTGGACAGAAGTGTCCCCCCAACTTGTGTAAATTGTAAGGAGCAGCACCCAGCTAACTACCGAGGGTGTGAAGTAGCTAAGGAACTCCAGAAGATGAGAAATCTAAGAAAGAAAACCGATAATAAAGGGACTGCATTCCAACATCGACAAGTAATGGAGGGTACACGAGTGGCACATCAGATACCGTCACAGGTTTCTGTAACACTTGAAAACAATAAAACAAGAAGCAAAACTTATGTTGGAGCAGTAAAAAATCTGCAAACCAAGCACATAGAAAACAAGGGTGATCAGATGATGCAGGAGGTGCTGAGTAAACTAGACTCCCTATACAAGAGTATGGAAGAGCAGAAGGAATCAAACAAAAAAATATATGATAAGTTCACTAAGCAGGAGGACATAAATAAGCAAATGTGTCGAAGACTTGCAGCTATGGAGTCCAATATGGAAAACATAACTAGAGCGGTAAAAACATGACTGACGCCTTAAGGGTTGCATCATGGAATGCAAATGGACTTGTAAACCACCTGAAGGAGCTAGAAGTCTTCTTGAATATTGAAAATGTTGATATATGTCTCATTTCTGAGAGTCACCTATCTAAAGGCTTTAGTATAAATATGCGTGGGTATAGCTGCTATCATGCTGCTCATCCATCGAATACAGCTAGGGGTGGTTCGGCTTTATTCGTGAAAAACAATATTGAACATTTTGTTGATTCAAAAATAGAAAAGGAGTCCATGCAAGTAATAACTATCTGTGCGCAAATTTTGAAGAAAGGGACCTTCAGAATATCAGCAGTGTACTGCCCACCCAGACAGAACATAAAGAAAGATGAATACGTCGATCTATTCGCATCCTTAGGGGGGCGTTTTGTTATTGGCGGTGACTATAATGCTAAGAATACGTTCTGGGGTTCAAGGTTAACTAATACCAAAGGTAGAGAATTATACAGAGCAGGAAGGAAAATGCATTGTGACTTTCACTCAGGTGGCACTCCAACACACTGGCCGGCGGATAGTAATAAACTACCAGATGTCATTGATTTTTATGTGACCAAAGGAATATCCAGAAATTACATACTTGTAGAAAACAAGCAGGATCTCTCTTCTGATCATTCTCCTGTGGTTATGACAATAAGTGAAGGACTTGTAAGAAAGGAGCCTTCTCCTAGATTAGAAAATAATAAAACAAATTGGACATTATTTCGTTGGATACTTGAAGAATACATGGATCTTAACACACCAATAAAAGATTCATACCAATTGGAAGAGGAAGTAGATATGTTAAATACCAACATACAGAGAGCAGTATGGGAAAGCACTTCCCACAAAAGAGCAAAGGTGTGGTTGGTGTAACCTATTCACCTCAAATAAAAGAACTTATCCTGGGAAAACGAAGAGCCAGGAAAGCATGGCAGAGAATGCGCACACCCGAAAACAAAAATAAACTGAATTCATTATGCAATAAGCTAAAAAAGCTGATAAGTCAGGTTAAAAATGAGGAGGTAGGGAAATATTTAGCTAGTCTGACTTCCCTGAAGGACACGGACTATTCATTGTGGAAAGCAACAAAAAACCTAAAAAGGCCAAAAAATCTGGAACCACCCATAAAGAAGGAAGATGGACTCTGGGCAAAAAGCGCCCGAGAGAAAGTAGATCTCTTCGCAAGGTACCTAGAAGAAACTTTTAAGCCTGGACCAAAGCAAAGTGATCTAGAAGACATCACATCAGTACCGAGAGTGGACCACAAGAAAATAAAAAGGTGTCATTAAAAGAGTTAAAACAGGAAATTAAGAAAAATCTTAATGCTAAAAAGTCAACTGGATTGACCTTATTACGGGAAGAATATTAAAGGAGTTACCAGATAAGGCTCTCAGGAAGATATTGTTTATATTCAATGGTGCTTTCAGATTAAAACATGCACCTACCCAGTGGAAGGTAGCAGAAGTAATAATGCTACCCAAACCAGATAAACCACCAAATGATGTGAGATCATACCGACCAATCTCTCTGTTACCTGTGATTTCAAAACTCTTTGAAAAGATATTTTTGAAAAGACTTTTACCAGTATTAGAGGAAAGAAATCTAGTTCCCAACCACCAGTTTGGATTTAGGAGAAAACACACTACCATTGAACAGGTACATAGAGTGACCAGTATAATAGAGAAGACTAGAAAATAAGGAGGTATGCTCAACAGTTTTCTTGGACGTAGCTCAAGCTTTCGATAGAGTTTGGCACGAGGGCCTTGTCTATAAGCTGCACAGAGATCTCCCAAGTGAGTTTTTCCTGTTAATGAAGTCGTACATTGCTGACAGATACTTTCGTGTTAAACACAATAATGTATATTCTTCACTGAAGCCAATCGAAGCGGGAGTGCCTCAGGGTAGTGTTCTTGGGCCAATACTGTATGTTTTGTACATGAGGGATATGCCAGAGCCAACTGAAGCTACAGTGGCGACGTTTGCGGATGACACTGCAATCATGGCGACTGGTGAGGATGCAGTGAAGTCAACTGTGAAACTTCAAAGAATAATTGATAAAATTGGCGTCTGGACCCAGAGGTGGAGAATAAAACTCAATGAAACCAAATCAGTTCATGTGAATTTCACAAATAGGAAGGTGGAAACTGTGAGAGTAAACATAAATGGACAACCTGTACCCTACTCAAATACTGCAAAATATCTAGGTATAACTTTGGATGCTAAGCTCAAGTGGAAAGAGCATGTTAAAAAGAAAAAAGAGGAGTTGAACATAAAGTACAGAAAATGTATTGGTTGCTTGGGAGAACATCTCAACTGACAATTGAAAATAAGTTATTATTGTACAAACAGGTACTTAGACCTGTGTGGACGTATGGTATTCAGCTCTGGGGCTGTACGAAACAAACAAATGTAAAAACCATACAAACCTTTCAAAATAAAGTACTGAGGGGTATAGTTGATGCCCCTTGGTATATTAGAAATGATTTTCTCCACAGGGACTTGAAGGTGGAGTTTGTCAATGAGATGGTGACCAGGCTTGCTCACAGTCATGCAAAACGAATTCAAAGCCACGAAAATCCGGCAATTATTAGCATGTTGGCGGAAACACCAACCATGTTGAGGAGACTTAAGAGAACAAAGCCGCATGACCTGATATGGAAATGTGGCTGATGGCGAGGTCGATGTGAGAATTAATAGAGTATCACTCTGGGATTAGCCGCTGGGCTTTACCCCTACACACGTTGACGATTCAAGAGAGGGAAGTTGATAGATGGGCAATAGCAAGCTCAGTTTCAGCCTTTAGGGAGGTGTTTTTAGTGGGTCGACCCCCACACTACTAGTACTTACGGGAGTGCTAGTGCCTGTTGCAGGTTTTCACCTACCCTCGTAGAAAAAAAAAAAAAAAAAAAGTATAAAAGTGTAATTATAAAAAACTCCTAGTTTTTGTAAAAATATAATTTTTAATAGATTTTCAATGAGCACTGTGTGAATGTAAACAATATAAAACACTGAAAGCCCTACCACAAGTTTGGTACAATAACACACACATAAATTTAAAAAACATAAAATATTAATTTGCCCTATGTCATTATAGTTCCCTGATATACATTTCGGTAACAAAGTTACCATCATCAGAAGGATGTGAAATAATACTAACAAAATATAAAATTTCATTTTATTTGTGTTTTTGTACCAAACTTGTGGTAGGGGTTTTAGTGTTTTATATTTTAATTTTTAAGGTTAAAATCTAGTTAAAAAACACTCTTTCCAAAACTAAAATCAAGGTTATTTGAAAGTTCTAAATCAAAGTATGATTTACCAAAACGTCCTAGTTTTTGTAAAAAGTTTGTTAAACAGTACAATTATACTGAATGGCAACTATCAAGCTTTATTGTAAAAACATTCATTCAAAACATAAAATAAAATCAAAATTGAATTTCTACATAACAGTATATATGGAAGGAATGACTGGTAAAATTAAAGTATACAAGTGTTGTAACAACTCGGCCACTGGCCTCGATTAAAATTTAAGTATTCTGCTTAAATACTTCAACAAATATACAATTTCATATAATATAAAGTATTTTTTAAATATATTTAAATGTCATAAATTCTGCTAACGTATACGATTTTAAGACTTTTTCAACGGACATTACTTGTTTAATTCTATATACACCGTACATTATTGTAGAACAACAAACATCTAAATTTAAAAAAATTTCTTAACACAAAAACCTATAATCTCACATAAACTTGGTAAATTACAGTTATGGATTTGTACTAAATCATGTAATATAATCAACAAATATTAGCTCTTGTAAAAAATCTTAAAAACTATATATTGATCCACAATTTTAATTTTTAACATTGTAGATGGAACATAGAAAACTTCTAACACGGTTCATTTCATGAACTAATGTGTTGTAAAACTGTTACTGTACACAAAGCAAACACAGTTTGTAAAGCAATTTAATTTCTGTGTAAACCAAAAAACTTGGAAATATGCGAATAGACAAAAATTAAAATATGCCAAAATAAAGGTAAATCTGCAATAAACATGTATTTGTATACAACAGAACGTATCTATATCAGTTAAAGTGGAACTGTATTATGATAAAGTGTAAATGGAAATTGTATAAACTTTAAACCCAAAAATTAGCATAGAAATGGGCCTAAATGACAAAGAATCAAACTGAAGTTTATAATCTCTACTAAAACCAAAAATGATCTTCTGTGTAGAAATGTAAAATGGACTAAATGAAGCTGATAACCTGAAGCTTAAAATAGCTTCTACGGATTACTCTATGGAAAACAAAAATGTCTAAGTATGCCGAAAATTTAATAATAGGTTACAAAATATTGTTTTGGAACCCTAATTGTATAAACGTATTAAAATATCAATTTTAAGAACATATATACCTATTATAAAGTTTAAAAATTGACGGGGCCCTGGGGGAACCCACAATATACAGGTGGGCAAATGAAGAAACTCTATTCTCTATTCCTGTCTGTGTGTCAGTGTATGTTATATATGATGTGAAAAAAATCAAAAGTATATAGAGTAAATGGACAATAAATAATATCTACTGACATACAGACAGGGGGAGATTAATTGGTTTCTTATAATAGTGATACTTTTTTTTAAATATGGAAAAATCTGTAAGTTTTTTCCAAAAATTCAGGGAGCTGATTAAGTAATCTGATAGCAGATTGTGTGAGACACCTTTTTAACACTGTTGAATGATTTTCGTTAAGGTGAAAACCATTTTTAAGACTCGTATGAATGAATAACTCTATTTCTAATTAAGTTCCGTTTTTCCGGGGGGAAAATTATTTCCATAATAAAGAGACAAGGCAATGTAAGAAATTCTAAGTCCCTGAATGCATCTGAGCAAGACTATTCTTTAATCATTCCACAAATTAGCCTAATGGCTTTTTTTGCAAAATAAAGACTCTCCTGAAGTTAGTATTTGTACAGCCTCCCTAATACAATGATGTCATAGGCCAACTATGGATAAATTTGGCCACAGTAAACCATCTTTGGGATCCTTATTGAACATGTCTATTACGACTATGCAGATAAATATACCAGAGGCTAATCTCTTGTATATTTTATCCACGTTTTCTTCACAGGACAAGCTACTGTTAATGACTATTCCTAAGAAGTCAGTGGAATCCACAGCCTCCAGCATTTCTTCTCCAAACATTAAATTGGCTCAGTTCTTGTACTGGACGTAAAAAGTAACTGAGATAATTTGATTTCTTTAAATTTATTAACAAATTTCTGAAAAAAAAAATTGGAATGGAGCATTATCCTGGTAGGTTTTGATTTCGATGCTAAATATTTTTAGTACTAAAACTTAGGGTAATTATATCTAACACGGACTGTTTTGTGAATAGATTCTTAAAATTATTACATCTGATGATGTACATTTCAATTTGGATGGATATGTCAATAAACAAAATTGTTAATTTTTGGCAGCAAAGAACTTATGTGAATTACACTTAAGACCTCTTCACATTGGCACATCATTTCAAAAGTGACAATGTTAAGAATATTCCTTCATTAGGCCTTGGTTCTTTCGATATCTTTAAAAACATTTTTTTTTATTATACATTTTTTTATTTCTTTATTCACTCTAGCTTTATACATTGATACAATGTTTAATTGTTTAATAATCTATGGCTCTATTCTTATGTGAGCCTAATCAAATACAACTTCTAACATTAATACAACAAATTCAATATTGTGGGAATAAATTCGAATACAACATTAAATAGAATAATATAAACATAATTTTAATGAAACACACAAACTCAACATTAATTACGTAAACCCAGAATGGTTCCAACTATTATTACTTGAATTAATTTTACTTTAATAATTAATTACAAGGATCTCTGTACAATAAACTTTGCTCACCCTAGTGAGTGAATATTTAAATCTGCCAATCTTCCTATGCCTCTTCCTATCTAAGCCGATGTCCTCACTTGCCAATAATGCCTTGGCTGTCCTATGGAACTACATCCTTATGAGGTCAGTCCCCTCGGACATCAAAAGACCCCTTCTCCTTCTTGTCAGTTGTTTATATAGGTGCTTTACTGCCGATGCAAGGCGAGCATTTCAACACTTTTTTACTTCTTTCATAATAATTGTTCATTCTGAGTTTCATACGACCATATATTAATTTTATAATTTAAATACATTTATTAAATACATCCTTGACACTATGGATATTTCTATATCAAGAAGGATGTATTTTTATATATTATCTTGTATAGGTATATTTATCTTTCCGATAAAATCATTCATAATTAAAAATCAATGTATCCTATAAAAAACTACATTTACTAAATGTTTTTGTGTTAATAAAAAAAATTGTATATTGAAAATTAACAAAGTTACACTTATTTGAAAAACAAGCAATCTCTTAGCAACACTTTATATAAAACGAAAAAGTACACGGAAACTCTATTTCCCTTAAAAATACGATTATTAATAATATTATATGATATCGTGAACAAATGTTAATGACAAAAATAACATCTGTTGACTTTGAACAAACATTATAACATTTGAATAACTTACCTAATCTCTCAAATTGGATAAAAATAAAATATATAAAAATAATGAAATCTAACCTTAATCTAAAGATTCACCTACATACACACCTTGAGCATTAGATGCAGTCTTCACTGCCTGATAAAGTTGCCAACGTGGATTATCCGCATCTTCTGCATCTGCATCAATAATTTCATCGTCTGAGTCTTCGTCCTCATCGAGCAGAGCTGCAGTGATGGCCGACATAGACTGACCTCCGCGGAGACGTTTGTTTCTGAACACAGCACTACTGCTATTTTTAAAATGAACAAATTTAACAATGTCATTTTTCTACTACTTATGTATACAGCACATTTTTATAAGCATATACATTTTGCTTTTAAACAAATCAATATAAACACAGGTATAGGCTGTAAATGAAATGATTTAGTAAACTGATGCTATTGATAGTTTTATATTTTCAAGGATATATCTGAGTTCCATAAAGTGTTTTCTTTACAAATGTTTATCTATCTGAATTTCCATTCACAATGATTTCTCAAACTAGTACTAACACCAACATTAGCACCAATGTTATAATGAAGAGCAGGCAACGGAGTGTACTAAGGACAAAGTATTGAAGAAAATAGTCCACTAGTGGAAGGAAAATAAAAAAGTGAGACGGGATTCAGTGGTGAGCTTTCGATTGAACACAGGACATAACTGCTTAGAGACCAATCTCAGCAGGATCGGCCTTTTGTCATTTAGTGCCTGCACACTATACCAGCAGCCCAGCACCATCATGAATAAGGACCACCTTCTTCAATGGAGAAAACTGGACCCAAAAAGCAGAAACTTCATTTTTGTTGTAGTTGATAAAACCTTTCTGTCATCATTGCCTTATTTAAAAAAATAAATAAAAAATTTAAAAAAAAAAGGTATCAAATAAAGACTCCTAGCCCTCGATATTCAAATAGCCTTAGGGTAAGGAAATAACAAGAGTTGGTCAAGAGACCTGATAGGAAAGGTGAAATAGAAGGATTAAATAAAGACTACATAAAAAAGGGTGTAGATCCACCTAGATTTCCTCAAGATTACCATGCCTGTACTCATGATAGTGGGCCACTGCGAGTCAGAAACTTTAAGTCAATTGTATTGGGAAGCTCAAAGACAAATGAACTGGAATCTATAAAGCTAGCCTAAAAAAGGGGTGGGGGAGGGACAAAAATTATTTCTCAAAAACTGTTTGATCAAGTTTATTAAAATGGATAGGGATTTTTTTTTTTTTTTTTTGGTTCCTAATTATTTATTTAGGTTATTAGTTTAGATTTTGTATGGATAGGAGACACAGGGTTACCTTAGAGTCTTATTTTTATACTCTCAACTGATTGAGAAAGTGAACAGTGTTTACGAAATATTTCAGAACTTGAACTTTAGTGGTTTTTTGTGTGTGGTGGTGTTTCTTATTTGTGTACTATTAGTTAATACCAAGGACTACTTTCCAAGGTAAGCCTGTGCCTCCTATCCATACAAAATCTAAACTAATTATTTATTTATAAATTTTTATAACACATAAAACTATAATCGCTACAATAATTTTTTTTAAAAATTGAGCTAAATGCATCAAGAAAAGAACAAGTTGATGTTCACCTTAAGATAAATAATGGAAAAAGATAAGGTTCCCCATTTGAGTTTGAGGAAAGGTTTCCTCTTATAGTTTTAGATCTCCTAATTGTGAGTTGAGAACCCTCTATAGTATATTAGAAAGTAAAAAATTTAATTACTTAAAAAAATATTAAATAATTAAATTAAAATAAAAAAATTAAACAGAAATACCAAGTAATATTTTATATAATTTGTGTCATCAAGTTATATAAAAATATGGCATTTATTCAAATTAAAAATAATTATATTGTAAAGAATTATTATGATTAAGAAGCCCCTTAACAATTAACAAATTATTTATTCCAAAACAAAAGAAGATTGTAGATTGTTGTTGAGATCATTGACCTTGATAGCATGTATTGTTGACATCACCCGCTGCACGACAACATGTGTCGTAGTTAGATGAAAATATTAGTCTTGTGGCCACCATAAGTCTCGCACAAGATCAGAAAGTAATGTTCCTGGAATCTTACATTGGGCAAAAATTTTATAATCATTACATAGTTATTTGAAGAGAAGCTCCCTGATGCTTCTATACTAGGGAAAATACCAATATATTATCTAGTGACACTAGTAGTGTTATAGCTAGGCCTTCTCATAAGATACTTGTTATCAATCTTCCATCAGTATTTCAACATATTAGAGTATCTTATTCTACCTTCCAAATAGCTACTAAATGATTAAAGCTATGACTGTATTGAGTTCGAGTAGTTCAAGAAATAGATTCAATGGATTCAGAATAAAGTGTCGCTGTTGCGAATAGTAACAACAATGTTGATTTACTCAGAATGTTATAAACCAGTTTAACCTTTTGGTAATGAAGCTTGGTTCCATTTAAACTGATGTGTTTATAGCCAAAACACAAGAACTTAGGCTGCTGTTCTCTCATGCACTGTTCCCTCACTTTATTCAGTAAAAGTTGAAAGTGTCGGGTGTCTTGTCTAGGCAATGAATTGTTGCACCAATTAAATTACAACTACTGGGCATTGGGATTTGTCAAACCCATCACTTTATGTACATCCACTCCAAACAGCCTCCATAGATCTTTACTCTTAATGCTGTTTTGAAGTCATTCCTATGGCTTGCACTGTGAAGTCATATATTGTGCACTATACTTCGCCTCCTGTGCAGGTGTATCTTTTTTGTCAGCCTTTTTTCACTTTAACTCTCCTCTTTTGTTTTCAGGACAACCTTACAGTATAAAGCGAAATGTGCTGATGGGGTGAATGACACTCCACAAAAGATGTCTCATACAGAGCCTGAGGGATATTTGGTGATCTCACAGTATTTAGCTTTCCCGACCGAGCGAGGCTCTAGCTAATTGAACCATTCTTTCCCTAGCTGCTCATGGGAAAAACATGGAGAGAGAGAGAGAGAGAGAGAGAGAGAGAGAGAGAGAGAGAGAGAGAGAGAGAGAGAGAGAGAGAGAGAGAGAGAATAAAAATAAAAAGTTTGTGCGGAATGTTACTGGAACTTAACCTGGTGATAAAATGGCTATCAGCATGGAAAGTCCTGTGATTTGTTGAGATTGAGATTTTCTCGATAATGTGAAGCTAATGAACCTAGTAGAGAGAGAGTTCAAACAGGCCACTATGGAGGAATCACATTCCTGATAAAAAAAAACCAACAAAGAGAGGACAACAGGCTAGAAAGGCTTCAGAAAAGACTATAAGAGCCCACTTATGGGAAAGAATACCAGGGCTAAAACAGGCCAAAGAACTACAAGAGAATTATACAAGAGAAGAGGGTCAAGAGCACGTATCAGACTAAGTAGAGATAAACAAAAAATGGTGACAAGGTTTATATCAGGGAATTGTAAACTCAGTAAATACTTTAGAAGGATCGGAATAAAAAATGGGATCTACAGATTCTCCCAAGAGGGAGTGGAGACCTCCACACCATTTATTTAGTCGATTGTAGTGCAGTAATGCACACAAGGGTTAGAGGTTTGGGAAGATACAAAATGAAGGACAATTTTAACACCTTTTGGAAACATTCATTTAGGTAAGGTTATGAGATTTGATTTAAGGTTATGAGATAACCATGAATTTAAAATGAATTTTAATTGTACAAAAAATATTAAAAATTAAATTAAAAGTTTAGAATATGGACATTTTTAATTCCCCTGTACTAAAAATTAAAATTCTATTTAATACTACTAAATTCTAAATTCTATCTGCACTACTAAATTTGAATCATCTGATTATAGATTTTATTAAAAGACCTTTAAAATATATAAAATTGCTAAGCATTTTATCACAAACAAAAAATAAAATCAAATTTATCTCAATTAATAAGAAATGAAACATACCAATTCAATTTCCGCAACCATCAAACCTAATAGGAAGATTGAATGGCTAAGTGCACAATTTCTTCAGTTGTTACTAGTGCACAAATCTTGCACCATTGCAAAGTATGACAAGGTGCATTTTTAAAATAAGGTCCGTTTTGAAATTACTGCTGACTGGCAATGAAACGGAATCATGAATTCACTGTTTTATTATGAAGTACTAATCAGCTGTTTTGTCAGCATATGGTACACAATTGTTGTGATTTATGTATGCAACTTAAAATGAGTGGTACATTAAATAATCCTGCCAATCTAAGGTTCATACAGTGATATGTTTTTTGTTAGCAAAAAATTAGGGCTGCTGAAATTCATAGGCAACTTGTGGAGGTTTATAGGTAAGATGTTATGAGTGACAGTAAGGTTAGGAAATGGTGTCATTTGTTTAGGAACGAACAAATGCATAATCATGACAAAATTTGTTTAAACTAGTCATTCACTTATTATCAGTAGACTAATTTACAACATTTCAACAGAGACTCTATGCCATATGGGTTCCAAAAATTTTAACCGCCGACATACACATCAGAAACGTGTGGCTTCAGCTCGAACAGCACTTTACAAAAGAAAAGGATAGGCTGTTTACATCATCACTTAATAAAACCAGGGTTCTTGTTTTAACTCGTACGAAACTCTGGTTTTATTTTCAGTTTTGGTTTTAATGCCAATGAAATAGTGACATTAATCAGCTCTGAACACAAAGAAGTTTAAACAACAAACGTTCTGCATTAAAGTCGTGGACATAGGATAAGAAATGCATCTCATTCATTGATTTTTATTAAACATAAAAAGATTTTTAATGCTAACATTATAGTGTAAAATACAAACCATACAAAACAAAAGATGAGCTTTTAATACAGTGGGATCATATTTTTGCACAATAACACTCGACCTCATACAGCAGGTCGAACTGTTCTATTGTTGTAAAAATTTAGCTGGGAAAATTGTTATCATCTCTTCTTAGCCTTGACCTCGTACCAAGTAATTGTTATATTAATTTTTTTTTAACCATTGAATGGTAGAAAATAGTGAACTTTGGAAGTTCAGTAATAAATGAATCTTTATCTGTTCTACAATCTATTTCTAATCTACAGCCAAGTCAACATTCTTTGTCACTTTCCAACAATGCTAAATATAGTTTTGCAATCTAAAAATTCAGTGAGTACAACAGTTCAAGCAAATTGACTCAGTATCATCATTTTAAGTAGGACTAACATGTATAGGCATGTTAGTGCCTATAATTTATAACATTAAAAATGTTTGAAAAAGTGAAATTTAGTATAATTACGTTTGGAAAATTAAGTTAACATAATTAAAAGATTTTGGAGTAATAGTTTTGTCAGTTAAAAATGCATAAAAGAAAATATTTCATGCAAATGTAAAAGAACAAATTATGGCGCTTCTTGTTCTAAAGTTTACTTAATCTGAACTTTCTTCTACAAATCCAGGTAACTATCCGATTAATTGCACTAGCTTGCTTATAATTTCAGTTTATAATTGTTTTAATTAATTTTCATAAACCTATTAACTGAATTTAACTAAACCATGTCGTCTTAAACTTTTGTCTAAATCTATCTACATCGGTTTTATCTTGAATTTTCATATCTTGACTCATTCAAAATAAAAATTCTAATTTAAATCTTTATTTTTTCTTTCGACATTTAATCAATAAATGTTTCTTTTCTGAAATTTATTTAAATAATTTTTTTAATATTTACAGAAAAATTAAAATTGTAAAAGTTGTTTACAATTAATTGTAAACTTTGAGAAAATAGATTTTTTTTTTTTTTTTTAATACACTAATTTTGTGAATCAGACCTTTTGAGTTTGGCTAATTATAGTTACTTTCACAGTTTTTTACTGGTTCCAGAATTACAATTAAAATAAAACTAAATAAGAAAAGAACCAAGTCTTAAAAATTAAGAGCTGATTCATTACTGTATTGAATATAAAATATATATATGTATATAACTAAAATATATCTTTGTTTAAAAAAATTTGTTTCTCTTAAAACAAAATTAAGAAACAATGTATTAAATTAGTGCTTGAATTAATTTACACATTATATATATTCTATACTTAGATACAGTAGAATCCCTCTTAACCGGTCTAGTCGGGACTGACACCCGGACCGGTTGCCCGTTTGGCCGGTTAATCCGAGGTTCTCGTGAAAAATCGGTTTTCGTTCAAAGAAAGCTTATTTAATCAGGTAGTGCGAATCTATAGACAAAATAGCTAAGAAGCCTCTGGACCGAAGTTGATGTTACGAGTTTTTGGGAGTTTTGATATTCGTCTTGTCTAAAGTGAAGAACACACAATTCACTTGAAGTGGACTTCAAGCAGTTAGACATGATTTCAGTGGAGTGCCAAGCTACATCATGGAGATAACTGTTCTATGAGGTGCAAATAAAGTTAACTTGCAAGTGAGATAAGTTCTATAAAGTGTTTCTGAAGTATTATGGAATACTCTGGTATGTAACTGTTTTAATGAGTATTCGAAACAAATGAGAAATAATTTGTCGGTGGAGATAAAGAATCATTGTGCCATATGGAAAATAGGTTTAAATAAACTTCAAATATTTTTCGAACAAAAATTGCCCCGTAACAGATAAAAAAAAATATATGAAGTTTGATTATAGGGATATCGACGGATAAATGTCAGTGTGAGTTAGAGAGAAGACAGAAAGAAAAACTATGTGTTACAAAGTTGAGTAACACACGAGATATGAATTGCTTAAAATACTTGCCATTTTTAAATTATCAATTCGATTTTTCTGAATTTCAATAAGGTTCTGTATGAATTTATTATAGTCCCCTCCATCAAATTTATTATTCCTATTTTAAGTTTTGTGGCCGCTATCAAGCTTATGTACAGTAGACAACAACAACGGATTCCATGCCGAAAATCACTTATTTTGATTATAGAGGCCAATAAGCATGAAGTTTGGTCAAAAAACAGAAGTAAAATTGTTTTGCAATTATCAAACTTACCCTGTACCTCACATACTAGGAGAGTAAAATGTATGGAAAGTCAATGGTGATTATGTTGAAAAATAAAGACATATGTAGATTATTTTCGGTTATAATAAATCATTATTATTATTTAATGTGTTCTTTCTATTTCAAAACAGATCTATCCGACTTAAAAATTGCACTTCATAATAACCGTGGCACAAGGGTTGTATATAAGTAACAACTGAAAATGACTGAATCTATTTTGATAAAACAACACTTTCTTGGTTATGCCAGATGGTTGAGGAAACTGGAATGTTTCATTTCCGCACATTACAAATTTTCTACAAGTATTGTTCAATTTAATTAATTTAAAATTTACCTTATTCGTTCACTGCTTTTTCCTGTACCAAACTTTCCATGTTCTATTTCAATTTTCTTGCTTGTTATAATTTTACGCAGAGCCTTAGCATCTTTATAAATCTGAGATCCTGGTTCATTAAATGTACAAGCGTTACGTGTCATCAGAAGCAAATCTTTCTCCATATCATTAAGAGATAAATATTTTGAGTCTTGAATTTTCCTTGCAATACCTCTGAGGTCAATGGGGTTGTCTATCACCTCATAATACTTAGGATATCTCTGGGGAAAATATATATAACAAATCAAAACACTTAACAAATATAACACACAAAAGTGAAACATGAGAGTTCTCGTACTGATATACAAGTTTACAGATCTTAAAATTGTAACAGTTATTATAAATTACGAAAATGTTAAGTAAAAATTTAAAAACAAGTTGATGGGCATATCATGGTAATAACCCAGCCCCATCATACGAGTAATACAAGGAGATCCTCTAAATGTAATACCCAAAAGTTGGTTTCTTGGGCCTTCTAGAACATGTTAAATAGTATTGGTAGTTAAAGGGTCGCTTGCTCATGTCAGTATCTGGATGATAGTGGGCCTCAAAGCTGTACATCTGTGAAGAAGTCTTTACTTGCTATGCTCATGTCGGTTATTCAGACCTGGATCTCATAACTAGATGAATATCACATTTTCTTGGGAGGTAAGAGTTTAACACTTTAACTGCCAGGTGTATTATGAGCTTTTTCGCGGTCAAGTGCCAAAACATGCCAAGCGAGTTTTACCTACACAGGTAAATTATTTGTATTGCAATATCATGTTAACACCCTAAAATGATGCTTTTCACACTAATAAATACATATAACGGTGTCGGTCATATCGGACCGACATGGTTTTTTTATAACGAAAATGATACTGTAAATGAACCTGTCGGCCACATTGGCCCGACGCTGTTTTTACGTAATTTTGTTTCAGTGAAGTTGGCAGTTTTGTTGGTGAAATTGGTTACGAAACCATATTACAAATCTACTTATTTCTATGTATGTTGTCATGAAACATACAAAATATGTATTAAATTATTAAAAACTGAGGGGAAAAAAATGAATAAAATGCCCGTCGGTCCACTATGGCCGACAACATGCACACAGAATAAGTCAATATTTGCAGTGTCATGGACAGCCGTGTGTGAAACATATGCTAACATAATTTGTTCTGTGAGTAGTTTCATAGATGTTCTGCATAGTAGTACTTTCATTTTCAGTTAGATAGCAGCACTTATCGTGTAGAAGTAAAAATAATGAAAGGTTGTTAAGCAACCGTGTCGGCCCAGTATGGCCGACAGTATTCTTGTAAAAGCTCATAGCCGTCGGACATTTTGGACCGACATGGCAGCTAACGTGTTAAAATTATATTTTTGATAATAGCTTCGCTATTTGCCATCGTAAAGACGAGAGGTTGATTACATGCAGAATTGAAATCTGTACATTTTTATGTAATTTAATTTGTTATAAGTTCAATAACAAACGAGATATGAACATAAAACTGTTTAAAATGGCAGGCATTTTGACATTTACAATTAGATTTTTTTGAATTGTAATATAGTTCTATATGAGCATATATGTTCTTATACTAAATTTCATGTTCCTGTCTTTATTTTTATGGCCACTATCATGCTTACGTACAGATGACAACAGACAGACAATATGTCAAAAACACTTTCATTTTCCTGAGGACATGAAATATGAATATCAGTCAAAAAACGGACATCAGAATTTTGTACGATTACCAAACTTACCCTATACTTCGTATAATGGGTAAGTAAAATAATAATAATAATTAATATTATATTAAATTTAATTCATCTTAAGTAAATTTTCAACATTCTTAGAAAAATATAATTTTTTGAACGAAGTTCAAAATCTAGTTTTGAATTAATAAAACAACCTATGTCATGTTTACAAACTTGTAGGTATGGGTATTTGAATTAAAATTGGAGTTGAAAATCTAGAGTTTTTTTTTTAAACTGACATAAAGGCACATCATTTTAAATATGGGTTAATTCTGATGTTCAATTTAATTTTTATATCAAAAAAAGCTTAATCAGCATGCTTATGAATGTAAAATCAACTATCAGATATGTATGCCATTCTGGCATGGTGAGAGATACGAGAAAACCTTTATGTCAAAATATGAGCCAAAAACCTTTAAAAACATGTAGCCTATTTTAATATTCATTACTTTAAAAACTTCTACACAATACAGGCCTAAAGGGGAGGTTTATTTTTAAATTGGTATTACTTAACTTGCAACTATAGAACACTGGTTATTGTTTAAAAGCAAAAAAAAAAACCTTCAGATCATCATCACCTTATGAAGGAAGAAAGGAATATAAAATAAAGACCCTTGCTCCTCAAATACTCAATAGCCTCAGGTTCAGAAGAGAACAATAATTGGTCTAGAGAGGCCTGATAGGAAGGATGAAAGAGAGTGATCTAACCATAGACTACATGAAAAAAATGTGTAGATCAGGCTAGCACCCTTCAGGATGGCACAGCTGTGAGCCCTTGAGGGTTGGAACACTGGTGTTGGCTTATACATACACACATATTTTTAAATATTAAAGTCTAGAAATGGCAAATGGGTCATGTTTCCTAACCTATAGTAGTAAAAACAGCATTATTTGTGATGAGTATTATTTTAATTTAATTAATTTTATATTGTTTACACTGATGACCGACGGTACTTGATAGAATTCCATTTTAACAAATAAAACACAATTTTTCTTTTGTAAATTCTATAATTAAATATATTCTAAATATATAATAATTAATTAAATTCTATTACCAAATAAATTATAGAATTTACAAAAGAAAAATTGTGTTTTATTTGTTAATTAATTTTAAGTCAATGGGTTATACCCAAAGATTTCAGTTACAAGTTCAAATTAGTGGCATAGTACCCTAACCTAACCAATTACCTGATGTCCCTCATACTTGTATGTACGATCTTAAATACACTGTTTTCAGGATCCTGAAGAAAATAAATATCTACAACTCTGCCTTTTCTACCATGGGAAACACTTACACTAGTTTATTCTATTAGATAATTTGCTATTTAATACCTTTTTAGAAGGAAGTAGCTGAAAGACTAAATGAAGTGGTCTGTTATCAGCATCCGTTGCAGCCATGACCGCCGTAAATAAGTCCTCACAATAACCTAACTCTTCTTCTAAAGTTGAACTCTCTGAAGTATCTTCTATATCCATTTCCTGCTTCTTAGCTTCAGCAGCCGCAGCAGCTTTACGAGCCTGTATTCACAAACAAATATTACATGATGACAAAAATAGCTGATGTAGCCAGTTCGAGACTTTCCAATTATCCGGCCCCAGAACAATTATTAACCCTGCTGCACTTTTGAATCGAAACTATTTTACCCATAATACAAGATTTTCGTGGGGAAGAAGTCCCGAACTAATGTATGAATTTTAAGTCTTTAAAAATAATAGTGATTTTAGTTAACCACCTTTGAGAAACTGAATGTTTCATATCCGTTACGTTTGTCTTTCTTGATATCAAACATATTTTAACCAAAATCTATTAATTTCACAGCACATACACTATGCATCAAATTTAAACATCCTTGGCCTTTCCTTGGAGTACCCAATTGGTCTAGTGACTAGTGCTCTCGCCTTGTATGTAAGAGATTATGGATTCGATCCTAGCCCCTAGTTAGTACAAATAATCCTAGCTGTATCTAAACCATTTTCATCTAATTTTGGGTTAGATTCTTCTCTTTCATGTGTCCTATCGAGTCCCACTTGACCAACTCTTGTTTTATTTGGACGCTAATGCTATTAGAGTATTTGAGAGCTAAGAATCTTTATTTTTGTTCTTTTCTTCCTTTTTGTATAAATTTTTCATCTTTAAACAAGAAACTATGGACTCAATCCCAATAGGAGTTTCAAAAATTTAGTGTTGATCCAGCATCATGAGGAGAAAGTAGGAGGTATGATTGGTAGTGAACCTTAGTCACGAAAACTAAAATTACAATGATAGGAACTCGATATGCTGACCTCAAACCACCAGACAAAAAACAATCTAGCAGGCGTAGGCCCACAACGGGCTCTTATACTAAGCATTTGTTGTTTTTTAAATATTTCTGATTATCAATTTTACAGGATGTGTGACAATAACTTTTCACTCTCCTCCAACTATTTATGATTTAAAATTTAATTCTTCTGTTAAAACTGTAGCATCTTCATAGCCAAGTACTTTAAGGGGTATACTCACCACAATGAGATCCCACTCATCACGGTATACTACTCTGTATAATTTTCTCTCAGTTATAATTGTTTCCGATTATATGGACGTTAAGGATACAAAATGTGTAAAAAAAAATCTGTGTACATTAGATTATACATTCTTGAAGTACATGACAAAAATTTCCTAGGGAGATAGCCATGTCACTAATTGTTGTGAAAGTTGTAAAAATGTGTTCATAGAAGAGTCGACAAGCATGAACAATGATAAATCAATATTTTCACATCATAACTTTTTCTTTTACATAAATTGAAAGTTATCAGTTCTAAATTACATAAGTAGGATCATACAGTATACCTAAACAGAAGAAGTGTATAAAACTCACATTTTCAGTTCAAATTGAAATGAACATTTTATATATTAAACCAGAACTTAATTATAGATCAATTTATTAAATTGGACCATAGTTTACAATGTTTAAAAAAATCAAACTGTCTGGAATTAGTTACTTTCAGTAATGGTAAAGTGAATGCTACCATATAAGTAAATGACAGTGCTCATTTACAGTAACTCAACTTACACAGTTATTAATATTTAAATCTAAATTGGTTCAATGCTTGACAAAGCAGATTCATTCCATACACAGCATCAACTTACTTTGCTCGTTTCTACAACTCACCTTTAGTGACCTTATTCATATTTAAATAGAGCGTCCATATTCTCCACTCTTAAACTCGTGCTAAGTGTATTTAATAATTTAAAATAAATATTTAAAAACTAAAATAAAGGTTTATTTTTGTTTTATACTGAACTTTAATTTTTTTTATATGCGATTTGGCATACCAGTTTGAATCGCAACATATTCCTCTAAATTGGTAAAACTTTAAAAATCCTTTAATAATATCGCAGTTCTTTCGTTTTTACTTTTTCACATATATGTAATATAGAGAAAGTTACATGATGGGTTAAAAAATATATACTGAGTTTTTTATAGTTATATCCCTTTTGAATCCAAAAAAAAGTGGTTTTTTAAATTATGTCTGTCTGTCAATCTACCTGTCATGTGCTCTACAGTGAAAATGTTTAGACTGATTTTAATCATATTTGTGATTTTATTTTAACAACCTAAACAAAAAGTTTTGCTATCTTTCAAAAAATGGTGGTTCGTGAGTAATCTGTAAAAAATCAAAAAAATATATACGAACCATTTATATAAGAACATAAAACGTCATTATCAAAATTGATTCTACAATGAACTATAAAGGTTAATGCTACAAACACGACCAAAATCGCAAATAAACAAATTACAGTTTAGGCATAGCTAGCAACAAAAAAACAAAAATGAACCCTGACTACCGTTGTTAAAAAGGTCGATTTTAATGAAATACGATTTACGCTACAGACGTGTTTATGGCACAAGTGAAATAAATGTTCATTTTCAGTCTTTAAATGACAATTACTAAACTAAAATTTTTGGTGACAAATAGTTTTGGCTGGTTATTTGGTTTTGGGAATGGGTAAGTCAGAAAGTTTGTGCAGTATTTCTGCACCATTTATTGACTGATAGCTCAAAAACCAATATATTTTTAATCATGACACTCAATAAATTTTGTTTTAGACCTCTTAGGAAGTGGGTACATTTGAACAAAACTGTTATAGCCAATTTGGAGAAAATATTTTTGTTTCTATTTTTCTGTTTCCTATTTCGAGTTACACAAATTTAATTTGAATAAATGGGAGCTCAAAAAACCCTAAATACCAATTTTGAACAAAATTGATCAAACAGTTCCTAAAAAAGGATGTACAAACATTTGTAAAAAAAAAACACTTTTCTGTTTTCGGGAAGAGAGAGAGGGAATAAAACAAATTTAGCCAAGTAATCTCAAACACAATATTTTCCCTCATCATAATGATTAATGATAATCAATCTCATCACAATACTCTCTAGAATTTGTAATGAAAATTCAAATCCAAACTGTAGAAAATGTCTGCAATACTTTCAGTTAAAATATACATGAGTAGATTTTACACTATTGTAAAAATACATGACTGAGTTAATCATTGAATCAAACTTTTTTTTAAATTATGTAACTTCAAGATTTTAATTCAAATTTTCCAACATAGTACAAACCTGGATAATCAA
This sequence comes from Aphrophora alni, assembly GCA_963513935.1. Taxonomy (NCBI): domain Eukaryota; kingdom Metazoa; phylum Arthropoda; class Insecta; order Hemiptera; family Aphrophoridae; genus Aphrophora; species Aphrophora alni. The sequence continues at coordinate 129,808,212 of OY740765.1, read as the reverse complement.
ATTAACAATAATGATTATAGAAACAAGCATCACAGTTCATGATCAAGTGAAAAACAAATTTGTCAGAGTGAAGGTCAAAATTAGAGATGAATTTGCAAAATATGCAGTATTTTAAAAATGATATCCATTATTTTAAAAATATTCCAAGTTATGTGCATAAATACCTGCTTCTTTATACATCTGTTGTAAGAAAATAGATATTTCTATATATTTTTGAACAAAATAAACCACTTCATGGTTCAAAATATGTTGAAAAAGAAATGGAAGAATTTATTTCCTGACCTGTAATTTGACTATAGTACGGCAAACATATTGCTATCAGCAAACATACAACCAAATCTATATTTAATAGATAAAACATACAAAACAAACTTCTCAGAAATAAAATACTTATCTTTCTGCAAACCAATCACAATGTACTAAACTAATAAATGCAACAGCATGCTACTAATTTACAGCATGCTATATGCAAAACAAAACGAAGCTTTCTATTTTATATAAAAACTCAAAATGCTTCTTCAGTTTACATTTCACAGAGTAAAAATAAGATTTAAAGGGGAAAAAAGAGGAAAAGGATTGTAGATGTATTTGTTGTAATTTTTGGGTGTTAGTAAAATTATTAGAATATAGTTTCTTAGACAATATACTTGGAACAAAATGTGTCCCATTAATGTCATTTATAAATAAATATTGTGCTTGACTTGTGAGATAATATTATGTAGAACAAAAACTCGAACACAAGATCTTACAAAAACTACGTTTAATCAATCAAACGCATTTTAACGTCAAAGTCGCCATCCTCAGTGATACATGAGCTACAATAACAAAACTATAACTAAACCAGCACTGTGCCAACCCCCGTATTTATACAAAAATAAAGAGTGTGTGGCCTAAACCTACTTTCTAATATTAAGGCGTTAACAAGTGCCTATCGTCAATATAAATAACTTAAAGTTAACATCTAACTAATACAATATTCTTAACTAATCTTATATTTAACACTACATTTTATATATTACTTTAGTATAGAATTTTTTATCAGAACTAATTCATATTAACAGATATTATGATACTTGTTAATATAAAAAGTTTCCTATGGATCTATTGTGTTTAATTTAGTAACAATTGCATTATTCATATCCACTTTTAGGTAATACACCTCTCTCCTATTTAATTCTTTTATAATTCTTCCATAGTTATTATTATTATTTTTATTTATATCTGATGTTATTTTTACTTTAGAACTTGTTTCTTCTTTTTCTTCCAATTTTTTCTTAATATCAGTTTGCACACTTGTTTTTACGTCAAATATATAGGCCAAACAAAACGAAGTGTCAGGATAAGAGCAAAAGAACACTTTGCCCACTACAAATATAATAGACCTGATAAATCAGCCATGGCTAAACATTGTTTAGAGGGAAATCATCACTTCAAAACAGAAAACTCTGTGTTGTTGAAAAATGTTACTAAATTAAACACAATAGATCCATAGGAAACTTTTTATATTAACAAGTACCATAATATAACTGTTAATAATGAATTAGTTCTGATACAAAATTCTATACTAAAGTAATATATAAAATGTAGTGTTAAATATAAGATTAGTTAAGAATATTGTATTAAGTAGATGTTAACTTTAAGTTATTTATATTGACGATAGGCACTTGTTAAAACCTTAATATTAGAAAGTAAGTTTAGGTCACACACCCTTTAGTTTTGTATAAATACGGGGGTTGGCACAGTGCTGGTTTAGTTATGGTTTTGTTATTGTAGCTCATGTATCACTGAGGATGGCGACTTTGTCGTTGAAATGCATTTGATTGATTAAACGTAGTTTTTGTTCTACACAATGTCATTTATGCTCATTCATGTTTATTTAATGTCAAAACGTTGACAATTTTAGAACTAAATATAATACTAATTCCAATTTTTAATGTTATAAATATAAATATGATAAATTTAAGCACTAAAACCATCAGGGCTCACTACACTGAGTATTGTCATTGTAATCCCGAGGGAGTCGAGCTGGAATTACATACACCTTTAGTCTTGGGACAGATCCCTCTCTTTCATCTTTCCACTCAGATCTCTCTTGACCAACTCTTCTTCTCTTCTGAGCCTGACGTTAATTAGAGTATTTGACTAAAAGTATTTACTGACTAAAAGGTTAATCAACTTTAAACAGTATGAAAAAAAAGAGCTAAGTAGGACAAGTTTCATGATTCGTGGAAACAGATGTGTTCTCATTGGTGGAATATGAACAACCAATCAGAGTGTTTGACAAGTGTATATATAAGGAGACTACATTTGTCTTGTTTCACTATTCCCAGTAAGTGCATCAGACTCAAAGAAAACCTTGAAAAAGTTCAGTCAAAAAAAGGTTGAAGCGTTGGCAATTAATGTTGAAAAAACTATGCAGTGTACAGCCCAAAAATCCAGTATTAATACAAAACATGCTGATGATTTTCAACTATAAATAAAACATAAATCGTTAACAAAACAGCTTGTAGGCCTAAGTCTGCTAGATGTCTTTTTATTTAAGTATTGTGTGGTCAGTTCATCAAGTTAACGTTGCTGTACTTTTTAGCTTTCGTGACCAGGATTCTCTACTAATTGTCAAAAGTTTTTAATGGAGATCGAACCCAAAACTTCTTCCCTACAAGGCGAGAACTTTAACAAAACCAACCTGGGACTCACTTTTTCAATTACAATTAAATTAACAAAAATTTTGTATAACCTGTTTTTGATATTTTGAGTATGTAGGAATACTTCGAAATTATACCTGTTTACAGAAAATTTGTTGTAATAATTTAACAACCCAAAATTTTTAAGTTGAGGGTGTCCTACTTAAAGATTAGATTTTCGATCAAAGTAATGAAACTAAAAAAAGGGGTAGGTGAAACGTTACCACAAGGGTGATTGGACCAATTAATTTAAAATTTTGAAGTTGTGAGGTAGATTTCAACATTAGATTTTGGTCGAAAATATAAGGATTGGGGGCAATAAAAGAAATGGTTCCAAAATTGACAAATGTGTATTTTTGTCAATTTGAGGATTTTCGTAATATGTGGTTATTTTAAACAGAGGGTGAATTTAATGCCAGTGGTTTCAAAAAACATTAAAAACTACCTGTGACCCAAAATTTGTTTTTACAAATCATTTTGGATCAAATTCATAATTTTATATGAATGTTATGAGATTGTCTTAAAATTTGACATTAGTTTTGACAAGTAAATAATTCAAAATCACATGCTGGAAACATCAAATAATATCACAGAATTTTATTGGTAGTTTTCAAACAAACAAATTATTTATTTAAATAAGTATGGTACACTGATTAGTATTTTTATTAAACCTAAACTTCACCTACTAAACTAACTTATAACTTAAACTTTTTGGAGACTGACTCAAAGTACCACACACTACAAAAAAAAATACTAGGGCCTATTTGTCCTAGCAGTGGACATATACTAAGTGTTATGTAACTTCTAAACAGGCCTAGTTGTAGATGTTTTATTTTGTTCCACCAAAGTGTTCTTTCAGAATATAGCCATGAAAAAACAATCATAAAAGAAAGTAATAGTGTAAAAACATTGCACAAATTATCTCACTCGACCATCCCAAACCAATTAATAATGACCCAACACTAATTGTCACCAAAAATGTCAGTTTGGTAATTGTCAATGAAAATGGGAAAATGTAAGGGCTTAAATTTGTTTTGCTTGTACCATAAACATGTGCTGAGCGCAACTCATATTTGATTAAAATCAAACTTTTAATGACAATGGACAAGGTTTATTTGTATTTTTTGCCAATTATTTCTGAAACATAGTAGTTTTTATTTTTTTAATTGCGATTTTGAACAAAGGATCATATTTTCATGTTTCACTCAAATATAATTTAAATTTGAAAGACCAATTTTATAAACCCCATTACCGATTTTTTAAATTTTTTACTGATAACAAGAACCAGTATTTTTGAAAATGGTGACCAAAAGTTTTGTATGGGTCTTTAACACGTTAGCTGCAGAGGCCTAGTACAATACTCTTGCCTGGAGTGCCACGATTACCAAATTATTTTTGCATCTACCTATGTTAAATAATATAAGGCAATAATATTTACTAATTTTATTTACATTTATGCATATATAGTTTCGAGACCGATCGGACCGAAATGCAATTTTTCAGCTTTAATTTTAATCGTAGTATAACGTTTAGGTCCGATCGGATCGAGGTAATTTTCGTGTAAATGTAAAAAAAAAAATCTAAACGGGCTATTTCATTTCTTTATGTTGGCAACGCTCACTATTTTATTTGTCTAATATTTAGTTTATAAATACATATATTCATTTTACAACTATATTCTTTGTGAATTATTCATTACTAAACCAAAATGTTTTTGTAAAATTTTTAATCAGTCCGATCGTGCCGACAAAAAGTGAAAATATCCGATTTTATTATTATATTGAGTAACCATGGTAACGGTTATTAAAGCATACAATATACTACGTCTAACACACGTCTTTACCCAATCCAGAAAATACCGAAATTGGCCGATAGGTTGCTGCACTATCGAACTGTGAGCCACAAAACAAAACGTCAGTGACTTTATCGGTCCGAAACGCTGCATGTACATTCACCTTAGTTTCGGTCCGATCGGACCGATATGGCAGCTAACGTGTTAAGAGGCTAAAACTAACAAAAATTTGGCCAAAATCGTTAAGAGCTGATTTTAAGAAAATTGTAATTTTCTGTTTTTTTATGGCATAATTTTTAGTTAGTTAAAAAAAAAAAAAAAAATGTTACAAGAAAAAGCCAAAATATCCCCAAATTTGAATAAAATCGGTCTATACTTTTGGGCTGTAAAGTACTACATGTCCATATATGACAGACAAACATCATTCCAAAAACTACTTTTTAGGGCTCAGTAGACCTCAAAAGGTATAATTATCAATTTTTTACCTATCTCTATGCTATATACATGTATGAAAATAAAAATTACATAACAAACATTATGTCCAATTCTAAATCAGTACTACAAATAATTTTTAAAAAAAGTCATCTAACTTTTCTTTCAGTATAGATCAAATTTTTGATAATGCTGATAAAACTGCATATTCAAATATTTGCTTCCAGTAGATTCCTAGCTATTGTGAAATCTCATGAAATGAATGAACAGGTCACTCGGCTGGTCTAGCAAGAGAACTATATTCCCTTAAAACAAGTGTTTCTTCATGGATGTTTGGAATTGGTAAAGCAAATCTTTAGGAAGACCTGGTGTGATCAATGAGGAAATGAAAGAACAGGTCACTCGGCTGGTCTAGCAAGAGAACTGTAATCTGAACCCTTGAAACAAGTGTTTCTTCATGGATGTTTGAAATTGGTAAAGCAAATCATCGGAGACCTGGTGTGATCAATGAGGAAATTAAATTATTAGCCACTCCCTTTTTGATATTCAAGCCCCACCCACCGTGACAACCTTTTGTCAGGAAATGTCACAAATGGTGCCTATGGAAGCATATTATTACAAAAACATATCTGAATAGATATAGTTTGGCAAATTCACCTTTATATCAAACATGTGGCAAATAACTATACATAATTAAATACATCCTTTTACAATGTGACTCTCAATATAGGTGGTGACAGGGTGATAAACAACAATACTTATTATTGGTTGGAGATGTCCTATGCTTACTAATTTTGACTCACCAATTCTTCTTAAAACAGTTAAATTTTTAATTCTTACTATATTGGTTATTTTCCTCTTGATTTAAATTGAATTTTACACAGCACAAACATAAATGGAGGCCTTTAGGTCTGATCTAAGGATGATTTTCATCATTGTTGTCCCCTGTCCCTGTTCTTGTTTTTCTTTTCTTTATTTTTATTTCTTTTTTTAATCATAGTAACCAGGATATCAATTATTATTGAACTTTTGATTTTCATATCTTTATATACACAAATCGCTGTTTTTTATACCTATTTATTTTGATGAGGATTGTATTTACAATTTATGATTGATTATGAATGTAATATGGTCTAAGATAATTTTTATATATTTTTAAATTCTTTGGTGATTTATTTTTAATAGAATGGTTTCAGAGTATGGTGATTTATGATATGGTACCCGGAATAAATTTATTTATAAATTCGAATTTCGGATCATTAGGCCTACAATATAGAAATTGCAAAAGTTATGTTATTTAAAGCAATACTTATTTTATACATTAGAAAATAGTATCACAGTGTAAAACCCTATTGAAATTCAGAAAAATCAAAATCTTTATGGTGGGCATTTAATAAATTGTTCTTTGTTTTTTTTCCTTCTAATCTTGTATGTTATTGAACTTATAACACTAAATTAGAACTTCTTTTACATATATCAATTCTGCGTGTAATGATACCAACCCTAGCTCTCTATGATGACAAATAGCGGAAGTCACTGTCAAAAATATAACTTCGAACTTTGACCTCAAAAGAAAATAAGATATTCGTATAGTTACGAGATCCAGCAGAGCCAAGTCCTTGACACAAGCATAGTGAGTGTAGATCCTTCACATATGTACAGCTTCTATGCACATATGTACAGTCCCACCAGGACTGAAACACTGCCACGATAAAAGAGAGTGAAGACTTTTTAATATATACGTCAAGAAGTAGTAATATACACAATTACAAGATTCAGAAAACCTGTGTTTTTATATAAACACAAGTTTTTATATAAACTTGCTTACTAAATAAGACCCCTTGACCTACCAATAAAATTCGATATTTTCAACAAGATCCAAGAAACAAACTTTTGGGCATTATAGGATTTTGTATGATGGGGCTAGTTAGGTACCATGACAGCACCCATAAACTCGTAATTACTTTGCTATACTATGCGGTATCTCTAGAATGCAATAAATATGTAATTTACTGTATTTACCAAAGAATAAAACAAACATTTTACAAAATTGTATAAAAATGTAATATAGGCCTAATATGAAGGGAATAAACCAGTTCAGTTAACTTCGATGACTAAAACGTAGGCGGACTTACATTCCATACAATAAATGATAACAAAAATATAAATCTACACAAAAAATCTAATGTAAACTAGTAGTACAATTTATATAACAGTCTAGCTAATACCAAGCCAGACATTCGCATATATCATCATCGGCAACAATTATTGATCCTAGCACTTGACAAAATAATGAGATATAAACTTGTCACTCATTTTTAATATAAACAACTTCAAAATTATTTTCCTGTTGCAAATATTTAATTTACCGTAGTGATTATTTATATCTAGAAATGTAAACATTTAGTTTTTTTTTAAATTTGTGGTTAATATTTTCCCCCGAAATGCCGACTTATGAAATACCGGAAGTTTGTTAATATTCTTAAATTAATGTTTTCATATAAATCAGTCATGTTCAATTAAGAGTTTTCAAAAAGGATAAAAAGAAAGGAGTGAGGGGTAAAAATAAACCTGCAATCAAAATAACAAGACACAAACCACACTGATTAGACTATTCAAACAAACCAAATCCTAAAATAACAGTTATAAAAAGTAAGAAGTCGCTGGACCTCCACCATTGCAAACGTAAAACTCACCAACTTTCCAACCTTTAATATAATTTTTCCTTTTCCATCAGCAGTTTCCTCTGTCACCTTTGGTTCCTCCAGATGTTTGTTCTTACTGCTCAGAAATAGTTCCCATAATTCACAAGCGTCTTTGTGTTCTTGAGATGAACGCTAAAAATATATTAACTTATTATTTCATTTTAGTTGTGGATCATTATTCTAATTGTACAATATTAATAAGATGCAATAACAGTTCATATAAGATTAACTAATTAAACAGCATATACATCGTAAAATACAAATACCAAGAATATAATTAAAATAAAGCAAATTAATTCATCAAGGGTCCTTTAAGTTTGCGAAAAAAACAAATATTAACTATGAAAATTGAAAATAAAAATATGATACAATAAATATCCATTATATACAGCAGTGTTCATATATAGACTAATAATTGAAATAAGTCATTCTTCATACTTTATAACAATATTAATTAATTATTTTAAAAATTCTAATTTTAATGATCTACAATTCTAAAGAAAATAACATGATCTGGGAAACAATTTAAACTTCGTAGATGTTCAAACAGATCACCATTTTGATTGACACAATTATGACGGCAAAGATCTTTGTCACTGTTAATTTCATGAAATACATCAAAGATGATTAGATATATTATAAGACTTACCGTCACAATAGTCTATGTTTGTCTGTAGTTATATCACTACAGCCGTTTCGGCTATTCAGCCATTTTCAAGTGTTATGCGGGTATTACCTAGACAAACTTATGATATAACTACAGACAAACATAGACTATTGTGACGGTAAGTCTTATAATATATCTAATTATTAATCAGTAGTCGGAATGGCGAAAACAAATATGTATGAATCAAAGATGAGTTTGTTAACATATTGATAACCACTTAATTCAGATGTTGGACAAACTGGCCTTTAGTGAAATTTCTAACCCAAAATTGCTGTTACTGTTACATCTAAATTGCACATCATGTTTAATTTCCATTTCTAGAGGTAAACAAACATTAATTAGTTTTTGTTAAAAAAGATTATTTATCCTAGGAATATCAAAATACATAAGTAAAGTCAACAAGAAACACTTGCAATATAACACAGCAATTGCAACAATTATGCCACTAACTTAACCTAACCTTATACTATTCAGTGAGAACTAGTGTATCTACGTAATATTCCGTTTAGAGTATTTGGGGGATATTGAAATACGATTATCAAGGAAACATAATTTTGACCAATCGTGTTATAACTAGATTCACAAAATGGTTCCTAGTTCTCCGCCTACTTAATATTTCTATGTTGTACTACCCGCTACCAACCAATTTACAAACTATATTTATTGCTATGCTGAATAACCTCAGTTAGTGCATGGTAGTTTGTTGATGTCACTCTTGTGTGTATATTTTCTCCTTATTTCACAGTATCATTTCTGGTTATTTTAACAATAAATGAATTTAGCGATTCTAGTGCAATTAGGGATTGTTTACTGGATTCACTAACTGATAGTTCTGATGGGATATTGACACAGACTTGGATGATTTTCCGGGTAATATTTCTCTTTTGATTTTTCTTCTGGTAGTGGAGACGACTATAACCCAAATTTAGATAAATATGTATAAAGTGACACATCTGATAATGATTGTGAGGTAAAAAATACCAATAGGGGAAGTTGTTCAGGTCTTGTCAGCCATAAAACTAGGCCTACATCTAGTGCAATTAGGGATTGTTTACTGGATTCACTAACTGATAGTTCTGATGGGATATTGACACAGACTTGGATGATTTTCCGGGTAATATTTCTCTTTTGATTTTTCTTCTGGTAGTGGAGACGACTATAACCCAAATTTAGATAAATATGTATAAAGTGACACATCTGATAATGATTGTGAGGTAAAAAATACCAATAGGGGAAGTTGTTCAGGTCTTGTCAGCCATAAAACTAGGCCTACACACCATAGCAATGATTTAACTCCACCAAGTACCCTCACTGATTCTTCAAGTAATGAGGATATACCATTACCTCAACAATCAACTGCAAAAGATACTGAGTAAGGTTTTACCTACCAGAAGTACCATTTGATGTTGCTAATGAGTTTCAAGTGCGAAACACTGGAGTAAGAAACATACCCCCCAAAAAAATAGCTCACGTGTAGAATATTTTTACATTTTTTAAAATTTTTTTTATGGCTATGGTCTATGATGGCGAGGGAAACAAATTCTTATGCACAAGCACAAATAGCTAAAAAAGAGATTCTGGCACACTCAGCGGTTTTATTATATTACAGAGGTGGTACAATGTAATAAAGAATGAGATGAAACTTTTATTGCTATTAAAATTAATATGGGGCTATCTTATAAAAAGAACTACAAACATTACTGGGCATTCAGAAGGTCTCAAATAGTTGCTTTTTTTTCAGAAGCAATGTCACTAAACAAATTTCAAACAATTATGTCTAACTTTCACGTCAGTTCTTCATTGCTAATCCCTAATGGAGAGAGCCCGGTCATGACCCTTGGTACAAAATCAGACATTTTTACAATTTCATGAATAAAAGTTTTAAACAATATTTTGTTTCTGAACAAAATATCTCATTAGATAAGTATGGTGAGTATGAAGAATCACTGTTCAATTATACAGTATATGCCCAAGAAATGTCATCCACGATTTGGGATAAAAAATTTGAAGTTTGTGATAATAACACTAGTTATACTCTGCATTCCGAACTATACAGTGGAAAAGGAATTTTAGCAGGGGATCGTGATTAGGCTTTCACTCAGAAAGTAGTATTATATCTTATGAAAGAGTGTAACTTGATGAATAAGCAGTAGCATTTATATACAGATAACTTTTATACAAAACTGCAATTGACAAAGAAGCTCCTTGAAAACAAAACATATCTCACTGGAACACTGAATAAAACTACAAAAGACCTGTCAAAGAATGTTGTAAAAGCAATCTTGGGAGCACAGGAATCCACTTACTTTAGAAAAAAAAAAGATCCTACTTGTAGAGTACAAGCAGAAAAAAAGTTGCAAACCACTATACTTAATTTCCACTGCTTTTACTGCCGATAATAAATTAATTTGCAGCAAAAAAAAGTGGACTAGAAGCTGTAAAACCATCACTCATAAATGACTATAACCAAAACATGGGTGGTGTGGATTTAAAGAAACAAGTCCATTTATCATTCAACTTCCATTAGACCAACAAAGAAATACTGGAAGAAACTGTGTGACAATTTTAAATTATGCACATTTTGTATATTTTGGAATTTTGATTATTCAGTTTTGTGAAATTCTATAGTGCTTAAAAATAAATCATCAAGGTGTCAACAAAGAATAGTAAGTTTGTATATGTTATATTACAATATTCTATAATTCTTTCTGAACCAAATGATACATAACTTATGATATTACACTATAGTACTGGATATTATCGACTAGAAGTATCATACGCACCAGTATTTATAAATGTATCATTTGTTTTAAGGCTAAACATTCTAACAAATTTCTACTTATGGGTGACATGCCCATGGAAAGAATTTCTCAAAAACGGTACTGACTTTGCTTGCCCTTTTTTCGTTAAAATTAAAAAACCATCAAAGTTTATTTATGCATTTTTGTATGTTTTTCAACGAAACCAATACAATACACTTAGAAATGGCAATGGACTGGAGCACAGATGCTTTTATTGACACATTAACTCGCTTCATCTCCTGACGAGGATTATGTTGTGACATCTACTCTGATTGCGGAACTAATTTAAACGGGTGCCGCTACAAAATTACACAATATTAAACGCACATTTTCAAGCTATTTAATTTTGAAGAACAAAGTTATAAAATTCACGTCAGACCAAAACATTAAATTCCATTTTTTATCTCCAGTTACTCGGGTGTCTTATGGTAAAGCGCTGTAAAAAGTGCCAAATATCATTTAACGTGCATAATAGGTGAACAAAAATTAATCCTCACAGACTTCATCTCTCTAACAACTAGAATTGAAGCAATTTTATATTCTCGACTTGTACCTATGTCCAATGATCCTTGGATCTAGCCATTCTGACTCCTAGTCATTTTTTAACTGTACAAACTTTAGTAGTTTTACCAGAAAATGATTTGTCTAAAATTCTGAAAATAAACTGCAACACTGGCAACAAATCCAACCCTATTCTCAAAGAGTTTGGAAAAGGTGGAGCCTAGAGTACTCGCATACACTCCAACAACAAGTTAAATGGGCAACTCCTACAGAAAATTAAAAACCCGGTAATCTTATCATCATCCACGACCATCAAACCCGACCGTTATCATGGCCGATGAGTCAAATTGTTACTACTCATGAGGGGACGGATGGCAACGTTCGTGTAGTCACTATATGTACCGCCATCAAGGTCATGACACAGCCCTCAATCAAGGTTTTCAAACTACCGCTTGTTCGCACACAATGACTCTCCCACTTTAACACCTCACTTATATAAAGTAATCTTTCAACTCTTTAACTTCAACTCTTTTCTCCACACCTTGGCCTTTGCTTTTTCATCCTATCACACCATTATCCGTCATGTGTCCTCTCTCGAAATTTCTCCTCTCAAATTTTCCTTTCACTAGGATTTCACACATTCCTTGTTGAAACACCGTTTTAAGGGCACCGCTATGTTTGATAAAATCAACAAATTCATTTAATAACCATGCGTCAATTCAAATTGAGCACTAATAACGGAATTGTCTATTATCTTGGCTAAAAGTTTTGCTGTACAGAGCATCGTACTCCGAATCAACCTCCACATCAAAAATACAATTCTCCAATAAAAGGCCAGCAAGTCTAATGGATGCTATTTTTGATTGGCTCTCTTTATTTACTGCTTAAAACAACTCCCACCCCTGGTTAAGGGACACTACGCACCTTAGCTTGGGAAAAGTAGTCTCGTTTTGGAAACCATCACTTATACTCTGTGTGTCTCTGTAATACATAGTTGCTGTTGCATTCGTCACATACTTTTCTCTCTCCTTATGGAGATCCGAAAGTTCTAAAATCAGGGCCAGAACAAAACGCACTTTAATTATCCTACGATTAAGTACTACTATTTCAAGTATCGCTACTCACGCCATGTCAGTGAACCAGCTCCATCAGAGTTGGCATCACTTCTTTTCAAGTGCATTCTGTACATATGCTAAATATAATATTTCAAATTATTCAGACATTCAAACTATTAAAGTATTTCTTAACCCTCCAACTGTTAAAGACCCCAAACCGTACCCATTCTCCCGGACAAGTTGGCTATAAAACACATATTTTGCAATTCAACATTTCGCCCACTTAGAATCGTCCTATTGCAATAAAAAAAATAGTGTTGGAAAGCTAATGTTCCGTAGATGCATATCATGCAAAAAAAATACCACAAAACGTTATAAATAATATTCCAAAAATTGGCGAAGTTCGCATATTTTTGATGCGAAACGTCCAAGTTTTACGTTAACAAGTTTTAAACAAAACATTCGTCTTGTTTGACAATTATTCCTATTTCGAAATTTCAATCTGTCACATCTGACATAACACTTCTTGATAGATCGCGTCTTTCTCTTCAAAACGGTGTTTTTCAAATGTTTCCAACTAGTATAGTTTTTATTATATAAAAATTAAACCAAATCAAGAATTTTAACGCTATTTTACACGCTAAAAATTACATTTTTTGCAATTCAACTTTTATCCTAGTAGATATTATATTATCGAAATGTATTCTATACCATTGAAAATGTAATTTTTTAATCTTTCATAACCAAGTTTAGAAAATTTTATGTAGCGTGTAGTAGAGAAATAAGACTAGACCGAAGTTTACCTTGTTAGCGCTAGATTGCGACAGTTTCTCGCGGCGAGTTTTATATAGAAAATATCACCTATATGTTCATATATTTTTTCGAAATGGTAAAACTTGTCCAAATGTTACAAGTTGACAATATTATATAGTATTTTTCTTCCTCTTTCGAACTATGAAGACGAAATCACCCTAATTTATATAGTTTACGAGTTATATCCATTCTAGGAAATGATCCTCTGAACTTTCAGACCGGTTTGCGATATTCAGTGTCTAGACAGTCTTGAAGAATCCGATCTTTATTTTTATACAATCTTGTCGTTTTTGATATAACTGTAAAGAGGAGGTTTCAATGTTTAACCTTGTATTTGAAACACATCTGTACAAGGAAAAATACAAAGGCTGTAGTACTTTATAAAACGTAGAATAACCTCAAATTTGTTACTTCGATCTCGCAAGATTTTTGCCGATGTGGAAATTTCAATGTGCAATAGCTTTGTGTTTTTATAGTGAATATAAGTTTCATTAAGTGATTTTTGTATTATAATTTGTTTATACAACTTAAAATAAATGTGTCAATGTTTGTAGAGTGTAGTTATGAGTGATAATTCATATTTTCGGCCTAGTCTAGCCAAATCTAGTACTAGTCAGACCTAGTTCTAGATTTGCTATTGGAACTTTTAGTTTCAAGAAACCATTTATTTATTATAATACCCGTATGTATATACATAATATATAAATGTATATACAACTTATAATAAATGTGTCAATGTTTGTAGAGTGTATTTATTAGTGATATTTCATATTTTTGGTTTTTTTTCACAGCCCTAACCTCAACGTCTAGGCTATTGTGAAGGTAGATTTTTATCATAAATGACCCATGTCTAATGAAAATTTTCAAAATAGATTTTTCTTTTTAGCAACTTTTATCCACAAATATATTACAAATATGTAGTAACTGTTGAAAATATTTTTAAAAAATTTTTGTAGGATTTACATTACCATTTCTGTGAAATTCTTGCCTGCGCTACTCTCGGATTTTTTGGTATTTCACATATAAACTCCAAATGTTTTACATCTAACTTTTTTTCCACTAGACAGCTAAATTATATGCACCTTTCTAAATATAATAATATATAGAATTTGTGTTTTCCATACATATTACTATTTTTGGTAAATTTTTGAAAAGAAAAGAATAAAGTTACCTTTTTTTAAAAAATGGTAATTTCTTTTTGAAAATGTAACAAATGTTTTTTTTTCTCTTCTAAATATATTCACAAATATATTACAAACCTGTTTTAATAATTGAAAAAATTCCAAAAATTTTTTTATTATGGTGTACATTACCGTTTCTGTGAAATTCTTGCCTAAGCCACTTTCCGATTTTTGGCCATTTTACATAAAAACTACAAATGTTTTACATCTAACTTTTTTTTTCACTACATACCTAAAATCTATGCACCTTTCTGAATATAATGACTTATAGAAGTTCTGTATAAAATATATTTTACTATTTTTAATATTTTTTTGAAAAAATAAAGTGAAAATTCAGTTTTTACGTAAAATATTTTTAAAAATATAACATTTTTTTTTTTTTTTCCCCCTAAATATATTCACAAATAGTACACAAAACTTTTGTATATCTTAGAAAAAGGTGGTAAGCTTTTGATTTTGGATGAATCAGCTTTTTCTTGAAAAATGATAACGTCGTTTTTGACATGTAACATACTTACTCCAAAACCGTTACAAAAATTTATTATTTTTTTACATAGATAAATTCTATGCATCTTTCTGAGAAAAATGATGTCTTATAAGTTAGGTTTTGTGTAAAATTAATATTTTTTATTAATTTGTTAAGAAAATAAAACCTTTAACATTGAACAGTTGGAGGGTTAATGAGTAATATTCTTATCAATTGTGACATTGTGGCGATATGCTTATGTGTTATTTGACTCGACAACTGTTAGCTCACAGCAAGAAAAGGACAGTCGAATTATCTAGTGGATTCCAGCCGTTACACTGCAAGATGCTCTCCAAAAGGTATGTCACATTAGCCATAAATGTCACAATCTTTTATTTCTTTGTTGTAACATTTGTTTTTAAGATTCACTGTTTGTTAATTACCATTAAAATTAACTGGTCCTCTAAATTTCATAAGGTTCCAATTCCTAACGCCACATTTAACAACTTTCCTGTTTCTCCTATAATAATTTTAAATTTTCACAGCTAAAAACTAGTTTCTGTGGCTAAATTTTATATATACATATATTTAAAAAAACTTGAAATATGATTATTTTAACTTTTACCAAACTACATTAACAGATTATTTAACTTACTTTATAAAATGCTTTGGCATTGCTCACAAGAAGTTCAATATCAGTTTGCAGTTCATCCAAATCCTCATACTCATCTGTCTTCACTTTCTGCTGAACTTTCAATAAATCTATAGGGTTAGTCACAACCTATACAAATAAACAAAAACTATTTTCAATCAAATCAATTGTCATTACACGGACCGGTAAAATAAAAACATGGAGTAGTACTCCTGGAATAGACAGACTATACTAGCCAAGTCTAAGACAGGATGAATGGTAGAGCAAAAAAACAATGGATGGCGGCTCTTGCAGATATTAATTGGTGGTTGAGTGTAAAAAAATTACAGTCTGCCCACAAAAAATGGAGACAGAACTTTGTTAGCAAGATCAATTATGGACATTACTGTAAATATAATACATTCACAGGTACAGGAAAGACTTTGAAATACTTTCATATAAATTTTGACTATAATATATGAATGTATATATTAATAATAAAATACAATATTATATAATAATAATAAAACTGTAAAATGAAAAATTATAAAAATTATTATAGACTGATTATTGTAGCTCATACATCACTGAAGATGGTGTCAATGTCATTGAAATATGTTTGATTTATTAAACGAAATTGTGTCCAAATTTTAATTTAATTTGGTTCACTAAAGTCAAATATTTTTTTAAAAAATTAATAATTTTGATTTAATTGTTACATCTATTGAAATATTAAAATTTTGTCATTATATATAGCCAACAGAGGAAAAGTATTGTTAGAAAAAAAACATATGATGAAATGTAGGTGGATTTTGTAAAAATGTTTGATTTAATAAACATATTTGTAAGAAATTATGTTCGTTTTAGTTTTATTTTAAAACATCCCAAGCTCGATATTTATATTCTAAGGAAACAATTTTTTTTGCTTAATGAAAATTTATTCAAAATATGTTAAAACAATTAATTGTAAGGAATCAACTACTTTTTATTGCAAGGATTTTATCATCCAAGTAAAAAAAAAAAAAAAAAAAAAAAAAAAAAAAAAAAAAAAAAAAAAAAAAATCATTGCAATCTTTGGCACATACAAAATATTCATAAAATATTTTGATAACATTACTTCAACTGGTGCAATTTTCGATGAGTTTGCTTTTTCCTAATCAATTTTCTTTCATACAAAAAAATCGCCACTAACTTTATACAATAATAAGTTATATAGATTATTTACCTCATAGTAGCCAGGTTCCTGACGACGCTTTGGAACTCTTATAAAAGCATCACACAACAAGGACCCATCGTCTTTTTTGTGGTTCCTGATGATGTCGTAAAGTTGTTGAACTAATTCCATCTGAAAAGGAAATAAACAATGCATAAACTTTTTCACAGAATGAACCACAAATAAATATCTACCAAAGTTGGAGGTTTGGAGTATGGAGGTTTTTCATCACAAAACTAATACTCTAATGATAAAATTTTGTTTAAAAGTAGTTTAAAAGATCTAAACAAAACCTGTGGTAAATTTCTACCAAAAAATATTGAGGAAAGAGTTTTCAATCAAATTAAATATGGATGCAGTCCTAAAAGTTGACATATCTCATAATATAAAATTTGATCAAATTATTTTCAATTTCAAAATAAGTATTTTGCGTAAGTTAATAGGTTGGCAATGGAGTCTCTATTCATGGAAAAATTTGAATAACAGTTAAACCCGTTTAAGGCTAACACAAATATCACCTAAACTTGTAATAGGCTACATAAGTCTAAACATGTATTAGTTTAGACTTAAATATGTAGACAATATTTTACATTTATTAAAATGGTGTTTATAAACTGGCATGAAATATCTGTAAAGCAGCTTATGTAGGCAATAAACAGGACGTAATTAGAATTGTAAAAGAACAGGAAAGGTGGTCAATTTATATTGAATCTAACTTTTCTAATCATTTAAAAATTATGGTGTAAGATTTTTATTCTAATGTAAATTTTATGATTCTCCATGTCAATGCTAAAAGTATGAAATAAAATTTTCTAAACATTTTAGAAATTAAGAAACTGATTTATAAAAATACTAGTTTAATTTGGAAAGATCAGGTAGAAATTTTCACAAAATTACCACTCCTTCAACCTTCGTCTAGGCCTATGTGACTACAATTTTCACCGCATCCCTCCCCAACCTTCTATCAGAGGTTTATTTTGAATACTAAGTAATGGTGTATTGTACTAAATTTGTATAAATCGTTTACTTATTATTATTTGCCTTAGTCTGTATTAAGCTGCCTCATAAATACTATAACCTCCCCAACCTTTCCATCTGAGATTTATTTTGAATGGCAAGTAACGGTGTATTGTACTAAATACGGATAAATTGTTTGCTTTTTAATATTTGCCTTAGTGTGTATAAACCTCTCTCATAAATCCTGTAATGACAAAACCATGTCAGCAAGATTCAATAAAATTGTGGAATTCACCAATATTGTGTTTGTGTTTAATTTTACTTCTTAATATTTGCTCAATTTTTCTATTCTGACTAATAAATTTTGAACTGACATTGTTGGAAAGATTACAATCTAGCACATTAGAGGCTAGATTTTAACAAAAAGTAATCAAATTAATAAAGCTGATTTAGAAAATTAGAGAAAATTGTCATTTTGAAATTTGGTCTTGACTGCTACTCCTAAATTTTGAGTTATAAAAAAATGTCGAGATGTGCCTAGTATATGAGGCTGACGGTGAGTTATTGTAGCATATACTTTTATGGGGCACTGGTCCAAACCCAACGAGAAACTTGCTGAAAGAACTATTACAAAATAGGAGCTATTAAAACTACTCTCAAAAAACAGCTTTAGATAGTGGCAGTTGTCAGTATATTATGGAACTAGGCTGTTAGCTATACTTTATGAAGATTCATCAAAAACCGAATGTATAATATTATATAAATTATAAGTCAGTTTTCAAATTCACAAATATAATCTTTATTTATATAAATTTCTTTATAAATGTATTTTAAAAATTTATTTTATTTTAATATTTATTATTCGCCATCAAATTTAATTCTAACTCTCAGGGTTCTTCACGTTGGGCTATCCGTTTGCTTGGTTATCTTAATTTATAAAATATATGCATGAATTAATATAAATACTAAAATTATTATCTAATATAGGTCTACATTGTGAAGTTTTAAATTTTTAAACTGTTATATAGAAATTAACTTTAGTTCAAATCTTGAAGTTAAATTTTATAGCAAAAGAGTTCATAAATTAATTTCACCAATGACAATTGTTCTATTATGTTGAATTTAAGTAAATTTACAAATGGATCTCGAACTTTTTTCATTACATAAATGATATATATATAGACTTTTCTAGCAATTATTTATTTAAAGAGATTTCTTTGAAATAGTTACATTACTTTTCTTGATAGATCTTCCATCTACATTAGTTCAATACATTTTTAAATTATTGAGACATCATTTTTCTCAGAAAGATGCATAGAATTTATCTATGTAATAAAAAAAATGTTCATACGGTTTTGGAGTAAGTATGTTAGGTATCAAAAATTAAGTTAAAATTTTTCAGAAAAACCTAAATCGTCCAAAATAAATTTCTTATCACTTTTTTTCAAGATATACAAAAGTTTTGAAATGTAATTGTAAAGCGTAAGAAAATCAACATTTTAATGTTGAAATTAAAGCAGTTCCAGAGTTAATTAAGAACTTTGTTTATAATTTTGAAAGTGTTATATATATATATATATATATATATATATATATATATATATATATATTTTTTTTAGTTATTTAAATGATCGTTTTATTGTTTACCAGTGTGTCTACCTAATATTTATTATTGGTTTTCGTGTTTTGGTGTTATGAATTAATTTATTAGTTTAATTGACAATTTCTATGTTTTTTAGGT
Source organism: Aphrophora alni (assembly GCA_963513935.1). Classification (NCBI taxonomy): domain Eukaryota; kingdom Metazoa; phylum Arthropoda; class Insecta; order Hemiptera; family Aphrophoridae; genus Aphrophora; species Aphrophora alni. Next base: position 129,788,573 of record OY740765.1, on the reverse strand, counting down.
TAGGTCTACAATTTCTGTACTTGTTATTCTGATTAGTTTTTTAACTAAGCAAGTCTATCCCTCTTCCTTTAATATTTATTATATTTGTGAATATAATAAATAATTTGACAATAATAGATAGCAAAACAATATATTATGGTAAAAAAAAAATTTTTTTTTTTAATAAATAAATAAAAAAAAAATTTTTAAATTAAATATACTGGGTCTTGTAATATCGTTACAGTATTTACAATTGAATTTCTTATGCAGAATTTCATTGTGAAACATTTTTATATAAAATATTTTTGTCTATAAATGTGTGCATTTTAATTTAATAAACATTATTTTTCTTCCAAAATTTAAAAGCAACTATTGAAACAAGTATTTTTGACCTTTCATTTTAAAGATCTCTAAGCTGTAGGGTCGGGGGAAATATATAGTAAATCAAGTAAGGAAGTAAGGAGTGGGAATAAAATCTAATACGTAGGAATAATAATAAAGCATTTATCGAAAGCAGTAATTTTGAACACAAAATATCAAACTCAATAAGAAAGACTGAAAACCAGTAGAAGAACATTCTCTCAGTTTCAAGGAAAACAAATTACAGGGAAGATGATAAACATATTTTAATATACCAAAATTAAATTTTCACTATTCCGTGGACTATCACAATGGCATTTAAGATGATAAATCTTTAAATGAAAATTATATTTAGCAAGATGAGACTCCATTTCAAGTAGATTCAAATCTTGTAATCAAACCAAATCTCAAAAAACCACATACACCATTCTACTCAAACCAAATTTACAAAAAATGTGTACGTCATCCTCCAAAAAAGACCAATAGCAGTATTTTTTTAAAGGATATTGTTTTCTTTAAAACCAGCAGATTTTTTTCTTGATGTCTATATTAAAGAGACAGGCAGGCAGGCTTGGTGTATCCATGTAGCCCTTATACAAATTCACTGTCTTGGTTTTTTTTTTTTTTTTTAACTTTTTACTGGCTCAATTTTCACTACTGTGTGTGTTAATTCCTATTTGTTTATAACTTTTATGTTTTTATAAGTTTTGTTATTTACATAAAGTAGGATCCTTATCCATGATTTAAAGACTATTATGGATTTAGGGAATGAGGTATTTGGTAATTGGATTTTTCTTCTCACCAGAGGTCCATCTGGTATTCCTAATCCGAAAAGGCTTTGGACCATGGAGTAAATATAAGCACCTCAAGCCAGGTTAATACATATATGTTTGTTGTTTTGTTTAAAAACTTTACCTTTTTATTATATATTTATTCATGATTTAAATTGAGACTTTTGTTGCTTTAATCATATTAATTATTTCTAAAATTATACTAAGATTATTTTGTTTAAGTATTTCTTTTAGGAGAAAAGGCGATTTCCAATTTTCTTCCCTTAATTTATTATATAATTTGTTTCTTGATATTCCATAGTTAGGGCAATCAAAAATTATGTGTTGAACTGTTTCCATTTCGTTTTTAGTGCACCTTAGGCATTTTGGGCTAAAAAACTTTTTAATCCTATATAATGTACTGTTTGGATTTGCGTGTCTAAATCTTAATTTACAAATAATCATTATTATTTCTGATCTTTTGAATTTAGAGTTTTTGAATCAGGGCGTATTGTTGTAATTATTATTTATAATATGTCTATACCATGTTCCTTTAATTGTTTCTTTAAGAGTATTGTAAAAATAATATTGTATGTTTGTTTTTTGATTTTTTTTTTAAATCAGTTGTACAATTCCCTAATGGAATTATATAATTCTGCCATATATTAATATTATTTGTGGCTTCTCGAGCTAACTTATCAACATATTCGTTATCTCTAACACCTATATGTCTTAGGACCCATTGTATAACTATATTTTTGTTGTTTGTTGTTACCTCTGTTATTATATTCTCCATTAATTCTTTACATTTTCCTTTTAAGGTACACTCTTTAATTTCTATTATTGTGGCTTGCAAGTCTGAACATATAATAAATTTGTTATATGAAAGGTGTTTAAGTAATTGTATAATAGCGTACATCTCTGCTGTATAGCTAGATGTTATAGAGCTAAGTTTATACTTTTTCTCCAAATTTATTGAGGGGATATAGACGGCAGTGCCTACTCCTGACATGCTCTTCGAACCATCTGTATATATTTTAATACGGTCTTTATAGGTTATGTTTATAATATTCTTATACCTTTGTTGTAATTATATTATACTTGGTTTTTTTGGTTTTTTTTGTAGTACCTATCCGTACGTCTATGTTAGGGTTGCAGGTGAGGTTTATTGTTGATAATAAAACAGGTTTCTCTAAAAAGACTTTTACGAATGAATTTATTAAATTATCTGTATTCTTTATGTTTAGTTTTTTCCATACCTGTATTAAAGGCATTAATGTAAATTGGTTTTTTTTTTTTTATCCCAATACCTGTGATTTGAAATCAAGGTTGATCTAGGAGCTTTGGGTGACATGTATGGTTTTGGTTTATTGCAATTTTATATATGATTTTATCTGTCAAAAAGAATCTTCTAGGGTAGTGGTATTATTCCTGTCTCTGATTGAAGTGTCAGTAAAGGAGTTGTTTTCAAGGCCCCCAGAGTAATTCTAATTGCTTGGTTTTGTATTACTTCCAATTGGTTTAGTCGATTATTGGCAATATGTGCATAAAGAAAACTTCAAAAATCTAATGTGGCTATTTAAGACCTTTATAAATATTGAATAGCAGTTCTGGATGAGCCTCTTTTGTACTACATGCCAATGACTTCATTATGTTTATATCTTTGTGGCATTGTATGCTTACTTTTTCTAATTGTTTGGTGAAATTATTTTTTTTTTTTGTTTATTATTTCATTAAACAAAAAACTAAATGGAGTATATTGTACTCCTAGGATTTTGTGTGAAGTTACTATGGGGATCTCTTCCTCACACAAGGTAAGTATTTCATAATTCATTGGTTTTCTTTTTCTGGAGAAGGTCAATGCAATGCAATTGCCATTGCCATTGCCATTGCCATTGCCATTGCTTTGCTTTGCTTTGCTTTGCTGTGCTGTGCTGTGCTGTGCGTGCGTGTGTGCGTGCGTGCGTGTAAATGGGACCTGTATTATATAGTTAAATCTAATATGGCCTAAACTTGGTAATTATTATGAGAAGTTTACAAAAATGTATTACTTCTTCTAAATTAATTTATTCATTATTACTATTATTTTTGAGTGTATTTTGGTTGTATGAGTTCCCTATACAAAGTGTACATTTAATAGCACAAATCCAAAACGTAAATGACACATTTTTGTAGTTATGTTTGCTAAGTAATGAATATGAAATATCCAAATAAACAAAACATATTAAACAACTAACTCAACACTGCATCTTAATATCCATAGTGGGTCAGGAATTTGTTACAAAGTTTCACTTTATATATTTTAGAGACTTACTTACAGGATCAAATTTCTTCCTCTTACGAGCTGGTTCTGCAGTCTGAGAATCTGATTCCTCTTCATCTACTTTACTACTCGCCACAGAGGAAGTCCTGCGACGTTTCAGTGGCGGTCGCCCTAAAACAAAAGTTCATTTAAATCACCACAAATAAGCAATACAGTAAACACTACCAATTCAAATTAATTGAACTCGGAACCGGTTCAGATCACCAAATATTTGGATTATACAAAATCACTGAATGAATGTAGCAACACACCATAAGAGAATTTACAAGTATTCTTGTAATTTTTAAAAACCTGTTCACAAGTTGTAAGGTTTTTTTTATGATTTTTGGAATTGTTGTTATCAAGTTATTTGGGATCAGAACAGTGCTATATTTAGGAGTAAGCACCTTTCATGATCCGGAATTTCTCTTAACCCAAAGCGTCTTTTCTCAGTCTAGTTCGCAAAGCAATAGTCGCAAAGCAAAGCAGTCTAGTTCGCAATCATAAGAACTCGTTAGATCATTTTTTTATTTTACGGGATTTGATACCCTTGAAATGAATTTACTGCTCCTAATTTGGAGGCTTCACCAGACCCTTTAGTGTCAATCTTTGCTTGGCATGAGGGATGACTCCAAAAGAAACCTGGTTAGAAATAATACACCAAGTTACTAGAACAATCTATTAATTATATCATTAAGAGTCTAAGACCAATGTATCAATTACAACCTCTCCATAAACTATTCCATGTACTACTTGAATTTTACATGTACAACATAATAAACTAAAATCATTCATTCATGATACTTTCTACTTAACTTAAACAAAATTACTTATACGAACATTCTATATTAGTTCAATTTAAATAATAAAATTTGTTAAATCTATTTACAATATCTGCTATATGATATATTTTGTAACCCTCGAGATCTGTCTTACAAGTGTTTACATTAGAAACTACTTACATTTTCTGACATTCCCTTCTCATACTAACTGGACACTTAAACTGACCTTTTATTTTAATTTCCTTTACTTAACAAATCACACTAAACACTTCATTTATTTTGATTGCTCACTCGTTCACATTTGTTACAACTCCTATTTATCGCACCACAAATCTTCCTCAGTTTTAATCTGAGAATCATGTTAAAAAATTCATAGCTCTAGGCTTCTTGGATCCAGAGATTTCGTGATCAGTCAGTGGGTTTTGACTTATATATAGATACAGAGAGAGTATTGGGTATGTTTGTATTCTTATAGATAAGTTACCTTGTTATAATATTAAGTATAGTGTGTTGCGTCAGAAATTTCGACTGATCTTCAGTTTTAATGGCTTCAAGAAACCAAAAAAATGATCTTTAACATGCCATCTGTCCATTGTCTTTGTAGTCTGTATGTAAGATCTATGTCGGTGAAAAATTAGGATAGCAACATGACGTAAGGGCCTATAGTGTGTGCATGTAGAATTTTATTATAATTGCCACCATTTTAAATAGTTTATGTTCATATCTCATGTGTTATTTAACTTACTAAATCAGATAAAAATATTTATTCAATTTCGCATGTAGTAGTACCAACCCCACTTTTATATGATGTCAAATAGTGAAGTTACTGTCAAAAATCAGTAAAGTGGTTATGAACAAAATAAAGTGACCATCACTTGCTACAATATTTTACAAGTTAAGCATCACCGAAAATTAGCGAGACCATTTTCGAAAAATAATTCTATTTCAGGCTTATAGAGTTTTTAAACTGTGTGAGAATATGTTGTCATAAAAATTACTAGGTAAATGTTTACTTAAAGGTAACTTGTAATTTTCAGAGATTTTTATTGTATACTACATACCTTACATCTTAAGAATAAATAATGTTTTCCTTGCACAGATCACTATTTTTCACTGAAAAATCACAATCTACAAATTATCAAATTCACGGGTATATAGGTTACACATAATGGCAAGACATAATAGTAATGAGAATACTATTTCATATCACAACAGGTTTTTCCAGGTGCCTTTCCTATGTTTATTAAAGATAATAACTTGCTTACTTTGCGATATAATTATATATATCTCCACAGGTTTGGCAAGGTAGCTATATATATATATAAATTTCTGACAATTACTCAACTTACCCTATACTTAATGTTTAACAAGATAACTTATCTATGAGAATACAAACATACCCAATACTCTCTCTGTATCTATAATATATAAAAGTCAAAACTCACTGACTGATCACGGAATCTCTGGATCCAAGAGGCCTAGAGCTATGAATTTTTTTAAATATGTTTAGCAAACATGAAAATATTTAAAATTGTTAATAATTTAATCGAAATAATATATAAACCATAATACAAATGCTGCTAGTTGTGAAATATTTATTTATACATTTTTAAAAACACTATACCTACGGTGACGATATATCGTCACCTGGGGTTTCTCGCACAATCTATGGTGACGATATATCGTTACCCTGGGGTTTTTCGCATAATTCATTGGTGACGATATATCGTCACCTGGGGTTCAAAGGGTTAACATGGTTTGTGGTAGGTCTGTAGACGCGAACTAAGAAAGAGTTTTGACAATAATTGTCCACTCCAATAGTGTTTTTTACCTCTAAAGCAAATATCATATTATGTTTGTTATGTATGCATTGATTTTAATAAAAGTTGCATTGTTGCTGTATTTGAGTATAATCTATTTCCATAGTAACAACATTAAATTTGTGCTAAAAATTTTTTTCTTTATTAAACTATCTCAACTTTCTCCTGGTAAATCTGTGACCATCAACTAGTTTGTGATAAGAAAAGCCGTTCTATCAGTATCCCGACTTCAGTCATAAGTAATTCAACGTAATGATTCAATCAAAACTTGTATTCTGCTTTGCGGACAGAACAATGCCACTTTGCATGTAACTCTCTGGTATTTGTCTAATGTCTTATTTTTTAATATTGACAATAGGCTAGATTTCTTTATAAACTTTCAAACTCGCATTTATATAAAATCCGAATTGTATTAAGCCCCCCCCCCCTCCACCATTCAAACTGCCATTTTATCAATATAGTAGAGAACATTCACTCGGGTCAGGAATTCTATTAGACTTGTAGTTATGTTTAAATAGAGCTTCCTTTTTTTTCCATGTCTGAAATTCAGGTTAAGTTAACTTTATAAAGCATGTGTACCCACAATCTGTGGTAGCAATCCTTGATCAAGGCCCTGACGCCTCAGCCTCTTAATCACTAAGACACTTCACTATAGTCAGTCTTTTAACAACACTTAAGTGGTTGTGTCTACAAACTTACAACCCACATGTTTTCATGCAACAGGTTAGTTTAGGCTAAATTACGTTTGCTTATGTATTAAAAAATAAAAACATAACACAGGTTAACTAATACAAGTAGTAATTTTTGCACATTCTTTAATGCCTAATTTGATCAAATTGTAAGACAAGTTAAAAGTAAAAACTGAAGCAGTTATTTAAAATATTTTTAACCAAAAGACATTCTGTAGTAAAATCCAAAAAAATATTTTGTCTTAAACCTATCAAAATCATAAACTGTTACACATTATAAAAAATTATTAAAAAAGTCAAAAACACAATAATATTAATACAATATACTAATAATAGTAATAAAATAATATAATAATTTAATCAAATTTACTGCAATACAATGTTTTTAATTGAATAAGGTTAGTAATTGGTAAATGTTTACTTAAAGGTAACTTGTAATTTTCCAAGTTTTTTTTTAACCCAACTACTATATTATAACCTTAAAAAAAAAAGAAGTTTTTTCTGTCTACTACATAACCTGAATTCTTAAGAATAAGTAATGTTTTCCTTGCGCAGATAACTTTTTTTTCACTGACAAATGACAATCTAAAAACTATTAAATCTAGGTATATAAACCATCTAGCCAAACCTTTCTTAGGTTTATTGAAGTTAATAATTTTTAATTAGGCCTAGATTATTAATATGGAGAATTCACAGCATATCACATGATCTGTGATCACGGATATATAGATTGAAATATCTTTAGTACCTTATGAGACGTAAATGTGAACATTTGCCATTATGTCTAACCTATAAATGCTTGATTTGATAGTTTTTTTATTGTTATTTGTCAGTCCTACAATTTGAACAAATTAGGCATTAAAGAATGTGCAAAATTTACTACTTTCATTAGCTAACCTGTGTTATGTTTTTATTTTTATTACATAACCAAATGTAATTTAGCCTAACCTAACCTGTCACATGAAAACATATGTGTTGGAAGTCTGTAGACAACACCACTTAAGTGTTGTTAAAAGACCGACTATACCTAAGTGTTTTAGTGGTTAAGAGGCTTAAAGCATCAGGCCCTTGATCAAGGATTGGTACCGAAGATTGTGGGTACCCATGTTTTAAAAAGTTAAAATAACCTGAATTTCAGACATGAAAAAAGAAAGAAGCTCTATTTAAACAAAACAGCGAGTCTAATAGAATCCCTGACCAGAGTGAATGTTCTCTACTATAGGGATAAAATGGCAGTTTGAATGGTGGGGGGGGGGGCTTAATACAATTTGGATTTTATATAAATGCGAGTTTGAAAGTTTATAAAGAAATCTAGCATACTGTGTCAATATTAAAAAAATAAGACATTAGACAAATACCAGAGAGTTACATGCAAAGCGGCATTGTTCTGTCCGCAAAGCAGAATACAGGTTTTGATTGAATCATTATGTTGAATTAATAATGGACTGAAGCAAGATACTGATAGAACGGCTTTTTTTATTACAAACTAGTAGATAGCCACAGTTTTACCTGGAGATAGTTGAGATATTTTGATAAAGAATTTTTTTTTTTTTTTTAGCACAACCCTAATAGAAATAAATTATGCCCAAATACAAATAAATGGCGGCAATTATAATAAAATTCTACATGTGCACACTGTAGTCCCTTATGTCATGTTGCTATCTTAATTTTTTCAGCGACATAGAGCTTACATACAGCAACAAAACAACTTCGATCAAAATCAACCCATAAATAACAAAGATAATACTTGTTTTAGGGGTAAAAAACACCCTTGGAGTGGAACATTTTTAACCCTTAGTACGCGTCTACAGACCTACCCCAAACCATGTTAAATAATTCATAGCTCTAGGCTTCTTGGATACAGAGATTTCGTGATCAGTTAATGGGTTTTGACTTATATATAGATACAGAGAGAGTATTGGGTATGTTTGTATTCTCATAGATAAATTACCTTGTTATAATATTAAGTATAGGGTGTTGCGTCAGAAATTTCGACTGATCTTCAGTTTTAATGGCTTCAAGAAACCAAAAAAATGATCTTTAACATGCCATCTGTCCATTGTCTTTGTAGTCTGTATGTAAGCTCTATGTCGGTGAAAAATTAAAATAGCAACATGACGTAAGGGCCTATAGTGTGTGCATGTAGAATTTTATTATAATTGCCACCATTTTAAATAGTTTATGTTCATATCTCATGTGTTATTTAACTTACTAAATCAGATAAAATATTTATTCAATTTCTCATGTAGTAGTACCAACCCCACTTTTATATGATGTCAAATAGTGAAGTTACTGTCAAAAATCAGTAAAGTGGTTATGAACAAAATAAAGTGACCATCACTTGCTACAATATTTTACAAGTTAAGCATCACCGGAAATTAGCGAGACCATTTTCTAAAAATAATTCTATTTCAGGCTTATAGAGTTTTTAAACTGTGTGAGAATATGTTGTCATAAAAATTACTAGGTAAATGTTTACTTAAAGGTAACTTGTAATTTTCAGAGATTTTTATTGTATACTACATACCTTACATCTTAAGAATAAATAATGTTTTCCTTGCACAGATCACTATTTTTCACTGAAAAATCACAATCTACAAATTATCAAATTCACGGGTTTATAGGTTACACATAATGGCAAGACATAATAGTAATGAGAATACTATTTCATATCACAACAGGTTTTTCCAGGTGCCTTTCCTATGTTTATTAAAGATAATAACTTGCTTACTTTGCGATATAATTATATATCTCCACAGGTTTGGCAAGGTAGCTATATATATATATATATATATATATATATATATATATATATATATATATATAAATTTCTGACAATTACTCAACTTACCCTATACTTAATGTTTAACAAGATAACTTATCTATGAGAATACAAACATACCCAATACTCTCTCTGTATCTATAATATATAAAAGTCAAAACTCACTGACTGATCACGGAATCTCTGGATCCAAGAGGCCTAGAGCTATGAATTTTTTTAAATATGTTTAGCAAACATGAAAATATTTAAAATTGTTAATAATTTAATCGAAATAATATATAAACCATAATACAAATGCTGCTAGTTGTGAAATATTTATTTATACATTTTTAAAAACACTATACCTACGGTGACGATATATCGTCACCTGGGGTTTCTCGCACAATCTATGATGACGATATATTTTTATGGTAATATATAAATTTCTGACGCAACACCCTATACTTAATATTATAACAAGGTAATTTATCTATGAGAATACAAACATACCCAATACTCTCTCTGTATCTATATATAAGTCAAAACCCATTAACTGATCACGAAATGTCTGTATCCAAGAAGCCTAGAGCTATGAATTATTTAACATGGTTTGGGGTAGGTCTGTAGACGCGTACTAAGGGTTAAAAATGTTCCACTCCAAGGGTGTTTTTTACCCCTAAAACAAGTATAATCTTTGTTATTTATGGGTTGATTTTGATCGAAGTTGTTTTGTTGCTGTATGTAAGCTCTATGTCGCTGAAAAAATTAAGATAGCAACATGACATAAGGGACTACAGTGTGCACATGTAGAATTTTATTATAATTGCCGCCATTTATTTGTATTTGGGCATAATTTATTTCTATTAGGGTTGTGCTAAAAAAAAATAAAATTCTTTATCAAAATATCTCAACTATCTCCAGGTAAAACTGTGGCTATCTACTAGTTTGTAATAAAAAAAGCCGTTCTATCAGTATCTTGCTTCAGTCCATTAATAATTCAACATAATGATTCAATCAAAACCTGTATTCTGCTTTGCGGACAGAACAATGCCGCTTTGCATGTAACTCTCTGGTATTTGTCTAATGTCTTATTTTTTTAATATTGACACAGTATGCTAGATTTCTTTATAAACTTTCAAACTCGCATTTATATAAAATCCAAATTGTATTAAGCCCCCCCCCCCACCATTCAAACTGCCATTTTATCCCTATAGTAGAGAACATTCACTCTGGTCAGGGATTCTATTAGACTCGCTGTTTTGTTTAAATAGAGCTTCTTTCTTTTTTCATGTCTGAAATTCAGGTTATTTTAACTTTTTAAAACATGGGTACCCACAATCTTCGGTACCAATCCTTGATCAAGGGCCTGATGCTTTAAGCCTCTTAACCACTAAAACACTTAGGTATAGTCGGTCTTTTAACAACACTTAAGTGGTGTTGTCTACAGACTTCCAACACATATGTTTTCATGTGACAGGTTAGGTTAGGCTAAATTACATTTGGTTATGTAATAAAAATAAAAACATAACACAGGTTAGCTAATGAAAGTAGTAAATTTTGCACATTCTTTAATGCCTAATTTGTTCAAATTGTAGGACTGACAAATAACAATAAAAAAACTATCAAATCAAGCATTTATAGGTTAGACATAATGGCAAATGTTCACATTTACGTCTCATAAGGTACTAAAGATATTTCAATCTATATATCCGTGATCACAGATCATGTGATATGCTGTGAATTCTCCATATTAATAATCTAGGCCTAATTAAAAATATTAACTTCAATAAACCTAAGAAAGGTTTGGCTAGATGGTTTATATACCTAGATTTAATAGTTTTTAGATTGTCATTTGTCAGTGAAAAAAAAGTTATCTGCGCAAGGAAAACATTACTTATTCTTAAGAATTCAGGTTATGTAGTAGACAGAAAAAACTTCTTTTTTTTTTAAGGTTATAATATAGTAGTTGGGTTAAAAAAAAACTTGGAAAATTACAAGTTACCTTTAAGTAAACATTTACCAATTACTAACCTTATTCAATTAAAAACATTGTATTGCAGTAAATTTGATTAAATTATTATATTATTTTATTACTATTATTAGTATATTGTATTAATATTATTGTGTTTTTGACTTTTTTAATAATTTTTTATAATGTGTAACAGTTTATGATTTTGATAGGTTTAAGACAAAATATTTTTTTGGATTTTACTACAGAATGTCTTTTGGTTAAAAATATTTTAAATAACTGCTTCAGTTTTTACTTTTAACTTGTCTTACAATTTGATCAAATTAGGCATTAAAGAATGTGCAAAAATTACTACTTGTATTAGTTAACCTGTGTTATGTTTTTATTTTTTAATACATAAGCAAACGTAATTTAGCCTAAACTAACCTGTTGCATGAAAACATGTGGGTTGTAAGTTTGTAGACACAACCACTTAAGTGTTGTTAAAAGACTGACTATAGTGAAGTGTCTTAGTGATTAAGAGGCTGAGGCGTCAGGGCCTTGATCAAGGATTGCTACCACAGATTGTGGGTACACATGCTTTATAAAGTTAACTTAACCTGAATTTCAGACATGGAAAAAAAAGGAAGCTCTATTTAAACATAACTACAAGTCTAATAGAATTCCTGACCCGAGTGAATGTTCTCTACTATATTGATAAAATGGCAGTTTGAATGGTGGAGGGGGGGGGGCTTAATACAATTCGGATTTTATATAAATGCGAGTTTGAAAGTTTATAAAGAAATCTAGCCTATTGTCAATATTAAAAAATAAGACATTAGACAAATACCAGAGAGTTACATGCAAAGTGGCATTGTTCTGTCCGCAAAGCAGAATACAAGTTTTGATTGAATCATTACGTTGAATTACTTATGACTGAAGTCGGGATACTGATAGAACGGCTTTTCTTATCACAAACTAGTTGATGGTCACAGATTTACCAGGAGAAAGTTGAGATAGTTTAATAAAGAAAAAAATTTTTAGCACAAATTTAATGTTGTTACTATGGAAATAGATTATACTCAAATACAGCAACAATGCAACTTTTATTAAAATCAATGCATACATAACAAACATAATATGATATTTGCTTTAGAGGTAAAAAACACTATTGGAGTGGACAATTATTGTCAAAACTCTTTCTTAGTTCGCGTCTACAGACCTACCACAAACCATGTTAACCCTTTGAACCCCAGGTGACGATATATCGTCACCAATGAATTATGCGAAAAACCCCAGGGTAACGATATATCGTCACCATAGATTGTGCGAGAAACCCCAGGTGACGATATATCGTCACCGTAGGTATAGTGTTTTTAAAAATGTATAAATAAATATTTCACAACTAGCAGCATTTGTATTATGGTTTATATATTATTTCGATTAAATTATTAACAGTTTTAAATATTTTCATGTTTGCTAAACATATTTAAAAAAATTCATAGCTCTAGGCCTAGGTAGAATTTTATTATAATTGCCACCATTTTAAATAGTTTATGTTCATATCTCATGTGTTATTTAACTTACTAGATCAGATAAAAATATGTATTCAATTTCACATGTAGTGGTACCAACCCTACTTTTCTATGATGTAAAATAGTAAAGTTATTGTCAAAAATGTAATTTCAACATCTGACCTCCATAGAAAATAATAGTTAACGCCTCACCAACATATTACTGTGATAGCGGCTTGTACTAGTGATGTGGTACTAATTAGTACCACACCTGCTAATTCCAAGCAGCTAACCTACGTTAGCAGTGGTGAAATTTTTCAACTGTATTGACAGCTGATTCAGCTAACATTTAAAAGCAGGAATATGGATTTAACAGGAAGACCTTAATGTGTCTGATACTTATGCATATTTTTTGTGAGAATTGTGTTCTGTGTGTTTGTTATACTGTATATATAACACAAATAAACTGAAGGGGAAAAAAAGAAGAAAAAAACAAACAAACAAAGAAGATATTTTTGGCAATTGCAGCATTAGCTCTTAATCACTAGCTTGTACTTGGTAATAGTGTTATTCATCCTATTATGTTATATAATGCCCATTCCTACCTTGTCTTATATTTCTTGTAAATTGTAACAGCAATACCATACTATTTAGGTTAGATTTAATCCAGGGTTAAAATACTCATTTGTGTATTAAAATAAATATGAAGTTTTATTTTTCACTTTAACTTCTGGCTTCCTGGAATGCCATTTACATGCCCCCTAGCTAAACATTTTGTAATAACATTATAAACTCAATTCACAAAATCCAATAGTAAATTCTCTTTGATAAGGTAAATACAAACACACAAACACAGCTAAAACTCCAACCACGAACCAATGTCAGTCACAGTCATAAGGTAGCTGTATAAATTCCACAACAAACAATGCCATCATGATATTTAAATTTATATTATATTATCACTACATTTCTCTGCTATAGTAGCCAATATTGTCTTTGGTTATTTAAATAAAAATAATTGTTACTACAAAGTTATTATTGATTTTTCTGTAATATTTCTAAAATGAAACTTTCGTCCTTAATTGACTTAAAATGTTTTCCAACAGCTGTTGAACATATGGTTATTGCAAAATTCAAAAATTAACAAGATCAGATGTTTTTTGTTTTGGAGATAACCTAGCAATTTCACACAAATAAAAAGTGATTAACCTTAATTCATTAATTAATAACATGCTATATTTGTATTATTTTGTAATTGTACAGCAGTTAAAGTTATACATTATGATATTTTACTTTAATTGGTACCAATTTTAAGTTGTTGGCCTACAAATTGACAGCTGAACTGATATTATTAACCTATTACATAATCACTGAGAATGTCATTTATCGACAATGACACCAAAGAATGGATTATCACTCATTCAAAATTTCTCTGCCTTAATTATAAATACAAAAATGTTTTTAAATAATAAATATAATATATATTTTTAAATACCTCTAGCTGGTGGAGTACCACTTCCAGACTTTGGAGAAGGTCTCATTGCTCTCTAAAAACAGAAACAAATAGGTAATAAGTCTAGTAATTATGTATTGCACCTAACGGTGCGATTTAGTTCAGAAATTTCTGAAAATCATTTACTACATACCTTATTTTGAAACAATTAGATTATATTTGATGTTGGAAGACACTTTTCAAGCAGAAAACATTAGTTAAGTAGAAAATATGAAATATAAAAGTAAGAACTCGACTTGAAAGTAACAAATCAACTTATGTGTAGGCCCACAGTTTCCACAAGTTACACAATGGGACGACAAACGTGTATTGTATGACGCATACACATTACATGTCATTTGACAGCTTAATATTATTACATAGTATAATTGAAGAATCATGAGAAATAGGTTTGGACAGGTCACTAGGCCTATATCATTTGTGGGGTCCATGCACACTTCATTCCTTTCTAGAGGTTGATATTACTACGCTTCTATGATATAAGATCCATGATGACTAGGTCTCTGAAACCCAGACCTAAATGAAATATAGTTCAAATAAGGTAAATATATATATTTATTTATATATATATATTTAATGGTAAATATCGGTTATACCTCGTCCTATGATTTTTCTATTTAAAATTTAAGAAAACATATAGGCTAGTAGATCATATTATATATCGCTATAAAGATTTCAAGTCCCAAAATGCATAGTTTAATAGAAAATGAGATTTATAAAAGTACGAAATCCAGCTATGTAGGTTAGGAATGCCAACATTAATACTATTAACTACGTTCATTGAATCTATAATCACTTGTTCTCAAATCAGGTAGCTATATATATATACATATAGCAATATATATATTACATATAGCCACCTGACTTGACCTCTCATATGTAATTTACATCTCATTTAGTAACTTACACAACTTAGATGCTACTAATTTGAAGTTGATTACAATACTTTAATATTCCTATTTCCTAATTAAACTCATGCATTTTCTGACATACAAGTGTTTTACGAAATTAAAATTATCTGATTGTTTTTAAATAAGTTAGTCATAACTCATAACACATACACAAACTTCACTAACGTAGCCTAGTCATACATATTAACATTTGCTTTCATTATTAAACTTTAACCTAACAGCTGTGTATTCCCTTGTTTTCTACGTGTTATTTAACAATGAAGAAATGCATTTTGGGACTTTAAATGTTTATTGCTACACATATGATTTGATCCTTTGAATACAAGGTAAATACTTTGTTTTCATAATTTTGTATAAAAAAAATCGAAGGCGGTACAACCGATATTTACCTATATAATAACCTTCCTTCACCTGTAGTTCTTAGGTGTGGTTAGGTAACCCCATCGCCCATATTAAACAAAATAACTAAATTATGTCCAAGATTACAAGAGAACAAAAGTTACTTATTATTTCACTCAAGCACAATAGTTCAACTCTTACAAGGAACGCCTGAATTTAGACTCCTTAAGCATCATGTAGGGCTAGCTATAATTTATATAAACTTATTAAATGAGAGTAATATAATACAGTACCTGTGTTAGAAAGGCAATGGAAAATGCCGAATAATTCAAATCGCTGAGTCTATTAAAACATTTAAAAACTATTATTTACATTATAATAAAAATCAAACAAACTAAAACCCACAGAACTACAACCACGCCAAGGCATGGTGTGGTCGGTCTCGGTGTCGGAGTCGGTGTGGAACTGTGGAGTGTGGATGTTAAGGTGTTGTCAATAGATCGATAGTATCGATTGTAAACAACTGTCGATAACAATCGATAGTTCAGACTCTTTTACTTCTTTCCCACGATCTATTTTTCCAAGTTATCGATAGTTCAGACTCCCTTAATACTTTCTCACGGTCTGTTTTTCCAAGAACTTTTTGTAGCTTCTTTACAGCCAAAGTTCCAAGAATTTATTCAATTGGCTCCAGTTTGTAGAACTAGTTTATAAAATTAATTAACCTCATAAAAACAATAAAATGTCAAGGAAAGGAATAGTGTATATAATACGCTAACGGCCTAAGGATGATAGATGCCTTAGCTAAAACCACCTTGTATAAAATATAAAAATATTTTACTACACTTTAATGTGTCCCAAATATAAGTAGATTTTGACCAATGTTTAAAAAAAATCGAGATTGTACGTTAAGTAGAGTTATTTCCGACATTATGACAATAAAATCCTTCAAGAGATTAATCAATTCCTCAAATTAATACATAGAAATATATGAAAACAATAATAAATAGAAATCTATAAAGACTAACCGAAATAGTAGAGATCAGTTCTAGAAATACAAAATTTACATATTCTGTAATAACATGTATGTAAACCTGGTTTAGGTTCTTCTCTGTGGCCCAACCATTTCATTTCGGTATGCCTGATTTGCCTAATAGGCCCCTGGCATAGAAAAAAAAATCCATACCAACATACTTTAATATCCCTATATTCCCTATCATCAACTTCACGTCCATTGTATTATTCCCATCTAAACTAATAATACAATGCTAGGACAATTAATTGGGTTGTAAAGTATAGGAACAAAATATTATATAATATAATGTAGTAAATAACATCATGTGTTTGGTGTGTAGAAAAATAAATAAATAAAAAAACAGCCACAAGAGATATAATATGAATCATTATGTGTCGTGTAATACATTTATAACAGAGTGGATAAAAAAAATTTATCTTTCTTCATTAAGAAGATAGTGGTCAACGAATAATATTGCACTACATTGGGCCTGCCATAAAGAGGGGGGGGGGGGGAGAAAAAAAAGGAAGAAAAAAAAATATGAAAGAAGTTTGGTTATGTTCTCTTATGTGAAGATTTTGAAAAGTTTTTAGTAAATTACATAATATGAATAATTTGATACAGAAATTAAGTACTAAGAGAGTGCAAAGGTTTTTCAAATATGGAGCACCTTTTCTTATATTAGTGATTGGCGGTTCATTTGGATTAAGAGAATTTGCTAATTTAAGGTAAGAGGCTAAATTTATTTAGAATTTTGTTGTAATTAGGATTGCCATATGTCATACTTCTGAAATATATATATATATATATATATATATTATATCCTCTGAGTTAAATTGGGACATTTTAAAAAGTGAGGATACACTGAGTGATCTGGAGAGTGTATGGAATATCCAGTCAATATAAAGTGTACATAACCCTTGAATTTAGTGGCGAAAAATCATGAAATCATTTGCTATCTATCTCAGTTTGAAAGAATTAGATCATATTTGATGTCGGAAGACACTTTTATACCTCAATCCATTAGTTTAGTAAAAATATAAAAGTAGAAAATTCAGGCAAGGTTATGAATGCTGATGTTAATATAAATAAGTATGTTAGACTATTTACCTTGTTTGTCATTAATCACATGTTTTTTCACAACGATATACATGTTTCAAGTCTTAAAAAACATTAATATACATTAAAACATTATATCTCAAGAAAATCAAAATAAGGTCGTGGGAACACATGTATCAAGTAAGAAATCTACCTACACGTATGTTTTACGCAATGATCAAATTATTGTAACTGACACCCTAGTATTAGAATGTTGTTAGAATCAAAAATAATGAAACAACAGTTATATATACAGTATTATATAGTAATTATATAGATGATCAAATTATTGTAACTGACACCCTAGTATTAGAATGTTGTTAGAATCAAAAATAATGAAACAACAGTTATATATACAGTATTATATAGTAATTATATAGAAACAACATATATATATATATATATAGTTACCTAGCCAGACCTAATAAAGAACAAAGGTCTGGGAAGGTAATTATATATATATATATATATAGGCTATATAATCAAAACTCACTAACTCCAAAAAATAAAAATTTTAGATTTTAGTACCATGTGGTAGTTCATTTAGTTCTGCATCAATGTATAAACAAAGTGAATGTAAAAACTCACTAACACCTATTATAAAAGGCATTTAAAAGTATGGGTCAGAATCAAAACTCACTAGTTCCATAGGATTTAGAGAGTTATGACTGGCACATTCTCAGCCAATAAGGGCTCAGTATCTGTTGCTCATATGCCAATCATAGCGAAGCCGTGAACAGCTGTCTTGTTTTCTGGTTTATGTTTTGTAGCTTCTATTAGATATTAGAGTATTAACTGTGTTCAATGTTTTATGTTGTGCAGCTGTTAAACTTACATTAATTAATTAGTTGTAAGTTAATAATAATCAGAGAATGGAAAAGTTAGTTTCTCTAGTTGAGCCAGGAAGTGGACGGAATATCCAAATGAGTGGAAGAAAACTAAAGCAAAATCGGCAACGTAAGGTGCTTGAATAGGCCTGTACATTGGTTTGTAATCAGAAGTATTTTTAAAAACCACGATGAAGCTTTATTTTATTGATAATACAAAATTTTCAGGCAATATGATACATGGTAGATTTTAAAAATAGTTTGGCTATTATAATTAAGGTTTTTGTAGCCTACTGTCAGAACTGAGGCAGAATAAAGCAGTATTTTAGACTCAAGTTTGAAATGTGTTTTATTCTGTTTTAGGTAGGTACAAGTCAAAGGACCTGCCAACATACCCTACTTGTAATGATAGAGAATGACAGTTCTTATGTCATTCACTGAGTATGGGAGATTTAAAGTACTTTCATGACCGGTTTTATAAAAAGCATGACAGACACTATCAGCAGAGTTTTATTTTGAGATACAGTGAAACTTTTAACATCAAGAGACGAAAACCAATGACACCAGCGAAACAAGCAACAGATGCTTAGTAGAGGCCCCTCTCGGTTGAGAACCACTATATATTTTGTTAAGCACAACGAAAATGAAAAAGTTTCAGTTTGCATGGAATCTTTCATAAGTATTTTGAAGGTGTCCCGTTTCCGAGTAAATAACCTGACCCAAAAAGATTTTAAAATGTTAGGCCTATATTATTTTTATTCCAATTTTGACTGTGAAAAACAAACTAAAACATGTACAATTTATTTCAATACATTTTTGTACCATACATTCAGTTTTCCTTTATATACTTGTGCTAGTTAGGTGAC
Organism: Aphrophora alni; assembly: GCA_963513935.1. NCBI lineage: Eukaryota > Metazoa > Arthropoda > Insecta > Hemiptera > Aphrophoridae > Aphrophora > Aphrophora alni. Next base: position 129,769,079 of record OY740765.1, on the reverse strand, counting down.
TATATATATATATATATATATATATATATATATATATATACTAATTTGTATGACAATGATGGTGAATATATTGAGTTTCTCATTGTTAGATATTTATGTTCATCCGCGCAAATAGGTCTGGTTAGGTAATTATATATATTTAGTGACCTTACCAGACCTTAGTTCCTTAACTAGGTCTGGCTAGGTCATTATATATATAGAGAGACTTGTTGAGACCTAGTTCATATGATTCTGAAATCATACAGCATAGTAATATTTACCTGTTATTAGAAGATAGTTATTGCACATACATCTTACGCCACGCTATTCTATTACCAATACTTGACTTATGAAACCTAGACGCATAGGCTCATTGCGTATTTTGAACATCGATTATAAACCTGTAAATTGTTTATTTTTGACAGAAATATTGGATTTTAGTGTCTTCCAACATCAAATATGAACTAATTCTTTCAAATTAAGGTAGGTAGTAAATGATTTTTTACCACTAAATTCAACCGGCATGTAGGCCTACACTCTATATTTACTGAATGCCCTTAGTCAAGTTGGAGGAGGGGGACTTGAAAAATTACAAAAAAATAATAAGTAAAAGTACAGTTTTTGCCATTCTGTGGTAGTTTCTAAAGCAATTTATAATTTTATAAATTACATTAAATTTTACACCTTACTGTTAAGCATGATAATGTGGCCTCTTGTTGTTTATTACAGACTAATAAAAATTTACTGGACCGGTACTTGTTTACTGTAGTGCCCCAATTTAGATATATACTTTTTTCATTATTTTTTTACTTCATACCTGTTTTCATAAGAATAGTAACATTTTTTTATGATCAAAAATGTTACTTTAAGTAAATTATACGTTAAAAAATTGTATATATATATATAACCACCTTACTTGACCTACATGTAAATAAACCTCCACTTTTGCTGCCGAAGTCTGACATAATTATTACAACAGAATGTCCATAATTTGATTTCAATACCAACACTTAATGTAACACTTGATCTGTAACACTTAATTTTTCTTTTTACATTATTGTGACAAACATAAATGTCTTGAATTTTTAAATCATTGAAATTTCCGAAATTGAACAAATATAATTGACACATGTCACACTCCATTTTGACTGTTCAATGGTTTGAACAACACTAATCCCAACTGAAATTTTGCTCACATGGTATAAAAGCGGTCACCCGTCCAATTAATAACCATGCTCAATGTTGCTTGACTTCGGGATCAATCGAAACATTGTGTTTTTTATGTAAACTTAACCTACAAATACATAATTGAAATATGTCAATTTCGAAATGAAAAATATTTTTGCTCATTAAAAATGTTACTATTTTTTATGAAGACAAAATTAACGGGAAAAAATTATTTAATAAAAATATATAAATTAGGGCACTACAGTAAACAATTACCTACTGGACCAATATGCCTATACAATTTTTTCTAATTGTTCCGAGTATATTAATAGTATGATGTGTTGTTAGAAGGATGGTGTGGAAAAGGAGGGACTAGTAGAACAATGATATATAAAGATACTTTAGTTTGAAATATTATTAAAAAAAAAAAATTAACACTATTAAACCATTATGAAAAATACAATTTCTTTTACATTTAAAAACCCTACATTGAGGATATTAAAAACAAATTATATACAACATAAAGTTTGGGACATCTTATCATTTTCATTGGTTTCAAGCGGGACAATCCTGATTTTACAGGATGTATGGCAATCCTAGTTATAATTATTATAACAACTAAAATTAAAACAAATAATTTTTTTTTTCACAACTAAATAAATAATGTATAAACCTTAGTAACATACTGTAGTTACCTTGCTAGAACAAAATCTATAGATACAGTATTTAGAATACCACTTTGCTAGAATGATATTAAAACATTTTTCTTATTTTGCTTGGGTGACAGGAGTTTCAGAAAGATACAGCTTGGTTAATGTTTTACTTAAAAATTGATGATATTGGGAGGAGAGATTAAATAAACATGTAGATCATAATCATCTAAAAATCATTGTTAGACGGTATAATTATGCAATCTACTTTACCCAGAATAATGTCGCACGACATTTTTGAGGTACCGAAATACATTAGTTTAGTAGGAAATAAGAAATATAAAAGTATGAAATCCAGCTCATGTTACGAATGGTTAGGTTAATATTTATGACTACAATTATCAAGTTAGTGATTTGTGATCACTTGTTTTATTAGGTCTGGCTATGTGACTATATACGAGGGGGTACCCCAAAAAACAAAAATTTGGTCATAACTCCTTTATTTTTCAATATTTTCACCTCTTCCATAGTCTCAAAACGGTTACCTTTCATATCCCTTTTGAGTGGGGGGGGGGAGAGAACAAAAAAGTCGCAGGGAGCGAGATCCGGTGAATGGGGGGGGGGGCAATCGATGTCGTACTGTTTTTCGTCAAAAACTGCTTCACAGACAGGCTTCGAAACAGGCATGAAGTCGGCGCTCTCTTTGCTCGTCTGTGAGAAGATGTGGAACAAATTTGGCTGCAACTCTTCTCATGCACAAATCCTCTGGATTGAATTCCAAGCCAATCCAGACATTGCAACTAATTGATCAATGGTTCGACAACAGTCTTCACGAACCAGAGTGTTGATTTTCTCAACGTTGTCGTTAGTTCTTGGCGTTGAAGGGCGCCCAGAATGAGGCTGGTCTTCAGTCGACATTTCTCCATTTTTAAAAAGCTAAAACCACTCGTAAACATGTGTTTTACTTAAAGTAGCTTCACCATAAGCTGTTTTAAACATTACAAGAATTTCCATGGGCGGTTTCCCCAACAGGAAACAAAATTTCACAGCCACACGTTGCTCCCGGCAGTTGGCCATTTTACGTTTTCGCTGAAACTAAAAAAGGTCTTTCACAAAAAAGTTCTCACGGACGAAGTAATCGACTCGCAGCGAACAAATGTTGCACACTGATGTGTAGTAATGTGACTCGAGACTCCTTCTCCGGCCGACAGGCCACGCCCACCCCCTTCTCCTCACTAACCCGATCCCCATTATTTTTGGGTCCCCCTTCGTATATAGGGCCTATGTATTATAATGATACCATAATTCAAGTTATAAATAAATCATCATCTTAGTGTAATATATCGTTCATAAGTCATCAGACTCTACTCACCATCAAACGAGTCATGATCACCCAAACGCATACATAGCCCATTTTCATTATAATCTCACCATTAAATTATAAGAAAGATATTTTAAATAATACAAAAAGTTAGCAAAAAAAAGGAAGAAGAAGAAACAAAACAAAACTAGAGAAAGAAGAAGACTGTGGTGGATTGGGGGGGGACACTCGTGTAGCAGGATTAGAAGCAACAAGATTGTATTGTAGGAGTTTAAAAGTTTCCTTATAACAGTGATATATAAATCAAATTAGACACTAAAATCAGGTTGAAAGTTATTGGATAGCTTCATCTTCGGAAATACACACACGAAATAATTCGTAACTATATCATTTTCAGAATCTTGATAAGTGAAAATTGTTAAAAATTATTTACCTATAGACCGCCACAATTTTATAAAGACTAAAATATACTTATGTCTTCAAAATCCATATCAACCGTGTAAAATCAATCGCTAATCACCACATCCTTTCACCCCTTAATCACCCATCTAGTTTTACAATATCTGTTGTAAATCACTTTGTTAACCTTTTTTTTATAATTAGATATAATAATTTGTGTTAGTTATTCAATTGAATCTAAAACCAAAACTGTGGTAGTTAGCCATGTCATCTCAAACAATAGATTATTATCCGAGATTAGGAATATTATAAAACCAAGTTATACGAATAATCTTAATAAATGAATTTTGTCAATACATTTTCTGGCTTCACTTCCGTATAGTTTATTTATAATATCGTTTATGTTATCTTCCTATCCTTCTACTTGAAGTTTATTTTGTATGAAAATTAACTGTATTTTTTTAAATAGGCCTATGTATAAATTGTTTGCTTTTCAATATTTTTACTTAGTCTATGTTTTAAGCTGCCTTGTAAATGATGTAACTGGCAAAATCATGGTCGATAAGACTCAACAAATTGTAGAATTTTATTAAATATTATGTTTGTGTTTCATAAATATTGATTTTTTGGATAAATGTATTATTTCTCTTTCTTTAAATGCTACAACTGAAATATTTTTCTGTTTTAGGTACACATATAGTAAGAAAAGTGTGCTAAGACCAGAAGATCTTGCAAAAGAGGGTATAGAAATGAAGCCTAAGGGGTCAGTTACTTTAGAATCAGAATATGAAAAAATAAAAAATGTAAGTTAAGTATACCTACTTCTAATCACTACTATACATATACTGTATATACGCAACATTGGGGGTTGGTCTACATATTTCTACAAGATATATTGGCTGTAACAATTTCCGTGAATAAAGCCTTAGTCTTGTGTATAATGTTACCCTATTATATTTTACTTACCCAATACACAAAGTTTAGGGTAAGTTTGGTAGTTGTCAAAAATTTTGACCTGTTTTTGGACTGATTTTCACATTTTATGGCATCAACAAATAGAATAAGTGATTTTCGACATTCCGTTGTCATCTATACATAAGAACAATAGCGACCACAAAAATTAAGAAAAGAATATAAATTATATAAAAGAATATAAAAAAAATATAAAACTGTCTTCCACATAAAATCAAAATAATAACAAAAGAAAAGTCCTTAAAAAAATATTATGATTTTTAAGAGAAAACATTGTATACTTTTTGTTTGATGTAGTGTAATTTTTAAAGATCTTGACATGGCTAATACAATGTACAAAATTGTCTCCTAGCTGCTAATAATTAAATTATATGAACAAATTAATGAGATATTTTTCCTTAAAAAATACTACATTTAATCAAAATAAAATTAAAATGTCATATTTGTATTTTTCTGTTTTTGTCCAATATGGTTTTAATCTTCAACATTTTAAAAATATTTATTTCTTTTTCAAAATAAATGAAAAATGGATTTTATAGTAAATCACTAGATAAATGAAAATAATAAAATAGGTTTATCTATTTGTGTTGTGCATACTAAACATTATCCTCTTTATATGGGTTTGTTTAGATTTAATGGGAAGTTATTGATTGTTTTTAATACACTCCAAAATTTTAAAAGTGGTAATTTTTATTCATAACGAATCTTTTAGTTTTTTGCATTTATTGTAGTACTATATTATATTGTATTGCTGCACTCAAAATAACTGTTCTTTGTCTGTTGTTTGCCTATTAAGTGATGCTTGTATTTATCTCACATCTACGTGTTATATTAGATGGCATTTCATGCCCATAGTTCCTTGATATCCTTTTCTGCATAGAGTCGTCTTGATGTGACAAAGTGCCAATTAAAAGAACTGTGTAATGTCATGCTACAACATTGTCGGGTTGAAATTTTTCAGTGTTTTCCAATCTTATTATTTTTTTCTTTCTATTTTACATCGACAAAGAATGTGGGCCAGAATTACATTATTGGCATTTACCATATGGTACTTTCCCCATCTTACATAGGTTGTGTGGAAATAACCTGTATCCTGTTAAATACTAGGAGAGGTAATAGTTTAATTCTCCATATGGCCGATCAGTCCATTCTGCCAAGTTCTTAATAAATATGGTTGTCCATCTTCCTGTTTTGTCAATGCTCCATCTTCCCTGCCATTTGTCCATTGTTAACCCTTAGGACGCGTATGATGGGATTTCACGTTACCCTCAACTTGACTGGTAATACGTATGACGGGATATCTCGATTCAACACTATTTGACTTCTGCAGGTATTTTTAATTCGTTTAAAGTCCAATAGAGTGCAGGGAAATATCCTATTGGTGTGACGTGGCACTCGCACTACGGTCTTTGTTCTCGATCACCTGTCGTTGGTCTTTATAGCAACTAGGCGCCATTTTGTGTTCTGCCCCATCACGTATAACGTGATTTCTCGTTCTAGTAAGCTACGACTGTCAGTTGTGAAATGTTTTGTATCAGCGGTACAACTGCTATAGCTGTTCATTGTTGATTTGTTTAGGCCGTATTATTTATATTTTAGGTTATAGTATACATTTTTATTTTGTGTAAAATAGGCTAGTTATAAAAATGGCAAACCCTGACGACCATGGATTTGATCAATTTATCAATGAAATAATGAATGCATCTTTTTCAACTACAGAATACATTTTAAAATATAGACAGTTTCTATGGACACGGTATTATCGTTAAATATTGTTTGTGTGTTTATATGTATATTTAGTCTATATCTGTAATTTTTTTTGATGTCCTGAATGTAGGTAAATTATTATGAGCAGTAGAAAGATATTTTTGATACAGTATGTTGATTTTTCTCAAAATCTTTTTTTAATCAAATTTATTTGTTTGATGAAATTCAAGTTATTTTGAATTAAATAGTATAACTTTTATATAAAAAAAATTAATATGATTTGTTTGTAAATATAGAAAAATATATATATAATTTGTTTCATAGGGCGGTCAAAAATGTGAAATTAAGTATTTTTTTCTTGTTTTAATCTGTAAAAAAAAAAAAAAATAATAATAATTTTAAAGCCAATCTACATTTTTTTTTTACCAAATATATCTGTAATAACCCAAAATCAAATAGAACTTTAAACAATTACAAAAAAAAAAAAAAAAATTTCCCCCTAATAGCACGTTATGAGTAAATAGCCTAAATTGTTATTCAACGTGCTAAGGGTTAAAGCTATTGTTTCTTTTTTCCATTTGATTTGTAGGCAGTGTAACTTCTTTCATACATTTTTTCTCAGTGGCTAGGAGGTCAATAAAGACTACTCTACATCTGTTATGATACGAAGTGCGACTTCCAATAGTATATTGTACACACTAACAACTTTGAGAGATCCCCATTATTGATATGTTCCTTTTTTGTACCAGTATACTTTCAGATGTTAAGCGTATCCGCCAAAATATCTGCACCATATAGATTGGTGTGATGGACATTAGGAGTCTATACTTACATGGGTTTGATCCATCTGTATTGAGGATTTCATCTCGTCAAGGGGTCACTTATAAGTGAATAAAGGCATGGCAGTCCCAAGGCACCCTAATTGAATCTGCATGCTTTTTCAAGTAGTATTGGATTAAATCCCTCTCTTTCATCTTTCCTATAGAGTCTCTCTTAACCAACTCTGGTTCTCTTTCGACCCTGACGCTAATAGAGTATGCAAGGGCTAGAAGTTTTCATTTTATGTTTTCTTTTTCCTTAATAAGGTGATGTCGAACAAGAGGTTTTTCACCTCTAAACAAGAAAAAAAAGGTCATTTAATTTATTTGACTCTTGAACCAACTACATTTTGTATGTCCATAGTCGCATTTGATCAATAGAAATTAAAAGTGAATAAAACAAAGCATAATAAATAAGTCAGCAGATAGTAAGCAAATAATAATTAATAACTTTAAATAAAATAATGAAAAATTGATAATCTATTCAATACAGCTATTGAAAACATAATACGGATTTAATTTAATTTGAACTACTTAAAAACTAGATTGTACTGAGTAAATGAGTGAAACAAATTTATGGATACCATATAATATATGGCTACTTGGTAAGTAGAAAAACTGACAATAAAAGTATGCTGTTTTTAATTTCTTAAAATAGATTTTCATCTCTATATGGTATAAATGTTATGCCAGCATGTGAGGGAAAATTTTTGTAAACATTTAAGCCTATAAGTCTGATACTGTAAAAAGTTTACTTCTCTGATGTTATATAGGGCTACTTACTTCTTGGTACGACTTCCAGAATCAAGAAATACCAACATTCTGATGTCTCTTATAAACTTCTGCTGCAATAGGCCCCAGTGTTAAATGTCTTGTATGTTTCTGCCATTATAATCACGACAATCTTTGTTATAAACTGCTTTACATTTGATCCAATTATATAAAATAGTCTCAAAAATATATAGACTGAGGAAAGTTAATATTTCTAAATCTTTAAATGCCTACCTGCAGAATTCTATTCTTTTTAAAGTTGTATTTTCAAAGATGACCCTTTGTTTTTCTCGATTTGAATAGTCGCTCACATGATCATTTCAGATGTGGGTAGATAAATTTACAATAGGACAAAAAGTATATGTCTAGGTTGTAATACAAAAGAGTAAATTGTGACACATACAACATCTGTTACATTTCATGTTAGACCACTGCCTATCATCATACCTAAAAATGTAGTGCTTATCACTTCTTTAATATCTTCACCCAACATAATTACAGTTTTAAACTTGTGTTCATTATGTAACAAGCTTGGCAATAGTGTTATTTGGATTTATGAAAATAATTACTCCCATACTTGATTGATTCTCTAATTGGATTTTGACTACTCTTCTCTGATTACTCTGCATGTAATAGTCAATAAGGATCTGCTTTCTAGTAATCAGTATGAATTTTGCCTTTCCTTCCACTAATTTAAAACATGTTCACACATACATTAGTCAACTCTTATATTATTTGACCTACATCAGCTCTTTATTTAATATATGCAGTGATAATGTTATCAGCATAACTTGCTAGAGAACAAATCTGTATTCTATGAAGCATGAGGTGGTAAATATTTCAATACTGAATCCACAGATAAAAGCTGTTCAAAAATGGTCTCGAATTGTAGAACAAGTTGTAGTTGTAATTTTGTGGCCCCTTCTGACATTCAGGGTAGCTTTGATTTACCTCTTGATCCAACCGTCAAAGTAACTTACAAGGATAGTAATGTGATCGAATCTGTACATCCTGTAGAAAATTTGATGTAAAGAAAGATGATCTGCCGCTCCTAGGCCTATCGTCAATACGACCTGTTTTACAAAACCTTTCCACTAAATGATATACTGTGGTCTTACTTGATACTCCAACATTAGGGAACTGTTCTTGAAAAATGTTTATGAAATGATTAAAAGATTTTGTGGAGAAATAAGCTTCCAACACAACAACTCTCTTGTTTTATGTGAGACTCATGGCAGATTGAGGAGTTTTCGTTCCTGTTTCTTCTGCTTTCCTGCATTTTAATACACATACATGATTAACCGAAGGTCAAACAAGCTCAACCCAAGTAATGAAATTCATAAATATTGTTAAGTGTTACCATACATATATTAAAAAATATAGTTCAGAGACTTTTGAATCACGCTGTATTATTATTATTATTAAATAGTAAGACTTAAGTCCATTATATACTTCATTCCAGTGAACTTACAAAATACAAATACAGTGATTGTTCACGGTTTATTGCTTGTATTAATAATAAATGTTTTATTGTTACAGGTCGATGTTGACCATTGGAAGAATATAAGAGGCCCAAGGCCATGGGAAGAACCATCTGAAGAACTAAAGGATCAAATTAAAGAGTTGGAACAAAAACGTAAATGAGTAGATCAAATATCTGTAGAACCAACTCGAGTTGTAATATTATAATTGAAACTCATGTAAGAATTGTGATATGAATTAATAATAAGTTAAAATATAGGTCTTTGTACTATAATCAGTGTATTTCAATATAAATAAATGTATAGTCACCGATAAGTTTTGTCATTTATTTTTCTAAACTATCAACCTAACCTAACCTTCCCTAGTATATGCAAAAATTTGGATACTTGGGGAATGAATAAAATTATTTTGGAGTTAATCAAATTTGGGACTTACTACAATTTGGAAGCGTACTTACACTAATGTTAAATATGTTATATCACCCAGAGGTTGAATTGTTTGCCCATATGGTCACTCTCAGCTATTGTTTCTACATCTATCTTTTAATTCATGACAGCTTTGATACCAAACATATCAGCTTATATTGGCTAACACATATTACAAACCAAACTGTAGCACATTTTGGTTAATATTTAAGTGGTGGTCGAACATTACATGCTTTTGTTTAATTTACTTTGGACGGTCCTTCTTATCCAAGGCATTGTAATTATTAGTGAATAGTGATAATATACAGGACTTATAGTAAGAAAGTTATATTAACTTTAATGAATGCTAAAATTAATCAATAGATATATAAGAATAACATTAAAAGAGTTTTTATGTAAACTGAACTACTGATTATTATTTGCAAGTAAAAAACCCAGGCCTGAAGTTTGATTTTCTAACAGTCCTAATGAACAGGTATAGGTAGAATTTTAAGGCTCCAAAGATGCTCCAGGGGCACTACAAACAGCTTCTGTTATCGCAAGACAGGCAAGTCTGAATTCCTGTCAGACTTACAGTTGATCTATCGATTTCTACTTTAGGTCACCACACAATGGCACCATATGTAATGGGAGATCTTACTACAGAGGTGTAAAGCCAAAAATTCAACTTTGCCCTTAAACCCCATGTTTCACCAATCACGCGCCTGCATGCCATAAGTAACCCTTATCCCCTTTTCGATGACACGGTTAATATGTGAACCCCAGTTAAGTCTTATTATCTATGATTACCCCTAAATACTTAACCTCGGTTCCCATTTTCACTCAATTACCGAAGATAGAGGTCCAAGACCCTCCAATTTCCTTTGTCTAGTAAATGGAATATCAGTCTTGGCCAATTTACTAACAGTTCAACCTTCTTGCACCAACGTTCAACTGTCCTTAGTGCTAATCCAAGCAGTTCTGTGACAGTTTATGTAAACTTGCCAACAACAAGTATCACAACATCATCAGCATAGCCCTGAGCATACACACCAGTGTTGTCGAGATTACTGATGAGATTATTGAACACTAAGTGGATACCCGTCCCTGTCGACACCCTCCAATTGCATTGACCTTTACATTTTCGCATGCAGTGAGGATTTTATAACCTTGCTTTTCAACATGATCCATCTACTTACAAAACTTATCGAACTCCATGCCAGCCTTTTGACGTTGCAGACTTTTCTGCATGATATAGGTTATGTTTTTGGATGCCGATGATAATGGTTTACTATTTCAAACTTATATTTTCACGTATCTTCATTATTGTTCACTAGATATGTTTGTTTGTTTCCTATGACGACTTCACGGATTTCACTACATCAGTCTTCTGGCGTCCCAATACAGCTTATGTATGTTCTGTGATCTTCTCTGATCAGCGTCAAGCTTACAGCCTACTGTTAGATGATCCTTATTCATTACAGAGTTTGTGTCGTGGCACAGGATACATTCGTCAGAGGATAAAATCTTCATTTTGTGTAGATGAGCTGACAAGCAGTCATGTCCCATATTTAGGCGGAATGCGGCCATTGCCTCTCTTCTTGGCTTACACCTATTCTTCTCCCAGGTCTTGCCTATATCTCACCACATCCTCCCTTCAGAGATAATTTTTGTCCTTCGGTAGAACTCGCTCGTTGTCTCCTTCTTAATTATTGTTTTGGCTGTCAGAGTGTTCAGAGCTGCTTTCCCATGTTGGAGCTGTGTTCCCTTCTTTGCCAGTTTGTCTGCTATCTCGTTCCCCAATATTCCAACGTGAGAGGGAACCCATTGCAGGCATATATATGTTTCCCCAATCCTTGCAGACATTTGATCATTTTTTGAGCGTCATTTACAGTTTCGCTATTTACTCTTTTGTTGGAAGAATAGCTTGTATTGCTGCTTTTGAGTCAACCATGAATACAGCATTCTGGTAGGCATTGGGTCTGTATAGAAGTTGTTGCAAAGCAAATGCTATTGCCTTGGTGTCTCCATCAAAACTGCTTTTGTTTTCTCCCACTGAGATGTAGTGTGAGAAAAGGGATGAATAGATTCCCACACCTGCTTCAGCTCTACTACTCGCGAGCGATCCATCTGTATATATATATGGAGCCAACTGTTTGTCGGGTATCTCTCTTCTATTGTTGCTAAATCAACTGTCTCAGCATCACAGGCGTAGCTTGCTTGCTGCTCTATTTCTGTAATGATTGGTAGGTTTTGTGTATAAAGCTGTAGAGCCGTCACAGGAGTTGTTCTGACCGCCCCACACACCAATCTCAGGGCACTATTCTGGGTTTCTTCCAGTTTTTTGCAGTTGGGATTTAGGTGCTGTCACTATCACTTCACTGCCATATTTGAGGATTGGTTTTATATAGGCTCTATAGGTGTTATTCAGCGTGTCTTGTGAACTTCCCCATTTTAACTCCCGCAAGGCGCTTGAGTATGGCCATTCTTTTATTTGCCTTTACTGTTGTGTTGATTATGTGGTGCTTCCATGTCAATTTATTATCCATATACACTCCCAAATATTTAGTGTTTTCACTTTTGGGCAGTAGGATTGCGCTGATATCAAGCTTGAATGTATAGTTATCATGGCGAAGGGAGAAGAACTGGTATGTAGTTTTGTTTGTGTTGATAGTCATGTTGTTGTCTGCAGCCCAATTGTCTAATAATTTCAGTACCTCATTCACTTTAACTTCAGCAAGTTGTGTTGGTGTCTATCATTTTTTGCTGCGATCCAGATAACTACATCTCCAGCAAACATACTAATGTTACTCCCTTCAGACATTTCACAGTTTTCGGCAAGTCATTTATATAGGTATTAAATAGGGTTATGCTAGTGACGGTTCCCTGTGGCAGTCCCGATTTTGTCTGTTTATAATTGGAGTCCTGATCTCCGTATCGCACCTTTATCCATCTCTGTGCCAGAAATTTAGTCAGCCAGTCCAGCATTTTGTACCTTACCCCAACTGATGTAGTTTATTGATACCTTACCCCAACTGATGTAGTTTATTGATAAGTGTTGATCTACACACTGTGTCGTATGCGCCCTTGATATCAATGAAGACAGCAAGTACACTCTCCCTTCTATTAAAGGCTTCCTTGATGTCTTGACACAGCCGTGCTGTCTGGTAAGCAGTTGAGCGGTGTTGTCTGAATCTTGCCTGCTCTTCTTCCAGATGGTTTTGTTTCTCAAGGTACCAATTGAGTCGGGACGAAATCATCCTCTCCTGGATTTTCACTAAAACAGATGCGAGTGCTATAGGGCAGTAAAAGCTAAGTGTATCTTTTGGTTTGCCTGGTTTTGGGATAGGAATTATGATTGCTTTTGTCCAATCTGCCGGAAGGCTACTCTCGGTGTTCCACAATTTGTTATAAATGTAAAGTAGAACTTTTTGGGCTTTAGGGCCTAGGTTTTTAACGAATTCTGGGAATATTCCATCGGGCCCTGGTTGTTTTTTTGTGCCATATAGCTTCTCTTAGTTCACTTTCTGAAAATTATTGGGAAAACACTAAACCTTCAGCATTATGATTTGGGGGCATGCGTCTTTGTTTTGGGTATTTAATTTTTGGTTTCCTAGCTTTCGATGACTTATACTGAGCTGCAAAATGCTTATTAAAATGTTCTGTGATCAGTTAATTGTTTGTCAACTCTCTGTTACCAGCTATCATAGGTTGTGCCTGTTTCTTTGGGTATTTGTTGTTAAGTGCATTGATCAGTCTATGAGCCTTTGCACTGTCAGTTCTATAATTCATACCATTAATCTGCTCCAGGTCTCCCTTTTGGCCATGTTTATAAGTCTTCAGCATTGCCGATGCCTTCCTCCAGCTGACTACATCTTCCTGGAGCCTGGTTTGTTCTGATCTTTTTCTAGCTTTGTCTCTGGCTGATTTTAGGGCGTTAAGCTCCTGATTCCAGTAAGGAATCTAACTACATTAGATATGTAGTTTTATTATTATCGTTGTTGTTCATCAGTTATGTAGTTTTATGTATTATTGGTTACATTATTATTTTTTGTAATTTGGTTTTCTGAATTAACTGTATAATTTTATAAATTTGTTGTATTCAACCTATGGCCATTCCCAAGGACAGGGACAGATTCTGTTAACCACTGCTACAAAGTGTTTTCAAAACGGTTTACAACATGGTTTAACTATGATCTGCCGATCCACCTGAACTGTGAAGTATAGAGGAGATTGTTAGTTTGGTTTTATAACTTTTATTTTAATTTGTTAATTTAGTTTAGAACCCTCTGATGATGGTAACTTGGTTACCGAAATGTACATCAGAGAACTGTAATAATGAAGGCTAATAGATGTTTGCCAAAAGTTTATTTGTGTCGTGTTATTGTACCTAACTTGTGGTAGGGACTTGGTGTTACAATTTCACTTTGTCTATTTTGGTATTTCTAGCCTGTTTATCAAGGAGTCTCTTACCATGTTCTATAGAAATGAATAGAGAATACCCTCTTGAGGAGTACCTCTCACCATCTTCACATCCAGTTTCTCTCCATACTGGGTTGCTCAGTATGTTTTACTCTAGAGCAGAGGTTCTCAAAGTCCAGGCCACCACGGACCCCCACCTGAAAACTTGCCAACTTTGCGGACCCCCCCCCCAATTTATATGATACATTTCAATCTTATTTCCTAATATGTACTTACCAAGAATTCTATATATTTATTCAGTTTTCTATATATATGTTTTAGAACTACTGTCTATTTCATTACTTAACACTATTATTTTGGGCTGTGTTAGTCAAAATTAATTTAAAAATCAATACCTAGGAATAAATGTTATCAAATTCCAAATGTTCTTACAAATGTTATTAAAGGTTTACTAGTAAGAACGAACTTATTGGTGTTTGTGAACAAAACATTGTTAGCCTCGTTTAAGTGCTGATATCATTCTTCATATGAGTTGTACAACAAAGACGAATTAGGATTTTAAATGACAAAACGGAAATGCTCAAACGTGTTTAATTACACAAAAAGTAAGAAAGTAAAACATAGGCTAGTAACTTATGAACATAGTTATCTATAATATTTTTAAATAATATTTATCAAGTCTCCTTTCACAAATCATTGTGTCATCGTCTCTTGAGTTTTCACAGACAAATCAATGGGACGAATGAAGTTGTTTCTTCGATTTGATAATATCCAAGGTGTTGGGGAGAATTGTTGAAATCTTCAACCTCAATGCTGGTTCAATATTCTTAAGTCGATTTCTTTTAACACTTTTTATGTTACAAAGTGTAGAAAATGTTTGCTCACACAAATAAGTTGTACAAAAAGGGACAAGATGTTTGAGTGCTTCGTTAGCTAAATCTTTGAATTCAGACTGGACAAGAAACCAAAAATGACATAAATCATTTTCTTCTTTGTAGATAACTTCCCAAGTCCCACTGCAAGATAACTCTACTAATTCATCTTGCTTACCTTCAGAGAGGCTTGAAAGACTAGCAATATCTCTTTTTTTAAATGGGTATCTCATCCAGTCATTATTGGTATCTGGTTCAGGGAAGTACTTTCTCAATGCATTTGACAAATCTATCATGTGTTCAACAATTATGTCTTGGACTTCAGAGGAAAGACTTTTTTGCAACTCGACCTGCCCACAGTTTCAGCTTTTCAATCATTGCTTCGATTTTTTCTTCTACAAGGAATACATTGATATCAGCTCCTTGTAGCTTCAAGTTTAAAGCATTCAAATGGGTAAATATATCAGCCAAATACGCAATTTTGCAGAGCCAAGAGAAGTCATTAAGCTTTTCTCGTAGAGTAAATTTTTCATGTTTTGTTTCCAAGAAAAATAATCTCACTTCATCAGCAAGTTCGAAAAAACGTGTGAGAACGTTTCCTCGAGAAAGCCAGTGCACCTCTGTGTGTAAAAACAGCTGTTCGTGGTCACTTCCCATTTCCTGACAAAGCAAGGTAAAAAAGCGCGAGTTCAAGGGTCGTGACTTTAGGTAGTTAACAATTTTAATAAGTTCATCAAATACAGTTTTCAATTCTAGTGACATTTTTTTTACTGCTAGTGCCTCCCGATGTATTGAGCAGTGAGTCCATTTGACATTTGGAGCAACTCGCATCACTCGAGCCATCAATCCCGTTTTATAACCAGCGATTGCTCCAGCTCCGTCAGTAGCCAATCCGACACACTTATTCCAATCTAGTTCATGTTCCTTAACAAAATAATCAAGGGCTTCGAACACATCATTTGAGTTGTTATGAAGAACCTCTTTACAAAACAACAGGTCTTCAAAGACACGTTTTTCGTATTCGTAACGAACAAAAGTTAACAAGTGAGATTTGTCAGTTAAATCTGTACTCTCGTCTAATTGTAACGCATACATTTTGGTGGTTTTCAAGCGTGTAACTAATTGAAAATGCATGTTGTCTGACATATCATCGATCCTTCTTTTAACTGAGTCATTGGATAAAGAAATCGAACCCATTTCTTTGGCCGCAGAATCACCCAGCATTATGCTGCACATAGTTTTGGCAGCAGGCATAATTAGGTCTTCTCCGATGTTAAAAGGCTTTCCCGATTTAGCAATCAACAAGGAAACGGCATATGATGCCATGGTCGCCTTTTCATTTGCAGTGCCTGTTGCAATTTTTTCAATTTGAGTTTTGGATTTTTTCAACTTATTGCTTTCTATTTTAAAGAATTCTATAGACTTACCCAACAACTCGTAGTGCTTTGTTTCTAAATGCCTACGCAGCTTAGCAGGTTTCATAGATTCATTAGACAGAATTTCAAAGCACACTACACATTGCGGTTTTTGTTCACTGTCTGTACCAGCCTGAACAAATCCAAAATTTAAATATTCATCACAATACTTGCGCTTTTTAGCTTTGCTTACACTGGCACTGGATTTTGAACACGACGGAGTAGCAAGGTCAGGAGGGCTCCCGTCAGGCATTGCCTCTTCATTCGTACGTTTAACTGTGCCTGTTTTTAACCAACGATCCATTACTGATTACTTGACGTTTTCACTAAACACAATGTAATACATAAACGGAACTAATGTACTAAAGAAAAAAACCTTCGCAACACTACACTGCAATGTATTTACCACGGCAACGAGTCAAAGAAACATAGAGTGACAATATGCGAGAGTATTTTTGAGGTTAAGAAGCACTGTTGATGTTTTGTTTGGTTGCCAAGACGCGCATGCGCATTGCGCATCCCCCTTCCCTCTCAGCGCTCAATCTGTACAGTCCCTACACTCCCTACAGTGTGTCAACTGAAAGAGTGAAAGTCACTGCTACAAACTGTCCTCACTGCCAACTAACTAATTGTAGTTATATATCTATGCTATTTATCTACTCCAGCTACATGTTGTGGTTGAATTTAACTTATTTTCTACTTTTTAGCAGGCTAGCACCGCGGACCCCCTGATACAAGCTCGCAGACCCCAATTTGAGAAACTCTGCTCTAGAGCATTGATACCAGCTAATTAAAAATGGTTCTACTCAACCCTCCGTTTATCAACTGCTGCTACAATTTAAAAGGTGATGTAAAGCTGTTTCACACGGACCTACCTAACTGATAAGCATGTTGATTGGAATGAATAGGATACTTTGAAAGAATTCCATTTTTTAAATGTATTATCCTTCCCACTGTTTTTAGTACAAAGGAAGATATTCAAATTGACTGAAACGCTTTGGAGTCTATGTAGTTTGTAAGTATTTAAATATGAGGGTTTAAATTTAACATTAATTTATTTTTTTGAAAAAGAAGAAAATAGTTTGCTAGACTTATGGGCACCAGGTAGCGTTAGCTTACCAATTTTGAAAAAAGAAAAGTTAATTATTATTACTTAAAATCTCTCTGGGTCGCAGATCCTTTTTAAAGTGTACTTTCAATGGTTCTTGGTAAATAAAGAAATCTTGTTTGTTGTGCTGAAACTTAACATGATTTATTAAATTTAAAACAATTACACAAATTTATCATCAATATGTTATTTTAGACATTCATATTCAAAATCTTAACTTAATGCATCCTAATATTTTTTGAAAAATCAAATTGAATTTTAATTATTGAATTTACTTTTAGTTGCAACTCTGAAAGTGAATAAATCTTTAGTTTGTTTATTTGAATTTATGTGATTAATGATTTTGTTCTTCCAAAATAAATCAAGTTTTATTAATTTATTTATTAAAAAAAAAACTACTTTATTTTAATAATTTTTTATATATTTTATAATGTAAGACATAGTCTGAAATATCATAGCTCAAATTTGCCAAATCAAAACTTATACTTAAACATTGAAATGTTTTTTATCATGTTATAAACAAATATAATTTCAGAATAAAAGTCTTAACCTGTATACCAGTCACGTTCTTTTTAATTAAAAGCACAATTCCTTGGAGACGCCTTGTA
This sequence comes from Aphrophora alni, assembly GCA_963513935.1. NCBI lineage: Eukaryota > Metazoa > Arthropoda > Insecta > Hemiptera > Aphrophoridae > Aphrophora > Aphrophora alni. The sequence goes on along the minus strand of OY740765.1, from coordinate 129,750,984 downwards.
GTCGATGTACCTCGTCCTGTGCTCAGTCGCTGACGTGGTCAATTCACCTTTCCGCTTTACAACATTCATTTTTTATTGTTCAAATAATAAAAAACTATATTATTAATGTTATAATTTAAACTGTTCTATTTTAACACTTTACAGTTTTGTCCATAATTCACGATTCGATTGTCTTACTTTTCCTCGAACACGTGCAATCTATTATTTTCACAATATCTATAAAAGTTCACATTTTAGATTAAGACGAATGTTACTTTGATCATTCTTATTATGATCTATAGTCTAGAAAACACTCATTTTCACATTTCAATCAACTTCCATTGTTCTTTTTAGAAACGACACAAAAATCTAACACGACAGCACATCTTGAAAGATGTCTGTCCACGTCGAATACTTCCTTGCAACTAACTCAAGCATGCTTGTCTTTTTCACATCACGCTATCCAGGGTTTACCTTTCTGGTCACCTTTATATATATCCTAGAAACTGATTTTGTTGAATCAATACCTTGGCAAAAATTTTTCAAAGAAGATCTTTTATATCTCCTTAAAAGGTTATTATATTCATTCAAGGATTTGTAATACTTTTCCCATTGACCGGTTTTCTTAGCTTTATTAAATGGTCGCCTAATTTTAATTTTTTTTCCTCTCTAAATCCGTATTCCACCACACTGGACCCTTTTTTGTGGATATGTATTGACTCATTATACATGCATGAGTCAATAATGGCCTCTTTTAATTTCAGTATTATAATATGTCAAATAATCTTTTGTTCAGATATCTCTTACCTTATACCTACAGCAGTTACAGGTGATCACCTATTATCAGAATATTAAAAATATAATCAAAACACACATCACTTCTGTGTGGAGGTCGTCAAAAGTTCAAACATGAACAGATATAATAACATGTTGAACTTTTTACAACCTTCACACGAGTGATATGTGTGTTTGTATAAGAGATATATAATGAATGACGGATTAATTAACATATTATAATACCGAAATTAAATTTTTGCTAATCCGTGGACTACCACAATGGAATAATATAAATATTCTCAAAGTTTGAATCTGTATTCCAATTATTATCAAAAATATGAGGCATCAGAATTTATGCTCAGTGAAAACAAAAGTCTGTAAATGACCAAACATATATTGTGTTTGTTTTGTAATGTTTGTGTTGTGACAATATTTAATGTTCTGACGACCTTATGTGAGTGATATTTTTAACACCTGATGATGGATGAGTGATATCTGAAACCGCGGTAGTGTTTAACACAAAAGGAGGATCACTAGACGGATATATAACAGGTAATATTTTATTAACCTATTTATAAACATATTTAAATGATTCTAACATTTTATTTTAGAACAAACATTTTTAAATATAAAATACATTATTCAATTTTAATGGAATCAAAATATATTGGTACAATTACATTTATTATAAAATATACACAATTATATATTAGATTAGCGAGATAAAGTTTATGTCCACCATTTCATTACCACTTAACAACAGTTTCATCTTCACAGCTGATGCAGTTTATTCAAATCATACCAACAATTGTAGACTAATTATCACCCAAGTATCAATTTTATGAATATTGTAATTATATTGAGAAATATTAATGGAACTGAAACAAAAAACAGAATGTTGTAGCAGAGCAGTTACATACATATTTATAAAAGAAGTGCTTAACAGTATATTGAAGGGGGGGGGGGGTAATAATATTGATTGTATCAAGCACAAACATCTACCTAAATTACAGATCAAAATATTGAACCTAAAAATTGAGATTAACTGCTAAAATCTGAGTCTTAATAAAAGTAAACTATTTTAATACAAAAATATTGAAACTATCTACAAATTTTACCTTGTATTATGTACTTTCAAATACAGTAAAAAAGATAGGACATGCCTATCTTCTCTACTATAATATTAATTTGTATTTTTTATAAACCTTTTACCAGGAACTACTTAAGATAGACATTTGATATTGTTACTTTAGTTTTTTACTACTATTCCTACCAATTTATAGCTTTTGGTAAACAAATGTGTCATTCTTTATATTTCGTATATTTTAAAACATTTGTCCAAAAAAAAAAAATTGGGTGCGTAGAGACTACGCGTGTTAGAATTGAATACTTATTTACACCCTGTTTTTACCATATTAGCTTATTGATTATCTCGAAGTTAAGTAATATATATTTTGAAATGTAAATTTAATTATTTATTATTTTAAAAATTTAATATCATAATTATATTCGTAATTTTGTAGTTTTATTTTTATTTGTAAACAGTAATAATATTTAAATAGGGAAAAATCAAATTTAAAAAAGCACATACGTAAATTTTTTTTTACCGAAATCTCGTTTAATATCCTTTATAGGCCTAAAATATGATTTAAAAAACCTCTTGTGTGTTCTAGTGAACTACCAAGATTCATTTAATTTTTTTTTTTACCGATGTCTCGTAAAATATCCTTCAATGGATAATAAATATAATATGATAAAGAAAAGCTCTTGTGTATTCTAGTAAATTAAAAAAGTAACCAAGATTAAAAAAAAATTAATTTAATGCATAACAGCAAACCAATATGTCCTCTACATAAGTTCAGCTGAATTAAATTTTACATAGAAAAATAATCAGCTGTTTTAATTGGATATCTCTAATGTTTACTTTATTTAAGCCTCAGCTGCTAGATATCGTGACGTCATTTTCGTGACGATTTTTCCTTTTAGTCGTGACGTCATTTTCGTGATGATTTTTCCTTTCACCACATCGATTTAACAGCACCCAAAAATTGCCTACCGGGCGTAAAGAAGTATTCACTTAAAAAAATGTGTAAATAAAGTCATAATTTATTTTTTATACTTTTGTCTACTAAACATAATCCAATGAAATGTTATAAAATTGTGTATAGAGATAAGATATAATTTTTTTTTAAAATAACTTTATAGCATTGTAGATCCTGAAGAAATGGTAAAAAACTAAAATTATAACAAAATGTTCGGAAAAACACATTTAAAATTTATATTATAATTTACATTCCACTTCATATTATTTTAAAACTCTAATAGTGTCCAGATGTATAGAATGGATTGTCAAGCTATTCTTCTTCTTCGTATATCTCCTCCAACTTCCTTTTAGATGTAGATTTTTAAATTAATTCTTTTGGAATTTTAAAATTGCAACAGCATCGTAGGCACACAAATTTTTCAATATTTGACAAAAACAATATTGCAAAATGTTTAGTGTTATACAAAATTAGGATTACCTGAAAGCAATGAATGTGTGAGGTGTTGAAAAATATGGACAGATATAGAATAAAAAAATCTCAAACACAAATTTTAGAATTCCAAAAGAATCTTCATCTAAAAGGAAGTTGGAGGAGCTATATGAAAAAAAAAGAAGGCTCTGACAACCCACCCTATGCATCTGGACACTATTAGAGGTTACAAATAATATGTAAGTGGAATATAAAATATAATACAAACTTTAAATCTGTTTTTCCGAAAATTTTGTTTGATTGTACTTCAGTACCATATCCTCAGGATCAAGTAATGATATGAAGTTAATTTTTTTTTTTAAATTGTATCGTATCTATATAGACAATTTATTAACATTTCATTGGATTATGTTTAACGGAAAAAAGTATAAAAAATGAATTGTGGGTTTATTTAAGCAAATTTTTAGTGTTCCCAAAAAACGAAGTCATTTTTTAGGCACACGAGTTCACAGTACATTGTTGAAAGACTTATTGGTTTTTGTACATGACCAATATATTCTAATTTTTTTATTTTTACATCATTTTCATATATTTGTTTCTTATTGACTGTTTCAAAAGCATTTAAATAACCGTCACCCAAATATTTCACGTATATAACATTGTAGGACTATTCAGACCTTGAAAAAATGTTTTTTTCCATGACTTCCATTCCCCCATTGGTACCAATATAATTTGCAGTACAAGTAGGTTCATGTAGCAATTTGTTATTTTTCACACAATTACAGTGTTTACTAAACACTTCAATGCCAATAACATGACCAGTTTCAACACTTGTTGCAATAACATCACTGTTGAGGGAAACATGTTCTTGTTTTTGCCAAGAACCATCCAATCCTATACAAATATTTCGATTACCATCATTATTGTGTACCGTTTTTTTCTATTCCCTCAGTCATAGAATCTTTTGCCACCTCCACTGTGGCAAGAACAATATGTTCATAAAACGAGAAAATTTGGCCAGTGGTTTAGGCAAGTTCAAAACTGTACAAAGTAAATTTGCGCTACTTTGTCCTTTACCGGTAGAACGTAGACTATAGACAAGTCTTAAGTTGATAACGAACAACTCTCTTACTTGAGGGTTAGGGTTTTTTACTTTAGTTGAAGACAAACATGTTATTATTGTTTCACATGTACGCCTAGAACACTTCACTAAAATTTTTGCTGAAAAGTCTAATTTTCTTCGACACATCATACTGTTGTTCAGAACCGTACTTCTTACAACCAGTCACTAAAAACACTGATTTCATAAAAGAACATCAATTATGTCATACAAAAAATGAACTTTCAAATTCCTAGTAACATTCAACTCTATATCCTAGTTTAGATTCTAAAGCACTATAACAAAACATATATTTAGATAATATGTTATTATTTTATTTATTATGAGAACTTCTAAGAAAAATACAGCAATTTGTAAAAAAAAAAAATGACAATAGAAATTGATAAAATATCAAAATATTTTAATTAATTTATTTATATGATATTATTTCACTTTACATTAAAACAAAACAAAATTTGGTTAAGCTAAAATTAACAAATCATAGTAGTTATTTAAATTGTCACCTTCTTCAAATTAATAAATATTCATGGCATATGAATCTTTGCTCTCGGCTATTAAGAAATTAGTCTCATTATAGTTGAATTTACCAAAACTATTGATGGTACTAAATCTTATCTCTGGCAGAGGAAATTTTCCCAAATTTATCAAATTATTAAAATAAAGTCATTAATCATATAAATGTTCTATCAATGTTCAAATAATTGAAATAATAAATATCAAACTTTAAATAGTCAAATATGATTTTGAAAGCTGGATGATGGTTTTGGTTATGGGAATTACAGTTAGGTTAAAATCATTTAGTTCTGATCACAGTTTTCTTGTTGGTTAAAGAAAATGTCAACACAATTCTATAATAAAAAGTTTCAAAAGATAAAAAAATTAAAATATCTGGAATTACAGTTAGGATAAAATCATTTAGTTCTGATCACAGTTTTCGTGTTGGTGAAAGAAAATGTCAACACAATTCTATAATAAATGGTTTCAAAAGATAAAAAAAATATTTAAATATCTAAGTGAGTATGATGATGAAAATATGGATGGATCTCAACAGTTTTGTCCGATCAGTTTTTTATTGGTTTTTCTTTATTCTTCGATATATTCGTAATAAAAGGTAATTTCCATTTATAACTCCACTGCTTTTTTTTTGTTGATGACGATTTTGTTGAGGATATGTATATATGATTTTTGATATAGTACGTTGATTTTCCAATAATTTTATATATACCACTGAATATTTCAAAGAGTTTGACGATCTCTCCACCTATGGCATGGAAATTTTTTAATTAATACAAGTTCTCCAATGTTAAAAGTTGTTGGTTTTGCTCTTGAATTTGGATTAATTGCTCTTTTCTGTTTGCTTTTGATTCTCTTTCCTGCTATAAATAATTTTGTTTCGATGGGTAAATCTGTCTTGTCCAAATGTCTTATATATGATTCCCAGAAATATGTATCTTGTTGACCAAATTGTAGTTCATTAGGTTGTTTCATTGTATATTTCGCTTAACGTTGTATTTATATCGGGTATACAACGTGTCCAATATCTGTGCTTCTGTGAGCAATAAGTTCTTAACCCTTTCGCGGGCAATGCATTATCAACTGTGTATACGAGAATGGGCAAGCCTTTTTTTTACCAAATACAACACCTTTACAAAAAAATTTGTCAAAATTTCAATTTTATATAGAATTTAGTGAAAATAATGTCACTTAACAAGTACACTCTGGAGAATCACATGGTGTTCAAGTTTTTTTAATTGTTAAATTTATAAATGTTGAAAAAAAAATATTTTCTAAAAAATGAATAACAAAAAACTCAAAAATTCTCAATTTGAACTAATTTAACACCATAAATTTATGTTATGAATTTTTGTTGTTGTATATGTCTTAAGAGTCCAATTAATTTCAAACAATTTAAAAAAAAATCACTTAAATTGGTTAATATTTACAATTTTTTATATTAGTTTTTATAAAATGTGTCAGCACTTGTGTTTTGGAAAGCATTCCGGGTGTAGGAATTCTATAACAGTCTAACCTATCATCATTTAGGCCTAGGCCTAAGTCATTGGTATTGTCAAGAGAATCATTGTTTACATTATCACTATCAATAATAAGTTCATCACCAGTTTCACTGTCCGAATCAAAAGATAAATCACTTTCACTGTCTTCATCCAAATATTTGTCAATATCTGAAGTGTTGACACTAGGCCCTGCCATTACACTGCTTGTAACGTAACCAACAACACAAATATTTAAAAAATACGCTAAACTAATATGAAAAAGTAATAGAACTGAGTAAAGTAAACGATGTAAACATAATAAGTAACTAAGAAACTAATTTAACTGTTTAAAATAAACACACAACTTAAGACCACTAACAAACAATGACGCTGCAATAAACATAACCTCCATAACCAAATGCAATCGGCTGTGAGCTTTGTAGATCGACTTCAACTTTAAAATATCGATATAAATCGATGTTGAAATATTCCTTTATTCTTTATGAATAGAACCACATAACATAGAGCGCAATCTGTTAGCTAATACTTAAACTACGTGCAGTTTTAAAGGGTACCGATAGATCGTTACTCTGCCCGTTTTAGCAAGTATACTGGGTGACGATAGATCGTTACCTGTCCGCGAAAGGGTTAAACATCTTTTGACTTCCCGTATAGGACGTTCGGCCATTATCATTTTGCAAGCGATTAGGGATTCGATAAATAAGGAAATGTAAGTCAAATAATTTTTAAAGTATTGTTTTTGTATTAGCGGTCCGAATAGGGTATAAATTAACAAATTTGGTGAAGATGTCGAGAACAATAAGGATATATTTAGTTCAGCTCAAACTTGTAGGCAGTGGTCGAAAAAGGTCTACAGCTACCTGGTGGTTCTTTCCTGCACATGTAATTAGTTTTGTGACCCCATTAGATGGATGAAAGTTATATTTACATTTTTGTCATTGTTGAAACATTTCTTTGCACCACAATGTAGAAAATATCCGAATAATATTGGCGCAAAATTATAAGTCTTGTCTGTTGTACCACATGCTTCCACCAGACATACAATAAAATTGTTGAAACAGCATACAATTTTCACAATTTTGGTAATTATTTAAGGTTTTTAATCTTACTGTAAACTTGAGAGCATATAAGGATGAAGTAGACTTTGTTAGCTTTTTGTTGAAAATAGGTAATGGCGAGTACCCTACCTCAACAGTTTAATGTATAAAATACATTAATATACCACAAGCTTTGATTGCAGATAAAGACATTGTTTCTGAAATTTATGGGGATTATATTAATATTGAAGAAGACCATGTTAAAAAAAATTATCAATGACTGCTATACTAGCTTCAAAAAATGAGCATTGCAATGAAATTAAAGAAATAGTAATGAGCATGTTACCTGGTAATTACAAGGAATATAATAACAGTGTCAATAGCTGAAATAATACAATATCGTTCAGAATTTTTAAATGGTTTTGATCTCAGTGGATTAACTCCAGATAGTTTAAAATTTAAATGTGGAACAATGGTTATTTTATTACGTAACTTAAATATTATAGCTAAATATTATTCCTACTAAATGGGACATGATTGATAGTAAGAAAAATGTATAACAACTGTTTGGAGTTGGAAATAATAACAGGACAATATGTAAGCCAAAGGGTATTACTACCTCGAATTGATTTATTACCATCTGACCCTACACTTCCATTTTCATTTCAAAGGCATCATATATATATACACACACACACACACACACGTGTGTTATTGATATAAATTAAAAAGTTTACGCATATTGAAATAAATTATTCGATTACTTTACTTTTAACATTTTGCAAGGGATCAACTAGTTTGTTTTAAATTGATTTAATATAATTATAAAATTTAAAAACTTATTTTTAGAAAATGAATTTTTTTTTGTCCAACTTACCTTAATAGTTAATAGTGGAATAGAGACTTATTAACAAAACAACGTTGAATACGGCTAGCATAGTTTAATGTTACATAAATGAACAGTTAAGTGTTTATTTGTTTATAATTGTAGTAATTGTGTTCTGGTGTGTGGGACACAGCAACTCAATTTAAGACTTTTTATGTGAAATATGTCTTTGCAGAAAAGAAAATAACAGATAAACGCCAAATTTATAATGACCGTTGGGAATCAGACTATATAATCACAAACAACAACAATAAACTTCCAGTGCATTGTTTGTATGCAGGTAATATCAGTTCCTTAAGAATATAATATGAAACGACATTACACTATTTTACATGAGAAAATGTTTCAGCAGTATACAGAGGAGTCTAGCAATGCTATCATTATGGAATATAAGAAAAACTAAAACAACAAACACATTTTTTCAAAAAGTTGACATTGCTAACAAATGTAGTATTGCCACATCTTACAAAGTAAAATAAAAAAAGTAAGAAATTGTCCAATCAAAAAACTTTAAAGTGATTTAATGCTATTAAGAATTGTGCGATTAAAATGGCAAAACAATTCAATCAAAGAAAAATTGCCAAAAAATTCGAAATTATTTCAGTGTCGCATCAAACGATTGTAAGACGCGTAGGACAACATTAATCAATATGTATCCCAAAAATTGCATGACACAATTGAAAAAAAGTAAATTTTTTTTTCACTCTGCCTGGACAAAAGCACTGACCTACCCGACATCGGCCAACTTGTAATTTTTGTTCGAACTATTCAAGAGGACTTTAGTGTAGCAGAGGAGATGCTCCATGGTAACACAAAGGTACGGATTTTTTTGAAGCTGTAAATAAGGTTGTATCAGACTATGGGGAATCGATAAATGTTCCTGTATTGTCACTGATAGAGCTAAAGCTATCATAGGAACTGAAATTGGATTTGCAGGAATCTTAAAACAAAACAATATCAACTGTCCTGTGATACACTGCATTATTTATCAAGAGGGTCTATGTGAAAAGTCCTTAAGTCAAATGAATGTCATGAAAGTGGTTGTTAAAATAACTAATATTATAAGAGGGGGCAATCGTGCTTTGACTCACAGGAAGTTTCGTAATTTTTTGGCCGAAGTAGACGCTACATATGGGGACTTGTTACTTCACACCAATATTTGTTGGTTAAAAGCACCGAAAACTGTTTGAAACGATTCTTCGCTCTAGACAAGGAGATTCCCCTTTGCCTTAAACATGAAGTAAAGTCCGACACTATGAAACTGGAAAATCAAATTGTAGGTCCAAAATTTTTATCAGACCTTGCATTTTTAACAAACCTGACATCCACCTTAAAGAAATGAATTTGAAGCAACAAGGAAAGCATCAGAATAATGACAATTTATATGGCCACTTGAAAGGATTTAAAAATAAAATTAAGCTTTCAAGACTTCACTAGAAAAACACGAATTATATTTTTTTCCAAGCTGTAAAGACCATTTTAAAGAAATGAAGGATTTTGAGGAAGTTTCATATTTATCTCATATAAAATACAATGACAATTGCAGAATTCGAAAACCAGTTTAGCGACTTTGGAAATATTTCGGTTTTTATTCAACCACTTACTATTTCTGTTGAGAACGTAAGTAGAACAGACCTTCAATTGGAATTGTGTGATTTGCACACAGATCCTTTTTACCAGCGAAGAACCGATATAGGAATGGATTTTTTAAATTACTCTCAGGAGAACGTTATCCCTACTTGCAAAACTTGAGGCTTATAATGGGCTCAATGCTGGGAAGCACATATCTTTGCGAAACCAGCTTTTTCAACATGAAATTTATAAAATCAAAATATAGGTGTTCCCTGTTAGATAAGTCAATTACTCAGTTGCTTTGTTTGTCAACAAAAAATATTAATGTTAATATTGATACACTAGTTAGTGAAAACCAACATCCCCAAACTTTCCACTAATTATTTTGTATTTTGTTTTTAATAAATAAAAATAATTAAACACATTTTTGTTATAAAGTTGCATACGAAGTATTTTATGATGCAGCCCTCAAAACCGCAATTTTATTTATAACAGCTCTTGGGTCACTCGAAGTTTGACAGCCCTGTTCTAGTGGATGAATATCTTGATATAATATTTAAGCATCCAATAAATTTAGCAGTTGAAATACCATTTGTTACCTGTAATTGTATCAGCAATTACTGCAAGGTCAGTATAAAAGTCTAGCTAATATTTCTTTGATAACTGTAAAATGATTTGAAAAAAGTCCGATTGACTTGTGCTTCTCTGACCACCTCATTTCACAAAACATTAGGATGGTTGGTATAATTTTTTTTGTGTAAAGTTTTATCTCTAAAAAAATCTAATTATTTGTTTCATCACTCTAATGAAATTTCTAATATCTAGCACTGCATTAAGGTTGTTAACAACCAAATTGAGCCTATGTGAAACACAATTAAAATACACTGCTTTGGGATATTTTGCGTTTATTATCTGTTGGACAGCACTATCAATATCTGCCATTGTTGATCAGCTATTAAAGCCTAAATTTGGTCATATCAAAATCCACAGTTTCTATAATTTCTTGAACACTGCTAGAAACACCTAGAGAGTCCAACACATTAAGCTCTGAAAATCCAATGAATTCTTTTATTTTTAAATCTCCATCTTCATTTTCTTGAACATATAGCAAACCTATGGACAGTTGCTCCTTACCACTTATGTCAGCAAATGCATCAGCCAGTAAAGAGAGGAGAAAGTTTCACTGTGGTTAACTTCCCATACAATATTCTCATGGATTAATGAGGCACATATATGTTAATTAAATCTGGACCCTATGAGATTTTGTCTTGCCTCCATGATATTTTAAATGATCCTCAAGGATTCTTCTCCAGCATCAACTCGAAACTTGAGCAGATCTTCAAAGTTTCCTTCATGAGATTCTTTATCACAAAGGTCTGTTAGGATTAGTTTCTGTAAACTGCCTGGGTTCTTTATTTTTCAATATAATCAAATGGTTAAGTACTCAATTAAACTTTATTAACAATTATTCCCAAGAATAACCATCTCCTATTGTATTACAATGTTATAATATTCTTATTATTATCATTAATCCAGAATGCTCTAATTGTTAAGACTCACAAATCTGATTCTATGTAATAGTTTAATTATCTGACTCTGAAATAATACAAGTTTCTTAATACTCAAAGTTTGCTCACCCTGCTTGCATTCTTGTGGATGCTCGTCCAAAGTCTCAATACTCCTAGGAAGCTCTCACTCGTCTAGTCCGTTTGGCTATCTTCAAGAATTCCTCCAGCACCCAGCACCTTGAGCAATCTTGGCCAAGTTTCCTCCCACCCAAGGGTTTATATATCATTGTAGCATCAATGACGTCTGCCTGCTTGCAAGGTAAGCAATTTCATAATTTTTCCAGGTCTGTCACAATAATTGTTGTCATTCTGGTTTTTAAAAAATAACTTGGACTATATTCCTAACTAAAAATATCCTAATTCTTAACAGGTCCTACAAAATATTATAATACTGATTTAATTTTCATTACATTATATTTAATAAAACCAGCAGCTGATTCCAACTGGTATACATACTCTTTTCTTTTCATTTCTATTGAATCACAGAAAAGTTTTGCATTTGTTAGAGCCTCAATATGTAACTGACTTTTTTTCGTGAGATCTCGAATATTCGTGAAAATACTTAAAATCTTGATGAGCTTTAATAACGAATGCAAAAAAAAACTATGCTTTAATGTTAGGTTAAGCAGAGTAGTAGTAAACTACTATGTTTACTATGTTATTACTTAATGTAAACTATACAATATTTACGTAGCATAACTATCAGTGTTGGAGAATACACAAGCTAGGAAAAATATTCAACCAATTTGGCTAAAAATGGTGTGTTTATATCTTTGTACAATCATTTTTAAAGTAATGGGTGGTAAATTTTACCCAATGGTGAGTTAATAACTGGTATTTTATATCATCTGGAACTCTCGATAATTCAGTTTCATGTAAGTAGTAATCTACGACAAAATTGTTACTTTCATCATTGTTCTTTTGAAAGATGGTTCTCTGACATTCAGAAGATGAAATGGATGGTAGCCATGTAGAAAACTCCCACTTAGATTGAAGTTGTGTTTCAGCAGGGTCCTGAGGTTCCAATTTAGCTTTTTTATGCTCCTAGCTGAATAAAGCTTTTTATATCCATGTCCATGACTCTCCAACAAAATATTACATGAAATTAGAATTTCTAATGAATAGAAGAGATATCAATGATTATTTAAAAAAACAGTATAGCAAAATGTTTAACCCTACTAGCAGCGCATGTTAATTTTCTTTGTTTGTTTAAAAATTAATAAAAAATATTATTTTTATACAAAACCAAACTTATAAGACATCGTTTTTCTCAGAAAGATGCATAGAATTCATCTATGTAATAAAAAAAATTTTTTTTTTGAAACGGTTTTGGAGTAAGTATGTTAGATATCAAAAATGAAGTTAATATTTTTCAGAAAAACCTGTATCATTCAAAATCAATAACTTACCACCTTTTTCTATGATATACAAAAGTTTTGTGTAATATTTGTGAATATATTTAGAAAAAATTAAATAAATTTGTTACATTTTCAAAATTTAAAAAATATTTTACGAAAAAAGGTAAAATGGTCATTTTTTTTCAAAAATTTACCAAAAATAGTAATATATATTTTATACACAGGTGCTATATATCATTATATTCAGAAAGGTGCATAGAATTTAGGTGTGTAGTGAAAAAAAAATGTTAGATGTAAAACATTTGGAGTTTATTGGTCAAAAACCAAAAAATCGGAGAGTAACGGAGAGAATAATTTCACAGAAATGGTAATCTACACCATACAAATGGATTTTTTTGTGAATTTTTCAACGATTACTAGAGATTTGTAATATATTTGTCAATATATTTAGGGGAAAAAAATAATAATTTGTTACATTTTAAAAATAAAACTAACGATTTCCCCTAAAAAGTGATACTCTGACAAGTGAGGTTAGGTTTGACACCTCGACAATTTAGGCGTAATTAGTAACTTTCTAAAGCTAGGCCTAAGACAAAATCACTAGATTTCACTAAAACAATATACTTTACAAAGAATAACACACATATTCACTTGTATAATCAAATAAAACACTCAATATAAGAAAATTTGCATATAGGCCCATGTTTACAACATACCTCTTAGGTTATCCCAAATATAAACCATTCACAAACTAGAAATTCACTCAAAAACATAAACTTTAGAAATAAAAACACATATATTGTAACTTGTATACATAATTTACATACAATTTGTATACACAAACCTTCAAAATAACAGAAATAATAAAAATATTACACAAATGCCACGCCCTTACGTATCATTCGGACTCGCGTAAGAATGCCTATGTTTGACTTGAAAAGAAGCAACAGAAAATAATAGTAAGGTATATCAAGTGGTACCAACTTGTAGAATGAAATTTCCTCTACAACATACTATAAAGTTCGATTACAAAAAATCGATAATCCTATTTAGTAAACTGCACCAAATGTCAAGTGAATTTCGTTCCGTAAGGTTTCTACTATCGTCAAGTAGAAATATCTTTCGATCTATGAGTCACAGAACAATTTGTAAACTACGGTCAGAAAGAGAAACATGTGATCTATAGAACAGTGTTTTGGTCGACCCGTTTGACAGAAAAATAGATTTGTAATCACATGGGAAAAAATGGCATCGCTTTTACTAAAAACTGCACAGTTCAAATCTTTGACGTTACGCATCAAAAATATGCGAACTTCAGCAATTTTTGGAATATTATTTATAACGTTTTGTGGTATTTTTTTTTTGCATGATTATGCATCTACGGAACATTAGCTTTCCAACGGTATTTTATTTATTGCGATAGGACGATTCTAAGTGGGCGTAATGTTGAATTGCAAAATACGTGTTTTCCGGTCGTTAGACTAGACCATGCATAAAAATCGACCCGCTAGTGGGTCTGGTAACCGTTGAAGGGTTTTAAAAGAAGACTGATAATAATTAAAGTTATGCTTAAGATTTCTTTTCAGAAAATTATAATTATATTTTCACTGTTTTATGCATTCAGCAATTGGTCTCAAGTTTAGTGAAACAAAATTTAGAGAAAGAATTCAAGTCAATAAAGATATTTACAATAAAAAATTTAAATGTTGCAAAAGATGATACAAACTTTCATACATAAATTGGTGCAAACTAATGATGTCGGCCTCTACTGTAATAGTAATATTTTATGATGGACTTCATTAGTTGAGCTTCAACCATTAGCATTACAAGAAACACTTTTAAGTAAAATTTAATTAAAATTATTAGACACAGTCAGCTGGATTTTTTTTAAATACTACAAACAGGTTATTTTAAAAAAATGCAATTTTCATGTGAGCTTAAAATCAACATGTGTCTTTTTCTTGATCCTCAAACCAGCTGTTTTTTATTTACCATTCTATCATGACAAACATACAATTTATAAAAAAACAACTTTTCTACTTGAGGAACTTCAAAATGAAAATTATGCATAATCAATCAATCTCTATATATTCTCTTTATTATAATATGTGATAATGATAAAGTAAAATAAATTGAAAAGGTTTTTATAATTGTAGGATTAACTTGGCTAACATTTCAAACCATTTTTATTTTGCTTAACCTCTTTTTTTCTATATAAATGACTTTCTTTAAAATTGTTACAGTAATACCAAATATAAAAATAATTGTTTCATGAAAACAAAATTTTACTTACTTTGATTACATCAAATAAATGTATTAAAGCGTCCAAACATAAGACAAAGATTCAACTACAATCCATCAATACAAAGATCAATAACATAGATATCCATTGTTAAAGCACTGCATAAGAGTCACAGACGGAGAAGTATTATTGTTACTATTGACACATTGATTTCGAGAGCGGCCTGTTCGATAGACATCGCCCATCCTGGACTGGACTAGTCAACTGTGCAAGACTGAAGGGAAGGAAATTATTAATACGGGTGCTCACTGGCTGTTTTACCTTCAAACTTTATGTAAAGCGTGAACAGTTCAATTAAGTCGTAACCAGGGACAAAATAGTTGTCTTAAATCAAAATCAACATTTGTAAATCTAGTATTCTTTAATGAATACTAAAAAATCTTTATTTTTCAGATAGAGATTCTTAGAGATTATGTACATAAATAAAAATCATTTTATTCAGTGTTATTTATCTAATTTTATGATATACTTATATTTATTAGAGCCTCGCTAAATTAGAGCAAATTTATAAAAACAATTCATCAAAACAACATCTAAATTCGAAAAAATATTCATTTTAATGATTCAATTTTCGTTTATCAAAATAATAGGAAGTTTTTTTTTTTTTTTTTTAATTAGCAGCATCTGTTCTTACATTTTATGGTACTCAAAAAGAAGTCATTGCAAAATAACATTATTAATTAAAAATCAATGTGTTTTCTCCCCAGAACAACTTCCTGGTTTTTCTATTTACGAAGTTTGCGCTAAAGTTTATAAATTTCCATGTTTTCTCTAGCTTTATTTTCATTATCATTTAGCTCAATAATTCATTAGGATGACATGTTTATTTATTTATTTATTCATCCTTTTTTTAATCCATGTCATTAATTCTAGTCACTGAGATAAGAATAAACACATTACAATATATATCAACATTAGCAATCATCAAATATCATAATACTTGAACTTAACAGTTTACATACTTAAAACTCAAGAATATGTCATCTATAATTTAGCAAAATACAACAATAATAACCATAATACTAATACATTTCCCCTATCTAAATACAACAGCAATTTAGCAATAAAATATCATTGCACCCCTAATGCTCCCTGTGAAGCACCTAGAACCCTGTACAAAGTTAATTTCTTATTCTGAACATTCGTTTAAAAAACTATCAACTAAATAATAAATTTTCCCCAAAAGGATTTACTCTCCTTCTGAATACTAAATAGGTAGTTTCTGCTTTAATGATATCTGGGAGCTGGTATATAATTGTACCCTCCCCCCTGTAATGGACCCCTTTCTGCCTTAAAGCAAGATGATGTTGTTTACATCGCAAGTTATTTCTTTATCTGGTATTATAGTACTGATGGTGAGAATTTAGCCTAAGCAACTCAGTGTGTTTATATACGAATGACACACTCCCCAAAATGAAAAGACATAGTAAAGGCAATATTTTACTAAACTAAAAAACTAAAAAGAAGGCTACATGACTTTCACTTATTTTGTCCAAAAATAATTCTAAGAGTTTGTTTTTGCAACCTAAACAGATCACTATTATTTGGGGTTGGTCATTTTCATGTGAAATTTCTGTTTGTTGTTTAACAAGTGTTCAGATTTGTTTATTAACCTATTAATGGATTTTTTGTATTCACTAGTGGGGTCTTTTGTTAATTGGGTGATATTGTTTTTGTTGATAAAGTCCCCTACTTTATTGTTGTAGTCTTCCCGTTTTAATATAACTGAAGTGTTGCCTTTGTCAGCTTTGATAATAAGTGAATCATGTTGTGTCAATTTAGTTCTTATACTTTTGGCTATTACTGCTTCAGAATTATTATACTTGGTTTCACTACCCCCATAGTTGCATTTGTCCTTGGTAATGGCTTTTTGAACCTTATCATTAATTACAAAACGCACTAAATTCTGTTTTTCACTTGGTAAAGATAGTACAGCACTTTCCATAACTAACAAAGTGTGTATGTCATTAAGTTTGTTTTTGTTGTCATAAACGTTGTGTTTCAGACCTTTATTCAATAATTACATGAATAATATACACCCTAACTTAAACTTCACACATGAGACAGAACTGAACCATTCAATAAACTATCTGGACCTAACAATTTCAAAACAGGATGGACAACACAAGTTCAAAATCTTCAGAAAACCAACAAATACAGACCAAACCATTCACGAGACATCCAATCACCCAATAACACATAAAATGGCAGCATACAACCACATGATCAATAGACTGATATCGGTTCCAATGGATGAAGCTGATTATAAAGAGGAACTAAACTTAATAAAACATATTGCCCAAAAAAACGGATACAACCCAAAAATAGTAGATACAATACATAGAAAAATGAAACAAAATAGAAATAGTACCAAGCCAGACATAAAACAAGATAATAAATTCGTAGTATTACAACACAACCCCAAATTTAATAACACCATAGCTAACGTTTTCAGACACCAAGGCTACAAAGTTGCGTACAAAACCAACTCAAACCTAAAACATACACTAAATAGCAACAAAACCTCAAACCAAGACAAGTTCATGAATACCGGTATATATAGATTAAACTGTAGTTCATGTGACAAATTCTACGTGGGACAGACGGGGCGGCCCTTCAAAAAACGATATAAAGAACATATCCAGGCACTAAGGCACCCGGAAAAATCAAAATTCGCAGAACACCTGGTAAACTGTGATCATGCTTATAAAAACATAGATCACAACATGAAAATATTACAGAAATGCTAAAAAGGAGATTACATGAACCGCGTAGAAGAATACCACATATACAAAAATGAACAAGAGCACCCGGATAATTTGCTAAATGACAAAAAACAGTTTGATGCAACCCCCACTTATGAACTAATAAGCCAGCTTACTAGGAAGTAGACATCAGCTGATAACTCACTAGTACATTGTACAATGTCAGCCCAGAGACATGTTAGACTTCATTTGTGCGCGTGTGTTGTTTGTGTTATGTTTTTTTACAAATTTGTGTTTAAATGTTTTTAATTGTGTTTTGACCACCCGACGATGGACGTAAAAAGTCCGAAACACGTGTAGTGGTAATATATATGTACTGAAGGAAAAACTTCAAAAAAAGGATTGCTGGCGGTGAGTAACATATTAAAAGTTATTTATAAGCATATCCGGTGAGCTAGATTTCCAATTGAAACACTATTATTTGTTGAATTTCCCCAAAATATGATTCCATATGACAATATGGAATGGAAGTACAGTACAACCTCGTTTATCCGGACTAATTGGGACCGGAAGTGATCCGGTTAATCAAAAATCCGGATAATCCAAAATTATAGAAAGATAAATAAAACAAAATATAAAATGATAACTTACCATTTATAAGTCATGAAAAAACACAATATTTACACAGTTATTTAATTTACACAATACACGAAATTACACAATGTACTGTAAATGATGAAAAACACACCTGAAATATTTACACATGCTTTTAATTTACACAGGGTTTAGTTGTTATTTACAAAAAAGTCATTTATCTTCCTCTGTTTTAATTTGGTGTTACGTTTCAATGCGGCCCTTGCCGCGCTGCTTCTTTCGCTTCGTTAGTGGGTTCGAGTAGGGTTCTTCTTGCCCCACGTTGGAACGCCACTTGCCACGCTGCGCCTCTCTGTGTCTGACTTCACGAATTTAAGATTCTTGTTCCCTTTTTTTGAACACTATTATCACGAACTCTTAAACTCGCTGTACGATCACCACCGACTGGGCGAACCACCTTTCTTTTCAGAGCAAGCGCGGGCAAGGCCAAGGTGCTCACTTTTACTTTTTTAAATCAAAGATTTTGCAACTCTTGGCTCTAATAAGTATGAGCTTGTCCTCATAAACTTACTAAATTTTAATTAACGCAAAATTCCCTGAATTTTATCTCAATGCTCGATTATTTAACTCTTTTAATATTAACTCTCTCTCTCTCCAAGGTCGTGCCTTTTGGGAGAAATCGGCTCTTAAGCTCTGATGATAACTTTTAAAATTTTCAAATTATATTACCAGAGCACATATATAAACTTTATGTTAAAGCAAGGTTAATAGCATACACAGAATGGATATATATTAAAAACACAACAAAATTTGGAAATGAATTATTTGTATATTATTTTCTTTTTTGCACAGAAAAATTTTATATTCAAAACTTTTTTTAATCACACCAAACAATTTAATTGAACAATAACACAACTATTTATTTATTTGACAAAATTAATTAATGTAATATTATCTATATATTAAACAAAATAAAAACGCTTGACTTTTCAGACAGAACCACAAACAGTTTTTCCTGTACTGAAAAAGTCGTATTTAAATTATTAATAATTTTCAACACCAAAGCAGAGGTTTAAAATGAATTTAATTTTTAATAATTCCCCTAATGACGTTATATTTAAAAAGAAGTTAATATTTGCGAATTATTCCTTAAGTATAAGATACCTTCACACTTTAATAGAAGTTCTAGTTGGATTTGGAATTTGTTGTATAATTAGGATGGTGGTGATGTGATGTTTTCCATCCAGAGTCTGTAAGCTGCTATGTAGTTGAATGCTGGTATCGAATTCTTCTAAGTCGCCTTGAAGATCGATTAAAGTTGAAATTATTCTAAGTCCAATTAGTAGAGTGACAGTTGAATCTTCCTCTCAGCTCAGAGTCGGTTGCAGAAGAAACGTCCTTTCAGCGTCGATTCCAAATCAAAAGTAACCGTCTTTCGACGGCTAAATCTCGGTCTCCCTGTCAGTGGGAATTAATCCACTTTTCTGGAGCCAATTTTCCTCCCTTTTTGGGAAAAAGGTATTTTCCATATATTATGTGTTTTCAGGCCCTTTTGGTCTGAAATATTTACACTATATATTTTATTAGTCCTATTTTTTGACTAATGAATAGTTTTCTTCCTTTATTATTAATTAAAACACCTTTTAATTAATAATTTATAGTATTTTTTCTTTAACGTTATCTTTGATCCATGTTGGCAACATGATGTTTCTGACTTTAGACTCTGTTTGAAGATGCGCGCGCAACTTTTCATGTTTTTGCATGAAAATCTCTACTTTTGACGTTTTTTTGTTCAACTCGCTATAACTTTCGAACGCTCGAACCGATTTTAAAGTTCCTTTCGGATTCTTCTTCCTTTCCATCTTGTGGGTCTTGTGGAACTTGATTCATCGCTCTACTACGCTTCGTTCGCGAGTTATCGCCCTTTTCCCTAAATCTGATTTTTCCTCTTTTCAAATTTTGAGATAAGTCCTTTCTCAAAATTCTTTTGACGAAATCTTGTTCCTCTTCTACTACGACGAAAAACTATGTTTTTACTTTTTACATAACTCGTTTGGTTGTCGAGTTATTCGCCTTTGAAGTCTTTAAGTTTGTGTCGTATGAGTTTATGTTCATAAAAACCCCCCCATTATATATTATTACTTCTGCTTTGATGTTTTACAATTTTACAGGCTAGATACATATAATTATCATGTTACTTTACCCCTTTAACGTTTAATTTACCCGCTTTTGGGCTTTGAAGTTTTACGTTTTGTAATTATTATATCTCCCTTATTTTATTCTCAAATTTGATTCTAAGTACTTATTATTGTGCCCTATTGTGGTCTCTACAATAGTACTTATTATTATTTTTTAAATGATCCCCCCTTCAACTCAAAAATTCCAAAAAACTCCCCAAGAATGACTTTCTAAGTCCATTCTCACCTGTTAATTATTATTAATTCATATTTTTTATTTATGATTATTATTAGTTCCCCTCTGAGTTATGACTCTACGTTTTTTGAATTTTGAATTTAAGTTTTTTCCAAATTTTAGGTTTTTGAGCCCCTAGAAAAACTTGAATAACTTTTTTGTTTTAAATACTTTTAAATTTATTCTTCGATATTCTTAATCGGTTGATTCTACTGTACATTAATTTATTTTAATAATTTAATACTTTAATAAAATAAGAAACCAGACAGAACGATTGTACACGATTCAACATGCAGTGTTCGACACCTGTTGCCGTGACGTCATCGCTCCCCCTCGTCCCTCATCCACTAGCTTTATCGCGGGAATTTAACTTGTTTTAAATGGACTTGAGACGTTTGGCTTTTCCCAAACCGTCGCACCCTGTCTATACG
Source organism: Aphrophora alni (assembly GCA_963513935.1). Taxonomy (NCBI): domain Eukaryota; kingdom Metazoa; phylum Arthropoda; class Insecta; order Hemiptera; family Aphrophoridae; genus Aphrophora; species Aphrophora alni. Next base: position 129,729,754 of record OY740765.1, on the reverse strand, counting down.
ATTCAATGCGTCTAACTTTTGGGCCATTGTAAGCACATTACGTTTTCGTTTCGTCGCCATTTCCACGCACAAACGCTAACACACGAATATAAATAAATAGCAGTAACAACGTCCACCTCTAAATACTATGCCGATTCTCATTCACGTCCTCGATACTCCCGACTGGGGATGTGATGTGCCAACTGCCAAAAAAAAGAACGGGGGTTCCCAAAGCTGGCGGCACCGCTTTAAGATGTGACAAAATGTTCACATTTACTGATTTACACCCTTGAGTCTTAGCAACCCGACAACAATAAAGTTGTAAAAATGACATGATGGTTTATGATGCGTTGTAAACATGCACCTGGTTTGTATTTATTTCACACTGTCATGCCGCATCGGGGTAGGGGGATGGTGACGCAGAGGTCATTGCTCCTCCACTTTCTCTTCCCAGTGCATCAACAACCCGACCTAATACCTCGAGGCGACACTGTAGTGTTGAGGAAATCACGTTTTTATCAACATTAATGTAATAGCAGATATTTCTTGTTGAAACTCCATATTCAAGGATAAAATAAAGCAAAAGCTTAAAGTTTCAAAATAGGCCTATTATAAATATTATTTAAAATATTATTCAAAATACAGTAATTATTAAAATATTTTGAAACTTTAAGCTTTTGCTTTATTTTATCCTTGATTAAATTTTTTATTTTTTGTTCCGGATCGATCCGGATAATCCAGACATCCGGTTGAATGAGGTCCGGATAAACGAGGTAGTACTGTATGCAAAATATACATTTTTTATAACCTCCAAGGAGCATACACCCTTTAAGGACCTTAGACTTAAACAGGCCTTACTAAGTTTCCTCAAAGTTACTTCAATGTGACCCTTCCAGTTCAGATTTTTCATCAATTTTTAGTCCCAGGAAGTTAGTAGAAGAGACCCCATTTAAAATTAAAATTGTCTATATTTGGTTGATGGCTTGAATACTTAGGCAGGAATGTTATGCAACAAGTCATTCAATTCCTGGTATGCTTTACCTAATTTTATATACAATATATTCCTATTTAGACCATGTATTAAAATGTCAATATCATCAGCAAACAGTACCAATCTCGCAAACCTTTATTGATTCTTGAAGATCATTAATATAAATTAAGAACAGCAATGGCCCCAGCACCGGTCCCTATGGAACACCTTCCTAAGACCCGAAGACTTTTCAACAATCTTACTGTCAGTAACACCCGCAATGTTTACCTATTGTAAATGATCCATCAGATATGATTTGATCCATTTCAGAGAGAGCCCTCCGACACCATAATAATGTAACTTTTTCAAGAGGATTAAATGATCAACAGTGTCAAATGCCTTTATTAAATAGCAGAACACTCCTATAATCTTAAGTTTAGCATCAAATCCATCTAAAATATTGCTACTAAAATCATGTATTGCAGTATCAATAGACTTTTTATTCCTAAAACCATGCTGAATATCAATCGAAATATTATGCTTTAAAAAAAATCTCTAGTCTATTTTTTCATAATTGATTCAAAAACCTTAGAAAAAACTGAAAAGACACTGATAGTTTTCGACATTTCCTTTGTTCCCCCTTTGTGATAATGGGCTTAATTTTAGATATTTTTAGTTGTTTAGGGAAAACTCCTTCAGCAAATGAACAATTTATAAGATGCAAAAGAGGAGCAATCAAATAACAAGAGTTAACAAGAGAAATCGAAACTCCATCCGAGTCACCAGATTTTTTATTTTTTTATTTCAAAAAGGCACTATGTATTTCTTGTTACTCCAAACATTGTTACTGAAAATCAACACTGTCTGATACCATCATGCTTCGAGCGTAGACAGTTAACATCACAGGTTAGTTCCATGATTCTCCACGCTAGCATGGATCACAATCCATGAGAACTCGGCTTTTAGGTTGCAGCAATCACCATATAAAAAGACATTTTTTAACGTACATAGATGTTTGTTTAAGATATTATCCAGACTACATAAAAAAAAGTATAGATCCAGCTGGGAACCCTCAGGATTGCCAAACCTATACTCACTAAAGTGAGCCCCTGAGGGGACCATCAAGTGCTAAACCATACATTGGAGGGGGGGAATCATATTTATAGGTAAATTTGGTATTCTTGTCCACAGCTCTTTATCTGGCTGAATTAATAAAACAAAAAAAGCTTGTGGGACACTAAGGTAAAGTGAAAATGCCTACCTTGTCTTTTCAAAAATGAAAAATGTTGTAGTTGTGTGCCACAGCAAGAAGAAAAAATGTAGTAAAGAATTTCTGCTATTCATCGAGGTTAATGATTAAAATTTAAAATAGACGCAGTAAAAAATCAGATATAACTTCTTTCAACGAGTTAAGTTAACAACAACCAGTAATATAGTATACAAAGTCATTTGTTGATTATTCAATGTTAATATTTAGAATGTATACAAAAAACCAATTTTCACATTACAAACTTTTGATTAAACCAATTCAGAATTTTTTTTAGAGATTTACATCACCCTTAAAAATAATATACGGCAACTGCAACACTCGGTGATGACCAGAAACTACTCCTCTTACACTATAAATCACTGAATCCCCTACCACAAGTTTGGTACAATAACACAAACACAAATAAAATAAAATGAAATATTTATTTGCCTTATGTTATTATAATTCCCTATAATAACATAAGGGAATTATAATAACATAAGGCAAATAAATATTTCATTTTATTTTATTTGTGTTTGTGTTATTGTACCAAACTCGTGGTAGTGGGATTCAGTGATTTATAGTGTTCACATTCACCACAGTGCTCATTGAACATCTATTATATTCCTCTTACATCAATAACAAGACCTCTTCAGAGACCTAAGAGAAAATCTTCTCTTCATTGAAGACAGAATTAATATAAGTATTACTAGATTTTTTATCCAAACAAAAAACTGACTTTAAAAGATGAATAATAGCGGCAAGTTAGCTTTGATAATTCGAAATAGTTTCAAAATAAAATACTGTAGTATTTAAAAAAATTTAAGGAATTCCATTGAATTAGAATATCGACACACACAGCACCTAGCAGCAAATATGAAGACTCCAACATAGTACACTAAAATTACGGAAAATCTCGACATCTTAATATAATTAAATAAAATTATTTCCTTATATCTTTCACCCATATAATTCATATTAGAACTATTTTAAATTATTCAACTTGTCCAGGGAAAATATAAAATCAACATGACACGAGCATTCGAAATAAATATCTGATTATAAGATAGCAGTTTGTAGGCCTAAACCAAATCAAATTCGAGACGGAAGGAGCCTGAAGAAATTAAATGACTAGGAAACGAAATTAAAATTAAATAAACGAATACTACCGGTCTTCTAGTCTTCTAGTCTACAGGATAACCGATATTTCAGGTAACCTCCAAATTGTTCACTGAGTAGTCGAGGGTATGTGTCAGGTTAATTCCCCCCCCCCATACCCAAATTTTCTTCCCGAACTCAAACTCTCTTAAAGATCCACCACCCCCGCATAAACCAATTAATAAAAGTTCAGGTTGATGCAAAAACTGTGGAAATTGATGACAACAGAGGTATAACACCTGACATACCTTGTAACATTTCACGACCAGTGCTGATGAGACAGAATGACGTCAATGCAGATAGAGCTAAAAGTATTCTATTCAGAACACCTATTGGAAACATTAATTCTAATTTGAGTTTAGCGGTTCCAGGAAGAATTGGGGACAGAAACATATCCATTTTGTTTGACACAGGGTGCAATGTTTCCTGCTTAAATGACAGGTATGGGCATTGGCGAAGAAAATCGAAGATGTCAATATATATTCGACTTCTGCTACAACAGTATAGATCACAAGCAGGGCTATTTTAAAGTTTCAAATACAAAAACTAGAATATGAACACAAAGTTTACTTGGTAAAAGATTTGACAAGTGATTTTTTATTAAGTAATGGTCCTAATCACAAATAAAGTGATAATAAATTTCAAGACAAATCAATTACATTAAGAGGGGATAATATAAAATTATTTAAAGATGACTTAATACAACTACCAGATGACAATAACACGATAACGAAACACAACCACAAAAATGAAATATTAAAAATAAATAGAAAGCAAATTAAATATAAAATTCGGTACACAAAGTGGGTAGATAAGATAATTAAAAATATAAAAGAAAGTGTTTTTTTATTTTTTATAATTTGGCGACCAACGTGTAGGTTATTTAAGACTGAAAAACTGAAATTTATGACGTAAAATTAATGTGTTCTAAATTAAAAATAGAGAATAAAGGTTACGAGTTAGGAAATAATCCATAGAGGACACAAAAAGGGGAAGCGTTGAGAAAGGAAAATATAGGTAGGCCTAACCAAGAAAAGGTGGTTCACCAAGGAGAAATCGTAAACATGGAGGAAGGTGAGAGCAGTAGCTTAAACTCAGGAATACCAAATTTACAACAAAATTGATAAGATTTAAGAATATTAGAAGAGCAGGAGGAGATATGTGTAGAAAAATTAGAGGAAGATGATGTATCATTAGTAATAAATAATATAGAGAAAGATGTAGGCCAAAATTTACCCATTCCAGAAGGATTATGAAGATAGAGGAAGTGATGATAGTCAAATAAGGAAGAGAAAATGAAAACAAAGAAATGGACAAGAGTTGAATTTTTTGAAGTTTTAAGGCGAAAAACCATTTAGGTCATTATCGCCTTCAAAAATTTGGCAAGAAGATGCTTTACTTTAAAATCTAAGAAATAAAATATTAAAAACAATAGCAATATAAAAACTAGATAACAAACAACATAATCAACAACATAATATATTACAAGGCTGTAAAATTGCCCTGCAACAAGTTAACAATTACAATTAACAAAAATTAAAACAAATAGTAAAGGGCTGTAAAAGGGCCCTGCAACGAGATATGAAAGATAGAATTTTAACAAAAAATAATTTAATTACACAATACAAAATAGTAGCCTACACAGTTAACGATGCTCTGATTCATCGCACATCTCGTAACATAACACACTCAATGAGGATGTACTTAATTGATAAGTCACCTTGACAATTTGGGCATTGTGGTGGATTCTCCTGTTTCATCAGAAATCCATGAGAGATCATGGAATGCCCGATACGAAGACGGGTAACCACCACTTCTTCTCGACGACAGGCACCTATGGATGAATTCCACGGACGGACAGTATCTTTTACTTCCATCAGCTTATTGGAATCTGTATTTGTCCACTCTTCTTCCCATTTCTTATAAAAAATAATTTTAACTCTCGATACAAAGTAAGATATCATAACACAATATGTGACTGGTATCTGACTTGTAGCTTTCTTTGCTGCTTCATCAGCTTTTGTGTTTCCCGAAATTCCGCAATGCTCAGGTACTCAGCAAAATGATACTCCGACATCCCGTAGCCGAAATCTGTGTATGGAACACAAGGTATCTTCAACCAAGGGATTCTTAGAATACATATCCTGGAGAGACTGTAAAGTATTTTTGGAATCGGAACACAAAGATAGTGACGGAAACGAGATGGAACGGCCTTTCAAAATAGCAAAGAGTTCGGCAGAAAATACACTATAAATCCATACATATACGTCCGGCCGGATGAGTAATATGCTCAACCAACTTTATTGTCCAGTTTAGAACCATCCGTGAAAATAATTTCACTAGATGGGTATTCATCAAGTATATAGTGAAATTCCAGACGATATACTACATTGGGAGTGTTGTGCTTGATGAACGTGGACAGTGAAAAATCAAAAGTTGGAATTTGAATGAGCCATGGAGCAATAAAACATGGGGTATTCTCAATCATTGGAGGAAGTACAAGGACCAAATTGTCAAGGATTCTAGGTGTTCTAATGCCAAATGGGGCAGTACTAATCTGACGACATTCATATCTGTCAGCCAAAGGGTTATTAAAAACAACTTCATAAGCCGAATGATACGGTTTGGAGCGCAGACTACAAATATGTTATTTGTAGTAGTTGTCTTCGTCGAGTAAGAGATGGTTCACCAGTCGCAGCATGTAAGCTAGAAACTGGGATCAAACAAAATGCTCCAAAAATAATACGCAGTGCAGAGTTGTGTATCGAACCAAACTTCTTAATGGCTGATGGTCTTGCGGATGAGTAGACTATGGAGCCATAATCAATCCACGATCGAACAACAGCACGATAAAAACTTAGTATACAGATCCTGTCGGGTCCCCACCGAGAACAGCTAAGAACACGTAATATGTCAAGTATTTTATTGCACCGTGTTTTCAGATTAGATAGATGTGTAATCCAAGAAAGTCTATGATCAAATAATAGGCCTAAAAATTTAGCAGTTTCAGTAGTTTGAAATTGTGTTCAGTTAAGAAATAATAAAGGCTGATGGTTCAGTATTCGACGACTAAAAAGCAATACATTGCGTTTTGGTAGCAGAAACTTGAATTCTGTCAATTTTGACCATGCTTGCAACTTATTTATAAGTAGTTGAAGAGCTCTTTTGGCAGTTGCCATAACTCTAGTATCCACATACGTAGCAAAATCGTCAACAAATAGAGAACAACGGACAGGGCACTGCACATTATTGGTAATGCTGTTGATTCCTACAGCAAGCAGAGTCATGCTCAGTACACTACCCTAAGGGACACCATTCTCTAAATGATAACGATCTGACAACACAGTTCCAACACACACTCTGAAATACCTGTTGCTAAAGAAGTTTTAATAAAAGTAAGAATATTAACATTTAAACCCCATGATTTTAAATTATTCAGAATACCTCTTCGCCAAGCCATATCATAGGCTTTTTCCGGGTCAAAAAACACTGCAACCCGTGTCTGACGCAAGAAAAAGGCATTTTGTATGGCAGAATCTAAAGAAACAAGCTAATCGGTAGATGAACGACCCTGCCTAAAACCACATTGTTCATTACAAGGCAGCCGGTTACTCTCGAGGTACCAGACACAAGACACCAATTGACCATTCTCTCTACTAGCTTGCAGAGCACACTAGTAACAGAAATGGGACGGTAACTTCCTGGCTAGTCTGCACCCCCCTGCAGGGACATGGCGGAAAGAACCCATAAAGAAATAGGAAAATATCTAAGGAACATCTGTTCAACTGTGTTTTAAGCTTTCGATAAGGTGTGGCATCGGGGATTGGAATACAAAATGGAGAAATATTATTAGACTTATGAATGAATGTATAAGAATAACAAGGTGTAAATATTGTTATTGACATAAAATAATAATAATAATAAATATGGTATAAAAATCATTAGACAAAACTTCATCTTCTCCCATTCGTAAAACTAAATAAAAACTTACAAAAACAAATCCTCACTAAATTTATAGTTAGGTAGTTATCAATGAAAAAAATGAATACGAACCATTAACGATGGCTATGGAAAAAAAAAGTTATATATTTCAATAGGGGTCAAATCTTGATTGGCTTAACATCAAGGTTTTAATGACGGCGGCCAAGGTTAATTTTGTTTTTTGTCAATTATTCCTGAAATATGCTACTTTTTTTTACTTGCGATTTATCACACGGATTTAGGTTATTTATCTTCACATTCCAATAAAATCAGAACAAAATCTCTGGATCCATGACTGATTATTGATTTTTTGATAACTCACGAAACTATATTTTTGGAGAGATGGAAACTGATATGTTTTGTTTGATCTCTTATAGGCTACACTTTCACAAAATTTTTAGAAGAAAATTGTTGATCCGATTATGAGAAAATCGTAAATTTTGTGTTTTTCTTATGGCAGCTACCCTTTAAGTTTGAGTTATCTACAAAATGAAAAATATATATAAAATTCAGAGATAATGCCAAAATATGGTCATATAACAAATTTGATTAAATTCAATCCACGTGTTTGATCTGTAGAACTTACGACAGACAGACAATATTCTAAATCCACCTTTTTGGACTCAGTGGACATCAAAAGGAATTCGAAAACAAAACTAGACTTCGATTTTTTACCCATCGCAAAACACTCTATATACTACATACATGTGAAAAAGTAGTAGCTGTATAGTAACAAGTTCCTAATAACAACATCAGGGTTCATTTTCATATTTTTCAAAACTTTAAACAGTCATTTTGAGATATGACCGGCATTTTTTGACAATTTGTTTGTTCGTTTTGTAAATTTTATCAAATAAGCTGTTCTCGGTTAATCGTGGGAGGGAGTGTAGCGTTTCGTTACCCATTTAGCTAGATGAATCCAAATCACTCTACTATGCATAAGTTTTATTTGCCTATTAGCAATTTAAAATCAAATTTTATGGGACTTTCACATGTATTTTGCAAAACAAAAACATATATATTTTTAAGGATAAAATAAAGCAAAAGCTTAAAGTTTCAAATATTTAATAGTATAAATGAGCTACAATTGTTTCGCCTTGCGGCATCATCGGGCAACTGAATTAAATATTTGAAACTTTAAGCTTTTGCTTTATTTTATCCTTGAATATGGAGTTTCAACAAGAAATATCTGCTATTACATTAAAGTTGATATATATTTTTTATCGGTTTCTAGGTATAATGTATAAGAGACCTCCAAAAATAAGATAGCGGAGAAACATTATTATATTTTTACTCAACCAATTTTTAATCAAACTTATTTCTAATATCCTAATTTCTAATTTACTAACCTCTTTTATTTAGGATTTATAGGTACTGACCCTAAATAAGACGCCAAATGATTTCAACATTTTTGTTTTACAACTCATTTTTATCATATTATTTTTGAATTTAAACATACCAAAAAAATGGGATAACAAATATATTTTTGGTTTTTCAACAGATTTTGTTAAAACTGATTTGCAATATGAATTTTACAATGTTGGTCTTAAATTGATAAACATATTCTATGTATATCTGTCTCCAATAATACCCACCCCTGAAACCCAAAATAGGTTCTAAAATTTCAGTCTTTTTGGGTCTAAACCTATTTATTACAGTGATTTTGAATACGTAATTTATGACTCTGGAAATAATTTACTAACATATTTGAAATTGGAATAATACCAGTTTCTTAAAAACCAAACTAAATCACCAAGTGGGCTTTGTAAATTATAAAAAAAATATTTTATTTGTCTTTTATTTTTAATTCTCTCCTGTCTTCTATAATATAATATGGTTCTCTGATGGACATGCTTCTCCTGCGTCTGGGGTCAATAATTTCAGGCAATAAACTGGTTGTGTACAATTTTGATAACTTTGTTTTCTAATACTCGTAATTTTTTTTTACTTTCTCTATCTTCATTCCATGCTTAGAGTCCACAATACAAATTGGCAATAGTTTTTCTGTGCAATATGGAGTTACCCTGGAACTTAATAGTACTATAGTAGTTATGTTTCTTTTTAATAATTAAAGAGTCGTCACTCATTTGCTGCCACAAACTACCAAAAATTCCTTTCTTATGACTTATTATTTATTCTGGAGTCAAATCTCTGCCAGAATAGGAACATTTAACTTCCACTATACCAACGTCATCAATCAGCCCGTCAGAAGTTGTTACCATTATCAAAAGAAAAATTACTTTTAGTTTTATTATTACTCTCCCTAGCATATTCAATACACACATTATTGTCGGAAGTAGTGGAACTGTTGACAGATTTTTTTTTCTTTTAACATTATTTCGGGTCATCAAACCAAAAGATTTTAAAACCCTCCACTCTTAAAGATTGAAAGACCCATGACTTTTTGTTGTTGTTGTTTTTTTTTTTCAATTTGAGTCTTACTCCCCATTGTTTACGAAACAAGCAATAATAAAGAAAAGGTAATTATAATTATTGAACAATACAATACTTAGTTTTTACACATAATAAACACTAAATGACTGCTAGTATAAAATCGTGTTGGTAACATCCCTCTTATCACAATACAATTTTTGCAATATGGCAATACAACTTCCTCATTAGACACCCAACTCAACACAACTACAGCACAGGAAGATATGGCAGTCAAGCATTGCGCGAAAAAGCTCTGTAGTTACATGACATGGCGAGCGTTTTAAGTTTTGTTGTGTAATAGTCTGAAAAGAACCTCGACAGACAATAAACTTACCAACATTTAATGTTATAGATTTAAAAAAAGATCAACACTGTATAAATGAATAAATTTACATTTTAGTTATTAGAAATAAAAAATGGCAAATTAGAGATATTTATAATATAAGACATATATTTGCATATAGAAAAACTAAAACGAATCAAAGAATAAATTAATTCTTTTCATTAAAAAAAAAAAAAATTAATATAAATAAATATTTTCTTTTACTTAAAATCACGTTCACATGATCTTTAAAATGATCTTTTAATGATAATTCTGGGACGAAAATTGACATTAGTACAACTGGTCAAGTCTAGTATTATTCTTATAGGAGATGAATCCAATAAGGCTGAAGTGGAGCAGAGCCTTAAAGGGAGAGGTTATAGACATCAACAAGAATTTACCTACAAAAGAATATAGCAATAATAAAAATATATATTCATCTGATTGCACATGGGCCGCATGATTTACAGGAACCCAATAAGCCAGCATATGCAATAATATATGAAAACCGACAAACCAGTAGCAGTGCCTTCATATAGACTTAGCAACGTAGAAAAGTTAGAGTTGGATAGGCAGGTAGTACAAATAAAAAAAAAAAAAACGGGGGTCATAGAAGATTCCCAGAGCGTTTTTGTAGCACCCGACTTTTTAGTAAAAAGGCCAGGCAACCAGAACCGAATGGTAGTGGATTATAGGCAGGGTCGGATTTCCCAATAGGCCCGGGCCTATGGGCGCAAGCTCCCAGGGGTGCACGGCCGAGAAAATTTTTTTTTTAATATCTAGAAATAAAAATAAATAGCCATAACTTAAAATATTTTTTGAATTGATTACAAAAAAAATCATTCTGATTTTGAAGTTCATTGGAACAAATAATTGTTGGTAAAGTTAAGCAGTGTCACGGTCATTGACCCCTCCCCAACTATCGTCCATTCTACTGTACATCTATTGCCTTAAGAAAACATAAAAAATATCTAGTTTTACTTTATATCACAGTTTTTGTGTCACATTATCAAAATACTTCATGTAAGCTGTGTTTCTGAGATTAAATCTATTTTATAATGTATTACAGAGTTTTTTTATTTATTTGCCCAAATGACTAAATTGAACAAAACCTAAGTTATTAACATAGCAATGGCCATGCTTTGTTGCGGGTTGGATTGTTTTGTTTCAGTCCCACAAACATGAGCTCACTATTTAATACATAAAATTACTAAAAGTGTTTTAAGACAGCATTTTGTTAAGCCCAGAACCAAGTAAATTACTCAAAAAACTTGCAATGGTAAAATTGCATTGTGGAGTGGTGTGCAATTAACATATAGGCATGATATAATTTTTTAATAAAGGTTTTTGGGGAAGTAACTTTAACCAGACTAGGGGGCGGAAAAAATTATTGAGCCTAGGTGCGCCAAAATGCTAAATCCGGCCCTGATTATAGGAAATTAAACGAAGGCATGGAGGCTGATAGATATCCTTTGCCCAGGGCAGACTCTATATTTGATACATTGGGTAAGGCATAATACTTTTCATTGATGGACATAAATCAGGCCTTTTTCCAACAACCAATTGTTCCAGAGCATAGGCCGTATACTGTATTTGTGACTCATAAGGGCCTATATCAATATACAAGACTGCATATCGGGATGCGTAATTCTTCAAATTCTTTACATCGAAGTATGAATCGCTTTTTAATCAGGGTTGTTATATCAAGGAATGATCATTTATGTAGATGACTTAGTGGCATATTGGAACACGTTTGGAAACCAGTTGACAAATTTAGAGTAAGTTTTTTAACAATTAGGGGTTGCAAAATTAAAGCTCAAAACTTCAAAATGTCATTTTTTAATAAAAGTATTGATGTATTGGAACACAATATTTCTTGACAAGGAATTCGACCCTTAGAGAAAAATTTTAAAGTGATCACATATTTTCCCACTCCTACGAAAATGAGGGATGTGCGGAGCTTCTTTGGGGCAGCATCCTTTACAGGAAATTTATCCAAGAGTTTAGTGGCATGGCTATGACGGATTTGACAAAAAAAGAGAATGTGGATAAGAAGACTTCTAAGTGGCTCAAACAACATAAAAAAGCTTTTCAGCATTTAAAAAAAAACATTGACTATGCCACCATTGTTGGCCAATTTCAATGAAAATAGGGAATTAGTTGTGTCATGCGATGGCAGTCACAGGAATAGGGGGTGTCATGTCTGAATACCCGGAGGATGCCATACTCAGACCAGTGGCTTATGTCAGCAGGAGGTTTCGAGACACTGAGGGGCGCTGGAATGCCTCAGAAATTGAATTACTGAGTGTAGTTTATACAGTAAACTACTTTAGACCATTTTGTATGGGCGCCGGTTTACAATTTTCAATGACCATGCAAGCTTGCAATACTACAAAATTCAGTTCATAAACTTAGAGCAATCACAATTATCTGATGAATATTTATTCAAAATTAGACAAGCGTTACTAGATCCAAAAAGCGCTGATAAAGCACACAAATGAGCTGCAAGATTATTCTCACTACAAGACGGTATTTTGGATTGTAAGCAATTCATGAATGGAGAAAACAAACTACTGCTCGTTATTCCTAATACTTTGATGACGGACATTCTGCAGGCATTTCGTGATTCATTTGTAGGCGGAGGTCATGCAAGGGTGACAAAGACTATGTCTACGATAAAGAATAAGTATTACTGGGTAGGCATGACAAAAGATGTGGTACAATATGTCAAAAAGTGCCACAAATGCCAAATTATGAAAACGGTCAGACAAAAACCTGCAGGGTTTGTGCAACCTATAAAAGCAAATACAAAGCCTTTCACAAAAATAACAGTAAATTAGCTTGGACCCTTGCCAAAATCGAACAAAAAATCATACATTCTCATTGCAACAGATAACACTACAAAGTTCATGATCGCCAAAGCAACGGAAAGGGCAGATGCACACACCACTGGAAATTTCTTTAAGATGACATTATTCCATGATATAGGATGCCTGCGGAACTACAGACAGACAGGGGTAGGCCCTACACATCTTGCGGCAGAGACATTGAAGCAATTATACAGTGCATTGGGAATAGTACACAAAAAGTCGGTGGGGTATAGACCTCAATCAGTATGTAACAGAACGGTATAATTCAACATTGATCAACATGTTATGCTGCTATGTTAACGAGAACCAAAAAGACTGGCACAAATTTGTCAAATTAGTGAGATTCGCATATAATTCTGTAAAACATGCTGCCACAGGGTTTTCACGATTTTTCTTATTACATGATTTTGAACCGAATCAACCTATTGATTTAGCATTAATTCCGATGAACCCGAACATGATGTATTGGGAGGGCCTCAAGTTGATACACAAATTAAGACAGGACTTGCCGAGGTTATTGCCACACAAGAGGACCAATGTAAAAAATAGGCCTACAACACCCATCGCAAAGAAATACAATTTAAGGTAGGAGATTTGGTGTTATTAAAGGTGGGAAAAAAGGACAATAAACTAATGCAACAATATGCAGCTCCCTATAAAATTTTGGAAAAATTATCACCCCTCAAATACAAGATTGAGGTTTGGATCACTGCAGTAGATAGACAAGTGACATAGTTCATATATTAAGGTACTTTTTGACGCAGCGGACTAAAACCAAATTAATTAATTGTATTTAAGGCAATTGTTAGAATAAATGTAACTGATAAAGTAAGAACTTATTTTTATTTTTATTATTAGAGACAGTAATTAATAATGTTTTCAAGAAAAAGTAATTTTGAAGTTTTAATTGTCAATAAGTTTTCCTAAATAAAAATTGTATAAATATTTAAAATCAAAAATAATAATAATAAGTAAAATAAAAATATAATCATAAGAATATGTTAAATAAGTGTTTGGTAGTATTTATATTATAATTGCTCGTTTTGTATACATTCAAAATGATTCCAACAGGGGAGAGTTTTTAAGAGTTGCAAACAATTTAAAACCATAAAAAGGGTTGTGTTGAAATTTAGAAGTCAATAATACATAATTTTTTGCTCATTTACAGCAACCAGTGTGTTATACAATTAATAATTCTTTTGTTACTGCAAGAGTTTCAAGGCTATTTGACATGTTGGCAACCAAGGCGGAGAGGAATTCTACAAGTTTAGCCAAGTTTTGGATAACACAGAGAGGAAATTAAAGATAAAGAAGGTAATATTGGTTACCCTCATCCATTCTCAGAAACACAATCTCCTGCTGATTCACTTAACTAAAATAGACCTGGTGAGAACGAAAAATTGGTTATGTATGATGTATATTGTTGTTATTATAGGGTGTTTTAAAGGATTTTGATTTTAGATATCATGTTAAACTAAATTAAATATAGTTTGTTTCGAGCATATAAGTGTTAAAATGTGACATAACTTATTTGTTGATTTATGACATTTGTTACTAATTGCAAACAAATTTCTTTTAAATATTTTTACAAAACTGTTTGTATAAAAAGTAGATATGACATATAATTTTAATATATTATTGTGCAATATTGTGTTGGATGGAATATTTAGGTATAGTGACGATGTGTATATATATATATGTATATATATATATATATATATATATATATATATATATATATATATATATGTATATATTGTATGTTATTGAGCATTTTATTTTTTCTATTTTGTACAAATAAAATGATATATATATATTATTTTTTGTAAACATCGGGATGATGTTTCTAGGGCACCAGTGATGTTAGGATAGTTTTAGTTAGAAGATAGATAAATAAAAATAATATTAAAGTCAGAATGGAGACCAACTATTGTGAAAGACAAAAGTGTAACTATATTATTATAAAATGCTTATCTTGCAAAACAGCCAACGTTACAAACAAGAAGGAGCTATATAAGCTCTTGGACAAAAGAAGATGAGGTCTTTTGATCACAGGAGGAATCGCTGCTCGAGGGGTGTTCGGAAGATATTAGTGAGTAAGAGTTGAGAGAATCTGATAGTTCGAGAGAGGAACGTTGGAAAAAATTTGTAAGAAAGGTGAGCAAATCATTGTATATTGGAATTGTATAATACGAAAAGAAAAACAGTACCTAGTCATAACGGTTGGAACCATTCTGGATTTATATTTCATGTTGATTATATGTATTTTAAGATAAAAATTGTGATGATATAAAGATATATATTTATTGTGATTGTTTAAATAATTAAAATTAAAGAGAATCTTGTAAAACTGAACCACAGGTTTTGAGCATAAAGAACCCAGTCCTAGAAAGGGCGAATCCTAAATCATACATTAAAATCACATAAATGAAACAGAACAACATATATCTACAAAGTAACATTTATATATGACCTGAATTACACTGAGACATTACATATATATATTAAAACAGATTTTTTACATATACACATTCTATGTATATCATCAAATGTAAACTTGAAATAAATGATGGTACAATTAAAATTTAAAATTAATAGCCTAACCAGTAAAACACCAAGAAAATAAGAAATAACCAATTTAAGTTTCTTAAAAACCATTATCTAACATTAAAAATTAAAATTATTATAAAACCAAAATATGTTTTAGTAGAAATACTTACTCCTCATAACAGTACGTATTGATCGGACCAAATTGAGTAATTGTGATTTAACTGACGGTTGATCTCCAAATACTTGTACGTTTCCTGATCCCCATCCCACTACAAACATATAAATATCAATAATTAATACAAGTACGGTAATTGATAACATTAGCCCAATTAAAGATAGTAAATATAGTACAACGGTCTATATTCATCCAACGTAATTTAACAGCCTATCGGGTTTCAAGTAACTGTTCGTTGGTCTTTGTTCATTCCATAAATCTATATTTTGTATTTGAAAACTTTTAAAATAATTATTTAAACACAATTATTCATACACAATTATAAAATAATAAATCTTAAAATTCTAAATAGACAATGGAGAGTGAATTACCAATTACCAACATATCCAATTAGCAACTACTCAGGAAAGGCCATAGGAAATAGCACTATATGAACCCGAGAAGGAATGATGAAGAAATTAAGCTTAGCTACATTGTTATAAAAAATGTTCTTTTCCCCTATTATAAAAGAGTAGTCTTAAAAAAATAACAAATAGTATTAATAAGTCAACCTAAAGACACTTAACCCCTAAATAATAAACATACTCTAAGTGTAACCTTAGAGCTTATTCATAAACTTTCATCGACTAAAGGAAAAAAAAAAGCATAAAAAATTCATGTTTGTTTTAAAACTTGGCTATAGTTTTTAATTCGTGCAGTTAGCATAGTATTTTTAATTTCATAGATTAAATTTTTTGTAAAATATTTTTTTAAATTAGCACACTGAATATAACGTTTTACTTAGAAACCAATTCAAAGAAGTATATAGGATTTGCAGATGATTTTGTCTATCACCAAAAGAAAAGCAACTAATAATGCACGACAACAGGCTAAATTTTACTATAAATGGTGTAAATTGTCAGTAACACAAAATAAGAGTCCTTAAAAAATACTTGAAAGTGAAATATTTACTATAATAGATGTAATAACAATTTTTAAACTTTTATTAATCAAACATTCCTCTATCAGAAGACAAAAAAATGTATCTAAGAGAACAAAAAATTTAATTTTCCAATTAGTGACAATGTTAAGACAACGGGTACAACATGGTGGAAAAATATGGAAAGAGATCCTCACTACACTAAATCTATCAGATCGTGTGATATCCAAAAAAGTGTGTAGTCCGTCAGATGAAAGTTTATGAATCTAGGATTAAATATACCACATCTTAATTCATTACTACTTATTTGATAGATGATATCCTAATTACATACTTACAATTAATATTTTCCTAGCTACTTACGTATTAACACCACCGCAGCAGAAGTTGCTAATGCGCATGCGCCAATATTTGCTTACTTTGCGATATAATTATATATCACGACAAGTTTGGCCAGGTAGCTATATATATATATAAACACCTGGCCAAACCTTATATATATATAATCACCTGGATAAACCTTTTGTAAGTTTATTGAAGTTAATAATTTGAAATTAGATCATGGATAAACATGAGCTTTAAAAGTGAAGTGCCGCCAATCTACACCTAAAATTTTTGCGACAAATCATAAAATGAAAGTATATGAATCTCAAAGCTGAAAAAAATGGAATTCTGCTTCCCTTAAACCAGTTTGCTCTTTATTGGCGCATGCACATTAGCGCAACTTCTGCTGTGGTGGCGTTAATACGTAAATACCATATATATATATACACCTAAAAAACTATCAAATCTAACGTATTTATAGGTTAACGACTTGTTGGACATAATTGTTGGACATAAATGTTCACTTTTACAGCTCATGTTTATCCGTGATCTAATTTCAAATTATTAACTTCAATAAACTTATGAAAGGTTTGGCCAGGTGGTTATATATATCACAAAGTAAGCAAATTATTAACTTCAATAATAATTATTGCTCTTTATTGGCGCATGCGCATTAGCGCAACTTCTGCTGCGGTGGCGTTAATATGTAAGTACCTTTTCCTACTTTATCTGTGAACTAATTATAATTTATTTTGGTGTAATAGGTGTTTTCATTGCAGCATTTGCATGGTGTAATTTATTTCTTATATTTTACTATTTATAAAGTTATTTATTAAACTGAAGCTATTTGTTATTACTAGAAATATGTAATTTTTTATTATTTAACAAACTTTACTGTAAAGTAGAATAAAAGGAGATAAAACTCATAATTATAGACATACAATCCTTGCATTAATACCTGAAACTACAATTTTCTTAATGTTATCAGGGTAAATGTTGGTTGTACCTTTTCTCTCGGATTTTGCTATGAAAAATAATAAAATCGTTAACTATTTACCTTATATTCAAACAACCAGATCATTTTTTTTTTCTTTTTCGGAAGACACTTTTCATATCACAAAATGCATTTCTTCACTGTCAAATAACACATTGAAAACAAGGGAATCCAGGTGTTGTTAGGTTAAATACGGGTTTGGTTAGTTTACTACCAATGAAAATAATGCAAATCCAGCTTTGAAATGCCTACATTAATATTTATGACCATGTTTGTCAAGAAAGTAAATGTGTCATTGCTCGATGTTTATTATTAGTAAAATATATTTCTTTTGGTAAAAATGATTTGTTTTATTAGGTCTAGGTAAGTGACATGATCATGAGAAATAGGTTTGGGCAGGTGACTATATATATCACAAAGTAAGCAAATTATTAACTTCAATAATAATTATTGCTCTTTATTGGCGCATGCGCATTAGCGCAACTTTTCTATATATTTTTGTTTGTTTATTTATTATATGGGTTTTTATCAAATGCCCTGACTATGATATTAATAAATAACAACTGTCTATGTTATGAATAACAACTTTAACACTCATCTTTACAAATTCATAAAATTCTCATGTCTTTATTTAAATTATTAGATAATATAATTAGACTACTGTTTTTCAACTAAACTAAACACAACTTTAATCACTAAATTGTATTAGTAAAGTAAAGTACACAATAGCATTATTCCATACATACATACATAAAATATTCTTCACTTTCTCCCACCCTCCCCGTTCTCTCCCTCCCTCACTATAATAATTATATTATATTTTAATAATAAACATCGAGCAATAACACTTGACGAACATAGTCATAAATATTATCATAGGCTATCATTATGAGAGCTGAATTTAACCTAATAACAGAGAGATTCCCTTGTTTTCAATGTATTATTTGACAATGAAGAAATGCATTTTGGGACTTGAAAAAAGTCCTCCAACAAAATATATTAACTGATTGTTAGAATACAAGGTAAATACTTAACGATTTCATAATTTTTAATAATGAAAAACAATGATAATGTACAATAGATATTTACCTGACAAACAAGGTAAATAATCTGCAAGACTTTTAGCCACTAAAATGCGGGGAAGGGTTACCTTAAAAAGCTATTATGGTAAGCAAAATAAGTAAAAAAACAGGTCATTTCTATACATATTTCGAAATGAAAATAATTTAGGTTCACTTTTACATCGGTAGTCCTCCTAACAGAATATTATGTTAGGTTATGTTTTGACAATGTTTTTAACAATTTCAAATCTATTTTAAAAAACCTCAAGCATTTAAAGTTAAACCTATAATATTCTTATACATACTTTTTTGTAAAAATCTTTCTTCGTGAAGTACACATACTGCATTTAAACATAATAAAGTCGCTTCAAATAAGCTCCATAACGTAAACGCCATGTTGGAGTTTTTTAACTTTTTTTTAGTTTACTTTTCTTTTTTTTCTTTTATCTTGTCTAACGCCAGGCTTCGATAAAACGATGAAGCCAAGTTATTCTCTACATACAATTTATACACTATTATAATACCTTTATTTATTTCATTAGAGTTGTGGTTGCTATTTGTTAATTAATTTTGTTAATCACTATTGTTTTGGAGCTAATGTTCCTATTATCCATTATGAGTCTATAGTTTGGTTTTTTTATAATTACAGTAATTATATGTTTAAAATAAAACATGTGGGGTAATTGTTAATACTACAATATTATATGTATTACTGTATTTGTTTACGCGTTCTTTAAAAACGTATGTTAGTAAAAGTAAGATTTGATTTGGGAATATTATAAAACTAAGGATTATATGGCGGGAATATGTTTTAGGATTAAAGCCTTCACATACAGACGCGATACAGGGCACGGTACGATAGGTTATTGCATAGGGGTAAATGAAAGCGTTCACATAGCAGCGGTATACCGAGGAATACGATATTATCGCAATCGGTAAATCGCGTCGGTAATTAGGTCAACCGAATGTGGTCGGTAGACCGCTCGGAAACCGAGGCGGGAGTCAGTATTTTACACCTTTTTTTACCGCATCCAAAGTTTATGAATGTAGTTTGATTATTTAATTTACTTTTTTTAAATATGAATCAGCATATAGAAGAAGAAGAAGCATTGGTTTTTTCGCTCGCTACGGACGAGGACGAACATGATAAGCCCCAGTAAGTATATATAAAATTCCTTCTCAAAATAATAGACAGTTTTGTAAAAAATATTGTTAAGTCAAGCATGACAACAATAAAATATATTAAATTCAAGTAAAATAACGTTATAGGTATAGTTTTTAATGAAGTGATATTGTTATTTACCTCATGTAGTCAATAATTTCCCTATTCTTATACTTACTATCTTTATCCAGTATTTCTGCTAGCTCCTTCCACTTTTTATCTTTCACTCTTCAATCCTTATATAATGGATGACTATAGTCGTAAAGCAAACTATGTTCCTTAACGAAATTAATGATCCGTTCTGAATTCGACATGTTGACAAGCACTATACAGAATGCAGTATACAGATTGAAGAATGTTTTACCGAAACCCGAGCGTCCGATTGCAGCGCATGTGTGAACGTACAATTCGGTAAACAGGCGATATTTTCCCGAGTTCAGTATCGCTCAGTTTGTCCCGAGTCCTGTATCGCGTCTGTCTGCGAAGGCCCTAATCTGTTTACCTGTCCCGAGCGGGATAGGGCCACGGAAAAAGAATTTCATGATTAGGAGATACATAAATGTTATTGTGCGACATGTTCTAATGGTTTTATTACCACTGTTATATTTATAATGTTATCTTACTTAATTTTGAAAATTGATTTATTTCAAAATCATTATGGATTGATAAATCCTTTATTTGTACTGAAGTTAATATCAATTATAAATATAATTTTATGAAAACATTATTGTCTAATGAAATTAAATTTAGCAATAAATGTTCAAGAGTTTCTGGCTGAGCTTGTGAACAATTAAGACTCAATGGTATAAAGAATTGTTTAATTGTAAAAAAATCGAGAGTTTGTGTTAGCATGTCCTAAACGCAATCTACAAATAAATGTTGATTTTTTTTTCCATCTGCTCATGTTTTTTTATTTGAACCAAGAGTATTGTGTAATTAATTTTTATTTATTTTTTTTGATTATTTCATACCATTTAGCTTTGGGACTTTATGTAATATTTTCGTCATTTTTTCGAATTGTTTTTCTTTTTGATAAGATTTAAAATCCTGTAAAGGAACATTCAAGTAAATTTCTTCCATTCTATCTCTTATAGTTTCCTTGGCCCATTCATCCGCTGTTTCATTACCTGCTATACCAGAGTGCCTAGTACCCATTGTAGTGAAATCGTTTTACATTATAAAAACTTCCCTTCATTATGTTCATACTCATTTCGTTACCACTAATGCTAATACTATCTAATTCCAAAATAGCTGACTGTGAATCTGTACATATTAGGAATTTCATGGCTCTAGTTTATTTATATGTTGTATAGCTTTATATGTTGCGTATAATTCAGCTTTGTAACTTCTCATACATTTATTTAATAGGTACTTGCATCTAGTATTTAGTTGTCGTATATAAAAAGCATCGCCTGTGCCATTGCTATTTGTTGAACAATCTGTGTTCAATTTAAATTTATGATTCAACTAAAGCGGATCATTTGAATGAAAGGTTTCAAAGAGGTTGTCAAATCTTGTTTAATTCTGTCGTTTTCTTATTCTAACTTGTAACATAAAAGTTAGTTATGTAAATAATCCTTTATAGAAATAGTAAGTAGCAAATAATTCACTAACTCATACATCTATTATAGATACATTTATTGTCAATGAACACAGTACTGTTTGGAATCTATATTCTAAAAACCTGGCTGGGCCTGAATATTTTCGGGCTTAGCATGAATAAAATGGATGAAAATCCGGTTGATGAAGATTCTCAGGAATCTGAATTACAAAAAGCTATTGAAACTATACTAGACAAACAATCAGAAGATATAACTAATAATTTTTTAGAAAAGATATTAATCTTTTAGCGAGAAAACGCAAAATGTCACAGGACTAATTGTCAACTACCAATCCATCAACTTCTAACAAAAATTAAAAAAACTTGGAATCAGAGAATATAGCGAAAACGACAACTTAGGTCCATTCGAAGATATGTAGTACCAATAACACTAAAATAAACCCCTTCAATTTAGATAATATTAAAATGTAATCACCAAAACATAAATAATATTTCCAGAAGAGGCAAGACTATTGCGGTGAAATAGGACAATGCTCAAGCCGCTAATTTACTATGTACTTACTTTAGTACATTTAAAGGAATACCGAGTTTACGTCAATGCCTTCAGGGTCGAAACTATAGACGTTGTATACGCAGAACCAGAATTTGAAACCGAAGAAATAATTAAGTAATCCTCAAGCAAATTTAAGTTCCTAGATGCATATAGAATAACCAAAAAAGACAAAATTACAAAAATATAATCAAAACCCATTTCGTAAAAATAATATTTTCCAGAAAAAATATAATTAGATTACGTAATTATGTCAGTAAAATCTTAATCAGTTTTGCTGGCAGCAATGAAAACTAATATCATTTTTGTACAACACAAGGTAGCTTATTAAATAAATACTATTTTTTTTAAAATTTAGACAAATATATGTTGTGAATAATATACAAAGTATTATGCAGAAAGTACATACATTTTCATTAATAATAAATGTAGGTTATATATTGGATCTCAAATATAAATAAATTATAATATGATATGATATGATATATATATATATATATATATATATATATATATATATATATAGGAATTAAAAAATTACTATTAATAAAAGGCTTTATTTGGCAACAAAATAAAGGACATCAAATCATATTACAAAACATTTCAAAGTAAAAAAAAAAATCACAACACACTTTTTCAATTAATTTACATTTAAAATCAAAACTTTATTACAAGTCGCAAGTTCCATTGTTATTTTGAGTGAAAAACATCAAATATAACTTAGTTGTTCTTCTCTTTATGAAAGGGGGATTAGACATTTTGAACAAAAACCTCTTTCAAAAATGTAAATAGAAATATAAAGGAATAAATTTCAATAATTGTCTAGTTAAAAAAAAGAAAAAAGTATTGATATTTTCAACACCACTCTTCAAAATTTCACTACAATGCACCTGAACGTGAAATTACCTTTACAAATAAACTAACTGAAATAGTAACAAGTCGCCTACAAGTAACGACTACTGATGGGACCATTTGTCTGTGCGCGCGGCTCTGACGCTACTAGCCGTTCTGTAAAAGTAGGGCTCGCTCACCCAACTATGTTTGTCTACCTTTCGCGACACATAATTACAGTTTACAAGATTTGTAGTTCATATAGAAACATGATGTTTACAAACAACTCGAAGCTACATTGAAGACAGGTTAATAATCTACGTCCGGCGCGCCGCGCGGGACCACATGTTTTTGGAAAAGAGCGATAACCATTCCCCTCTTCCCCGCCGTGCCATAGCAAGCCGCGCGCACAGACAAATGGACCCATCAGAACTACACGGTAGAATAACTGAAAGCAACTGATAACTGTTTACTGTTGAGTGTTTGATTAAATGATAAAGACGCAGAGGATGATAGATAGAGAAGGGGTGGTCATCTCTTTCTTGATATCTTTCACCCTCGTTTACATGGGCGTACCCAGCGAGGGGCAGGGGGGCAGCTGCCCCCCCTGGAAGCAAAAAAATAAATCTTTATTATACATTTTGTTGCTGGAATTTAATACAATTCTTGAAATAACTATTTTAACAATCAATTGTATATTGAATGACCATGGCTTGCCCCCCCCCCTAGTTTTGATCCTGGGTACGCCCTTGCTCGTTTAAACTTCTTCCGATAATTTGGCGGTCTGAATTGCACTGAGACCAGTGCCTATACTGTTTGGAGATTACGAGTGATTTAGCAGAAGGAATGGGTCTACTATTGGCTGTTGCGAGCTATCACCCATACTACACACTATTCTAAATCTTGAACCTTATGACACTGAAATGCATAGGGTTTATTAGAATCCCTTTATGAAACTGTTTGGTACCTATCATCAAAATTGATGACTATATTAAGCAAGAAAATACGTGCAGCGTGACTAATCTTTTCAGTGCATGTATGCAGTCAGTAATGTTTTTGGTCTTACTTAGTACCCTGGTTACCCTGCAATGATGTACACCGCTGCCCTCTCGCTACACCACTCGTCATCTCCGAACAGTACCCTTCCTTTGGACTCTTCTCTCAGTTCTCCCTCTTTTTTGGCTTATCTCTGTCCTTATCATTTACTGACAGATACGTTTAGAAACAAAAGAAACTAAGCTAATGGTAATCTCATTTGTGAGAATAACCGTTATTTCAAATTTGTCAAACGGTTAGTTAATTTATTCCTCATTAACGGTTACTAAATAACGTTAAAAAAAAAAACGCTCATCTCTAGTGTGCTCATCTCTAGAACAAAAGTACTAAGTACCATTTTTATGGGACATTTAGTCAGCTATAACTTTTGTATTAAACTTTTTTGATATCTTGCTTAGTTTTTGAGATATTGATAAAATCCCTTTTGCCCCATCTTTTAACCCTTCAGGAGGGCCCAGCGATGAGTTGGAGTGTCCAATTTTTTTCCATTGAAGTGACCCTAAAATCTAACTTTACCCCAAATTTCGTGTCTGGAGGATTTTTGTCTAGATATTCACAAAATCTGACTTTATTCAGTGGTCTATAAGTATTTATTGATAATATTAATACTGATTACTAGTAATATTTGTTGATAGATAATAAACAACACCTCAAAGTTACAATATATTTACCTATAACATTATTTACTTGTTACATTAATAAGTTACTATGTCTTGTTAATACTTGTAATGCAGTGTTTATTACAAATCATAATTAATTTCATGTTCTAATTATTCTGGTAAATATAAACTAACTGTAGGATTCATTGTTTAAAACTTAAAATAATTTATACTAATATTTGTTAATATTATTTATCTAATTATTTAAATACTGTTTGTCGTTTTATCTCTGTGATGAAATTGCAGTAGCATATTACAAACCATATTTTCAAAGCATTATTGCCATAAAACTTCCGGTTCTTCATTTCCTTTGATAGGTCAATCTGTGGAATAGAATAAGTAGGTAAGTCGCTTTGTTAATGTTTATTAATAATCTTGCTTTTTGTTAATTCATTTAAATATTATAAGTGTCTTGCATAATAATATGTAATTATATCATTAAATTTTTACTCAATTTTATAAAGTTATGAGTGTACTTAGCTTTATGGAACTCTGGATTTAACCCGACTAGTTAGGTTAAGACAAAAATCAATGTTATAATTTCGTTCATTTTCATATAAGACTGTTCTGTTCATCAAGTTATATGTTTTTTCACAAAATACATGTAGATTCAAATAAATGGGTTTGGTTATCATTATTATTGGTCCTAGGTTTAAAATTGCCCTCAACAACCCCCAGGCACATGTTGCACGTGGGCAATTGTTTGCTGGTGAGTCCTAATTTTCGGAATTTTTAAAAATCCTCTACTACATACATTACTTCTTAAGAATAAATAATGTTTTCTTTGTGTAGGTCAAATTTTTCACTGAAATATCACAATCTAAAAACTACCAAATCCAAAGTATTTATAGGTTAAAACATAATGGCTATGTTAATGGCATATGGTTTCATGCATGATGTGCATTAGGCTTTACAAACTACGCTAGATTGCTATTTCATATCACAACAGGTTTGTCCAGGTGGGTATATTATATATTTAAAACCACCTGCCCAAAACTTTCATAAGTTTATTGCAGGTTAATAATTATATGTTAATAATTGCTTTGCAATATAATTTAGCGAAGTTGATACTCGGGTGAAATAGATACTCGCAATACTCGGCTTCGAATGATTTCAATACTCGTATTATTAGTTCGACATCGAGTATCTGCACAGAATGATTATGTGTATTATGTTATTGCATTATTATGTAATTAAATGTTATCCTGCCTCGACACAAATTCAGTAATTAAACGTAAGTACAATTATTACCACCATTAATAATTTTGTTATTATTTAAAATAAGTTAATTTACTATATTTTTTATAAAGATAACAACCTATAAATATTTATTTAATTATAAGTAATAACAATTAAATAATAATTTAGTTTACTTTTTGTTAATGTGGAAATAAATGAATACTATTGTTATTTTAAATTGAACTTGTTACCGAATCTAAATCATTATAACTCAAAATCGTAATGTTTAATTAATGTGTAGTGAAAAATCAGCTTAGAAACTAATGTAACCAAAGTAGAAACACCGAGTATTTTGTTTGGAATTGACACAACACTAACGAATATCGTTGCCCGAGGATTCTCGCAGTACTCGCACATTACCTCCTCCTTGTTCCTAGTTACGAGGATTTTGTCCGAATATTATAATACGAAACCGAGGATTTTAATATTCTGACTCTTCCGAGGATTTTGATACTCGGAATCACCGAGTATTTTAATTCGAACTCACACATCACTAATATAATTGGTAAATGTTTACTTTTAGGTGCAGCCTTATTTTAAGATTTTTTTTCTTTTTCGTCTACTTCATACCTAACTTTTTAAGAATAAATAAGGTTTTCCTTGCGCAGATTACTATTTTTCACTGAAAAATGCATTCTAAAAACTATCAAATCTGAGGTATTTATTGGTTGGATTAAATGTCAGATGATCACATTTACGTCTCATATATTACTAAAGATATATCAATCTATAATGTCAGTGATCACAGATCACGTGATATGCTGTGAATCCTCCATATCAATAATCTAATTTAAAATTATTAACTTCAATAAACTTACGAAAGGTTTCAGCAGATGGTTATATATATATATATATATAGCTACCTGGCCAAACCCGTCGAGATAAATAGCCTAATTATATTGCAAAGTAAGCAAATTATTAACTTGAATAAACATACAAAAGGCAATCTGGACAAACCAGTTATGATATGAAATAGCGATCTAGCGTAGTCATTGTGTAATGTGCATGCGAAAACCATTTGCTATTAATATTGCCATTATATTTTAGCTTATAAATACGTCGGATTTGGTAGTTTTTAGATTTAACCTCTTGATGCCCACGCCCGTATATATGCGAGCAGACGACTGCCCTGCCAGCAGCCCACGCCCGCATATATGCGAGTTGGCGTCAGCTGTTTTATATCTCATTTTTTTGCGTGTTAGCGGTTATACTGCTATGACGTATTTGGTATTGAACTGTTCAGCAGAATGCAGGGAAATGAGAGGTAATTTTTGTTTTAGTGCGTCTTAGTCTGCATCACTGCAATATCCGGTTCACTTTCGTTATTTCGCCAGCTGTCACTGTATAGCTGTGGTAGCTTCTTTTGTTGTTGTTGTGTCTTGATAAACAAACAAAATGTCTAATTTGCGTGAACGTGAAAATTATGGAGTATTTATCTCGTGATGATTTTAGTGATTTTTTAGACAGTGATAGTGATAATGACGAGATAATACGTAGTGTAGTGACGTGTTCAAATCGTGTAGTTGAAAATGTTCCTGGACCTTCCGGCGATGCACCGACGCATTCTAACCTATATGACAATCCAATTCCCGGCCCAAGTGTTGTAAATAGTGAAATATATAATTGTAATAAATATAAGAGTACTGAAAATCATGTACCAAAAACATATATAGCTTGTATATTTGTTCTTCTTTAATTTAATATAAAAGCTACAATAAACAGTGTGAAAATCTGCATTTTTTACTATATATATATATATATATATATATATATATATATATATATATATACACATTTTTGTGTAGGGAATTAAATTTCCTACAAAATGTATGTAACGATTTTACAATAAAAAAAAAATTATAGTTTTACTATAACTTTAGCCTACTTTTGAAATTTCAATATAAAATTTAAAAAAATAAAAATAAAGTAAAAAATAATAATAATTTGGCCTAGATAATGTAACTTTTTATACCATTTTCATATTCCCCTGTTCTTTCTGAACAAAAAAAATATTACATTGATAGGTTTGCTTCATATTTAGATTTTATATGAATTTTCATAATAATGTCTGCAAATTTGCGAAAAATACCCGGGCTGGAGCTTGTATTATACTGATCATAAGTCGGGCATCAAAAGGTTAAAGATCTAAAGATTGTGATTTTTCAGTGAAAAATAGTGATCTGTACAAGGAAAACATTATTTATTCTTAAGAAATAATGTGTGTAGGAGACATAAAAAAGTCCGGAAAATAAAGCGCCACCTGTAAGTAAACAATTACCATATAACCACCTGGCAAAATCTTTCGTAAGTTTTTTGAAGGTAATAATTTGAAATTAGATTATTAATATCGAGGGTTCACAGCACATCACGTGATGTGCGATAATGGATATAAAGATTGAAATATCTTTAGTAACATATAAGATGTAAATGTGAACATTTGCCATTATGTCTAATTTATAAATATGTCGGATTTGATAGTTTTTAGATTGTCATTTTTCAGTGATAAAAAGTGACCTCTGAAAAGAAAACATTTATTCTTAAGAAGTGAGGTAGGCCTATGTAGTAGACGATAAAAAAAAAGAATATTCTGAAAATTAGGAGCCACTTTTAAGTAAACAACGTAATGCACATGTAGTTCATAAGTGTAAATATTTATTGTACGTTATCATTATTTTTGATTATTAAAAACATGAAATCGGTAATTATTTACCTTGTATTCAAACAATCAGTTCATATTTTTTATCGGAAGACACTTTACAAGTCTTTCATTTCCTCACTGCCAAGTAATACATTCAAACAAGATACAGCTCTCGTAATGAAAGTTTACAGTAATATTTATGACTACGTTCGTCAAGTGTCATGGCTTAATGTTTATTATTAAAACATAATATAAATATTATTATTATTATAAGTTATTATTAATGCTAAATATGGATTAAAGCATACATGTTACAAATTTGCTTTTTTTTTGTAAAATCGTTAAATACGTACCTTATTGTGTACAATTCACATCCTATTGATTATGGCATTTGTCCCAACACCATTTTCAATGCACCCATTACTTTATTTATTTAAGAAAATAATTTAAAATAAGGAAATCCTGCTTTGGTTATGTTAGAACAGGCAATTCATTCAATAAACTATTACCTCTCTGTGACCTCCTGAATCTGTGAACCTTTCATCTTTATGTTGTAATTATATCTCTGTGTTAGTATATAAATGGTGTGGTTATGATGGACCTGACCTTCATGTAAATAATAACTTTATATATTTTGTTTTATTAGGTCGTCATGTAAGGTATATGTATACAGGGTGTCAGTTTAGTAAGTAGACACCGTCTATAATTTTCTTTGTATTGATTATATGAACCTGCGGTGTATGCTATTTATATTTTGAATGTCTGGGACAACTATCTGACTACTGTTATTTAGTGCTCCTCTTTTCAAAGGGGGCTAAAAGGGGGGGGGAGTAATTTGAAACTTTCAAAAATGGTAAAGGGGGACGAGTGACACCTCATGTTAAAGATCTAAATGGAAAAGAAGATGATTGGTAAAAATTAGAGTTAAAAAAATCTCACCTCGTTTCGAAATGGCGGCAAAAAAGTACCTTATATATATATATATATATATATATATATATATATATAAAGATGCTAGCCATGTTTTTAATGACCAGGTAGAATTTTTGTCAAATTCACCTCTATTGAAACCATTATCTGCCCTTTGACCAGAAGTCTTCCACTCCCCTCCACACACCCTGTCCATTTACCTTTGTTTGCTAGCCAAGAAACTGTTCATTCTTTCTTTGGTCTGTGTTAAACTGCCTTGTAAATGACGTCACTGGCAAAACTATGGTCGCAAGACTCGATAAAAGGTAGAATTTTACTAAAAATTGTGTTTGTGATTTTCTTTCCTGAAAATGGAGTTCTACTAAGTACCTTCAGTCAGTAGTATAAATCGTGTAACTATGTGTATATATGTGTAGTTCCTTTACTAGTTCTCAAAGAGCAATGAAAGATTCAAAAAGCGATCACACATTGACTGACGAATTGGATTTCGTACTTTTATATTTCTTAATATCTACTAAAATAATGTATTTTGTGATTTGAAAAGTGACTTCCAGTACAGATTTCATTGTTTGGAAACAGTTAACATGTTATAACCTATTAAAAGCTAGATTACATTGTTTTTAATATGTTATTTGACAGTGAAAAAATGAATTTTTGGACGGTAACTATCTATTGTATGTAAAATAGGAATATTAAAGTATATTGAAAATGACTTCACATATAGTAGCATCTAAGGTATGTAAGTTCAGTGGTGGCTTTTGCTTGAAGACTTTGTGGTTGCACGTGTTTTAAATAACAATATATGTTTGTATTGTAGATTGTACTTTTGAATTGAAGCCCATGTACCATAAACTTAGCATCACTTCAAACATATATTTGTATTAAGGATATATATTTGAATAAATTATTAAACTTCCATTATTTGAAAAGTAAGTCCATTCGTCGTTCTGGTGGGCGAACTTTTCAATAACTCTCTGATTGAAATCATGGATTTCCATGATGTGACCCTTTTCTATTGACATGGCCAACGCTAACAGTCTCTCCTCACCTATGATTTTTCTTAGAAAAGTCTTAATTCTTTTGAGAGTTGAAAAACATCTTTCTGCTTCAGAACTCGTCATAGGTACAGTCATTAAAATTTCTAAAAATTTAATAACTTAAGTTAACTTATAAGAACAAATGAGATTACTGAGTTTTATTTATTATGGAACAAACAAGGTGAGAATTATTCCAACACCGGTTAAAACAAATACCTCATACTATAGTCAAAATGTCCCTGATACTTTTGTTATCGGGTGAACAATAAAGGTTGAAAGTGATCGAACCACTAAAAAAACATAACCTCAAAAACAAATACAAACACCTCAAAAACAAATACAAACAGACGACATGAGTTAATAACCGGATGAACAAATTAGCGCTGCTGTAGTCCATTACGTAGTCAAGTATAAACTATGTAGTGTGCATGTCTGCTGTCAGGTTGCAAACTTTCTGCAATCTAATAGAGAGATAGGCCGTTGCTAGGCAACAAGTTAAGTTTTCAAGACACGAAGTCAAGTATAAACGTATTACGTAGTCAAGTATAAACTATGTAGTGTGCATGTCTGCTGTCAGGTTGCAAACTTTCTGCAATCTAATAGAGAGATAGGCCGTTGCTAGGCAACAAGTTAAGTTTTCAAGACACGAAGTGTTCCATGTTATTTTACCATTAGAGGGACTGGCATGCCTGGTGCACTCGAGCTCTGCAACCAAAGCGATGACATCACATCACACAATTCTTTCTTAGTTATCACCAACTCTACACTGTACTTTTTTAAAATCTCTTTTTCTTTTAAAAGGATGTAGATAAAACTTGAAATCGTATTAATATTTTCAAAAAAGTTTAGATTAAAAAAATATTGTTAAATATTATATGGGATGGGGGTTGTGCAATCTTGCAACCTAATCAAGAGCCGCCACTGCATAAGTTACAAAATAGGATGCAAATTATATAGGCGAGGTCTAGTCAGGTGGCTATATAATAGGCTATATATCAGGTGGCTTGTTCTCAACTCAGGTAGCTATATATATATATATATATATATATATATATATATATATATATATATATATCAAGCGATCATTAATGATTTTAAATTTTATTTACTATTTTTTAAACGAAAAATTATATTTTGTAGCGGAATTCATTTTTTCACCATATAAATTGAAAATGAAAAGAAAAATAGATGTATTTTATGTATGTTTCGCAATATTTAGGAATTCAGAAGTTCCATATTCACATTTAAAATCTATTTTAAAAATGAAACAAATACAATATTGTGTAAAGTTTTACAATTTATTGAATCTAGCCGTTTGTGGGTTTCACCTGTTAGGATTTAGGAGTTAGTCTAACACAGACAAACAATTTATTAACAGATAGCAATATTATAGAAAGCAAACAATTTATTACAAAAACACTGGTACTTTATTTACAAAATAAACTTCAGGTAGAGAAGGTTTGGATGGGTCTATGTCATAAGGGCCTAGACAAAGTTTGAGCAAGTGGAAAATTTACGAAAATTCTGATAGTTCTAAACTAAACTAGCATCTTTACAAAATAATATTTTTATTTCTAAAATTTCCAAAGCATTTAATTTCGTGTTTTTTATTTGACATGGATAATCTTTAAATTAATATTGAAATAAAAGCTGACATGATTTTTTTTTGAAATGGTATGAAAAAGCTAGAGCCATCATAACCCAACTGCCAACTCCTTTTGTGTTCTCTTAACCTACAATTGAAATTACGGTTTATTTGACCTACATAAGCTGGAATATAGATATTAAATGTCAGTTTATAAAATGAACATGCTAAATCGCAAAATAAATCGTCACA
Source organism: Aphrophora alni (assembly GCA_963513935.1). Classification (NCBI taxonomy): domain Eukaryota; kingdom Metazoa; phylum Arthropoda; class Insecta; order Hemiptera; family Aphrophoridae; genus Aphrophora; species Aphrophora alni. Next base: position 129,697,269 of record OY740765.1, on the reverse strand, counting down.
AATTGGCCTTATTAAATAATATGTTGCATCTTCTTGTAAAATTCCTATGACTAATAATGATTTTGTAAAGAACTCTATTGTGTATTGAAGAACTTGATATAAATAATGGATATAATTATTTTTCTCATAGAAAAAATGCTCATTGAATATCATGTGTCATTATAGTTTCTATTAAAGTATCACGATTTTGGTAATTTAATATTGTATTTAAACAGTATTTCATGTATGTAAATAAGATAACCTTACCTAACAAGTCTTTGATGGACAAGACAACTTAGGTAAGGTTAAATTATTTTATATTTATTTCATATGAAACAAACTTCACTTACCATTATAATATTCCTATTTCAATGGTAAAGTAAAATTATTTCTAGAAGCGATATTTGTCACTCACTGGGTTTACAAAGTTCAATATTATGATTTTATATTTCATAAATACCAGTATTTAAGTATGCTGCTCGCAGTCCTGTTTTTGTTTCTAAGTTTATATAGATGACGTATGTTTCACCTATCAATCGGGCATTTTCGAATCCGTCAGAAATTTATAAAACTATTAGCAATAATTTGAATAATGCACGTCATAATGTCACGTTTAGTTCAACACAACACACATCACATTTAAAATTGTTCTATATACACATAACCCAACGCATGGGTTTGAATGTTCTATGAGAGTACTTTCAGTTATAGACAGTGGCGGCTTACTCATAAGGACTCTCGGACGCTGCCCCCCCCCCAATGATAATATTATTTTAATAATGTAAATACCTATATGTATTTAATTCTTTGGAGACAAATGAATTATGAATTGCTGCTATGGATTTCACCATCATTTGTAGCGGAAGTTTTACAATATAAAATATTTGACGAATGTATTCTGGAGTTCGGACGGTGGCCAGAGCGTCCCAGTTTCGTTGCATTTAGTCATATGGGGCAAGCAGCAGACAGAGCTGAGGGTGCCGTGACGTCATTTACACAGCATGTAATATATCTAGGGCAGAGTCCGAAGCTGCGCGCGCAGACAACAGTCAGTGCAGCCGCCATAAATTAGATGCCGATACCGTTGGCCCCGGTAATATGTCAACGGTTAACGTTGTGACACATGATGTAAGTTTAATCATTAGTCAAGGAATTAAAAACATAGAACATAGATATGCCTTAAAAGATTTAGGACCCCCTAGGCCTGACATGGTAATAAGTAATACTCAAAATAGTTCATTTATTTTATTTTAATTTGTATTTTATTAGCTATAGACTGTACAAACTTTGCTTTATAATCGCTATGTAGTATGTAGACTCCACATGTTTTTAATATGGAGTGAATAACACTTGTGTTACGCCTGCTTTCTGAACCGTAGTGTATGTTTTGATAACATGCCTTCCCTTACGTGTATAAAATAAAACAGAGCCCTCCCATTGCCCTTAACCACCGGCCGCTACTGGTTATAGAGTGTATATTTTTATTTTTTTAATAACCAACTGATCTGATATATAAGCCTTCGTTCTAAATTGTTCATTTGATATCTTGGAAACCATGTAAATATAAAGTTATATAGGATCTATTTATGTTTTTATAGTTTACTTTATTAAACTCGACCGAACAGTTTTATTAACTTGTTGAAACCCTTTAGGTCTAATACAGTTATAGTTGATAATTTTGTTTATCTGTTTTAACAGGATGGCGCCAAAATATGAAATTGCAATTGGCTTGCAAAAAGGTCACAAAACATCAAAGATCCGTGTTGCAAAAACTAAAACCGATAAAAAAAACAAGAAAGTACCTTCACGTTTAAAGGGTGTAAGTAAAATTTCCAGTTTATACATTAATTTCATTATAAATGTATATATGTATCTGCAGAGTTTAATGAACCATACCCTATGGCCTAGATGGCATCATTCACCACACTCTTTTATTATTGTCTGTCAACTATTTCTGATGAAAAAGATTTTTTAATTTTTATTTTATTTTCCTTTTACAGGTATGACTATAAATAAACAATTTACGTACATTAAAAATAATTATAAACCTTTTTCAGTATATTAACACACAAAAATAAGCTTAATATCTCAAAGAAAGAGAAAAAGAAACAAAAAAACCAAAACATTCAAAGAAATTATAAATTAAAAGGAAAAATTAGGAACCCTCTAGAGCAGAGGTGTCAAACTCAATTTTGCAGAGGGCATATATTAAATTTAAAATGTGTAGGCGGGCCAGATTAAAAAAAAAAAATTTATTGAATTATTATAACATTTTATTTATTTAATTTTATAGTATAATATACGGTTGTTAAAAAACATATCAAAGTTATAAAATAGGGTAATTATTTTGAGCTCGCCAGATACCTGACTTCTCTTGTTTTTGACAAGCTCATTGATGTCAGGTATCATATTCGTTGTAATTATTTTAAGAATTGATTGTTGATGTTCATTCGTAAGTCTTGTACAATGTTTGTTCTTATTAATTTTCATGACGGAAAACATCTGCTCACATAAATAGGTGCTACCAAACATGCACAGAATGCGTGCTGCATGCTTTTTTTTTAACCCTGGAATTGGCATTAACTTTTGCCGTAACATGGTGCCCCCTTTCGCGAAACTACCGAACTATGAGAAATATTTCTGTCTTTTCTGTTCTCTCTATGAAATTCAGGTTAGACAGCTTTGAAAGATTGAAACATGAGCTTTTCAATGGTGTATAATTCATTTCTCTACGACTCCATTTACTAGGCTAAAGGTTGAGTTGAAGAAAACAACTTTTTTTTTGTTGAATACATCTGTAAAATGAGTTTTTGTCGTAACTAATTTATAGATTGAATACTATAAAAGTTATAGGCATGTGGCGAACTCTGTTGGATAGGTAAAGATTTGTACTAAAAACAGTACAATTGCACCTTTATTTGAAATAATTTACAGTTCCTGGCCTTTACAGAAAGTAGGACGCTTATATTGTAATGCGAATTGGCGAGTCGCCATTTTTACGAGTAAAACACACCCAACTTTACCAATTAATTAAATATTTTTATAGCGTTTTGTGAACTTTTGATTACATGTATATGCATCTACGAAACGTCAGCTTTACAATGGTATAACATTTGATAAGATAAACTGCGCCTAATTTTATCTATTTAAAAATAAAAAATTCAACTTTCTGACTCTTCCTGAATACAGTTGTTGACATACATATTCTCCCACACACCCTCCCTTACATATCCATGTATAGTATGGCAAAGTTAACTTCAAGCAAGATTGAGATGCGCAGGTGACGAGTTTATGTATACTTGACATGACTGTTGGGGGTAGGGAAGCGTGGGGCAAGTCTAATGGAATAGGTTGGAAAGAGAGGGAGAGAAAACATGACTGACTCGGTGTATATAACTACAGTAGTTTCAGATCTTTTTATTATAGAGTCAAAATAGTTTGTGGTCTTTTGTTATATTTTGTTTGTTTATAATGCCTCAGTCTAGATCGATTAATCAACTAGGTCAGGGAGTATCATTCATTTCAAAGTCAAGTAAGTGTATTATTGTAAATGTCTTTAAAAAGATAGTACAGTAGACTCCCGTAAGTTCGGCCTCGGTTAGTTCGGTCTCCGCTTCGTCCAGCCGGCTCTCTGAGCATGAGTCACGCATTAGGCGCGCGCCAGCCAGACGCGACCTTAACTTGTTTATTGTATTCTTTTCCTATACGCATCGATTCACAACACGATCCTTACATGCGCCAGCCAGACGCGACCTTAACTTGTTTATTGTAACTTCCTATATGCATTGATTCACAACACGATCCTTACGCGCGCCAACCAGATGCGACCTTAACTTGTTGAATGTATTCTTTTCCTATACGCATCAATTCACAACACGATCCTTACGTGCGCCAGCCAGATGCGACCTTAACTTGTTTATTGTATTCCTATACGCATGGATTCACAACACGATCTTTACGCGCGCCAGCCAGAATGATGCGACCTTAACTTGTTTATTGTATTATTTTCCTATACACATCGATTCACAACACGATCCTTACGTGCACCAGCCAGATGTGACCTTAACTTGTTTATTGTAACTTTTCCTATACGCATCGATTCACAACACGATCCTTACAGACAATAAATAGGCATTTTTTTAGATTTTTAGACTAAAGTGGAATATCATTAAGTACGGTGAAAAAAGTAATAACAGAATTCAACAAATGTAGACAAAATGAGACTTTTTCAACACCTGGAAAAACCCGTAGACGGTTAATTAAAAAAGTAAATCTTGATAACTTTCAGAAAAGCATGTTACGAAATATAGTTCATAATTTCCATTTAAAATATAACAAACCTACCGTGTTTGAAATCACTAATGACAATTTTAAGAACCAAACACGTAGAACTTGAATTAAATTTCACGACTGAAACTTTGCACATAATTCATAGAAATATGGGTTTCCTGTGTAGAAAAACTGACAACAATAGAAGAATTTTAATTGAAAAAAATGACATACCATTGAAAAGAATTAATTATAAATAATGAAAGACTATAGACTTGAATGGTGACCAATAATTTTTTCTGATGTAACCTACGTTCACACTACTCACGTTAAAAGTCTTTCATGGTTTGGGAATTCGACAAGTGGTTATAAAAAAAAAGTTTCAAAAGGTAAAAGACTCATCATTGTTCATGCAGAGAATGAGTTCGGAGGTGTTCCAAACACATTGCTTATTTTTAAATCGGGAGAGCGAAAAGATAATTATCACGACATGAATATCAAAAATTATGAAAAGAGGCTTGAAAATCATTTATTACCTAATTTAAAACCATGGTTGGTTTTGGTCATGGACAATGCATCTTATCATAACAAAAAATTAAATCCCTGTCCAAATTCAAACAGCAAAAAGCCAATAATGTTAGAACGATTAAGGAATAAAAGTATCCCTTGTAGTAGAGGAATGTATAAACCTGAACTTTTAAATTTAATATTACAAAATAAGGCCCGGTATGAAGAATATCTTTTCGATAATCTTTTAGAAAAACATGGTCATTCTGTTGTGAGACTGCCTCCGTGTCACCCAGAACTAAACCTGATTGAACTTATTTGGGTGTGAGTAAAAAATTCAGTACTGGTTTCTAATATAAATAACAATATTAGTGTAGTTGAACAATTAGTGAAACAAAAATTTTCAGAATTGACTGTAGAAAATTGGAAGAAGTGTTGTGAGCACACACACAAAATGCGAAGAAAATGATTTTACATCAGACAGATTAATTGATACTCAGACTAGGAGTATGTTTGGTGTAATGGGCGTGTCCTCTCTTCTACTTGCTTCCCTAACCTGACCGCTGAAAGCAAACGCAACAAACGAAGTGTAGGGGCCCCTCTTTTCCTCTCCACCTCAGACACATTCCTACCTTGAGGATATTGTATGTAATTTTATTGTTTTGTTAAATTTCAGTTAAAATCTAATTATCAATTAAATTTTGCTATATATACTGTACTGTATTTGGTTTAACCCTGCAATGGTTATTCGACCCCGAATCGACCTCAGCGCACCGTCCATAACTAGTCTGCATTCTATAAAACACGTATTTTGCCATTCAACGTTACGCCCACTTAAAATTGTCCGATCGCAATAAATAAAATACCGTTGGAAAGCTAATGTTCCGTAAATGCATATCATGCAAAAAAAATATTACAAAACGTTATAAATAATATTCCAAAAATTAGTGAAATTCGCATATTTTTATGCGAAACGTCAAAGTTTTACGTTAACAAGTTTTAAACAAAACATTTGTCTCCTTTGTCAATTATTCCTATTTCTAAATTTCAATCTGTCACATCTGACATAACACTGCTTGATAGATCGCGTCTTTCTCTTCAAAACCGTATTTTTTAAATGTTTCCAACTCGTATAGTTTTTATTATATAAAAATTAAACCAAATCAAGAATTTTAACGCTATTTTACACGCTAAAAATTACATTTTTTGCAATTCAACTTTTATCCTAGTAGATATTATATTATCGAAATGTATTCTATACCATTGAAAAGGCAATTTTTCAATGTTTCATAACCAGGTTTAGAAAAATTAAACTTGCGTCAAATAGTAAAACAAGACTAGACTGAACTTTACCTTGTTAGCGCTAGGTTGCGACAACTGGCCGCGGCGAGTTTTATATAGAAAATATCACCTATATGTTCATATATTTTTTCGAAATGGTAAAACTTGTCCAAATGTTACAAGTCAACAATATTATATAGTATTTTTCTTCCTCTTTCGAACTATGAAGACGAAATCATCCTAAGTTATATAGTTTTCGAGTTATATACAGTCGATGATATGGCTTACTGAATATTTTGATCCTACTCTTGACTTGGACTATTTAGACGCTATTCAATATTTCTACGTTGCCGGCATTGATTTTGCCGTTATATTTGACATCATTGGAAAGACGAAGTTTCAGTCTTTAATTTTGTGTATGTTACAAACTTGTGCATTGAAAATTAAGGTTTTGTTTTGATCCTGGAACATACGCAATGGTGGGATGTAAATACTGTAATAACAAATGACTTAGTGCATATAGTTTGGGAATACATATTTATTTTATTTTGAAGGTTTGTTTATACAAATTGTATATATTTTGTATACAAGTTACAATATATGTGTTTTTATATCTAAAGATTATGTTTTTAGTGAATTTCTAGTTTGTGAAAGGTTTATATTTGTCATAACCTAAAAGGAAAATGGTAAGTCTAGGCTATATGCACATTTTCTTATATTTAGTGTTTTATATGATTATAAAAGTGAATATGTGTGTTATTCTTTGTAAAGTATATATTTTCTTAGTAAAATCTAATGATTTTGTCTTTGGCCTATCTTCAGATTGTTACTAGTGAGGCTAAATTGTGGAGGTTACAAACCTAACCTCAACCGTCAGAGTATCACTTTTTAGTCAAAATCGTCGTTTTTATTTAGAAAATGTAACATATTATTATTTTTTCCCCCAAAATATATTCACAAATATATTAGAAATCTCAACAAATGGGTGACAAAATTGCAAAAAATGTATTAGTATGTTTTTGATCACCATTTCTATGAAATTTCTGCTCTGTTACTCTTAGATTTTTTGGTATTTGACCAAAAAACTCCAAATTTGATACATCTAACTTTTTTTTTCACTACACACCTACATTCTATGCACCTTTCTGGACATAATGATATATAGAAGTACTGTATAAAATATATTTTACTATTTTTAATGTTTTTTTTTAAAAATAAAGAGAAAATTCAGTTTTTTCGTAAAATATTTTTTTACATTTTTAAAATATAAAATTTTTTAAAATTTTTTTTTCTAAATATATTCAAAAATATTACACAAAACTTTTGTATATCTTAGAAAAAGGTAGTAAGCTATTGATTTTGGAATATACAGGTTTTTCCTGAAAATTGGTAACTTCGTTTTTGACATGTAACATACTTACTCCAAAACCGTTTCAAAAAAAATTTTTTTATTGCATAGATGGATTCTATGCATCTTTCTGAGAAAAATGATATCTTATAAGTTAGGTTTTGTATAGAAATAATATATTTAATTAATTTTTTAACAAACGAAGAAATTTAACATGCGACCATTGGACGGTTAAGAACATATAAATTCTCCTTCACACAGTGATGTATCTACTAACAGCCTATTTACCCCTACTACATGCCCCTCATTTAGCTACCAATAAATTTTGCTATTACAAAGAGTATTTACATAAATTAAAAATAAAACTAGTCCTGGTACTGTTCCTTGAGGAAATTCAACAGTCCCCCACTCACTAAAACGTGTTCCAATTTTCCTTTCTTTCAGGTAACTAACAAACCCACTCCCCTTCCTTACACCACAGTCCCATAACGCATCAAGTAGAATTGCATGGTCAAACGCTTGAGTAATGTCCAAAAAAAAGACCAACAATTTTCCTTCTATTATTTAATCCCTTTATAACTAAATTGCTGAAATGAAGTAGTGCATCTTCAGTTCTTTTTATTACTATGAAGTCATATTGCTTTAGTGCTGAAAAATTAGATTTATTAAAAAATTTACGAGTTAATTTTTCATTACTTTTTCAATAATTTTAGAAAAAACTGAAATGAGATATTGGTCTATAATGTGATACTTCAAACTTACTTTCTTTTTGTATAAGGGAATGACGATAGATACCTTACATTTCTCAGGAAAAATCCCAAATTGAATACTTAAATTAATAATGAGTTAAAATATCATATATATGAGGAAAAACTATTTTGATAGTATTTGAATTTGTTCTATCTACCCCAGGCGCTTTGCTGGATTTCAATGATTTCACAACTTTTTTCAACATCCTGAACGTATTTTACCACGTTTTTATTAGTTCGGTTTCCATCATATCTGTCTGTATGTCCAGGTGGAATTTTGCAATTGAGTTTAAACTAACTTCCCGATAAGCTAGAGACTTGAAATTTTGAACATGGGTCAGAATTGGATGACGATACAATATTCAGTTGGTTTCTTGTCTCTACATTTCTTTAAAAACAATAGTTGTTTAAACAAATAAAAATTGGCCAATGAGATATAGACTTGAAATTTTAAACATGGGTCGAGGATGGATAACAATACAATATTCACTCTGTTCCTTGTCTGCAAGATTGTTTAAACAATATTTGATGAGAGCAGCATCTGCTTTGCGCGCTTTGCGTATTCTGCAGTATAGTATACAGCATCAGCACTGCCATTCCTGCTCTCGCATTGCTGTAACAGCAGAACTTCGGTTTCAAGTGTGCACATGTATAACAGCAGAATTTGTGTTTCAAGTGTAATTGCGTTTCGCCCCCCTAGTTTAAAGTGTAATTGCATTTTCCAGTGGAAACATCCCGTTTCACGTGCATTTGGTGATAGTGAATAGTGCACTGGGTTTTCGCCGTCAGATGTGCATTCAATAGTGTGCTAAGCGTATATGTGAATCTTATATTTCTGACAATCGTTACAATGGTTAAAGATACGGCTACTCAACGGAAGCGCCGATTAGAGAAGTAGAAGCAAACACGGCAAGTTGGGCTAGAACAGGATTCTGAAGCAGATAGGTTGGCAAGATTAGCCAAACGCCGTAAGCGAGCTACAGAACGTCCCGAAAAACAGCGCAAGATTGAACTCGAAAATGATAAGAAACGAAAGACTCTAGCGAGGTCGCGTGAAACGGGGGGACGCAAATTCTTCTTGACTTGCCGATGACATGCATTGACATGCTCAAGTCAGAGCAACCAAGGCTCCCGAAGTGCGTGCTGCTCAGCTTGCTTGCGATGCACGCCGCCATTCTGAAAAACGAACGTGGGAAACTCAACCAATTGACATCTTTCACCCGGACATAAGACTTAAAAACAGAAAATAATAAATCTAATAATTTTTTTTTAACATACCATGTTTTTAAAACAGACTAAAAAGTATAAAATGGTTGTTAGTGGCTATGGATATATTTTGAATACTTGGATAGAAAAACTTTGGGCGCAGCCAGTAAATAATACAAGACAATCCGGATGAATTCACAGCTAATTTCAGTGAATCGGAAATGAGATTCACTGTAATTTAATTTATTTACTCCTCCTTAACTATCATTGATTGCCTGCGCCCCACATTTTTCTCTCCAAGTATTCCAAATATATCCATAGCCACTATCAATCCTCCCTCAAAATTATAGAAGGGTCATGAAAAATTATTTTATACTTTTTAGTCCGTTTTAAAAACGTGGTATGTTAATTTTTTATTTGATTTATTATTGTATATAGTAGAACCTGTAAATACATAGAACTTTCTCTAAATATAAACAACATCAACTTCACCATACAGTTTCCCTAAGTCATTTAGAATTTTGATCATGAACAAAAATATCATTTAATTTTAAACAATCAAATATATTAGTTTTACATTTTTGACTAGTAAGTCATTAATTAATTTCCATTCTTTTTTGGGATCACCATATCACATCTCTTAAAACTATTACAGTAATATGGATTTTTCGTTTGCCTTTTAGGTCAGTGTGTAGTTTACTCCTAAAAGACCCAAAACATCTCTGTAATTTTAAATTTTGAGGCTGTTTTAAAACTTTTTTATAAAGGATTTTTTTTTTGTATTTTACTACATAGGTAGACATTTATCCAAAGTTTTAGATTCTTAAATTTAATTGTTATAAATTTAGTATCTCTAGAACAAGATGTGTAGTTATTAAAAATATTATAAAAATACTTATATATTAAAATTCTACATTAAAACTTATTGAGAGAAGGGTCAGTATGTATTAACAGGCTTCCAGCCCACCTGGGCCAATAGTTTGTTTACTTTTTTGTAGTTGGTAACTACTCTAGTGGATTCACTATCTATTTGCTTTACTTTTTTATCACGATAAGAATAAACGAGTCAGGTCATGCTAAAATCTGTTATCGCTTTTTGTAAAATACTGATGGTGTTATTTCAAAATCATCCTTTTGCTTAAATTTAATAAAAATATGGCCAATGCAAGTTACACTAAATTTTGAAATTCGCATAGGTTTGTTTATCAATGACTCAAAACCAAAAGTGCTAAAATCGGTTTTATATTCATCTATTAATTTTGAATTTTATAATAAATTTATATTCATACCACCGATTATAATCATGATCTCTTTCTTAATTTAGGAATTCTGTAAATAGCTAATATAATAAAATAGATACCTTTAAATTCAAACTATAATTAAATAAACTCTGAGGTGATGCAAAGAAAGATGAGAGTACAATCGTAAAAAGTGATTTATTGAAAATTATAAATCTACAAGTTAATTTATTTTATTAGTCATGAATAATTACCAAATACAATAGTTAGTCTGAATGTTTAAATCTTTGGTATTGTTCTTAGGTAATTTCCTACTAATTTGACTTCATTAGTCTAATAAAGTTAAAAGCATTATGAAGGGGGGGGGGATCAACTTTTTGATCTATTTTGAACCGATGAAATGGTTTTGTCCGATTATAACAGTTAATTCTGATAAAATTAAAATTTAAGTCTACATTGGTATTAATCCCAAATTTTTAGTTAAAAAAAAGGAAAGTTATATAACTCCCAAAGATACAGCTAAAATATATTCACATATCAGTTCTGATCAAAATTTGTTCATCTGTTTACAGAATTTTATGTTAAATATAAAAGGTAAAAAAAGTCTTCTTACTAAATTTCATGTCTTTATTAATATTTTTGGTTACTATCGTGTTTATATACACACAATGATAGAGGCATGATATGTGGAAAATAAATTTGTATTTTGTTTAATTTTGAAACGAGTAATTCTTTATTGTATCCAACCTTTTTGTTGGATAAGTAAAACCGTGATCAGCCATGGTATATGAAATTATGCTAAATCTAAGCATTTCATTCTATACAATAAATTAACACCATTTTCTCGGCTAATTCATCACTTTCAAATTGCCATAAAACAAAATTTAAGATATTGCTTTGATGCTGTACAATTTTGGTCTTTTATATTTTTCAGATTCAAACTAAGCATACAAAGTTTGTCCGTGACTTAGTACGTGAAGTTTGTGGTCATGCACCTTATGAGAAACGAGCTATGGAGTTGCTTAAAGTGTCAAAGGATAAGAGAGCACTCAAGTTCTTAAAGAGAAGGGTGAGTAGAATATGTTTGAAAATATATGGTACTAGATGTTGTGTAAACTACGCTTGACAATTTAATACTCTGTTAATGCAATGCTATAATGAGGAACATTTTATTGAATGAGGTTGTCTCTTCATTGGAGGATGTTTTTTATAAATGTCTAATGATATTGACAATATTTTTGTCCCAACAATCTATATTGTAATAGATTCAAGATGGATTTTGTATACTATGTAAAAGTACGTCTTATAATCTTCTTACCTCCTCCTGTACTGCAATTACTGATTTAAAAGATTATTTATTCTATTTCACTTTTATACATCCGTACTCAAACTATTTAAATTCAAATATAGGTTACCAAAATAATGTAAATCCTGGACATGAATTCTTTGGAAGAATGTACTTGAATTAAAACATTTATACATATATTTATTATCAAATTTAGAACAAACAAAAAATACTTAATATTAACAACATTAATCCAACCTGAAATAAATATGTTCATAAAATAAAACCAAATCAGAAATCAAATAGTCTTAAAATTTAATCAAATCAAAATGTTCATAAAATAATTCGAAAATTTCATCCAAATCCATATGTTCAACAATAATTAATCTACTGGATAAACAATCACTTAAATGGAATAATGTAGATTATTGATACAAAACAATACAGTACAGTATTGTTAGTTTAATTTTTTATTTATTGTAGTTTTAGTTTATGTAACATTTCAATTATGTGTACTAATGTAGTGTAGACTATAGTATTACATGTATAATAAAACATAGTTTCTGCCTTTTAAATGGGTTATTATTAGTGATTTCTAGTAATCCGGCGTTTTCGATAATCTGACAGTGCTCTGGTTCGATATCTGCTAGATTACAGAGAGACCACTGTACTGTAAATCTTTGTTCAATCAATTGAGTATCCAATATGAAGTACTGGTAAAAGTTAAAAGCTATTAGTAAATATTATTATTTCAATTCGGGCTCTGTGTAGTTCAGTTGGCAGTGTGCTTATCTCGTCTTAGTTTATACTAGTCACTGATTCGGACCTAGTTAATGAAGTTGTGTTTTTATTTATTTATAAATGTCCTATAAACCATTTTTGGGAGGTTGTGGTGTACATTTAAAATTATAAAATAAAAAAGTTTTTGATATATGCTATGGTGGTCTAGTTGTGTACTAAGAAGGCCAATTTTTTAATTCAAGTCTTAAAAGGTGTTATTTCAAGAAAAATGGCTTTTTGATGGAGAAAAAGTACATAACAATATGTTGAAGTAAACTAGTCATTTCCAGTTACAAATTTAACAGTTTTGAATCACTATGTATTTGTGTGGTTATTGTATCAAAAAATTGCAATCATCAGAATGATCACGTACATCAATTGTTAATATCAAACTAATCTTAAATAATGTCGAGATCTGAGGTTCATGTTGACATCAAAAAGTTGAACTTGTTGATTTACTTCAAGATTCAGTGCTCTTCGATTTCTATCGTCTGTGTTTTCTTTTCGATCAGTAAGTGTTCCACGGTTTCCACACAGTCTTTCTGCTGTCGACTTTTTGTCTTATACTGTATAAATCTTACAATATCTAACAAGCTCCCACACAATTGTCACACATTAAGAATAAGTAATATAAACCATTAACTTTTTCGAGATGTAACCAATAAATCCCAAATAAAGTAAGCTCTATTCAGTATGCACAGTTAAGTCGTTAACTTATGTGAGATAAAACATTCAGACCTACTTGTCACATATTAACAATAGGTTATATAAACGGTTTAGTTTTGCGAATTGTAAATAATCAATCACAAGACAAAAAGAATCTCTACAAATAAAGTAAGTACTATATAAGTTAAACTAAAAGTAATTTAAAACAGTTGTTATAAATTCTTAAACAAAACAAAAACAGCTGTTTCAAATTGTTTTTGTTGTGAAACATGTTATTTATACATAATAGGCATGTTATTTAAACAATAAACGTATTATAAAATAAGTGTTTCAAGGAAAGTGAATAATTTTCGTCGCAGGTAAAACTGTTTAACTGTTAAAACTGTTTAATTTTAATAATACCTGAATTATTAAAATCAGCTCTATAGTAAAGACATAGATTACCTGCGTAGAAATTCCTTAGCGAATTAAATATAAGATTTATTACGAATTTTAAATAAACATAGATGTCCATTATATTTTATAGGGATGTGTTTGTTCCCACTGTAAATACTAAAGAAATTTATGAATACTCTCCAAATTTTTATGAAAAAATAAAATCTTATTGTGTGTTTCCTAATAAACTGATCCTTTTAAATAGTTTTAGGTTTTCAAAATACCAGCTAATGTAATAAGCAGGGTGGTAAAAGCAATTAGGAGTTTTAAAGTAAATTGCCCTTTTAGAGAACGTTGAAAAATAATATTCTACACTTTCTATGGTGAATTCGTGGGCTAATATTTATATGAACCCTTTTTATTATTATTTTATCAGTTGATAAAATTCAAATTTCTATTTCAGTTGGGCACTCACATCCGTGCTAAGAGGAAGCGTGAAGAACTCGGCAACATCTTGACTCAAATGAGGAAAGCTCAAGCACATGCACCTCATCCTACAAAATAATTTGTTACGTCTTTGACTATAATAAATTTATGAAATTAATTAATTTACCTATTTTTCCATATTCCAATTGTATCAAATTATATATATATTAATATATATATTGATTGTACCTTCCTATACATAAGTGTGCATTTATTAATGAAAACCATTTCTTCGTCTTTTATTTTGCTTCATTTGAATGTTAAGTTTTCAGGGTTTTGTTGAACCTTTATGAATTTTTAAAAAATCAGAATTATAAATTAATAAACGGAATACGAGTAAATAAGTGGATTGTGTGTTCAAGGTCATATACATTTAGACAATGTTGTGTAAGGTTATGTCCTAGTGCCTGTATGTGTGCTGGAATGCTATTTTCGTAGTTTTTAAGATTTGTGTCTGTTCTTTTGTCATTTTTGGGAAATGTAAAATGTAATTGTGTCGTGGATTTCGTTGTGCTGTAAAGTGATAGTGTTGTTGGTGAATTCAATTTGTGTATTTAAGTTATTAGATCTACACCAAAGTTAGTGTTTTTTGTACATATTGGTGGATGAATCAATACATTAAAGTTTGTCATAATATCATCTAAAGTAATATTTTAAAACTTCTCAATGAGTTTTAAAGGTATTTTTCTCAATTACAGCATACCTCGAGGATCTGTGGTATCTGGTCCATTGTTCTTAATTTATGTAAACAATTTATATGAAGGTCTGTTCAGAGGAAGTTTACTCACTTTTGCTGATGACACTGTCTTGTACTATAAAGCAGGGACGGTTGAGCAGTTGGAGGAAGACATGTAAAGCCATATCAGTGCCCTGCGCTGGTGGTTTTCTCAAAATTTTATGTGTACGAGTCCAAAAACAAAGTATATAATTTTTAACATAACCAAACAAATTAATTTTCTATCTCTTTCATCATCAACTCTTGAGGACTATTTCTTGGGCTTTGGTTAATTCATAATTAGAATGTGGAATGTTGGTATGGGGAGGTTCTTACTTAAATATAACCAAATCCTAAATCTTACTTCAAAAGAACTTTATTAGAATAATTTCTCATAAAAGCAGATTTGAGCATATTGCACTCCTCTTTAAAATATTACCGCTTATATAAATTTATATATTTATAAAGTATTACAAATAATTTTTTGAAAGGAGTTGGAACTGACGGAAGTTGGGGCCTCTTAACAATTTCATTTAGAATTAAGATATTTAAAAGATTTTATACCTACTTAGCACCAAACTTTTCAATTCATCGTCTATCTATATTAAAACTTGTTCAAATAAAAATGCATTTAAAAAATGATTTGAGAATATTTGTAGGAACTAGATAATGTACATTTTTTGTAGAATTATTTTTCTTAGACTGACTAGTGTGTGTGTGTGTCCATGTGTGAGGGTGAGGGGAGTATGTTTACATTTGTGCATACATAGAACAAATTATATATTATTATTCAAACAATAAATAGCATAACTGTTTATTATACACTTACCGCCAGCATTCCTCTTGAAGAAAAATTCAAAGGATTGATGGTGGTAAGTGACATAATAAACAGTTTATTTGATAAGCATATCCAGTTTGCTCTAGATTACCAATTGTAGTAAATAGCATTAGGTTAAAATTTTGTTTAATGGATAAAAATCCAGAATAGTGCAAAATTTGACATTTTGTTTGTTAAAATAGTAAACTGAAGGAAATATTGTATCTTCTTTGTATATGAACGTATTGAATAATTTGTCGCCACTTTTTTTCATCTTTAGCATTAGGCTGCCTCAAATAGGTTTTATCTCGAGGTAAATTTTATTGTCATTGTAAATAGTGTATATCATGTTAATATATCAATGACGTGTATACATATGTCAACTTTCCAAGTGTAGCTAAGGGATAACAATAATAAATTTTCATTTCATTTCAATTTGTACACAAAAATGATAGAATAAGTATAAAATATTTATTTAAATATTATGGAGTTAATAGGTCAGAGACAAAAAAACCGATGTCAGTTTTATATGTAGAAGGACATATAGTGGGGATTTAGAATATTAGGAGATATCTTGGTGGGATAAAATGTAAAGTAAAACCTTTAATTAGAGACGAAATAACTTTAAAAAGAAATGACAGGTTTTGTTAAATTAACTTTTTTAAAAAAATATTCAACTTTTTATTCCCAACAATTTACAAGGAAATTTTCTCTTAACAAACATAAATATATATATATATATATATATATATATAAAAGGAAATGATTAATAAATCATTTACTACACAATTATTTTAACAATAAATATAAAATGTCTTATATAACTATTAATATATTCTTCTATAGTTATGTATATACAATGAAAATAAACTCTTTATTTTTTTAACTAATTTTTTTTTTTTGAATTTTAAGGTGAAAAATCATTTTGGTCATTAACGCCTCAGTAGTATTGATGGTCGATGATTCAATTATATGTGATTGTAAAATTATCATTACCATTATTGGTGATTGGTTGCACTGAACAAGTGTAACAAATTTCTCACCTACTATAGATATATTAAAAACAACCACAAAAATGTATTATTAACACTTTGGATTTAGGCTGCTAAAATATTACACTTAGTCTATTAATATACACTTGGGATAAGATACTCATATAACTAAAGTATACACAGCGACAATAATAATACTAAATAGATTAATTTTAGAAGAAGTAAAAAAAAGTATCGTAATAATGATTATCATGTTTAGGCCATATTAAATCTAACCACATGGGATATGATAGGCTATATTTCAATATGTAATCAATTATAGGAAGTTTATAAATAGAGGATAGAAATAATTATTTTACACTTTTGGATAAGCAAAGTTAAAATTCAAATAAATAGAATTATTTGAGTAATTTTTTGATAAAGTGTAGGCAAAATGTAAGTAAAGATGTAAATAGAACAATGGTGGCCATTTTGTTAGTTGCACAGCTAGCCAACCAGTAACTAAATAAAGTTCAGGAACAGATGATTCTGGAAGAAATTAAATATCATTGGAGTTAATTCAAAACTATTCGAATTAAATATAAAATAAGAGGAGGAAAAAGAAATAAAATTTGTAATGCAAAACTTTACAACAAAGAAAAAGATGATCTCTACAAGTAGCAGATCATTTTTTAATTTAGCTCCTGTAAGAAAATTATATTTACATTTTATTTTGGAGAATTAAAGTAAATGCAACTTATGCAGTGAAAATTGATAATTATTTTTAAAAAAAGAAGATGGAAACAAGAGATTTAATAAGTATTATATATATATATATAAAGAATAGACTTGAGCCAAAATGCTAGGTAATATTTTATAATTAAGATTACCTAAATTTCAAAGTTCATTCAAGATTATTATATCTTTTGGAAATAACACAAAAAGTTTTTAATCATAATTTATTTTAAATTTGTAAAAGGATATATGTATGGCACAAAGGAAATTGGAACTATATAAAACAAAATAATTTGAAATTTTGTAACAGAATTTTAATAGATTTTTTTTTTAAGTGAGGCATGTAATAATTCAATTTAACTATATGCAAGTATATTGATATAATTTGACCCATAGTAATCCCAAGGAGAAAGAGATAATTAGTAATTTTAAGATTGTATATGATTATAAATGGAATAAAATATTGTAAGTATAAACTTGTCTCTGATAGTTTTTTAAAATAAATAGAGAGTGAGAAATATAAAATTTGGTACACAAAGTGGGTAGAAAAAATATAAAAGAAAGTTCTTTTTTATACAAGATAAACAGTGATCAATTTCAACCCTCTTTTGTTATTAGTTTCAGTTCTTCCTGATATAAGAGCTAACACTTCTTTAATAATAATTTCGGTCAATTTGGTTCAGATTGTTTTTGGTGTTATGAGATCATATAAACTAAATAAATATTGTGGTTGAAATATTCTCTGTATTTAGTATCTTCAGATTTGTAGTGATTTACCAACTATGCAGATTTGCATCCTTACTGATTTCAAATTATTCTTGAAAGTGATTGCATGTTGTAAAGCCATCCTTTTACTTTTATTATGTACACAGAGTATCCAATACTTCTTCACAGCTTGCATAAACTAGTACACTATCTGTGAATTTCGGGTCACAAATATAGCATGATAAGGCGGATGAAATATAAGAATGGAACTAAAACAAAAAATGGTAAGCGTTTGAAAATCTATTATAATTTATATTAAGGGGAGCGCGTAACTCCTATACCGCCCATGTTAAATTTTAGATAAATTTTTCTCAAAAAGTATAAGTGCTACATA
Source organism: Aphrophora alni (assembly GCA_963513935.1). NCBI lineage: Eukaryota > Metazoa > Arthropoda > Insecta > Hemiptera > Aphrophoridae > Aphrophora > Aphrophora alni. The sequence goes on along the minus strand of OY740765.1, from coordinate 129,678,763 downwards.
TATGAAAATTTAGCACAATATTATTTACATCTTTTTAAGCAAACACATGTTCTTTGACCATTTTAATAATACTAAATTTTTTTTGTAAGATATGGCCTTGATTTTGCATGTGTTTGTATAAAACAGTATAAAGTATGACCAAACAAAATTTAAACCTATTTTTAATAATTTTATTACTGAGAAAAATGTACCTGCGTCAATAAAAACTAAAGCTATGGGAAACTAGCGTTAAAGGTCAAATCTTACCTTATGATGAGTGGCATTGTTAAAACATCCCTGCAACCATAGTCTGGATTCTCTGCCTGTTTCTCTTCTTCCTCCAGGTCTATTTTGCTTTTTTCTTCTGGCAATTCGAGTCATGTTTTCGGCAGCATTGTCAGCTTTTTTCATTCACAATATGTCAAAACTGCAAAGCATGTTTACTGCTTTGTAACAACTGTAGGCTTAGCAGTTTGTAAATTGCCAATTTACTTGAAAACCCATCATTGAAACTCGACACAGAGTCATATACACGTAATCTGAAAGTGTCAACTCTCACAAAAGTTTTCGTCCAAACCACATTTAAAACTCGTTTGGTTTTGTGTTCTTTGGTGCAGGCACTTTTTTAAGAGGTTTGGGTCTACCAGGTCCTGATAAATCTTTTTCATTAAAACCATTATATATATATATATAAGGCAATTTGTTTTTGTGTTTATATTCAAAGTGGTTATCTGTATCCTTATTGTAACCACACCAAGTGTCAGGTCCAGGGGGGCATAGGTTGTGCTGCAGTTTTTCATCTTTTATGGAAATATGTAGCCCACACATTTCTTTTCATCTGTTTCAAATAAGAGCCTCCTCTTTTTATTGCCTAACCATAATATTCTTGTAATTTATAAATTTCTTTTTCTGTTAGTCTGTTTTGACCACCTAAGCCTTTGCCGTCCTAACCTAACCTCACAACAAAGCAGAAGCAGCAAATAACAGGTAACAGCTGCTTGTAGTTGAGTTGTTAGCAGTGTTGCCAACACCAGAAACATAATATCCCCGAATGTACAATATATTAATTTGTTGTAGATCTATGTTCAGGAATTCGTGCGAGCTCATAGGCATGACTTAGTTTGATTTTTAATTTCTTTTAGCAGCTAAAACATTTTTTTTGACCAAAACCCTTATATTTTCATAAAGAGAAAATATACTTATTGAATAAAATAAGTAATAATACTTCAATGGAAAAAAAAAAACAAATAAAATAATTTTAGATTTTTTTGTTACACGCTCCCCTTAAACAAATACACCAGTACATCTGGAGACATGACTGGAAAACATCTATGGTTAAAAGAAAAATTGTTAAAATTATATAAATAACCTACCATTCTTCAGATAGATTCGTACCAAAATCAAGCTTAAAGAACATCTTCACAACTTAAACCAGAAGAAAATGAAAACTGCAAAAAAGAAAGAAAAACTACATATCAAGATATAAATTCTCTACACTAACCTTCACAATGACATCGTTTTAGGTTATGTTAGGCCTTCTTACAATTATTAAATATTTTATTTTTGGATAGAAGTAAATTATAAAAAATAATTCATAATGTAGCTTGATGTAGAACCCATTCTACTCTTATAATACATACTGTTATTTCCAATTTGTGAAAGAAAACTTTTATCTATTTCTGTTTGTTTTTAGTGTTGAGATGCCACTGCGACCCCAAATGGATATATTCCAGAAAAGACCTTTTAAATTCTTTGTCCTCCACAAGAATTGAACTCTGCTCCTCTCGCTTGGGAAGTGAGTGTGGTAACCACTATTCTCAGGCCAATATCTAACTTGAAGATATGTATGATTTTACTGTGGAATGTGAGTAGAATCGCAATCGCTTGTTGAAATTTTTTTATGAATATCACAGTGTCATTATATCACTGTTGATCATGTTTTGAAATCATCATTCATTTCATAACCAAGCAATAGTTGCAAACTGCTCCTATCATTTACAATTTGTTAGGAGGGTGGGAGGGTCCTTTCCTTTCAAAAACCTTTGCTTTTTAGATTCAGGGTACTTTCAAATCGGATTACCAAATTTATAATTAAAAACTGAGAACCAAAAATGACCATGATAAAAATTTAATAATTGTTATCCTGATAATTTACTGCTCCAGGCATGTACTTAGTTTACCTTTAGGGATGTCCGTAGAATGAAAAACACTGTTGCTTGAAAACCTTAGTTAAAACATCTTATAAATTGATAACCAAGATTCCAATTATGCAGATTATTGAAGGTTATTCAAAATTTTATTAAAATATCATTGAAATCAGCCAAGCAGATTTTAAGGAAATAAAAGTTTAATTAATAGGCTTTAACGAATTAATTTTTTGACATATTTGACATTTCAAGGCAGCTTCTAAAGTATCTTTAGTTTTTGATTGAATAACTACTGTATTAGAATTTTTTGGAGGTTATTGACGAATATGTTTTGTTGACTTGGGCATTAGTTTTATGTATGAGTGTATGAAAAAGTTAATGCACTGTCTATTATTATTTACTAGGTAAGTATATAAATACAAAATAAATTATATTAAAACCCTGCTTTAACCTAACAAAATATTTAGTCTTAATTTACAAATTTAAATTACCATTACAAATTATAAACACAACACATTATTTCTTATCACTTTATATTCAGGATTTTTACTAACATCAGTTTTTTAATTACCAGCAAACAAATTATATTAATTTAGTTGTAAATCAATAGTAAGGTTTCTATAATAATCCTTACTGTAACATGCATGAAAAGTAACAATACTTTACAATATTAGGTTATTATAAAGTTGTGCTAGAAATCAACAGTGGTACCTATTTTCTATAAATACTATTTTTAGGGGTTCTTGAGATCAACTGTTAATGTACCAGATTTAATTAACGAATTTCTAATAGAGAAATTTCAGATAGTGAAGTCACCTGTGTAGAAATATAAGAGTGTAAATTAAATTTCTAACATATCCATTATTTAGAGAATGTTTGTCAAATTTGATATGCATTTATTAAGACTTCCTTAATTTTTTGGTGGCCATCTGAACCTCACATTAAAACAACTAAACACACTACATGTAAAACCGATGCCGCAACCTGTTTTTAATATCTCTTCATTTTCAAGATATTGGCCATTAAGCAGTTTTGAAATAAAAAGTGCAAGTTAAGCCTGTAGTGCTCAAACATTTATGGGGACAGAGTTTCATGAGGATAATTGGAAAGCTACAATTGGTAGTGAACTCAGGTTGAAAATGCTAGAATAAAGGTAATGGGAATTTCGATGTGCTAACATATTATACTTGATTGAAAAACCGTTAAGCAAGCTTAAGATATTCACGGACTGTTAAACCAAGTGTTTTACTTTAAAATAAGTTAAAGATTTTTGTTGACTTCATTTTATTGTGAAATTAATCAATGTTACAAATTAAAAACTAGTCTTGTACAATCATTTAAATAAAATAAGATAATTGAACAAATCGATTTTCTTGGGGAAATAGCCCTTTTTCTATTGATGACAGGACCAAGGGTTATGAAATAAATTCACCATGAAGTTGCTGGATCACTGATTTCAATAACATGTCCCCCCCCTGATCCACTTGTGGAATGCATAGCATTCTTCATCACGTATTATTCAAACAAATATTTTTCAGAGATCGTTAAATGTTAATAAATTTAAAACACTAGAACATACACAAATCATAATTACATAAAAACAACTTTATTACAACAAATACAACTTTATTAGTTCTGTTCAACACTGTATCCTGTCACAGTTGAAATGACTCAAATGTGTTCCAAGTGTTTTATCCAACACGGCCAATAGCTGATATCTTGAGTATAAAAATATATATTACAAACAAGTCACAGCATTTGTTTTAAAATCAAAATGTATGGAATAACAATGTGTCACATGACCACTTTATATTTGAAATACCCTTAATGGCTTACTCACCATGAGTAAGAGTGTAGCAATACTAGCGCTGGATCTACATTTTTCTTCATGTACTCTTAGGAAAAATGAAAAAGAGAGATATTACCTATCAGGTCTCTCTTGACCAACTCTAAGTTATTTTCTGACTTTGAAGCTATTAGAGTATATGAGGGCTAGAGTTCTTCATTTTAAGATCCTTTTCTACCTTTTTATTATTATTATTATTATTTTTTAAGCCTGTCTTCTATCCATATAAAATTTAAACATAATAGGCTATGTGTTCTATTAAACTCTAACCTAAAACTATATAGTTTCTTACTTAAAACTACTTTTGTTTACATTTTTTGTAGCAGCCTGAATTTTATGATAATTTTTTACAAATTCCACAAATTCTTGACTTGTATAGCCAAAATTTACACTTATTTATTTGAAATTCGGCTTGCATCAAATGTAAATTAGAACTGTTCCTATTATCAGATCCTTTGCTATCATCAGTCTGAATTACCGCCATGGGCTATGTTTAGGGAGCTATAAAGCTTGCAAAGGGAACAATAAGCTTTATAATTGTTATTTTTTACAGAATTAATTCAAGAATTGTTTTCTGAAATACACATAAGTATTTTCCTTTCTTTTTACGCGGAGTTTGGTATCCATCCATACTGTGTTACTTTGATTAAGCGAAACAAAAACAAACTGCATGCAAACAAAATCAACAACGAAATTCAAGAATAAGAACTAGAGGAAACAGACAGTTTGTATTTGCTACATATCCATGAATCAATGTGGAAATGACATTTGAAAATGTGTGGGTTTAACTGTTAATCTGGTATCATTTTCAAAATTATGTGAGATATGATCTAATGGATTAAATAAAAACGGGACAAGAGTTATGGCTTAAAAATGTAGAAGAATACGGAAGTTCCTGTTTAATATGGAAGAGTTGGCACCCCTACTTTTATACATAATTACATATATCAGTTTGTACAATTATCTTAACACAAATAAGAAATTGTATTTCTAGCTCTTAGAAATATAATCCTGTTACTTATATCTATACAAAACACTCTCTTGGTAACCTCATTTTTAACTTATATAATAAAGATATGTTGATCTATACAAGTAGTAGATAGGAAAGCAATGATAATGCTAAATTGTCAACTTGATCTGTCGTAGCTTCAACCAACGATGTTACCAGGATTGCCAAAATTGGCTGAAGTAAGTTTGTTCGAGGAATGTATTCTGTAAGAAAAAAATAACATTAGAAAAAATGTGTACTAAAATGATACACATGTTCTTGAAATCGAATTGAAAATAATGCACTTTTTCACTTGTACATTTACAAACAAGTTATGTTACTTACCCAGCCTGATCATACAAAGTAATATAAGGAGATTCTCTAAATATAATGCACAAAAGTTGGTTTCCTGGGCCTTGTAGGAAATGTTAAATTGTATTGGTAGACCAAGGAGTTTGCCTAAGTAGAGTAAGTTTGGTTAAAAATATTGTTACAAAGACTTTCTAAACCTCATAACTGTGTATATCACCAACTCTCTATCTTAACATCGGCTAAACTGAAGAGGCCTCAGATGTGTATTTATTAAAAATCTCCACACAGTTCATGTCAGTGTCTCAATCCTGGTGGGTCTTGAAGCTGAAGAAGCCTCCACTCATTACACTCGCATTGGTGTCTCGACCTTGCCGAATTATTATGAGAATGTCACATTTTCTCCATAGGCCTAGGTCAAATTTAGGTTCGGGATCATGATTTCTAGGAAAATGTACTTTAAAATCACAAGACAAACCTTAGTTTTAGAAAGACACACATTTAATACTTTTTAGTATTTCTCCTTTTTCCTGAAAATACATACAAACACTGATTGATAGTTATTTATAATATGATATAAATGGAAAAAAAAAAAAAAAAAAAAAAAAAAAATTCGAATTAGATGTGCTCCTGAAATAATAATCATAGTTATCTAACAACCTTTCATACTATGAGATGACATGAATTCCAAAAATAAAATGTTCAGTCTTTTCAATTGTTTTCAAAATTTACAAGTTTAAATAATGGGTCCTTAATTTAATCAAATAGTCAGTGTTTTTGTGTCCTCTCGAATATTTCAACTAATCCCTTCCAACCTCAAAATATTGACATTGGTTGAATTAATGGACCAATTAGAAACATTCTGATGAAACACATTGGCACCCTAACACACTGCACTGACTTTTAATATGTTTCAATTTTGGGGAAAACTATTCTTTCTTAAAATTATTTACATATTATAAAAAGTTTACAATTATATCTTAAAACATACATCTATTATTCAATTAATTACAATTTTCATTCATAAAACTCATTTACAAACGTTTCTATAACATTAACCAATTTCGGAAAACTGTCTCTCTGTCAATACGGGATCGTAATATACAATCGTATTGCGAGATATGACACAAATCCTTTACGTGGTATATCGCTCACTTCATACATCAAATCAAGTATTAAGACAAGTTTGAGATTCAAAAATGTGAAATATTACATGTGATGTAGCTGTGACTCTTACCTATTATATGTAAAATATTTAATGAAAATTAAACTATTATAATAATTATTAAAATTTGTTTAATTTTACCTTCTAACAGTACTACCTGCAAAGGTCTTTTTCGGCTATGTGTTGTATTAACTACTCATTAAGATGCACAATGAACCAAGAATGACTTTGTAATTTTATGATTATATTTTCAGACTACGACATTGTTAAATGTTTAGACTTTGATCAAAAAGTGAAAAAACCTGGTGTCGTTTTGTACTGATTTAGATTTAGTTTATTTATTTATTATTTTTTAAATTAAAATCAAAATATAAAAAAAAAAAAAACTAAATAATTAATTGTTTTTACTTTAATCATAATATAATTTAAGATTATATATATTGACAAGTGACTATTAAGGTAATGGTGAAACGATAGTTCCAAACTGTATAGTTTATGATTAATATTATATTTGTTGAAAGAAAAAGACCAGTCAGTAGTATTTATTTCCTAAGTATTATAACTTTTTAAACTTTGTTAGTTGATGTTTATTTATTTAATATGAATTAAATAAATGTTACAAGTCCCAAGAAAAAAGTAAATTATCCGATGGCAGCAATATTTACTATTATGTGATATGTAACTTTGAATACTGGTATGTTATTAATAACATCTTTTCAAGATGTGTAGGCCTATACTTTGATTGTAGTATAATACTCAAAAGGAAAAACATCGATTGATATGAATTTATTTAATATTTTAATATCTATATAGTCTTAACAGTAATAATTAGATGGACAAAATTGATGACAATAAGCCTGTTTTTATCCAAGCTTCTGATACCAGATAGCCTTATCCTCCCTTTCCATGTGCCCCCCCCGGCCATCAGCTCTAACTCCGCCCATGATTATGATTATAGATCACATTTTATTTGGAGGCTAGGGTTCGAATTACATTTTTAGATTAACTTTACTATTTATATTGCAGATAGGTGTAGTTGTTACAGTTATATGCAGATTTGAAATTATCTATATATTAATATATTTTTATTTAATTTAGTGTGTTATAAGTTGAATAATACAAAAGATATAACAAAAACTATTTAACCCTTTGAGTGCCACAAGAAAATTTTCATAACTGGAAAATTCGGTAACACATCTAAAATGCACAGACTCACCCAAAAATGCCACAGGTATAAATGGTTTTTTGGAGAACTTTGTTATAATCGACACAGATTAAATTGTATACAAGATATCTTAACAAATTTAGTGTCAAAATGTTCAGTGTTACCTAGGCTACAATTATATTTGTAAATAAGTTGGATTCTATATGTAAAAAAAAATTATTTATTAAAAACCAAACTTTAGATAGCCTAATTTAGAAAAAAAAATTTTACATTTTTTTTTTTACCTCACAAACCAAAAATATTTTATATATGGGAAGTGTGCTATTTTCTATCTATATATTGTTTTCTATAAGTGACCAAATTTTTAAATTATTTGGTTGAAAACCAAACTCAAACAAAAAACTTTTATCTCAGAACTAACCTATCCCAACCTATCCTAGGCCTATTTTGTTTACCTGATGTACTAGGTTAATCTAAGTTTAAATCAATATCACTATCACTAAACTGATTGTCACTATCACTTTCTGGTTGATATAACGGGTCTAGATCACTGTCATCCCCAAATAAATGTAACAAATCATCTTCAGAGGCTAAAGAGTCATCGTCTGAATAACCTAAAAGTAATCTGTCTACTTCGCTACCTCTTAGATTTTCTTCCGCCATTTCAAAGCAATATATTATCCAAAATACTACTTTAAACTTGTAATAACTAAAATAATAACCTTCAACAAACAAATAATAAAATAACACGAACAACAAACTTCAAAAAAAAACTGATGACTGTAGCGAGAAAATAATATCAACACACAATAATATCAGTACCGTACACTTCTAACCTGCAAGTGAAAATGACAACAGCTGATTTTGTGCATCAGTAATTGTTGTCATCTGTTTAGTTAGCTAAAACAAAATTTTTTCCACCACTGAATATCACTGGATATACCACAAAGTATTTTAAAACACCGAAATACTATATAGCAGATTACAAATAAATTAATTAAACTACGAAATACGCAGTGGCGATGGATCGTCACCGTGGCATTTCTCGCACGGAAAAATGGTGACGATAGATCGTCATCGTGGCATTTCTCGCACGAAAAAATGGTGACGATAGATCGTCACCGTGGCACCCAAAGGGTTAAAATGGCCACCATTTTGATAAGGGTTCTATATAAGCACATGATAGAAATTAGGGATAAATTTAGTTAGGAAAATAATTCAAATTCTTTTTACGAAGCCAGAGTAAAAACTGATGAAATTGCCTACCTTGCAAGTACAATGGACATCATTAAGGCGACAGTTGTATATAAACGCTAAGCTGAGAGAGAACGAAGTCAATTGATCAAGTGGACAACTACTAGAGGTTTTTAAGATAGCCAGACATACTTGCTAAGAAAGAGTTTCTGAGGGGATCGGACCTTCATACAAGAATCTGCGAGAGTTGCAAGAAGGGTGAGGAAACTTTATGTGTAAATGAACTTGTCATTATTCAGAGTAAGTTTATTACATTATTAATCTAGAATCAGGTCAATCAGTTACAATAGTTAGAGTCATTGTGGATTCTTAGTGGTAATAAGTTTAAGATATTTGTATTAGTATATGACAAAGCTGAGAGAGAGATAATCTCAGGTTATAATAAAGAAGATAGTATAACTGAACCACTGATTTATTTAATTTAAAGTGACAGAACCCAAGCAGAAATAATAGTAAAATTAATGATTCTAACACACATACCCCTGTACTTAATTTTGTGTAATTTTTATGGCAGCTAAAATTTTCTATATTTGACAGCTAACTTTGAAATTTTAGAGTCAATTTTCTCCAGAATTATAAGAACTTACAATAACAAATTAGGATGAATGTGACTGAGTAAAATAGTGTTAACAGTATTAAAAAGAGTTGAATGAAAAAACTTACCGTAGTGAATAAAAGCTAGCACAACAAATAACTGTGACAAAAAACAAGCCACAGTTCCTTCTTTTGTTCGATTTGACCCTGTAAAGATCAGAAAATACATTTCAAGAAATAGCTAATATAGATACTATTACAACAAGAAAACATAATTATTACATAAATTACATAAATTGAGTAATATAACCTCAATTCTTATGGTTGTTACATATTATATTAGTTGGGTTTGAAGCAGATATTCAAAGATTTTATTAACTAAGCGAAGCGATGTCCTGTTTTAACCCTTAGCGCATGGCTGCTGTTAGAGTCAGAAACAATTGAGAAGTGACAGTCCCTGATATCACTCAACCTGTCATTCATACACCTTTCGGAATATATTTTCTAGTCTTTGAACTAACAGGCAATGTAAAATTATTTTCATATTCAGTATCTTGGTTTTATTTCTACTGTAAGACAGATTATTTCATGTAATTAACATTCTACCTAATTATTAGTGAATTTCCATAGGTAAATGACCTATTTTAGCTGCCAGCATAGTAAGACCCAGGCCCTATGAAATGTGCACCGATCTTGACCTCTAGAATTTCTAGTTGTTCAAAATTATGTATTCATATAAAATGTGAGTGTATTAGCACTCTAGGATTGGAATTTTTTTTAGTCTAGCAACGTATTCAGTATAAAAATTTGCATTAATTAGTGTAAAAAATTTGTTGACATGACTCTTCATTTAAAGAAGACAACCATTCAAAATCTCTTTCAAATTAGCCTATACTTTTTTCTAAATCTGATTTCGTCATGTTAATCAGTTAAACAATCTACATTTTTTTTTTTTTAAATTGTGTTTCTATATTTTTAATTGAAATTTATTAGAATTTTTGATTAAATAAACTTAGTTTTTAAAAAATTTCTTTTGTATTGGAATTGTACACATTTGATATAATTTGTGTCTTTTTAAGTATTTTTTGTTGCTCGGTAGCAAAGAGTTGTATCAATAAAATTAATACAATATGCAATTATTATTTTATATCATATCATAACTTTGATAATATTGTTACCTGCAAATAGATATCTTTTTACGATGATAAAGGACAGATATCCAAGAGACCTTTGCTCTCCCTTTCTTCATTATTTTCTTCTGATTCACTATCATACCAAGGTCGTATAATGAACTCTTCCATAACTTCATCTAAAATGTATTCCTTTTGGATAAGTTCATTTTTTACCATTTCAACATGGTTACAAAACTGAGCTATTCGTCTCTACCTATTTTTCGAAGTTTTCCTTCAGCATTTACATCTGAAAGTTTAAACGTCATGTTCATAGTAGTTATTCAATTTTTTACAATTGTCCAGATCTTTTCAATGTGAATTAGAGTAAATTATAAAAAATAGTTGGTTCCTTTACACGTTCAACAACTGGATGAGGTAAAGGATAGTTTTTCACTTAAGGCAGTTACTATCCAGGATTTATGTATATAGATGGGTCCAGAATAATATTTAATATCACTGTGATTCGAATGAATGGTAATCACAATCAAGGAGAAAGCCTCCCTCAAGGGCTTACTTATAGTAAGTAAAGATGTGCCAGTTTTGAAGAACCCTAGATGAATCTACGCCTTTTTCATATAGTCTTCGCTTAGTTCCCTCTCTTTCACCATTCCTATTAGGTCTTCCTTGACCAACACTGGTTCTATTTTCTTCTTTTTTTTTAAGGTGATGATGATTACAAGTTTTTTTGCCTTTAAACAAGAAGAAATTAAAAAGAGAAAACTATCTATAAAACATTTTACTTTTATTATTTCTCCCTATGAGTGATGTAGAGTAGCTGTAATATTATTTACTGTTACTTCTTGGTCATGAATATTGTTGAGTATCACAACATGCTACACAATAGCCACATTATGTTTACGATTTATTGAATGTATTAAAACTTCTCCAAGGAGGGAGTTTTACAGAGTTACTAGTTACATATTTCCATAATATATACCACGATACTTATCGTTATATATTTGTGTCTGTATCAAATATTTTATTAAAATTAATTCAAAAAACACTAGACTGCTATAGATTTATCATGAGTGTACAATTAGTTTCAATTTTGAAATACAATCCCCTATAATATTAATTAATATAAATTTACAACACATACATTCCTATAGTCAATAATACAAATAAGTTAAAAATCTTGAAACAGTAAAAATACGAACCTGGCCATTTATGTTTTCCACACCATGTGCCGCATATACTTGCAGCAGTGTCACCAACTCCTACTGCAAGTAATCCAGCTAATAGTGGAAGTAATACTTGTTGGGAAGGTTTTGGATGCAGCCAAAGAGGTGCGGAACAACCAACAAGAAGATATATAGGCGTCAGGGCTACGAGTTTGTCTTTTTCATCAACAAATGCTTGAAAACCTGAATCTAAACCCTTTCCTAGAGGAGGTAGTTTTAAAATTCTTAACGTCTGAAATGAAATAAACAAAAATTGTTATTTTTTTTTCGATACAATGAAATAAAATAATTCTTAACAGCCTAATTATTCAAATATGTAGTACCTAAACATTTATAGACCAGCAGAAAGATGTGTGGAAATGAGTTGAAGAACATGGTTAAATTTATACCTAAGCTAATAAAGGAGTAAAAGTTTACACTACCAATCATGAGATTAAAATAAAAAATTCACCAAATTCATTGAGTACAAATTTTAATTTAAAAATAGTATTTTTTAGTGGAATTAATTTTTTCACTGAAAATCACGTATATATGAGTTATGTAGTACAACGGAAATATCGTTGTATGGGGACTGTTGTAATACCAAAAATGGTAATTTTAACCTAAATAACCAAAAAATGGTTATATTGAGATTTGAATATTTAAAGTAACCCGGGAAACGTTAAAGTTGAATAAGGGAGGGGGTTTTAGAAGTCAAAAAGATGACTCAAAAATATAGATTATTAAAACTAGGGTAATAAAAGAATTAAATATAGGTTTCCAAAATAATAATGTCATGTATAAAAAATTAGTTATAAGTTGTAATAAATATTTAGGTAATATTTATATTGTTAGGTAAAATAATTTGAACCGTGTCAGTGTTGCTAGGTGTGAGAATAATTCTCGCATACGTTGCAGATTAAATAGGACGCTTGGTTGGGAAGCTGGACAAAGAGACATGTGGTTTAGAGTCTTAAGGGGACAGTTGAGTAAGTCAGACGTGTTTTCAATTCAAAGAAACTTTTTCAAAAAGTAGTGAATATGTGATAAAAGAGTCTTAAGAGGGAGTCTGGCGTGATCAGATGTATTTTTATATATATAAACTTTTGTAATATGTAGTGAAAACGTTTAGCAGTCTAGTGAAACGTTCAAGTTAGTCAGACGTTGTCTTGTGTAGAGAATTTTTATAAAATGTGGTAAATACGTTAAAAGTAGCCTTAAGATCAATCTAAAATTGATCTAAGTGACACTCGTTCGAACTTTAATCATGATACTAACAGACATTGAGTTATTTGAACAATAAAATAATGAATTCCGTACAGCAAAATGAATCGACCATGTCAGCGACTCGACACGAGACGAGATGTATTGTCTACAAGACGGAAACAAGGAATTGTGATTTTAACTAAAAAAAACGTGCCTGGTATACACGTTAAGACTTTATTTCTAAAATCATTTTTGTCTATAATAGGATAATAATTTTTTAATGTTTAGTTATAAGTTTAATTGAAAATCTGGAGTTTAATATTGAGACAATGTCTTATATTGTAAAACATGAAATTACTAAAGTAGAATCCTCTTTTTAAAATAGATAAATTAATGAAACTTTATCTAATTTGCAGAACTAAATTACTAATTACACTAATTCAATTAAATGAACAAAAAATCTTTTTACTTTTTCTTTTGAGTTGCAACTAAAAAATAAATTTCATGAATAAAATTCAATTTGATTTTTTTTATAAAGAAATATGAGGATGTATTAAGCTATGATTTCTGAATATGAATGTTTAATAATATTTGATGATAACCTTGTATAAATGTTTTAATATTTGCATTTCAATAAAACATGTTAAGTTTCAGCACAACACTTAAGATTTCTTTATTTCATCAAGAACCACTGAAGTACACTTTTAAAAGGACTTGCGACCCTGAGAGATTTTAATCATAATAACAATTAACTTCTTTCTTTTCTAAATTGGTAAGCTAACGCTTCCTGGCGCCCATAAAAAGCTTGGCAAAAGTTTATAAATAATAATAAAAATAAAATCATTTTTTTATATTTTTTTAATAAAAATAAGTACTCTTCAAGTACGACAAAGGCCATTTTTTATATCTATTAAAAGTGTCGCTCAACTCGGGGCTGTATTCTTATATTAAAAAATATAAGAATATAAGTCGAAAAAACAGTGGTTTCTTGGTGGATTAGAAATTCTTATAAAAAAGGTAAGAATATTCATAGTCAATATAAAAATAAGAATGTTCTCTCTAAAAAAAAAAATTTTTTTTAATAATGAGTAGATAAGTAATTTTAAAATAACCAATTCTAAATTTAAAGTTTAAATAATAATAATAATTAAAAATGGAGGGTACAATTAATAATAATCTAATAAGTGAGAAAGACAGAGTAATGGTAGAATTTAAAATTATGAAAAAAGAAGCTGATAAGTATTTTGGTAAAGTTAGTAAATGTTTTAGGAAGGAAGATTTGAAATTGGATGATTTGGGTAATAGAACTGAACTATGGTGTATAGAAATAAGTAGGGATGATTTAAATGAATATTGGTATAAAGAATTAGGAAGGGGTGGAATAAATAAAGAATTAGAGTTAAAGGAAATAATTAAAATGTTACGTGCTGTTCTCAAAGTAAGAAATGAAGTTTATGATAAAATGTTAAATAGATTAGCTGTAAAAGAAAAAATTAACTTCCAATTAAAAGTTTTTATTAAAAATGATCAAACTGAAATAATAGAGAATATTTGTATGAATGATTATGTTTTTGAACAAGTAAACAATGGATTAAGTAACAATGAGATGAAATTTGAACTTAAGAAAGATGAAGTGTGTCAGAATGAGCCTATGGAGAACAATGAGTTAAAACAGTTAACAGGTAATGTTGAAATTAAGAAAAATGATGGGGTTACCAATTTTGATGGGGTTAGAGAGATTGTATGTGATTTAAATAACAAGGGTAAAACTAAAGTGAATGAGTGTTTAATTAAGATAAATAATGTAATAACAAAAGAGTTGGCTATTTATGTGAGAAAGCAAAGCTATCATAAAACTTTAGGCTTTGAAAAAATAGCAATATTGAAATTTAGAAATATATTTAAAATGCAAGAACAACAGATTAAAAGTCTCTTTGAGAAAAACAATTTTGAGTATGAGTTTAAAAAAGCAATTGTGGAAGAAATCTATGTAAATGTAAGCAAAGTCAGTAGAGTTCAGTATTCCAAGCTGACAGATAACAAAAGTAGGTCATTGTGTCTTGATATGTCTATGAGGGGAGAAAATGATGGAATGTTTGAGAGAGATGGAGACAATAACAAAGTAAAATCTTTTGTTGAGGAAGGGTCATTTGTAAGATCTAGCCTAGAGCACATCTCTAAGTTAGAAAAAGTATTTAACATTAAAAATGTGTTAAAAAATTCAATCATGTACTTTAAAATTTTTCACCAATCGGGGAACCATCGAAAGAAATAGATAATTTATAATTGTTGTAATCAATTGAAATTTGGAACGACGGATATAAATGTAAAGACATTTTTATAAACACACGGACTTGATTTTGAAGAATAATTAATAAAAAGTAGTTAAGATTCTGTTAATAAGTAGTTTTAAAATTGAATAATGTATAGTCTATAGTTTGAAATAACAATAGTATGAGTATTAATAAATAATAATATAAGCCAAGCTAGTATGATTAAGAGTTTAGTTTTAGAAAACGTTTAGGTATTTGCTAAGTGAAAGACGCTAGGTTTATATCAGTAGATAACTCTGAATGTTGTTTATTCCAATATAAATAATTATGAAACGTGACATAGATAAGATAGTTAGTTCGAAGCAAGGATTTAGTGTAGTGTTGAAGAAAGAATATTCAATATTAAGTAAATAGATTCAATATTAAATATTCAATAAAATGTGACGAGAGAGAGTTGAGATTCATTTGCAGATCGTATTGGAACCAAAAGGGTTTCATGTCTTATCAGTAGACAGATAAGGATTGTCTCATATCGAGGGGATTTGTTTATGCTTAAACCAGGCCTAGAATTCCTTTGCATGACATTAAGACGAGATACAGCGTGTGACAGAATTATTGTTCTGAAAATGAAAAACTTTTGACGTATAATCAAAAATTAACTTGCGTTTTCAAATAAAAATTTACTTAAATAAAGGATAATTGGCTTTAAATAAAGTAAACAAGAACAAAAGTAGATTACTTAAATAACTTTAATAGAATTAAAAGTAAAATTTCTAAGTAAAAAACTTAGAATAAGTTTTAAAAATAAAATTTCTTTTTGAATTTGAACAATAACATCTAGAAAGGATTACATAAACAGAAAATCGACGATGCTAGTAATAAGCTTGGTAAAATAAACATTATTTCAACTTCGGATGAAACGATTTTAATGAAATTTTTTATGAATTTTAAAATTTTCTTCGTGTAGATGCATTTAAGGAGTACATGAACAATTGGGAGGAAGGCAGGGTAACGGTAGTCGAAAACATGTCTTATTCTTAGAAATAAGGCATGTAGACAGCATTAAAGGTGTATTGTGGTTGTAAGGTTGTGAGGTGGGCTTTATTCTGAACTGAGTAGGAATTTTGCATTTCAACCTTCTCACATCTGAAAATCATAATGCAGACTTCAATGTAAGTGTCTAAAGTTGTAATCAGAAGGATACAAAGTGTAATTAAGTCGACAAGAAGTGTCGCGGATATTGGAGATAATAGGAGAATACACAAGAGACTACTAAATAATTAAAATTTGGATAAAAAAGTAAATTTTGGAAAATGATGAGTTAAAATTTGTAAAAGTTTTAAAATTAAAATGTTTTAAGTAAAATTGAAAGTATTTTTGATAAGATGATGGAGAATTTGTAACAACGGTTAAGACAATAATAATTTGATATAATATTACATAGAATTTCCATGTAATGATACTTTAGACAGATGATTGAAGAAAGATAAAGTGTAGTGTATACAGAACTGATCAATCTGTATATACAAAATAAAACCGGACGTGACATTATTAGGGAGTACTTTAGTAAGAAAGATAGTAATTTTTAAAATGTATATAATAGATTAAGAGTAATAATGCTTGGCTTATATGTAGAAAGTATTTGATATTTGTTTACAAAAGTTAAGAATAATAAAATAAGTAATTATATGCAAAATATTGTTAGATTTAAATAATTTGAGATTTGAAAGGTGACTTGTAAAGGAATTGAGTGGTTTTCAAGAGGCATTGCTAAGATGATAATAATATTGAAGTTTTTTGTTTTTTAATAATGAAATGGTAATAAAATGAATAATGGAGTTAAAAATGTTAAAGTTTTTGTTTTTTAAAGAAGGAGATATAATTAATAAATAATATAATATGAAGAGAATCTATGTGGTTTTGCCAAGACAGATAATAATTAAGTTTTTTAAGTTTTTTGATGTTAAATAATGAATAAAGGAGGTTAAGTTCTTGTTTTTTAAAGGAAGGAGTAGTAAATTGATAATGATAAGAGAGATTTTGATGAAATTTATAAATAAAATAAACAATTAATGATTTTTTGATAAATAATGTTTGAATTTAAAACAATAGATGATGGTGAGAAGTTATTTGATAAAGGTGTCTAAAGATTTTGATGAAATCAGATGTTAGCTGGGAAAGCAATGATAATTTTTTATTTTTGAAGTTTTTGTATACAAGTAATAGATGATTAAGAAGATTTTAATAAGAAGTAGTTTAAATGAGAGATTTTTGAGTTTTATATGAAGATGATGACTTTACAGAATTGTTGAGTAAAGTAGTACTTAAAAAGAAGTTGTTCTGTTAAGAAACTTTTATAAAAAAGGTAGTTAGGTTGCATTAATGGTAATTTTTTAGTTTTTAAGAGGTTTTTTGAATACTACGATGAAATAAAGGAAATATGCGACGATTTTAATGAAATAAAGGAAATATACGGCGATTTTAATGAAACAAGAGGAGATTTAAGGAATTCTACGAAATACGGCGATTATTATGATTTTAAAAGGAAGCTACGTTGAAGTAAGGAGATTATTTATGAAATAATATATAGGTAAATAATAAGGAGTTTTTTTTATTATGAAGAGTTTTTTGGGGATTAATGCAACTTGAATTATTAAAATATGAAAGATAAGATGGAAATAATTTTAAGATAAGGTACTAAAAGATGATACAATTGTAAAGAGGTAATTTTGAAATAGATGAGATGAGTTTATAAGTGATTTTTTTTTAATAATGATGTTATATTTTTTTGAATTTTAGTTGAAGAGAGGAGTTTTTGGTAATTGTAAAATCAGTAGTTAACATGTTGTCCCAGCGAGACAAAGAGTAATTGAGATTTTAAGTAAGAATAAATAATTATTGGATATAAACTAAAATAATATAAGATTAAAATTGAAGAGTTTAAAGTAAATTAAAATGATTTTGAGTAATAAGTAAATAATTTTGTAATGATATTAAATAAAAATGAGAAGTTTTAATTTTGGATTGTATTGAAGTGAAAGAAATATTCAGATGAATAGTTAGAATCTTGGCAAAGAGATAGAGATATTTTTTTTTAGCAATCAGGAGTAGACACTCTGACGCAAGATAAAAGTTGAGTGATGGACAGCTTAATGATAAGAAGTTGATGAAGGTTTTTTGATGATGGATAAGACTTGGGTATAAGTGGTTTGATTGATTAGAATATGCAATTAGGTAGATTTAGTGAATCAATAGATTATAAGATGATTAATGTGAGTTAAGAGAGAATATTTCTTATTTTAAAGTTTTGTTTTTTTTTAAAAAAGGAATATGAATATTCTTAGTTTGCTGAAACTTTTTTAATTTTGGAAATCTATAGGGACCGAATTTGAAAGTTTTTTTTTTAAGTTAAAATTTTTTTTTTGTTAAATAAAAGAGAAATCTGTGTTTCAATATTATATATTGAATCACAGCTTTGATGGGGTATTTGTAATACCAAAAATGGTAATTTTAACCTAAATAACCAAAAAATGGTTATATTGAGATTTGAATATTTAAAGTAACCCGGGAAACGTTAAAGTTGAATAAGGGAGGGGGTTTTAGAAGTCAAAAAGATGACTCAAAAATATAGATTATTAAAACTAGGGTAATAAAAGAATTAAATATAGGTTTCCAAAATAATAATGTCATGTATAAAAAATTAGTTATAAGTTGTAATAAATATTTAGGTAATATTTATATTGTTAGGTAAAATAATTTGAACCGTGTCAGTGTTGCTAGGTGTGAGAATAATTCTCGCATACGTTGCAGATTAAATAGGACGCTTGGTTGGGAAGCTGGACAAAGAGACATGTGGTTTAGAGTCTTAAGGGGACAGTTGAGTAAGTCAGACGTGTTTTCAATTCAAAGAAACTTTTTCAAAAAGTAGTGAATATGTGATAAAAGAGTCTTAAGAGGGAGTCTGGCGTGATCAGATGTATTTTTATATATATAAACTTTTGTAATATGTAGTGAAAACGTTTAGCAGTCTAGTGAAACGTTCAAGTTAGTCAGACGTTGTCTTGTGTAGAGAATTTTTATAAAATGTGGTAAATACGTTAAAAGTAGCCTTAAGATCAATCTAAAATTGATCTAAGTGACACTCGTTCGAACTTTAATCATGATACTAACAGACATTGAGTTATTTGAACAATAAAATAATGAATTCCGTACAGCAAAATGAATCGACCATGTCAGCGACTCGACACGAGACGAGATGTATTGTCTACAAGACGGAAACAAGGAATTGTGATTTTAACTAAAAAAAACGTGCCTGGTATACACGTTAAGACTTTATTTCTAAAATCATTTTTGTCTATAATAGGATAATAATTTTTTAATGTTTAGTTATAAGTTTAATTGAAAATCTGGAGTTTAATATTGAGACAATGTCTTATATTGTAAAACATGAAATTACTAAAGTAGAATCCTCTTTTTAAAATAGATAAATTAATGAAACTTTATCTAATTTGCAGAACTAAATTACTAATTACACTAATTCAATTAAATGAACAAAAAATCTTTTTACTTTTTCTTTTGAGTTGCAACTAAAAAATAAATTTCATGAATAAAATTCAATTTGATTTTTTTTATAAAGAAATATGAGGATGTATTAAGCTATGATTTCTGAATATGAATGTTTAATAATATTTGATGATAACCTTGTATAAATGTTTTAATATTTGCATTTCAATAAAACATGTTAAGTTTCAGCACAACACTTAAGATTTCTTTATTTCATCAAGAACCACTGAAGTACACTTTTAAAAGGACTTGCGACCCTGAGAGATTTTAATCATAATAACAATTAACTTCTTTCTTTTCTAAATTGGTAAGCTAACGCTTCCTGGCGCCCATAAAAAGCTTGGCAAAAGTTTATAAATAATAATAAAAATAAAATCATTTTTTTATATTTTTTTAATAAAAATAAGTACTCTTCAAGTACGACAAAGGCCATTTTTTATATCTATTAAACTGTATTTGACAAATTTTGGAAAAAAATTAGAATACAGTTTAACATGCAAGGATTTTGTACAGTAGAAGTTTTGCTGTTTTGAACGAGTTATTATATTTTAACCCTTAGCACGCGTATGACGGGATTTCACGTAACCCTCAACTTGACCGGTAACACGTATGACGGGATATCTCGATTCAACACTATTTGACTTCTGCAGGTACTTTTAATTCGTTTAAAGTCCAATAGAGTGCAGGGAAATGTCCTATTGGTATAACGTGACACTCCCACTACGGTATTTGTTCTCGATCACCTGTCGTTGGACTTTATTTGGTTGTTATAGCAACCAGGCGCCATTTTGTGTTCTGCCCCAGCGCGTATAACGTGATTTCTCATCTCAGTAAGCTACGACGGTCAGTTGTAAAATGTTTTGTCAGCATTATCACTGCTTTAGCTGTTCATTGTTGATTTGTTTAGGCCGTATTATTTATATTTTAGGTTATAGTAGCCTATACATTTTTATTTTGTGTAAAATAGGCTTTTTATAAAAATGGCAAACCCTGACGACCTTGGATTTGATCAATTTATCGATGAAATAATTAATGCATCTTTTTCAACTACAGAATACATTTTGAAATATAGAAAGTTTCTATGGACACAGTATTATCGTCAAATATTGTTTGTGTGTTTATAGCCTATATATATTTAGTCTATATCAGTAATTTTTTTGATGTCCTGAATGTAGGTAATTATTATGAGCAGTAGAAAGATATTTTTGATAAAATAGTAGGCTTACTTTTATATAAAAAAAATTAATATGATTTGTTTGTAAATATAATAAAATATATATATAATTTGTTTCATAGGGCGGTCAAAAATGTGAAATTAAGTATTTTTTTCTTGTTTTAATCTGTAAAAAAAATAATTTTTAAGCCAATCTACATTTTTTTTTTAACCAAATATATCTGTAAGAACCCAAAATCAAATAGAACTTTAAACAATTACAAAAATTTTTTTTTTCTTAATAGCACGTTATGAGTAAATAGCCTAAATTGTTATTCAGCGTGCTAAGGGTTAACATCAAATTACAAGGCGATGTTAATCTACAAGACTTTAACAATTAACAAAAAATAGAAACAACACCTAGTATTAAGATTCACGTATTGTATGACATATATGTTATGAGTAGTTTTGTATTAAAATATTATTTTATTAATTTAATGTCATATATAAACAGTATTTCTTATGAACGACTCAAGGGCGGGTATTTACAAAAAAAACAACTCTTAATATTAAGTGAATTATAAGTTGTAACAAATTTTTCTTAAAATAGATATTATGATGCTGAAGAATTAGTTGTTTAATATGTTCTGTTTATTTGCATATTGTTGTTTATATTCATTTACTTAGCAAAGATAACCAAAAATAATAAATCAAATAAAAAATTTTTTTTTTAACATACCATGTTTTTAAAACGGACTAAAAAGTATAAAATAATTTTTCATGACCCTTTACAATTTTAAGGGAGGATTGTTAGTGGCTATGGATATATTTGGAATACTTGGAGAGAAAAACGTGGGGCATAGGCAATCTATGATAGTTAAGGAGGAGTAAATAAATTAAATTACAGTGAATCTCATTTCCGATTCACTGAAATTAGCTATGAATTCATCCGGATTGTACTCTTGTATTATTTACTGGCTGCGCCCCACGTTTTTCTCTCCAAGTATTCCAAATATATCCATAGCCACTAAAGTTCCTCCCTCAAAATTGTAAAGGGTCATGAAAAATTATTTTATACTTTTTAGTCCGTTTTAAAAACGTGGTATGTTAAAAATTTTTTTTTATTTGATTTATTATTTTCTGCTTTTTAGCCTTATGTCTGGGTGAAAGATTTCAATCGGTTTTGTATATATTGATGAGACTCTGACAGGGACATATATAGGAAATTCCCAATGCATTTCACATCCTGTTTATGCGTCTCGGGAGTTTCACAAGTTCGTTTTTCATAATGGCGGTGTGCATCACTAGCTAGGCGGGTGGTATGCGCTTCAGGAGTCTCGCAAATTCTTTTTTTAGAATGGCAGCGTGCATCGCTAACTAGGCGAGCGGTTTGAGTCTCGGGAGTATCGCATGTTCGTTTTTCAGAATGGCGGCGTGCATCGTAAGCCGAGCAGCATCCGTTTCGGGAGCCTCGTTTGCTCTTGCTTGAGCATGTCATCGGCAAGTCGAGATGAATTTGCGTCCCCCGTTTCACGCAATCTCGCTAGAGCCTTATGTTTCTTATCATTTTCAAGTTCGATCTTGCACTGTTTTTCGGGACGTTCTGTAGCTCACTTACGGAGTTTGGCTAATCTTGCCAACTTATCTGCTTCAGATTCCTGTGTAGTCCAACTTGCCGTGTTTGCTTCTTCTTCTCTAATCAGCGATTCCGTTGAGCAGCCGTCTCTTTAAACATTGTAACAATTGTCAGAAATGTAATATTCACATATACGCCTAGCACACTATTGAATGCACATCTGAGGGCGAAAACCCAGCGCACTATTCACTATCACCAAACGCACGTGAAATAGGATGTTTCCACTGGAAAATTCAATTACACTTTAAACTTGGGGGCGAAATGTGACACGCTAATACAGGTAAATGTACATGCTTGAAACACAAGATCTGCTGTTTCAGCAACACGGGAGAGCAGAAACAACAGTGCTGATGCTGTATAGACTACTATACTGCAGAATATGCAAAGCGCGCAAAGCAGACGCTGCTCTCATCAAATATTGTTTAAACAATCTTGCATACATGGAACAGAATGAATATTTCATCGTTATCCATCCTCGACCCATGTTTAAAATTTCAAGTCTATATCTCATTGGTCAATTTTTATTTGTTTAAACAACTATTTTTTAAACAAATGTAGAGACAAGAAACCAACTGAATATTGTATTGTCATCCAATTCTGACATATGTTCAAAATTTCAGGTCTCTAGCTTATCGGGAAGTTAGTTTAAACTCGATTGCAAAATTCCACCCGGACAGACTGACAGACAGATATGACGGAAACCGAACTAATAAAAACGTGGTAAAAAAGTAGTATAATCATTTAGATTTAGGATATTAAACGTACACTTCGAATAGGGAAATCATACAACCAAAATACACTCAAAAATAATAGTAATAGTGAATAAATTAATTTAGTAGAAGTAAAAATTTTGTAAACATTTCATAATAATAATTAACAAGATTAGGCCACATTAGATTCAACAACGTAATATACGCCCATTTACAGACACACACATTTCAATACGATAGGCTATATCCTAAATAAGCAATCATTTTTGGAAGTTCATAAACAGAAAGTAAAAAGAATTATTTAAATACTGTTGAATAAATAAAGGCAAAATTGTAAATAGAATAGCGAGCGACATACATCTTTGTTAGTTGCACGGTTAGCCAATCAGAACTAACTAAATTTAAAAACAGATGTTCTGAAAGTAAATCAACCTGACGCTTGGTAGATCATTTTGTTTGGCTCTCAGAAGAAATACAGTATAACAAACACACAGAACACAATTCTCTCAAAAAATACACCTAAGTATCAGACGTGTTTCAACAAATTTAATTCGAAGTTGATTTCCAGCTTTTAAGCCAAAGTAAGAGTCAGATGTTTTCTTTTTGAAGACACATTAACTTTAGGATCCATGTCACTTGTCAGTCACTATAAAATCACTCAACACAAAATCAAGCTCTACAAAACACTAAAACACAACAATATTTGACATTGATACAGCAACCTAAATTAGCATCACACTAATTAAAATGGTGGTAACTTAACGTGAAATGTAAACAAAGCCACAGTGATGTCCAGGGAACAGGTGACTCCCGAACATAACCGATGTCACCCGAAGATGAGGGCCTTGTTAAACTAACTGTATTTGAAGACTGGCCTCCCCTCCATCCATGCTAATACGCGTTGTCCGGCACAATGTTTTCCCTCGCGCCTTCAGATCGCAAACAAACTTGAACAAAGCATAATTGATGTTTTGCAATCAATATATATTTTATTTAAAGTCATGCTGGATTATCCAGCATGCCGGACTATAAGATGCCGCATTAGAGGAAGTTTACTTTATATGGTAAACATTTTCAAGAATTTCACACAACCATTGTACATCAAAGGAAATTTCAAATGTGCAGTTTATGTTCACTGTTAAATGTTATCTTTTATTAAGTGAAAGAAGAGGTTGATATACAATTACAAATTTTGATTGTCAATATCATTACCTGTAACTCAAAATTAGAGGGGGGAGGGGTAACTCCTACTTACCCCCAAAACTTGAATGTATGGAACGAAATTTAGGAAAGCGAACAATTATTTGAATGTAGGTTGTCTCTGTTGAAATTTTGGCTAAAAAAACCCACTTTCTTTGTCTGTCTGTGAGGGCAGTGGATGACGGGACGAACCACAGACAGACAGACAGACACAGACAAGTGAATCACTTGTGTTTTCAAAGTAAGGTTTTAACTAAACAAATTTAAACATTAAAAAAAAAAAAAAAATTCTCCTGATCGATAGGATAAACTTATACCAATCACAATTATATGTCTACGGCAGCAAACCTGGGTATACAGTTTTTTTTTTTACTAATACTAGAATTAATAGAAAAGAATAAAAAACTAAAACCAACCTTGATGCTGTTATGAATTTTAATTAAATACAATTTATCCTTAGGATGAGTTTATGGAAAAACCAAAGCAAGCTTAGGCCTTTTGTTAATAATCCAAAGAACTAAGACCTTTCTGTTATTGATAAAACGATAGATAATTCCTCAGGATAACCTTGTCAAGAAGGCTCTGAAGTTCATAAAGCTTATGAGGCGATTATGAGATGAATACAATTTGGATGCCTTTTTGGAATTCTAAATAATTAATCGATGGGGTTTATTATAAGTTCACTATTGTTTTTTGTATGGAAATGTTGAAATTATAAATTATCCAAGTTAGTTATCTGTGATTTTTGAAGTTAAAATAGGCTCCTTATGCTGATAATTGTGGATTTAATGTAGATTGATTTATTTGTTGTAACTCACTAAATGATGTATATTATCTCATTTTGCAGATATGGCACACTTATCAGTTCTTATTCATTTGAAATTCAAATATGATTCCTTTTAATTCTCAAATATTTATTAATTGATCCAAATTTTTAAAATAGCCCTCCATTCATTAAAAAAAAAAAAAAATTCTTATTGTTGTTCATGGCTTTCTTTGTTTTCAACACCCAAACCAGCCTTTTTCTTACTCCTTCTTCAATTTACAACTTTTTACTGATATTATAATTCACTTTGCCACTTTCCTTTTATCTCACGTCACATTGTATGTTTACAAATTAAAATTATTATGATGATGTATGATATGAAATGATTTTATATTAATGGATCATACAGTATGAAATACAATTTTATTTTTATGTGAGATGATGTTTTATCATTCTATTTATATTATTTATAATTTTACTACTGGGATTTTGTATCATTATAGCCCTTGTAACTGATGTGCTGAAGGGTCAGACCACCCAAAAGAAGATGAAGAAGCTTACGATCTAAATATATAAATTATTTAGAAAAATTAAATAAATAAGCAAAATCACGAAAAGTTGATAAAGGGATACAAACTTACCACCCATAAGAAATTCATGGGGAAATTGGGAATAAATAAATAAACATTTTGTATTACAATATTTTTTTTTTTGGGGAGATTGCTATATACTTTATTTTTACTTAGTATTTGGTTTTGTGGATGGTTGTGTGAATGTTTATGTAATGTTGTTACACCTTTAATAAAATTATTGCTGTATTTAGGAAGAGGATTGTATCCTACATACACCTCTGTCTAAAAGAAATTCTGCAATTTCTGTGTATTTGCCATAAAGTCTGCATTCCAAACCACTATGGCTTTAAATCACTAACTTTTCAGAGATTATTTTCATTATAATTCTATTGTTTAACTGTAACAGCAGTAACTACTTGTTGAAACTCCATAATAAGGATAAAATAATAAAAGGATAGATAATTCCTCAGGATAACCTTGTTAAGAAGGCTCTGAAGTTCATAAAGCTTATGAGGCGATTACGAGATGAATACAATTTGGATGCCTTTTTGGAATTCTAAATAATTAATCGATGGGGTTTATTATAAGTTCACTATTGTTTTTTGTATGGAAATGTTGAAATTATAAATTATCCAAGTTAGTTATCTGTGATTTTTGAAATTAAAATGGGCTCCTTATGCTGATAATTGTGGATTTAATGTAGATTGATTTATTTGTTGTAACTCACTAATAATTGTTGTAACTTTTGGATGTAATTGTAGCTAAATAAGTTAATAAATACATTTGAAACTGTAGCTTAGTGCTTATTTTATCCTTAATTCTATTGTATTTTGTAAACCATAAAAATATCAATTACCTCTAAAACAATAAATAATCCAAAAACTATTCCACTCGCAGTATATAGAAGACATTGGTTTAATACTAAGCCTGGGATAAAGACAGCCAATGCTAATAAATGGAAATATTTGCGAACTATCGTAGAAGCTTTACTGTTACTTCTGACTTGAAATGTTACTGCAATAATGGCAAAACCACTGAACATGAGCCAACAGAATAACAATTTTATCTGCAACAGAGAGAACTTTTAATAATATTAGATAAAGTTAAATAAGTTAAATAAAGTAAAGTTAAGTTACAAGTTAAATTATGAACAGTCATTCTTACAATGCTTGTAAAAAACATAAATGGTACAAAATATATGTAAAGGGAGCATACCAATTACCCTCCTAATGGCTGCTGAAGAAACAAAGATGGTAGGTTTTTCATAAACAAAACAAAGTAGGTCTACCAAAATAAATACAAAAGTCAACTACATTTTATATAAAATTATCTGCACAAAAGAAGTACTAAACAATTTTCATTACTGTTGAGACCGAAGGATTTTGGTAGTATTCCACGTTTAAAGATAATAAAACACAATTTTTTTATTTTGTAACATCCACTTTTTATTAGTCTAGTCGACCAATGGTTTCACCTGCTAAGGCAAGGACGAGGCTGTATTACAGACTGAAGAAAATTGAAAAAACAGAGAACCTTAAAAACTAGATGGTGGGAGTTAGGATACAATGAATGGAAGGGTGGGGAAATAACCGGCCTGGGCAATGACCATAGGAACAATACAGATTGGGAAAACCAGTTAATTGTTCTAGTTACAAATAACTTTTAAAGGTTTTACTAAGGGAGAATTATACAAATCTAACTGGTCATTTAAAACTAAATTAGGATTACAGTATCTTATTCTTTTAACTTCTAAGCTCACCAAAGCATTCAATTTCCTACCTTTATTATCAAAATGTAATATTTTAAAATCTACACTGGAATTAAAATCAGACACTTGATGTATTCTTGAATGATTTGAAAAACTGGAATCTTCATATCCTAACCGCCAACTTCTTTTCATGTTCACTTAATCTAGATTTAAAATTACGTCCTGTTTGACCTACATAACATGAATTACAGATTTTGCAAGTTATCTTATATACACCACTTCTCAACATTTTGTTAATTTTATCTTTAAAATTATTAAAAATCTTACCTAAACTATTACTGCAATAAAATGCCGGCCTACACTCTGTTTCCTTATTTAAAATATTTCCAACTTTTTGGCTAACATTTTCTAGATAGTTAACTTTCCGCCATTTAGTGCTATTTTTAACTAAAGTTGGAAAAATAAGTTGCCTTGCAGTCATCTTAAGTTTTTTCTTTAACATTTTATTAATAATATTTACGTCATTTAAAAATAGTCATGACATTACTTTTTATAATAGGGTAGAAAATTTGAATAATATTAAATTTACAAACTTTGAATTAGAATTGTTAAAAAAAAGTTTCAAATTTTCTCCAAATATTAATCCTACATCATCTGATTTTGAAAAATTAGCGATTGATTTAGATTTAGCAATAGATAGTAAGAATATTAAACATGTTTGTGAAAATGTTAGGGATATGTATAAGGTTAGATCAGGTCATAAAGATAACGTAATAATTAAGAGCATAATTAAAAAAGTAAAGGATAATAATTTAATATTAACTAAAGCAGATAAAGGAAACTCAATTGTTATTTGAACTCTAGAAGAATATTCCAAAAAGGTTCAGGACCTTCTTAATTGTAAGCAAAATTAGTAAAATCCGTAATTACTAATAATAGATGTATTTTTAAGGAGAGCCATACAAGAACACTAACTGAAATGAGTAATCTTACACCTAGATTGTTTGGTTTAATGAAGTTACACAAGCCTAATGTTCTGATTCGACATCTTTTGTACTGATTCTAATGTACAAGTTTTTTTTCTCCATCTTACAAATTAGCTAAGTTTACAAATAAGTATTTAAAAAATGTGTCTAAATTTTAACCGAAGTTTGGCTTAAAAAATTCATTACAGTTAGTAGACAAAATTAAAGATATATCGATACCACATAAGGCTAAATTAGTTTCATTCGACGTAAAAGTCTTTTTACCAGTATACCTAGAAAGGAATGTTTAAAAAGTGTAGAATCTCTTATGGATAGAACCAAAGTAGATCCCATAATGGCTAGAGAACTTTTGGATGTAATTGAAGTATGCTTGGATCAAAATTATTTACAATTTAAAGATAAATTTTATGTTCAATGTGATGGTTTGGCTATAGGGTCCCCATTGTAACCACTGTTGGCTGAAATTTTTATGGACAATTTTGAAAACAAAATAATTAACAATAACCCATTTAAATCGGTTATTATGTATTGGTATCGTTATGTTGATGATGTAATTTGTCTTTTTGATGGCTCTAATCGCCAACTTCAATTATTTTATAAGTACCTGAACTCAATTGATGATGCAATACAATTTACCATGGAATTTGGAGAAGAAGATCAAATTAATTTCTTAGACTTAAATATAAAAATTGAAATGGTAAACACAATTTTAGTGTTTTTAGAAAACAAACTTTCACAGATAACATAGGTTGAAATCCAGCTACGTAGGTTAGGAATGCCAACGTTAATACTAATGACTACGTTCATGAAGTCAAAACTAGCTACAGAACTAGCAACTAGGTTGCTTTAGGTTACATCAGTAGAAGTTGAAGCAGAAGGTTCGGGTGCATCAACTTTCTTGAAGGCATATAGCAGCATAAGTTGAGAGGTTTTTAATTTTTTTAATTGCTTGATGTTTCTGACCTTTTTCATGGCTTTTAATTGAATTAATACAATACCAAATATTTCGCATAGATATTAAATCAAATCGCATGCATGAGTCATAGGCAGATCAATCTACATAGTTCACAGTTCATATATAGGTACCATAGTCGAAGTTCAATTTGGTTTGTGGAACGAACTTTCAGACTGATGTTCTACGTAGAATTTAAAGGATAACTTTGATTGAAACTTGTACACTATTAACGACTCTTATTGACGAATCAATATTTTACATAAATGATTCTTTGAATCTGTTCTTTCAATATTTTATATAAAATGAAACGACTCTTTGAATCTGTTCTATCTAAACCACTAAAATTGGTGACTTTAAAACGAAATCGGGTACTTTTACAAACTTCCATGACCCTACTATAAATTCGGGGACTTCCATGACCGGTAGACACAAGCCATGGAAAGCTTAGTATTACCTAGTAGTACACAAATAGTGTACTTATACATAGGTAGTAGCTTACCAAGGACCACTTTCCAAGGTAAGCCTGTATATCCTATCCATACAAAATCTAACCATAATAGGTTATGTGCCCTATTAAATTCTAACCTAAATAAAAATAAGCTTATCCAACATAATTAAATTGTTCAAGAAATTTAAACTTTTTTGCAATTATTCTTGAAACACATTACAAAATGCAATTTGTGGGCAAGTCATTAGAAAAGAAATTTTTGGAAAATCTGAATTTTATATGGATGTAAAACCAAATCTATATGGAAAATTTGGCATACGGTTCTGTTCGATAAGTTGAGTAACCTTGTATGTCATCTAGCTGAACATAGTAGACTATTAACTATCGATTTTACCCTCTTGATCAGATCTGGAGTCCTCATATTTTTCTTTGTTCCTTTAAAAGTATTTAAAACATTGTCAGTTAATTGAAAAATTTTATACCACTCTATGATTGTTACATAACGGAGCTTTCCCTATTGGTGGAATGTTTACACTCACCGCGAAAGTTTTGTTGAACAGTTATTGACCTTGTTTCAATGTATGCAGTTACAGCATAAACATGCTCATTCACTGGCCAAGTATTCATTGTTATTAACTTTCCTTTACTATCTTCATGACAACACAGACCAGTCTTCCCTACTTGATCTTCCATACAAATAGAAATTAGTCAAAACCCATTGCCGCAACCGTTATATAGGAAATTACCACTATTTATTTATTACATACAAGATAAAGATGTTACATACAACTTGACTTACAGTAACAATATCTTGGGTTAACAGTAATATCAACCAGACTACAGCACTTTGCTGTAGAATATAATGTAGAAATAACACAGCCAATGTGAGTACTATAGCTGAAAATCCATAGAAGTTTGAAGGCTTGTGTAGTTGTGGATTAATATATGTAGTGATACAAATTATTGAGATCCCAATCAGGCTTACCTGGAAACATACATTCGAAACATGATAAATAAATTAAAATGATTTTATCACCTAATGTTGATAAACTAAACTGTCTAGGAATTACAGTATAACAAACACACAGAACACAATTCTCACAAAAAATACTCCTAAGTATCAGACGTATTTCAACGACAAGGTCGTCCTCTTCAGTGATACACAAGCTACACCACTCAAACTATAACTATAAATTGGTGTAGCTTGTGTATCACTGAAGAGGACGACCTTGTCGTTGAAACGCGTCTGATACTTAGGCGTATTTTTTGTGAGAATTGTGTTCTGTGTGTTTGTTATACTGTGTAATTTTTCTCATAAGTCAAGCTCAACATTTAATATGTCTAGGAATTGTATAAAATAAACTGAAAACTAAGTTAGTATTATTGATTAAATTAGTTAACCTTTACATTATATTACAAGCCCTTTTACCTAAGTCAACACAAACCTGAGTGAACCGAAGCTTTGAAATTGACCTTCCCCCGAATCAAGAATGTCTTTCCAAAATTATCCCTTAAGATTTTACTTTGACAAATGCTCTATTCCACACACACACGCACACGCACGCACACACACTTGATCTCTTATTTGCTCACCTTCTTCTTTGCAGTAAATGCCCAGCTTTAATGTTGTTCAGTAATGATCGTCCGACCCTGTGTTGTAGGAGTCACCTCCCTTTATGTTATTGTTTGGCCTACTTGTTGTGTGCTCATGCTTGTCTAAGAATTGAATCACTTTTTGAGGTGTTGCTTCATATTTCCTCAATGGTTTGCATTGACTTATTAATGTTTCTATAATTATTACTATATTCTAATCTACTAATAATAATATGATAATACTAATAAATAATGTAATGTGTTATTCCTGACAGTATCCAGTTGCAATAGTACAAAACTAAGTTAACATTTTTTTTTATATATACCTTGTTATCCATCTTGCAACTATTTTTTTTAGTATGTCACTACGCATTTCAGGAACAGGTTCCCATCTTCAGGTTTTGAAAAACTTCACTCAAACGTGAGCACATCAAAATTAGACGAAATCAGGGTCTGGTGATTTATGAAATGTTACCATGTTATTTATTTATTTATTTACAGCATAAATTTTGTTAACATTATAGTGAATTAGGTTAAAATTTCACTGTTCTTCATTGTGATAAAATTTGAAAGATGTAATTAACTATTGTGAATGTCATAACAATATCTAATTAAATCATGAAATGGTTTCTCTGACTGGACTTCACCTCAATATCCTGGCATTGTGAACATTACCAACCCATTCTTCACTTAAGATTCTAAACTTTTCACTACCATAAAATATAGTCTGGATGTTTTGGTTTGGATATTCCTTACGAATTATGTTTTTCACCAAATAGGCTTCTTAATTTCAATGTGTGTGTAGTATAGCATTCTCATGACTGTAGGCATCTGAAAGTTAGTTTGGTATAAACAGCTTTGGTT
Source organism: Aphrophora alni (assembly GCA_963513935.1). Lineage (NCBI taxonomy): Eukaryota > Metazoa > Arthropoda > Insecta > Hemiptera > Aphrophoridae > Aphrophora > Aphrophora alni. The sequence continues at coordinate 129,646,411 of OY740765.1, read as the reverse complement.
CATTTAATTCTCTCAATGAATTAGGAAAACAGATACAGTTCGGAGTCTGTGGAGAGTTTTTGTGTGGAGAAAGAGCGCCTCCACATGTTTTATTTTTATCTAATATGATCATTTGGTTAAAAAAAAAAAATCAATGCTTTCATTTTCGAACCACAAGAGTTCTTCATAACAATTTCTTTATTTATTTTCTTTTCAAATAAACTTTCGCATTATGAACATAGTCATAATGAGAGCTAACCAAAAGTGAACATGCCCTATCACAGACTAACAGGGATCTGAATATTAGCTCCAGCTTGGAGCAGTTATTCAACTTTATTCTTATAAATTATGAGCAAAATATTGGGCTTTCGGAAAACTAAGTCATTACTCAGCCGAGTAATTACTCAACATTTTATTCACTCAGAATTGAATATTTGGTTAACAATCACTTAATTATAATGAGTACTCAGTTTTATCCATTTCAATCAATAAGTTAAAAACCAATCAGTACACATAAATACTTGCAATGTAAATACCTACATTTAAACATAATAGAATGCATTTAGTTAATAGAATACATTTAAACATAAATATTCCAGAAGAAAAACAGAGCCAATTCATAACATAAAGGTGGTCACTAATTTGATATAATGCTTTGCGGTTTTAGGTTAGGGATGAAGTTGAAGAGAGGTCTTAACCGACAAGAGTCTGGCATTACCGTGCCCTGCCGGCTGTTCATGAAGATTTCCCCTCCTTCTCCGTCCCCCAAAAAATAACATAAATATTTCACAGGTAAAGGAAAGAGTGAAAGTATACTAAATAAATCATTATTATTCACTCACACACTACTGAAGGTTTAAATAAAATATCTTGCTTATCCCTTTCAGCTGTTGTCTATGAAAAGAACATCAAGGAAGGAGTAGAGATGATATCATCATAATGAGAAATAAAAGTATAAGAGTTAAGAGGTACCAAAATTAAGTTGCTTAAATTAAATAATAAGAAAATTAAATAAAAATGTATAATTATGACAATTACTTGAAAAAAGCTAATATAACGTACATAAATTAAATACAAAAGAAGGGAAGTTACTCCTCCAAACCATATGAAAAGCAACCGTAAAGGACAGAAATGAATATTGTAATATATTGTTTTGGGCGGCGCAAAGACACTTATATGTGTCTGAACAATGTATTGGTTGCCTTTGTTCATAAATACTGTTTTTGAAGATATCAGTTAAAAAGTGAAAACGAAGAAGAGACACTTCTTAACATATTGCATGCGAGTCGAGCGCCGATGCTCGATGGCGGCTGAGCCTGAATGGCGGGTCGATCGCTGGTAGATGATAATGAAATGTTACTTTCCCACATTCAGTGTACAGCAATATTCGAGGTAGACGATTTATATATTGTCCGTGCCTAGTTGAGACTCATATGTTTCTTGTTGCTGTGTTGGTTAGCGGTTCCTGCAGAGCGGTGTCGATCACCAGTGCTTGATCAGATCGTGCATGAAGTTTATTGTGGTTGTGTTATCTATTGGATTATTATTTTTGTGTATGTTCTGTAAATGTTTTGAAAAATAGTATAGGAGATATTTGTACCTTGCCACTTAAGTGTTTCTTTTTGTTCTTGAGCATTTTGTTTTGTGATGGAGTAGTGTTGATTACTGGCGTTCGATTACATTGTGCATCAAATACTCTTGTGAAATATATTAGTCCCTTTGTATATATTAGTGCTTTTATTTTTTGTGTCTAATTTGCAATGGCTTCTTCGTCTGTTCCTGGAACATCCAGGAAAATTGACGATTCAACAATGGAAGATGAGATCATAGACCCTGATATTGATTTTGATGACCTAGTTCAGAGACTTGTGGATGCATATTCATGAGATGATGATTCTGAAGAAGAGGTGTATGAAAGCGAAGACGACCCACATATAGGAACTGAAAGCCCCTCCTAGTGTATAACAACACCTGGCATGAGACCTATCTCATTTGTTAAGGTTGACACATTATTAGTGCCAATACTGGGTGAATGTTCTCCACTGGTTTTTTCAATTTCTTGCTCGATGATATTGTTCTTGATCAGATTTGTCAATGTAGTAATAAATATGCTTTTGAAAAAGTCTTATTGAATCCGTCTCTAACCCCAAAGTGATGAGTAAATCCTTGGAAGGAACTGACAGTGCCTAAACTAAAAGATTTCTTGGACTTATTGTTTCATACAGGCACTATTAGATTAAATAGATTACAAGATTATTGGGAAAAAGACTGGCTGTTTGATATGAAATGTTGTATGTTGTATGTCCATAGACAGATTCTTAGGAATAATGTAATTTTTGCATTTTTGTGATGATAAAGCAGATGAAGCAAAAAACAACATGTTAGGAAAAATTCGACTTATTTCAATTATTTCAATAATAAAATGTTGAACATTTATTATCCGCAGAAGGAGTTGTCGCTTGATGAAGCGATGGTGCTCTGGCGAGGGTGACTAATATTTTGTCAATATATCAAAGGAAAGAGGCATAAGTATGGTATAAAACTCTATACTCTTACTATTTTAAAATGAACTGTGTACACAGGATCAGGAGACGAAGAAGTTGGTGATAAAGGGCATACCAATTTGGGTTGTTATACATTTATTGAAGGATAAACTCGGTAATGGTCATTCGGTTGATATGGATAATTTTTACAACAGTTATGCTCTTGCTTCAAAGCTGTTGGCTAAAAAAAGAATTGTACCGGTACATTAAGTAAAGATCAAAAAAATATCCCACCTAAGTTAAATCTGTGACACTAAAGAAAGATGAAACTATCACGTGTTATGGGAACAGTATAATGATTGGTAAGTTGAAGGACAAACGTGTTGTACTTTATATTTCAACAGAGCATGAGAATGAACTTGTACAGTTTACTGACAAAAGAGGGCGAATAAAAAGTAAGCCACTACCAATCATAAAATACAATGCCCACATGAGTGGGGTCGACCTTGCCGACCAGATGGCAAGCTATTACCTCTGTGAGCGCAAGACCATTAGGTGGTATAAAAAAATTTGTATTCATGTTCTGCAAATGCTTCTACTCAAATGCACATGGTCTACACAACATGTATAAGAAGAAAATGTCCTTCTATGACTTTAGATTGACTGTTAATCGAGGACTTTTGCCCAAACCAGAGCAAACAATTGAATCACCACCCCAAAAATTGTTAAGAAAATTTGCTCAACAGATTTCAAAAAATTATGATCATGATGTCAGAAACTGCATAAAGCAAAAAAACTGTAAATACTGCTACAAAATCAAGGACAAAGAATTAAAAACTTCTTACTTTTGTCAAACATGCCCAGATAAGCCCAGCCTTTGCATGGGTGAATGTTTTGACAAATACCATGACATTCTGTAAACAATCTTGGGCGGGAGGTGGGGCTGTAAATATTTGTATATAGGTTTTTAGTTATAGGCAAAAATATAATCAAACAATAGTAAGTGACTATCAGTGTACTACGCTGTAGAAGTCTAAACACGAACTCACGGTGATGATAGAGGGTGAGCGGCTCAAGCGCTGAGGCTCGACATAAATGATATCACATTACTAACAAACCACTTCTGGAAATCAAATTTGGTAGCTCAATCCAGTCTTCTGGTTACAAAAGGTAAGTTTTTATAAAATAAAATAAATTCACCTATATGAAAATTCTAGGCTAAAATTTTCCACATGCAATGTGTTAAAAGGTAAATATCTCAAAATAGGCAAAAACGATTTTGATCGAATTTTGCTGAAATATGAAGTTTTATGATCCAAACCAATGTGTCAAGCTGCTTATAAAATTAAAAAATATGGTTCACAATACAAGAAAAAAGGAAAGCCATAAAAATCTATGTAAAAAAACTATTACAATATGTTCAGATTTTATATGGATAGGAGACACGGGCTTACCTTAGAAAGTGGTCCTTGGTATTACCTACTAGTACACAAATAGGATAGTAGTACCTCTTTCCAAGGTAACCATGTGTCTTCCACCCATCCAAAATATAAACATAATAAGGCTATACATGCTTTAAATTCTAACCTAAAAGTACTAAAATAATAATGTTTTAGATAGAAACATGGAAAGATATTGGAGTAAACTGAAAACAAGGAGAATTAGGTTTTGAGAGTAAAGATGGAACATTTTGGCGAACAATAAAAGGAAAAGGTTGAAAAAGTCAGAATAAGATGGTATACGCAGGTATGTGAAAAAATGAAAGAATCCCAACAGAATGGAAGGATGGTGATTGCAGGAAAGAGAGCTATAAGTAGACCTAGATTGAAGTATAAGGATAGTGTGAGAAGAGATGTAAAAGAAGAGAGGAGTTTTATGGAATTAGAAGAATTATGGAAAGAGAGAAGAATATGAAGGAGCTCAACGAACGCCTAGAGTTAGAAGTGACTTGTTGTCAAAGAGTAAAGTATATATTTAGGTATGTATGAGGGCTGTTCGGAAAGACGTTTCTGTTTGGTGCATGGGGTAGTGCCTGGCTCAGGATGAGTGGCTAATGGGTGATTGCAGCCAATTGCAAAGTATGTGTTGTTCTTCATTTTCTGTGGGCAAAGAACTGTACAGCAGTAGACATTCATTGGTAACTTTGTGTAGACACTGTATGGAAAGAACATTATGAGTGATAGTGCTATTAAAAAATGGTGGCGGTTTCAGGATGGATGGACTAATGTCTGATAAGAAAGAAGTGGACGACCATTTGTAGTTGACAACACATTAACTTGTTGAAAAAACGAATAAGAAAATCTGAGAAAACTAGCATTTCAAAATTATAGAATTATCAGACCTTTTCCTTCAGGTATTACGAACAGTTTGGTTCGAAGTGGTAACTGACTTGCTAGGTTACTACAAGTTTTGTGCACACCGGAAGCCTAAACTTCTCACTGAAGACCATAAAACCAAGGGGATGGGTGCAGCACTAACTTTCCTTTTATGCTACAATATGAAAATGATGATTTTCTCAGCAATATTGTGACAGGCGATGAGATTTGGATATTGTATGTCAACTTGGAGACCAAAAAATCAGTCAATGGAGTGAGGCCACACTAGCACGCCCCTTTTGGAACACAAAAGGTACTCCTGGTAGATTTTATTAAACAAAGCCTCATTACAAGATACAGATACGAGATAGCAAACAAAAGCAACTTAGTATTGTTATATCCCTCTGAGGATGGTAGCTATGTTACCGAAATGTACATAAGGGTAAATTAAACTTCCTAACGTTTATTGTGTTAGTGTTTTATTTGTGGTTTGAGGATTACTTCTTTCATATCACTATATAGTGTTGGTTAGTAAGATTATTAAATACACTACTTTAACATAGGTAAATTTTTTATTATAAAGTTAATAATACAATTACCTACTTGTAATATAAACGTAGCTATGACCATACATTCTACTGGTACATATGAAAGTGAGGTTAGGTTGCCTAATGAAGTAACAATAAAGAGAATTGTACTCTGAACAATTGTAGCAGCTTCACCAAATGTAAAACTTTGTGGACATGTTTGTAACGTTAACAAGAGTAGACGATTGTAGCCAAAACTGCTCAAGACACCGAAGCCCAAACTTAGGATAATGCCTGTTAATAAACAGTATAATTATTAGTTATGAAACTAATTCTTCTATTTATTTAAAAAAGCATTTATCAATGCAAACACAATAAATGGTCACACATTTTGAATACGGTATTTAATTGATTACTGTGGTGCTTTAATTCAAGTCTATCGTTGGTGCGCCAAATAAAATAATATATACTACTAATTATTGTGCTATGTACTTTAGACAATACGAAATAGGCAGTGCATATGATTACAAAATTTAGATTTATTATCTATTAAAAAAATCAATTTCTTAAAATTAACAAGGTAAATATTAAATTACAAAAAACAAACAAAAAATAGTTCTCAAGTACAATTAAACAAAACAAAAATTAAATAGTTATTAGACTTACGGACTATATGGGTGATTATCTCTTGTGAAAATATGGAATGATTGATTTATGTTTAATTAATTCTTTGTCTTTACTATATATATAACTAGCATCTCCTGTCGCGGCTTTTCCCGCGAATCATTCAAGTTGTAATCTATACGTTTATTAAATCGCATGTTTTGATAAAAAAGTTTAATATTACTTTAATCCGGCTAATTTTAATGTAGTGTGTAATATTTAAGAATACAGAATTTGTGAATTGAATGATAGAGTAATTAATTTCAGAAACAGAATTTTTCTAAATCTGTTATTTTCATCATGTTTACTCATCAATAACTTAAAGTTACTAAAGTTGAAAAATATCAAAAGGCAAAGTAAACAACAACAAATATTCGTAATTATTCTAGTTATAAGTAAATTATATTATACTATTTAAGAATTCATACTATAAAATACTAAAGAAAAATTTAATTATTTCACAATTCAAATAAAAAAATTGAACTAAAAATGTACTTATTTAGTATTTAAAACCTCTTTGTAAACTAAATTTGTTGTCTTCCCTTTAGGTGCTAAAATCACTAAATTATTAGCCAATTTTCAACGTTTACGCCCCTTTTTCTCTTTTCAAACACTTTATTATTTTTCCAAGCGTAATAAGATGGAACTTCTGAATAAAGCAGGGTCTTGGCAAATTCGTCTTTTTAACTCAAAAAAGGCTAAAAGTGTAGTTTGAGGTGGATTATTAGGATTTAAAATTTATGATATGAGCCCTGAGGTAATTTTCATATGTCTATTTACATATCTGAAATTCAATATCGTTATAGATTCTATCACCATGGGTTAGGTATTTGACAGTAGGTAATCTCATCAAAGTTTATCTGATATACATTAAACTGTTCAGTTCTATCTTTAGGTTACTAAAACACTGTTTGCATATACCACCACTTTACTAGATTAAGTACGGAAATATATACAGATATTTGTTTATATTAGCTCTAGGCTGCTCAAAGTTTATCAAAATACTGTCTTTACTAGTTAATCTTTTTAATAATTGAATATATACATGCACAGTTTTAAATCAGGAAGGGGATGGTGCCGACTTTTTCCAAGTGGGGCGAGGGGGGGGGGGAGGACAAGATACATATTAATAGACAAATGAAGTAAATCTAGTCTCAACAATTAAGATTAAATAAATTCAAATTATAGTTCATTAAATGGGTGAGGAAATGAGAAATATGAAATAAAATTGTATAGATTAATACCTGAAAATCAAAGTCAATTTACTTCAGTTAATATTTATGATCACTCAAAAAAACATACTTTTAGTTCTGGATCTTAGGCTCAATGTTTTTAGTTGAAAGTTCAAAAACATGGATGAATATGAATAACTTAAATTGAATTGATCTCACGAGATTAGTACATTTGATTTTTCTATTTTCCTCTTGTAGAATTGAAAACTCATAATCTATGGGTTCTTTGGATATACTTTTATGAGGGATGTTGTTGGATTTTCTGGCTAAATCTGGATTCAAGATTTTTCAATTGTGGAATATGTCTGTTCTCCTAAAGGGCTTCTCCAACAATGCCAATTTTTCTGCACTGAATTAATGTCACGTAAGTTTTAAAAGTCGTGGGTTCTATATCACATCGTGTAAAACTGTATGTGTGTTAATCTAGTGTAGTTGGTTGGATAATGAATTGATTTTTCTTCTTATAAAATGAAGTAATTACTTAATTTTGGACAACACTATTTTAAAATGACAAAATATATTTTATTAAACATACTAATGGATCAAATAACTTCTCTTAATAGTTAGAGTTTCAAATAACTAATTTACATAACTATTAGAGTGAAATATGCAAAGATATACATTAGAAATGAGTGGAAGTCTATCGACCAATCTGAGAGCTAGTTGCTGGTATGGGGTGGAGCGTTGTTGTTTGTATTGTCCATTTCTAAAACGATAAAGAACATTGGTTTTTGACTTAAAACAAATTAATGGTACATGTTTAGGATTTTTGCAGAAAGGGTTTTTATGGAGAATTTCGTACTATGTTTTTCATTTTCTCTGTCATTCTTTCGTTGTCTCACAATATTTAAAATATGGTGTTAGGCACATCAAGTCTATAGTGATAGGCTGTTTTATACTCATTTTCAAATGAAGATATTGGCCTTGAACTGTTGTTTTAGGATTTCGGATTAATTTTTCTGGGGGAATGGGTTTATGTAGCATCATTTTAATAAGGGTTGTATCATGAAACAATGTCGGGAAATAATTAAATTTTATACTTTACTAGTCGTATGTCAGGAATTATTGAAAATAACTAATTTATTGTTTGTATTTTGAAAGAAACTGCCGCTGGATGTTGTAGAGGTCTGTTTAAATTAAATAAGATATTCGAGATGCACTTTTGTAGTAAATTCTTTACAACATCATTTTGAATTGTATCAGTTTTTAATTTTGTATTCAGACATCTATCATCATCATCATTGACCAATTTATTCACCATTTCAATCTCAAAGCTGTTATTCAGATATTGTACCTTTTATGGATTTAAAAAATAAGTTTTATTTCTCTAACGTAGTTTGCTATGTTGGAGAAATAAGCCCAGAGACACAGTTTGAGTATTTAAAGTTTGCTTTTAAATCCACATTATAATGGCTATATAACCAATATTCTAAGGTACTTAACAAAGAATTAAAATAGAAAAATTTTATTGATGTAGGTTTAGCCATTTTCTTGTGATCTTAAATAAATGTTCATACATAAATAGTTACAGACGGATATTGAAATGTTGGTCTGTAAGGCCTCTACTGAATGAGCAAAGCAAGACTTTTAGGAGCTAACATATTTCATCAATATATATAAAACTTGATAAAACCCAATGCTATCCAAAATATTAAAGTTTCTCGAGTTATTGAAAAAAAATTGTAATTGTATGTCACATATGTCACAAAATTTCTTTATAATATTTTATTTGAAATCTATAATGTCTAAAAACTATTTAGAGAAAAAATGGAGCAAACAGTTCTAACAAATTATTCAATATATATTTTAGATATATCCTAACCACCATGTTTAATCTTAGATATAAACTTTCTACAGCGAATGAAAAGAAAATTAATGACGGTTTGTTAAGTATGACCTGAGGAATATTAAATGACTTATGAATATGCACAGTAAATTAATGTGGCTATTAGTGTTATATAATTTAATGGAGTTAGTAATAATTAAAGCAATTTTACTAGTTACCATCTAATATGGCCTTATTTAAGTAAATGGTAAACTCTCAGTGATGACACGGTGTCCTAAATGTATAAATATACCATAGGACCATTCGAAATGAGTTGTAAACAATTTAATCCAAAAATGCATCTCAAATATTTTCTTGAATTAAAAACCGATCTCCGTGACACCTAGCGGCAGTCTAGAGCAATGTAAAATTAATAAATTACCTAATTTCCACCCAGACATTCAATCAGTAAAGCTTAAAATTAAAATATTTCCTGACGTTGTTTCATAATAACTTCTATATCAAAAATAATCTAAATAAATCCATTCATACAGAAAAATGAACCAAAAATATAAAACTATAGTGCAAGGCAGATATCTTAGTTTTAAAATAAGTCTGAAAATGACTACAATCAAAGTTACGATAACCCTAACACTGTATTTTAAAGGTTGTGAAATAATTAAGAAATGACAGAGAAAATGAGTAACATCATCATATTAATCACGAATTCCTACATAAAAAATTCTTTCTTTGAAAATCCCAAACACCTACCGTTCTTTATCATTTTCGTAATGGAGGATAGAGAACTGTATCTGTCAGCTTAGCAGAACAACTAGCTCTCCCCCGACCAGGAACTAGCTCTCCGATTGGCTTTTATAATTTCATTCATTTGTGACATATTTATTTTGCATACTGTACTCTCATAGTTATGTAAATTAGTTCATTAAATATGTAACTATTAGGAGAAGTTATTTAATCTTGTAATATGTCTAAAATAACATATTTTCTCATTTTAAAATATTATGTTCCAAAAATTATGTCATTAATCTATCTCCATAGAAGAAAAATCATTTCATTATTCATCCAAATACACTTCACTAACACACATGCAAGTTTACACGATGTAATATAGAAAGCTCGAGTTTCAAAATTTCCATGACATCGTTTAGTGGATCAGAAGAATTGGCATTGTCGGAGAAGGCTCAGAAGAGAACAGATCCATTTCATAAACGTAGAATCTCAAATTCAAATTTTTTCCAGAAAATCCTTCAACATTCTACAGACCAGTATATCAAAATAAGCTATAAATAGTGTGGTTTGTAATAAGTAGTGTTTTTATGAACAACTCTAATTCTACAAAAGAAAATATAGCAAAAATAAAACTTACTCATTAGGTGAGAGCAATCCATTTTAAGATATTCATATTCATCCATTTTTTAATCAAAGTATTTGATTTTCAACAGTAAACTGTTAAGCCTAAAGACTAGAACTGTGATTATATGTTTTTTATGAGTAATAGACACTTGAACTGAATTAATTAAGTTTGATATTCCAATCTCAATCTATCCATTTCACACTCATATTTCTCATTTTATAATATACTCAATGAATTAGAATTTGAACTATTGTAATCTTAACTATTTAGACTTAGTCCAAATTTATCTCTCTCATTAATAAATGTGTTTCTTACTCTTCTCCAACTTAGGAAAAGCCAACACCATCCACGTCCTAATTTAAGACTCGTGGATGTAATTTAGCTTATATAGAAAGTATTTTGATAACTACTGAGCTGCCGAGTTCCAAGTTAATAAATATCCTAATATATTTCTGTATACATTTAGATAAAGTTATGATATAAATATACTTTGAATTAGTAACTGAAGGATAGAAATAATCATTTCCAATATTTATCCCATGTTTTTAGATGTGATTATATAGTTTTAACTTAAATGACTTATGTAAATGATCATAAGCAGAATCTATTTACTGAATGATATTAATAGACAATTTTGATAATAAAATAATTCATGAACTGCGTGAATAGAGAATTTTGAGAATATAATTTTGTGTGATTAACTTTTATGAACTTGAATAATTTTCAATATTTTATTTCAACTTTATGAATTCAAATAATTTTCAATTCTATACTGTTTAAATAATTTTCAATTTTATTGTGTTTGATTCAATTTATGTGAAAACCATTTTTTAAACTTAATTAATTTCCAATTTTATCCAGTTTGGATTTTCAATTTTATCGTATGTGAATTTAATTAATGTGAAAATCACTTGTTTAAAGGAAATAAATATATTCTTAATACTTTGTAAAAAGAGAGATTTATGTGTACTGTATGTAGTAAATAGCTTCCAACGTGACGGATTTATATATTATTAACAAAACTCAAATCTTTTAAAACACCTCACATTAATTTGAGGTATAGTTTTAACGTATGTACACAAATCAATCTTACTTAACAAAATACTGTATCTTAATTCTGCATAGAGTACTACAAGTGGTTTAGTAAAGACGCATTCATACATCCTCAATGGACAACCTTTCATATAGTTTCCCGCCATTGCTAAGTACACTCTCTACTTGTAACTAATTATCGGTTGTGATGACTCTGGTACAAATTATGTTTGAAACGACTAATTAATTAAGAATTATGTTCAAATTGGCTACAGTATTTTTGCCTAACATGCAGAGTCGCAACCCTCAAATCAGAGGCCTATATTCTTTCTCGCCTATATACCCAAGCCAAGCTTGATTGGTCAACATTTCATGCGCTCTGAATTAGTGAACAGAAAAGTAATCAAATGCGATTACACGCTTCCTCGTTTGTCGCAAAGATTAAATTGTATGCAATAGTTTATGTTCAAACTTAATATGGTGACTGTGAGTGTTCTAGCTAGAACAAAAGTGAACATTGCGTATATCGTCGGTTTGTACCGAACAACTCCTTTGCATCTTCACTAGAGTCAACAACACAAGATAATAATCACACTTATTAGTTCTAAGACATAAATGTTGGTGACAATGTATTAAATCAAGTTGATAATAATTATGTCTAATTAACTGGTCCTTCGTTATTATTAAATTCTAAATTCAATTATCAGTTTTATTTTAGAAGTGTTGATTATTAAACAACATGAGATAAGCAAAATGGAAGATTCTGGCTGGCAAACAACAAAATGTATGGTAAATGTAATTATTTTTTTATGCTTAGAATTTTTTTCGCTATTTTTTTTTAATGGTACATTTGGACATTGTAGATAAATAAAGCTAATGATATTCTAAAGGACATGCGACATACAACAACTACATACACATACAATTTTTAATGATCATAACTGCCAAAAAGTATAACTGCAGGCTAATTATCTTAGACAAAAAAAAGACTGTAAATTGTTTATATGATATAAGCATTATTAACTTACCACCTTCTGAAAAATATAAAAGCAGTAACGTAGTAATAGTGGAGTTTAAGGCGCAACATATGGTGCGTAGTTTGGTAGTGTAATTAATAAGATATATAAGAGACGTAGAACTAATTAACAGCCCACAGCTGACACAAACGGAAGTTTTGTATAGAACACTGCAATCGGGATGTTTCCAAAAACTTAGAAGTACTGCAATTGGTAGAAGTAAACTTAACCATATCCCTGGACCTGCATTATTCCTGCCAAAAGATAAGAGAAAAACCTTTAGAGGTCATGTAAAAAAAAATATGGTGATATTTTATAATACACTGTTAATTCTAAGTAGGTCAAAGTCTGAGGTTTATTAATTATGCTTAATCAATCATGATAATTGCTTTATAAAAAGGATTGTTCAAAAGCATTTAACTTAAACAAATTTTTTTGTGGAAATACAAATGATGAATAAGAATTTTAGCGGAGCAGTAGTATCATCAATTACTTGAGTGATTTTTTTCCCCTACCTAACATATTAATTGCGGACAGTCAGTTTTGAGTGAAGGACTAAACTCAGTCCCTTTGGCATTTTCATTTTTTGCAAAATAACACAATAAGGTTATTGACTGACTTAAATTTTCCATCAAACTTGGCAATACCCAAGTGAAAACCATTTTGAATATTCAGCAGGTTACAATGTCATTACCATTATAGATTTTAAGAAGGGGTAAAACTATTTCAAAGATGGCCGCAGAACAGTAGATAGCAATTCATGTTCTAGTAGGCCTTTAAAAAGCCGATATGATGAGGTAATTGACCACATTTGGATTGTGGTAAATCAAGACTGTCTTGACACTGCTCAAAACTGAACTTGAGGACAAGATGGAGATAAACACTGCAAAGGTTTGACCTTTCGGAATGTATCCCAAAATTCGTACTGAAGCTGCTAACGAAGCAAAAGCAATTCTTTTTTTTTAGGGTTATGATGAATTCAAAAAGTGTGTCAGTGCTTTTAAATAAGAAACCATCTAGATTGTGTGTCAATGGCAAATGAAAAGTAAAGTGAACTTTTAAAATAATTACAGATTAAGAAGTTGCTCACACTGACGGAAAGAGGTGTGGCTTATTGTGATTAAATTGCATTAACAAAAAGAATAGTAGAAGATTGGATAGAGGGAAAAAGGGAGTTAGTAGTTAGTAGTTAGTTAGTAGAAGTAGAGCAAGTTTTGGTAGAGAGAAGTGTGATGAGCAAATGGACGCTAAGTTATCAAGTAAATATGTAAAAGTTTTTTAAAGTGAGAACAGCATGAATTGTGAGAAATAATGGCGTGTTTTTACTGAATAAAGTTACTACATTGAAACTGAGATGTCTGTAAGTTAAAACAATAATAAGTTTGAGTAGAGATAAGATTCGTGCCAGGAACAGGAAATATGTCAATATTTTAATTTTAAAACACTTAAGTTAACGATTGACTCTTCATAATAATTAAATTTTTAATTTTAAGAAAAAAGCCAATTTAGTTAAGGATTATTTATTCAATTTAGATTTAATAAATTTACAGTTGTTATGTTTCTTTTTCGAATAAATAATTCAATCATTAAAATTGTGCTCGAAACTTTTAATGAGAGAATCTTTTCTTCCAATATCGGCTGATATTACATGGTATGCAAGTACAGGTAAGTAAAGGGCACAAACTCAAAATTTAAAGTAAGTAAAGTGTGTATGTCAAATTTCACTCATGCCAACTTTTAAACTGTCGTACATAGAGCAATGGCAGTAAAACTTATAGAAGTTATAGAGACATACTGAACTCTGAAAATGGAGACCTGAATTTTCTGTATACTGTGTCGTTGGTTTAGGAATACAACTCAGAAACCAAGATGCAGTCATCATACTCAACATCCCCAAGGCCTAAAAATTGTACGACATGTGGACAAATGCCAAAGTGATGACAGTTTTATTTGAATCCCATGGGATAGTGCATCACGAGTACTCACCCAAAAGTCAAAACACTACAAAAACTACTACCTGAAGTTTTTCATCCTCCTTCACTATGTGTACTGCAAAATGCCAGATATTTGGGAAGCCGAATCATAACAAAACACCATTTCAAATTTGATTCAAAGTTTCTTGGTCAAACGCAGAAACTGTGGTATCTTGAGCTACCTACTCTCTCTTTAAGCTGAAAATATTGGAAAATGAAAACCTGATAGGTGTTAAGTACACTCCTTCATTATTAGGCCGACTGACAGTGACAAATACCCTATATATAGGCCTGGAAAAATGCATGCATGAGCATGAAGGTACCCTCCATCTCCCTACCAGAGGTCATCTCCCATGCTTCATAAGTTTCTGCATATGGAGATACATTCTGAACAAACTTTCTCAGTCTAATAAAATTGTAACAGCACGAAACCCATATTTTAACTTGAGAGCATTTAAAACTATGTAACTATTTATATATGCTCAAAGTTGTCTGGCTCATTTATTTACTCCTTACAACCTTATGACTTATGTTTATATCCTCATGTTCGGATTCTCTGTAGGATTGTATCTACCCAAATATGACCATTACTTATTATTATTATTTTATTTTTAAAATGAAAAAGGGCACCAACAAGTTTTCTGAGACTTGTACCCATTGAATGTAATTTATTATATCACGGTATGGGTTCTTTCGAAAAGTGTGCTAAGAAAAATTTATGAAGACAAAGTCAGTTTTTGAAATACATACATAGTTATGATTATTGCCTGAAATACATACATTTAATTAAACCTAAAAATAACACAAGAACCTAATTCCACACTTTAACCACAAAACCACATTACTTTTACATAATGTGTGTGTTTCGTAAGTTATGTGCTTAATCTGTATCATTAATTATTAGTGAGTAAAGTGGTGTATGGATTTCATAACCATATTTGTTATTTTGCACTGTGAATTATTATTTAGTAGATATTTTATATTAAATTGAAAATGAATAATTTTACTATTCACTGTATTGTTGGTGATGGAAACTTTCTTTAGCAGTATCTCATTTATAGACTACCGGTACAAAACCCAACAGAATACAGAAATCTAATGACTAAGATGGGGAATATAATCTGTACTATTAATTATTAGTGAATAAAGTGGTGTATGGATTTCACAACCATAAATTGTCATTTTGAACTGTGAATTATAAGAGTAGATATTTTAAATTTGATTGAAAATTAATAATTTCACTATTCACTATATTGTTGGTGATGGAAACTGTTTCTTTAGGAGTATCTCATTTTTATGTCATAAATCTTAATCTAGATACAGTGATATACGATCCACAGTAGTTGATGAAGTCGTAAATAACTGGGACTACTATTGCCCTTTTATCATAGGGGATAATATATATAGACTACAGGTACAAAACGTAACAGAATACAGAAATCTAATGACTAAAGATGGGGAACATGCTGGGAACGTTGAAATTGAAGCTGCAGCAAGACTTTTTAACTGCCAATTCAAAATATATGCTGAGAACTTGGATTCTTATGTAAATGTTGGTGAAGGCACAACAATATATAAACTACGATTCTCAGGTAATGTGGATGCTGGGCATTACGATGTTTTGATAGATAATCCTAATTCTGAGAATCAAGAGAATGTAACCTTACCAAAATCCAAACGTGGCCGTCCAGCAAAGAATAGAAAATGAAAAACATGTTCTGGCAGACGTGAATCAACAGCTCATAAAAATAAATTAAAGAAACAAAATTATAGTCTGAATAACGATTTACTACAAGGGGGGGAAAGTGTTTAACAAGCAATCACAAGGATGGAGACACACAAAATTAAAAAAAACAAAACAAGATAGTGTGACAAACATTTCACTCAAAGAGGATGCAACTTCCTCAACCTGCAAACATCGGCGTTCAGCAAAGAAAAAAAACCGAAAACATGTTCAGGCAGATGTGAATCAATAGCTCATAAAATTAAATGAAGAAACAAAATTATAGTCTGAATAATGATTTTCTACAAGGGGGAAAAAAGTGTTTAACAAGCAATCATAAGGATGGAGACACACAAAATGAAAAAGAAACAAAACAAGACAGTGTGACTAACACTTCACTCAAAGAGGATGCAACTTCCTCAACCTGCAAACATCGGCGTTCAGCAAAGAAAAAAAACCGAAAACATGTTCAGGCAGATGTGAATCAATAGCTCATAAAATTAAATGAAGAAACAAAATTATAGTCTGAATAATGATTTTCTACAAGGGGGAAAAAAGTGTTTAACAAGCAATCATAAGGATGGAGACACACAAAATGAAAAAGAAACAAAACAAGACAGTGTGACTAACACTTCACTCAAAGAGGATGCAACTTCCTCAACCTGCAAACGTGGACGTCCAGCAAAGAAAAAAAAACTGAAATTCCATCCACTGTGGGAAACCTTTAAGATCCCACGACTGAGTAAAAATGTACGATCAGTGGATGATTTATTCAGCAAGTGGCTATTAAGCGTAGGGAATGGTCTGACTGATAGAACATGTGATTTACCAGAAGAACTAATAGCAATACCACCCAATATTTTAAGCCACGGTAACATAGCTACCGATATATTTGGAGATAAGTTGGACATTGCTCACTCTCATGAATTCTCCCAAAAGGCTATTTTATGCTCAAAAAATTCAGATGTGGATTCTCTAAATGAAACTGTTCACAACTTACCGGAAAGAACATCAGCAACATATTTAAGTTCGGATTCTATTGAAGCGGATGATGGTTCACAGCAGATATTCATTATCCAATAGAATTTTTGTAAATCAGCTATCACCATCAGGAATGCCAATAGATAAATTAAATTTAAAGATCGGAGTTGTGATAATGTTGCTAAGAAATCTTAACACAAAATGGGGGTTATGTAACGGCACACGATTAATTGTTAAAGAACTCAAGCCCAATTTAATAATTGCAGAGGTTTTAACTGGATCGTCAGCAGGTGAAATTGTGTTCATTCCAAAGATTGATTTAGCACAGTCGGACACAGATTTGCCATTTGTTTTGAAAAGACGGCAATTTTATTTAAAATTAGCATTTGCTATAACAATAAATAAAGCACAAGGCACATTGGAGAAAGTTGGTGTTTACCTTCCAGCACCAGTATTTAGCCATGGACAATTGTACGTTGCACTCTCTAGAGTAAAAAGGTTTGAAGACATTAAAATTAAAATTATCCCTAGGGATCAGGGAGATTGTTGAAAAACTCGCATGAAGTATTTACAAAGAATGTTGTTTATAAAGAAATACTGTAAATAAATATATTTACATTTGCTTTTTTTTTTATTATCTTGCTCTATTAGAAAATTAGTTTTTTTTATTCAAAACAATTTCGTTCTTGAAAGTCAATCAAATTAATTTTCAGGTATTTCACAGGAAATAAAGCATATATGTACTGTACTATTTTTCTAGAGATCGTTGTATTGAACTACAACGGGCTCTTTTGCTAGTAAGTTATAAAATTATAAACTGTGTATTTTACAATTATAAACTGTCTATAAGCCAAATGTTGCACAGTGATCCTTACTGATGAGTCCATATACTGTGCACTCTTGGATGAAACACTATAAGGTTATTTATTTATAATTAATTAAAATTTTTTTTTATAATATCAATTTTTTCAGGTTATTCACAAATTCCTCACTTTCCGTTATTATTATTTCATCTCCACTTGGAGAAATAAATTTAAAAAAAAATTTCTGATAGACATTTTGTTTATTAGAAACCCCATACAAAATATTTACAACTTAATTTTATTATTAGACAAAATATTAATTTCTTATATTTTGTATTTTTATTTGTAATTTATTATTATTTTATTCTCTGTCTTTGATTATATATTGTGTCTGAAGCCATACAAAAATAGATTCAGTTTGACATAATAAATTATAGTATTTTAATATAATCAATATGAGTGAATGTGACAAGTAAAATTTCGTGTATCGAATTTGACCCACACAATAAGGTCAACAACTAAAATAACAAAAGTGCCAGCGTCAACCTGCACAATAATTCAAGTCCAAACATGAAAAACAAGGCACTCACTTCGCATCAAACAACCGCACATAGCAACAGCGGTACTTCTCAATGGAAAAGTACAGAATACATGTTTACTACACCTCCCCCTACTTTGTTTGTTATTGTGGCAGCACTGACTGTGACTTGGGTTTCTTCAGCTTGTTGTGCTTTTAGTCATAGTCTGTTACTGAGTTTCCATAAATGTGATGTGCCGTTGACAATTGTGTGTATTCGAATTTTGTATAAGTTTATACACATTTTCTTTCTTTGCAGTTTTTAAATAAGTTTAGCTCCATTGTTGTATAGTGTAGTATAATTCCCATGTGTGCTAGTTTATCATCGGTTTTAGTTGACTATAAATTTCTCCATATTAACTGTTTAGTGTTATTTCGAAAATATCTGTTTTGTGCAAGTTCAATCATGGATGGTAGAAAACGTTTCTCTGGTAGCCAGTACAGGAAAAAGAGAGCAGTGAAAGAAATTGAAGCAAAATCTTAAATTTTCTCTAGATAAAATTTTAAAGCCATTAGACTGTGACGACAAGAATGCTCAACTTAACGAACGTACAACTGCTGCCGCTCCCTATGAGTTTGACAACAGTCATCTAGACCTAGTCCTGCCATCAACATCCATGTCTACTACAAAAGACACTACTACTACTATCACATGTAACACTGATGTTATCGATTATGATCCAGCAAAGTGGCCCATCAAAGTCAATGGTTTCGTTACAACTTTGGTAAAAAGAGGCTACCCACAAAAATTATCCGCAGAGGATCAGTTGTGCTCCAAAGACGATTGAAATCATAGATTTAAAACTAACTACTACAGTTACAAAATGAGCAATGGGGAAACTGTTAAGAGAAAGTGGTTAACTTATTCTAAGACAAACAATTCTGTTTTTGATGTAAAATATTTTCCAATGTCAAAATTAATTTTACCATAAATTGATATAATAATTGGAAACATATGGCTGAAGCTTTGACCACCCATGCTAAGTCTTCAGATCATCTAAAATCACAGCAAGAGTGGGTAGAACTTTTAATTAGACTAGAATCGGGCAAAACCATAGACGAAGAAACACAAGAAATTCTAAATTCAGAAACTCGTCATTGGAAAAATGTAATAGAACGGGTTATATCGATAATACAGTTTTTAGCACAGCAGTGTCTTCCATTGAGGGGGTGATTCTGATAAACCTTTTCACCATAACAATGGTAATTTTTTAAAGCTTGTTAAGCTCTTTGGAAAATTTGATTCGGTTTTACAAGAGAACATTAGGAGAACAAGTGGAAATAACAAGCGGCACCACTACTTGGGATAAGTTATTCAAAACAAAATTATTCAGCTTCTCCATGACTAAATCAAGAACAAAATTTTAAACGCTTTGAAATCTGCCAAGTATTATAGCATCATTATAGATTGCAACCTGATATTTCTGGGATAGAACAGATGACTATTTTTGTACGTTTTGTCAATTTAGATTCCAGTTCACAAAGTGTTAAAATTTCAGAACACTTTCTTGGATTTGTGCCTTTACTGGAAACCAATGACTTGGGAATCACAGAAGTTATTCTGCAAAAACTTCATGAATTGGGAATATCTTTGGAAAACATGAGAGGGCAAGGGTATGATGATAATGGGGCAACAAGAAAGAGAAGAACTTGGGAGTCCAAAACAGAATTTTGTAAGTGAATAATCGAGCACTTTTTGTCCCCTGTTCTAGCCATTCACTCAACTTGGTCGTAAACAATGCAGCTAAGGCTTCACAGTTTGCAGTTTCTTTCTTTTCATTAGTAACAAAAATTTACAACGTTTTCTCAGCTTCTACTCATCGTTGGGCTATTCTGAGAAATCATATTTCTAGGATAATATTGAAACCTTTGTCCAAAAGAAGATGGGAAAGTAGAATTGATGCAATCACTCCCCTCAGATACCAGATTGAAGAAATTTATGATGCCTTGTAGAAATCACTGAAAATGACAGCACCGATAAAATGGTTGCTCATGAGGCAAGCTGTTGGCCAACCAAATCCGTGGTTTCACTTTTCTTTGCTCTGTGGTAATATGGTATGATGTGTTACTTCACATCAACGTAGTCAGCAAATCACTGCAGAATATTGATACCGGAGTGTCTCAAGCTGTCAGTTTGCTAGAAAGCACGGGAACTCATTTTAAGTCCCTTAGAAGTGATTTCAAATTCCAGGGCTATTTAACAGAGGCAAAAGAACTAGCTTCAAAGTTAGAAATGAAGACACAGAGAATTGGAGGCACAGCACGGGCAAGAAAGAGGAAAGTGAAAAGACAATTTGGTTATGAAGCTGAAGATGAAAGTATGAAACTTGATCCATAGAAATGATATAAAGTTGACTTCTATTTAAAAATTGTAGACACAACCGTTAGTGCATTAAGTGATAGATTTCACCAAACTAAGAGACATGGTGAAATTTTTGAGTTTTTGTACGACATAAATAAATTAAAAACATGACTCCGAGTGATTTATCGGTTAAATGCTTGAAACTATGTGATGCTTTAACTTTTGATGAGTCAAAGATCTAAGATACATTGATCTAAAAGATGAACTCAAAGTTCTTTCAACAATTGTGAAGCTCAAAATTATAACTAAAGAGACTTTGAAAATGATTAGAGAGTATGATTTCGCACCCAATGTTAGTGTTGCTTTGAGGATTTTACTAACCCTGCCAGTTACAGTGGCCAGAGGAGAGAGAAGCTTTTCAAAGCTCATACTGATAAAAACCTATTTAAGATCTACTATATCCCTGGAACGCCTGAGTGGTCTAGTGACAATTTCAAATGAACACAAAATAGCAGAGTCCCTGGATCTTGGAGAATTATTAAAGGAGTTTTCCCGTACCAAGGCAAGAAGAGTGCTTCTTAATTAAACAGGTATGCTGGATACTTATTATGTTTTACATGCTGTACAAGCATTTTAGTCGAATTAGGTCAAAAATATCGACTTTTGGGTTTCATTGAATACGATTTTTTAAACGAACATTGTATTAATATTATTAATAATTTGTACTTTTCTTTAATGGTAGATGTTTAAACTTGTTTGTTTGTATTGGACCGCTAAAGGAAGGGAAAGAGACAACATAGCTAGCCAGGGGGGGGGGCAGTCGTTGATCTCGCCCAGGGCGGCAAAATCCCTAGGGCCGTGCCTACCAGTTTATGATCTCTCTTGAGATAGTATTAATATATTTGTACAGCCCTTGTTAAAGATGTCTGGCCTTTTAGTATGTCCTCACCAACAATGATCTCCTAATCCTCTCACCTTCTTATTCCTCCCTTTTTGTAGAAACCTCTTCTCTTATTTCTTCTTCTTCACTTGTTTGTTATATTGTATATTTAGCACTATACTTTAATATACATATGTGGATTGAATATTTTCTTAAATTATATGAGTTACAATTTCATTTGTGTATATATATATATATATATATATATATATATATATTTGTAACAAATTCCTGACCCACGATAGATATTAAGATGCAGTGTTGAATTAGTTGTTTAATATGTTTTGTTTATTTGCATATTTCATATTCATTACTTAGCAAACATAACCACAAAAATGAATCATAAACATTTTGGATTTGGGCTATTAAATGTAAATAGAAAAGGGAATTCATACAACCAAAAATACACTCAACAGTAATAGTAATAGTGAATTATTAATTAAGAAGTAAAAATTTATTTAAACTTCTCATAATAATAATTACCAAGTTTAGATAGACCATATTAGATTTAATCACGTAATACACCCCGATTCACACACGCACACGTGCGCGTGCACACACACACACCCACACTGCGACGGTTTAATTGAACCGATCTCAATGAATAATTTTGGAAATTGCAAAATTCCAAAATTTCAATAAAATCAGCCAAAAATTGTAGAAGTTAGGAAAATAATTCAATTTAGTATAGTAAAAGTTAATGTAACTCGGCTAAACGGAGTCAAGGTCAGATTGTCCGAGCAGGATTAGACAAACTTTCCGGTTTAAACATGAAAACATCCCATTAAAACACATGTTAAAATTACGAAATTCAAAATCAAAAATAAAAATAATGTCATCGTGTAGAGCAAGTAATATATAATAATAAATAATAATAAAATAAACTTGTAAAGTAAATAATTAAAAAGTTATAGGTAAAATAAAACGGGATAAAACAAAAAACTTTTATAAAACTAAAGTAATTAAAAATCTAATAATAGAATTATATGATCATAAGACCAACAAATAAAAAATATGAACCAAAATCAAAATTAACAAGCATAATAAAATAACAAGCTAATAAAAACCAAACATGCAGAAAGTGCCATAACTAGTGAACCAGAGATGCCAGGAAGAAGAGGGGAACATTTTTGAGACTTTCAACATAGGAGGAACACTAATCAAAAAGAAAATTTTAAATAAGTAAATTGGGAAAAGTTACGAAATCTTCAAGTCTTCATAACAGGAGAAATAAAGGTCGCACAGTTTCAAATAAAGTTTGAAAGGAACCAGGAAGAAAGGGGCTTCAAAATGAGACCATCAGAAAGAAGATCGAACGAAGCGAACAAGAGTTATGATGAATTGAAGAAATCGACAGCAAAAAACAAAGTTTTCAGGTCCAAATGCGAACTTTAAGGTCACGCACCAGATCGTCAGTCGCAAATAGAGAGGGAAGCGTACCAACCCTAGTACAAATTGCCAATAAAACTAATAACTAAAAGTAACTAAAATAAAAGGAAAAATTCATCAAAAACAATGGAGATAGCGGCGTAATAATTAAATAAGCCATAA
This sequence comes from Aphrophora alni, assembly GCA_963513935.1. Lineage (NCBI taxonomy): Eukaryota > Metazoa > Arthropoda > Insecta > Hemiptera > Aphrophoridae > Aphrophora > Aphrophora alni. The sequence goes on along the minus strand of OY740765.1, from coordinate 129,623,174 downwards.
GGAGTTCGACAAAAAATTAATTAAAATAGAAAAACCGAAATAAATTGATAAGTGAAAGAAGAACCAAAAAATGTAAAAGTTGGATATCGTGTATAGCACAAATTTCGATGAGCTGATTTCCAGCAGGTCAGTTTGACAGTCTCGTACCAACATCCAGGAAGATCACACGCTTTTCGTAAATATGAAGAGGAAATCGTCGCATAGAAAAATTTGTCAGTGTTCAGTACTTCTCAAGGTTAATTACGATAACCAAAAGCAGGGTCGGCCTTCAAGAAGACAACACTACATCTGGACTCAGCTTACAGAAGACATCTTTATTACGAACTCCGGCAAATATTCAACTAATACTTGTCGTTATCGCCGAAGAAAAGAAGATTCACCAGGAACAGGACTTCTGAGGATTCCAGGAAGAAGACAGCACTGGGTGAGATCTTCAGGGACCACTACAATCCAAAAAGAAGGACGAAAGGACATGCAATATCCGCACAAAAAAGGTACTGCATAAATCAAGCATTTTATTAAATAAAATCTTTATTAAACTTGAAAAACTAAAAGTCCAAAATTTAAACTTAATCAAAATTAAATAACATTTTTTAAATAAAGAAAGGAAAGAAATTATTAAAGCCAATTAGAGTCATTATCAGTAATAAATTTTCAAATAAATAAAAAAGTAACAGATTGGTCAAAATAATAATAATAGGGTTTAGATTTGTAAATTTGAATAGTATAAGAATATAATTGTGTAGAATTAAGGAATATTATATTAACATAGGAATAAGTGTATATCAATTTGTTTAGAAAAGTAACTTTTGAAATCATATGTCAGAAAAAGGCGACTAAAAATTTGTTGTAAAGATTTAATACTTAAATCTAGGAGTTTTCACATGTTGATTGAAATTGTGCCAGATAAATAAATTTGTAATATCACAACTTTGTACTTTGTGTTATAAATATCCTTAATAATTAAATTCCAAATAATAGTCAAAAAGAAAGTAAGTGCTCACAAAGATAAGTTTCGAAAGAAAAGAAAATAATTTTAATTTGATGAGGTAAATTCGCTCCAAAGAGCACACCTTTGAGACAGAGTCTAGAAGAGTAATAAGATAAGGTAGTAATAAAAATTGAAATTGATATATGTAATATGTTAGCATAAGATTTAATTGAAATATTAGTGTTAGATCTTGTGTGATATATATAATTAAGAACTTAATAAGGGAGTTAGGGTAAAGGCACCGAAGAAGCAAATATTCTACCTTAACAAACATATTAAGTCTTGCAAGCGCCCAATCTATATCTCCACACCAACTGTGTATAGGGGGGTCCGTTGCAACACACACACACACTTTGCAACGGTTTAATTGAACTGTTCGCAAGGAACAATTTTGGAAAACAACCAAAATTTCAATCAAATCGAATAAAAACTGTAGAAGTAAGAAAAATATTCAAAACATACGTTAAGTTAAATAGCATAGCAAGGCTGAACAGAGCCAAGGTCAACAAGCTTGGACAGGAAATGTTCAACGTTCCGGTTTTAACAGGAATATAGACTCATATAAACCAATGTTATAATTTCAAAATTCGAAAACCAAAAATAAAATAATATCATCGTGTAGAGCTAGAAAAACCTAGTAATAAATAATAAGAAAATAAACTTGTCAGATTAAAAATAAAAAAGTTATAGCCAAAATAAAACGTAATAAAACACAAAACTCTCTTAAAATAAATAAAACCAAAAATCTAATAATAACAGTACATAACCCTAAGATAAACTAATAATAAATAAGACTCGAAACCAAAATTCAATTAAAGACAATAAAGTAATAAAACCATAAATAACCAAACATGCAGAATGTACCGTAATTTGTGAACCCATGAAGCAAGAAAGAAGAGGGAAGCAGTTTTGGGACTTTCAGCATCAGAAGAACAACATCCAAAAAGAAGAATTCAAAATTTTCCAAAAATGAAAAAAGTAAATTCGAAAAAACTACGAGATCTTCAAATCACCATAAAAGAAGAAATATACGTCGTATCGCTGCGAATGAAGATGGAAAACCATCAGGAAGAAAGGGGCTTCAAAATGAAATCACCAAGAAGAAAATCGAACGAAGCGAACGGAAGATATGAAGAAATCGTCAGTCAAAACTCAAGATTTTCAGGAATAAACGTGTGTCCAAGGTTGCGGGCATGAGAAGCTCTCGCCGCTAGGTAGATTACCAACCCAAGCCAAATTTAACAACAAACAATTAAACTAAAACAACTAATAATAATAGAAATAATTAATCCAAAATAGTGAAGATAGCCAAATAATGTAAGGATAAGCCAAGAGGAGTTCATAAGTAGTTAAAATAAAACATAGAAACTTAAATAAATCGCAAAATAAAAAAAGGAACAAAAATCAGAAAAGTTGGCTATACTGTATAGCTCAAACTTCGACGAGTTGACTTTCAACAAATTAATTCATCAGTCTCGTACCAGCTCCAGGAAGGATCACCCACTTTTACTTAAGTCTGAAGAGGAAATCGTCGTAAAAATAATTTGTCAGTGTTCAGTACTTCTCTGGGTTAATAACGATATCCAACAGTCAAGATCGGCCTTGAAGGAGACAACGCTACATCCTACAACAGCTTATTAGAAGAGATCTTTACTACGGACTCCGGCAAATATCCTACAAGAAATTGTCGTCATCAGCAGCAGGAAGCAGATTCAACGGGAACAGGACTTCGGGAGATTCTAGAACAGGAGACAACTCTAGGAACAATCTTCAGGATCCACAACCATACTCAGAATCAGGACGAACGGACTTGTGCAATTCACAAAAACAAGGTACTGCATAAATCAAGCTTTTTTAATAAATAAATTTTATTTTTTAATAAACTTGAGAAAAGTCCAAAATTCCTAAAATTAAAAAAGTTCAATAATAACGTTTTAAAATCAAAGTAGAGTCAGAAATAAAGTCAATTTTAAATTCAATAAAGTAAAGAGTAATCAAATAAAATTAATTCGAGTCAAATTTTCAATAAAACCAAGTAACAGATTGGAACAATAAATAAATAAAAGGGTTAATAAATAAATGTGTTAGATTAAGAATATATATTGTTAGATTTAGTTATTGTTAGAATTACTTAGGATAGAGAATTTTCAAGTTGTTTGAAAGAGAAACTTTTAATGTAAATTGAAGGAAAAGGCGACATAATCTGTTGTAAGAGATTTTTAATAAATCCATTGTTTTCTGAAATAAAAATTAAATTGTGCCGATTTCAATAAATTTGTAAAATTTCATTGTCTGGTATTTTGATTGAAACTATCCTATGCAAATAAATTCTTAAATTCAAAAAGAAGAAGAAGTAAGTGCTCATAAGTAGTAAATTAAATTTAAAAAAGAGCAAATTTTGATTTAATGAATTGATTAGCTCCAAAGGGCACACCCTTTGAGAAAGAGTCTGAAGTTTTAAAAGAGGTAAGATAGATTAAGAAGTGAATTTAATATATATAAAATTTTTCATGTGTTAGCATAAGTTTGATGAAAATAATTTGATCTTGTGTGTAACATAAAATTAAGAGCCTTATCAGGGACTTAGAAAGGTAGGCAATAGGAGAAGCATTTTCTACCAAGTCGAAAGTAATAAAGTTAAGAGTCCCGGTAGGGTCTTGCAAGCGTCCCGTTAGATGAAAGTAGGCCTGTCCCACCCGTCGTTGCCGAGGGGGTGCGTTGCAACACACACTATTCAGTACACATTCAATTATTGGAAGTTCATAAACGATATTAAAAACAATAACTTAAATACTGTTGAATAAATAAAGTAAAAATTGGAATAAATAGAATTATCTGAGTAGTTATATTTGGTAAGTGTAAGCAGATAAATTTGTAAACAGAACAGCGAGCTGCATCCATCTTTTTAGTTGCAAGGATAGCCAAGCCAACCAATAGGAACTAAGTAAGGTTGAAAACAGATGTTCTGAAAGTGAATCAAATATCATTGGTGCTAATTCAAAGCTATTTCAATAATATAAAAAAGTAAAATGGCAGTTTTAAAATATAATAATCTAATAAGAAAATTTTGTAAACAAGGTGAAATAACAGAGAAATAAAAGGAGGAAAAAGAAATAAAATTTGGAATGCAAGATTTTTACAAAAATGAAAAGGATGATTTTCATTCTTCCTATGATGCTTGGCAAATCATTTTTTTGGCTCTCAGAAGAAAGTTAAATTTACGTTTTGTGATGGAAAGTAGAAGTAAATGGAACTTATGCAGTGAGCATTGATAATTGTTGGAAGAAAGGGAGACTTAAACAGGAGATTTGATGAGTATTGCATGCATTAAATATGGATTAAAAATTAACAGAAATGGTAAGTAATCTAAATTTCAAAATTCATTAAAGAAGTTTGACTCAAAGTTAAGACTCAAAATTTTCAATACATTTTGGAAGAAATAAAAAGTTTTTTTTTATCATTATAATTTATTTTAAATTTGTAAAAGGACTAACATATATATATATATATATATATATATATATATATATATATATATATATATAGCAAAACAAAAGTGGAAATAAATAAGGACATTATAGTTGAAATTTTATAACAGATTTTTTTTTTTTTTTTAGATAAGTTATTATTTTAAAATATTATGCATGTAATAATTCAACCAAACAATATGCAAGTATATTGAAATAAACTTGACGCATAGAAATCCCGAGGAGAAAGAGATCTCAAATAATGTGTAAATTTAATATTGTGTATGATATAAATGAATAAAATATTGTAAATATAAACTGTCTCTAATTGTTTCAAAGTAAATAAAGAGTAAATTAAATATAAAAGTTTGGTACACAAAGATAAGATAATTAAAATATATAAACAAAAAAAGTGTTTTTAAAAAAATAATATGTAGGCCTACTTAGGTTTGATGGATGAAATGAGACATGAATTGAAATGGGTTATGTGAAGGGCAGATTGAATTGTGTGACTATTTTGGTGTCGGCCAGGGTCTTTGGGTTGATGATATGGTACCCTGAGGTGATAGTTTATTTATAACCTGAATTAAGGTATCATTATACCAACTTAATACACTACAACCTAACTGTCAGGTGAAACATTCTATTGCGGAATATGTTTGACCATATTTTAAACTTAATTTACTAACTGAAGAAGAATGCATTGTTGTATTCGTAATTGCGGTAAGGAAAATACTCACTTATGGAAAGCTCGGCAGAAAGGCTCAAGTTTTTTTTCGAACTATAAAAACATTATTATTGGTTCACATTCTTACTCCAAACCTATCGGCACGGAATCTTGTCAGAAGATCATTAATTTTTTATCGACAAAACCAATTACAATAATAATATATCATACAACAAATAAACATCACACAGAATCCATGTGTTGCACAGTATGCTATTTAAAACCAACTTAGAATTCAAAGGAACTAATAATATATACATATGGATAATATATGCATAAATATTATAAGCATACTTCACAATACCAATAAAGTTAGAAGAAAACAATAACATACTGAAGATAATTAGAAAGAAATAAGTAATTCCAATTATTGAGTGATATTTAATCTGAGAATTGCCAACTCCATTAGAACATTTCTGACACAAAAGGAGTTAAAACATTATTTTGGAAGTAATGATAAACTGTTCAGTTTAATGAGGTAGGACTAATTATATAGAATAACTCGTACAGTTAATTTAAAAAAACAAAATTCCTTCACTACATACCTTACTTCTTAAGAATAAATTATTTTTTCCATGTGGAATTAATTTTTTCACTGAAAAATCCACGTATTTATAGGTTAGATGTAATGGCAATTCTTCACATTCACGTCTCGCACGATAGTAAAGAGATTGCAATGTTTATATCAATGATCACAGAAACTACGACAGGTTTACATGTTGAAACCTGTTGTTACATATATATTTATCAGTCTGTAAGCTGCCTTCGACAATGCCGTAGCTGGTGAAACCTAGGTCGGTGCAACATTTCATAATTTTCCTTTAACCAACAAATATAAAATTATCGAAATATTTGTCATTCCTGTATAAAAAGCAAAATCTAAGTGAATGAACTGCCACGACATCTTGCGACAACTACAAGCAACACTAGACTAACATTCCAATTCTATCCAAAAACCCAACTTTCAATCAGAAAATAATGAAACAAAAATATTTCCCAATACCTATGACCCGTGTTTCCTATATCAGAATTATTCTAAACAATCCAGGAAAATTATTAGATAATCATGACACAACTATTCCAGGTTTATATTAAAATTTTAAAGTACGAGTAGGTAGGCTTGAAACTTGACAATTCGTAAGCAGAAGACTTCAAAATAAACGAGATTGTAAAGAAATGAAAGCTTAACTAAGGAAACGAATGCTACAATATATTAAATAGAATATTTGACATCTAAAAGGCTGTTTATGAAAATCTATAAGATGTAGAAATAATTCAGTAGAATTTAAAATTAAACTCAAGTAACATCACAAACAATGGCCGACAACAGAATCGGTACATTTGAAGACACGCCCATGAAGTGAAATGAGCTCGCTGATTGGTCGATAAAATTTCATTGAAATTCAATTTCCATTAAACCAAACTTCTTATTATATATAAGTTGAACATGTAAATTAGATATATTAATATTTTAAGTTGTCTGAGAAGTTATTTTATTCCTTTAGTAATCTGAATATAATGTATTTATTCTCATGAAATTTGTTTTCTAAAACTAACCATTAACAAATTTTAGTAAAAGAAATAAAATCATCTCATGTTCATAAATTAAAACCCAAATAATAAAGAGATATAGGTAGCGGAAAATTTGAACGTTTTCGGACTACAAAGGTACTGGGAATGGATTGTTGGGAAGGCATTAAAAGAGAAAGGATGCTTCCCAAGATCAAGAAGTTTAAATCTGAAAACAACTGGTAAATATAGTAAAGTTAAATGTGCTTCAAGATTGTGCAAACAGTACTGACTAATCCAGAGTTGATATATTTTGAAGTGAAAGAAAGAAGAGAAGTTATTTCTATAATAGCGGTGAGACCAAACCAATAACATATCTCATTGTAATCCACACATAATTCTAACACAATAACTTTTAAATATAAACTTTCAGCCCGAGAGGCTATAACTATAACTAAATAATTGTTTTAAAGTGATGTAAAGACTAGTAACAAATAATTTGAACTTGGACAATATGACCCTTATTCTTTGATACAGTTTCATCTTATCCCATTTGTTTTACATAGCAACTTATAATACATAATGAAAACTTATAATGAAAACAATATTTATATTTCTAATTATTTTTGTTTTCTTTTTGAAATTTATGTATATTGATTTTAATTCACTTGATAAATAAACTAAACAATTTTCCAATCTTTGTGATTCTGAATTTATTACTCATTTATGTATAGGAAATAATTATATAGGTGAGTTTTTATAATAATATAGGCAACATAATTGCTCACAATAGATTTCATTCTCTTTTTTATCATAAAATGTGCTGTTGTATCGGCGCGGCTTAATTAAAATTTATTGTGGATTACAAATTGGGTAAATATGGGGAGAAGTTGTCGGATCAATTTAAGTGTCAAATCTTGGCAATTCCTCTTTAAAATAAACTTTTTTTTCCATCATTTCGATATTTATTAAATATGCTTACCACTTTTTATCTTTTACAATTATCAATGTTTTTTTAATTCCGAGCACACACACACACACACACACATATATATATATATATATATATATATATATATATATATATATATATATATATAGTTATCTAACCAGACCTAGTTAAAGAACTACAGGTCAAGGAAGGTCATTATATAAATACCTTACTTGACCTATAGTTCTTTTACTAGTTCTGGATTTCAGAGACCTAGTCACCCGGAATCTTATATCAAAGAAGCGTAGTAATATCAACGTGTAAAAGTGAATGAAGTTTGCATGTACCCCACGAGTGAATTCAATATGGCTACCCAATTGAATTTGTTAAAATTTGTCAATTTCATAGATTGTTAAGTAAATAAGGAATTGTGAGAGATAAAACACAACTAGCTTTGTACATTAAATTCTATTTTATTGAAAAAACGCTATATTGAAGCTGAATTACCGAGATTTTGCACTTAAATCGGACAACTTCTCTCCATATTTACCACACATTGTTTAATATATATATATATATATATATATATATATATATATATATATATACATACATATATAGAGCCACATGACCAATTGTTGTTTGTAAAACATATTTGTGAAAGTAGCCTAATGATGTAATGCGGATGCGTCAAACCATTCACGATTCACATTGCTATATCTATATTAACTATTAATACCAGGATTTCGAAGTTTTTAAATTGTGATTTTTCAGTGAAAAAGAGAATTACACAACGAAAAAATAATTTATTTTGGTAATTGTTTACTTAAAGGTGGCATCTTATTTTCTGGATTCTTTTTTAAATTTTATCGTCTACTACATACCTTACTTCTTAAGAATAAATAAAGTTTTCCTTTATTTTTAAGAAGTAAGGTATGTAGTAAAGGAATTTTTTTTAAATTAACCAAAATTAGCTGTACCAGCTACTCTATAATTACATCTAACAATATATTACTACTCAATTCCGGTAATTGTTTATTGTAGCGCCCCAATTTTAATATATTTCTTTTTGTTATTTTTGTACTACAGTACATACCTGTCTTTATAAGAATAGTAACATATTTTAAAAGAAAAGAAACTTAATTTCAAGTTTTCTAGTTTAAGGTATATATACATATAAAACCACCTTACTTGACCTATGCATAAACAAAACTACGTACGATATGACAACACTAATACCAATTGAAATTTTTCACATAGTGTTCCCAAGCGGTCTCGCATCCAAGTACTGTACTAACCACGCTCAATGTTGTTTGACTTCAGTGATCAGATATTGTTTTTATGTTACAAGGTCAAATAAGGTCAAACAAATAAATAAACCTATATAAATCCTAAGCATTATACCTGTAACAGTTATTTTCTTTTTACAATATTGTGAAGAACATAAAAGTCTTGCATTTGTAAATTATTGAAATTGCTGATATTGAGCAAACATAATTCACAGTCCATATTGACTGTTCAATAATTTTTAATGTTTGAACAACACTAATCCCATACACACGTGGTAGAAAAACTATCACCCATCAAAGTAATAACCACGCTCAATCAGTGATAACCAATTGGTGATCAGTCGAAACAACCTGTTTGTCAAGTGAACTTAACCTACAAATACATCATTAAAATATATCAACTTCGAGGTGAAAATAATTTTTGCTCATAAAAAAATGTTACTATTCTTGGTACTTACGTATTAACGCCACCGCAGCAACTTTGCGCATATATAATTATATAAGGTTTATATATATATATATATATATATATATATATATCTAGCTACCGGCCAAACCTGTCATGATATATAATTATATCGCAAAGTAGTCAAATATTGGTGCATATATATATATATGTGCAAAGTTGCTGCGGTGGCGTTAATACGTAAGTACCCTATTCTTATAAAGAGAAGTTATGTAGTACAAAAATAATGAAAGAAAAAAATATTAAATTTGGGACATTGTGTTTGCCATGTACACTTAACCTACAAATACATCAATTTCGAAGTGCTTTGGAATACCCATTAGTAATATATAGTAGGATATATAAAACGTGCTAGGCCATAAATTTTATGTATTACAATAAGGAAGTTAATTAGTAGTTCTAGAAAAAGGTACTGCTACCTAATTTTAAATTAACAGCTTACCTTGCTTTGATATCACTATCTGTGAGGTAAACTTCAATATTAACATTCAAGTCGTGAATTATATTACTATACTGCTTCTTCATTTTTTGTTACAATATAAAGTTGGCACGTTTTAGTGAGATATATGGATAATGACACGTTTTAATATACTTAATTTAATTGATCTTTGAACTTTGTTTCTTACTTTGAAAAGTTAGGCCTAATATAACTAAGGAATATGTTGAAATATATAACCGCTATTGCCTAATTACTTAAATAAAACAGTATTACCTTACTGCTCACATTGTATTATTAATGGAATCACTATTAAAAAACTAATGTTGTTTAAAACATTATTTATAATCGTGTTGATTATTAACGAGACCCCTTCATGAGATTCGGCTGACTTAACTTGTGTATTTTTCTAGCCTTAAAGTAAAGTTACATCATTAAAAATAATTTTAATCAATTATAACTCTAACAAGAAATGTAACAATTTAGCATTTAGTTATGAACAATAATATAATTTCAAAATTAGGTTAAGTTAGACAAGATATCACATCACTAACAAAATGTCAACATTACTACAGCTGTGAATTTATCCGTTTCTCTTGTATGAAACATATGTTTATTTTAGAATCCTTTTTTAACTATAGGTGATTAGCTGATTACAAATTTGTTTATAAATGGTGAATAAATAATAATTAAATATTACCAAGTTATTATAGTCGGTTTTCAATAAAAACATTATCTCTTTTAAAATTATAGAATATCAATTTATAAGTTACAAAATAAACTAAACAATTTGGATTCTTTTATTATAATGTTTGACTACTATGTATAAATAAGTTAAGGAACTAGTCTGGTGAAATTGAATTCATGAGATTGTATTGGCATCGAAGAGAAAGCAAAAGCATTTATAATATTCAAAATGGCGATACTCTTGAAGTTTAGAACGTAATTGTACTATTTTTGTTGATTATTGTGAAGTGCAAAGTAGTTAATTAACCATGTTGGATTCTCGTTTTGATGTGCCGTTTTTTTAAGTGATGATTTTTGCTTTACGAGTTAAAAAGTGTTAAGGTAATGTTTAGTTTGTGCGCATTGACAAGCTGGTAGGCCTAGGCCTTGAAACTGAGCTATTTTTGTTTGCGAAATAAACCCTAACCTAACCATCTCATAATGATACAAATTCATGTCCTTTAGAATAAAAAATAATAATAATTTACTACACATATAATAATTTGTTGTGGGTATGGATGACCGCAGGGTAGCAGATTATTTTGTCGTCGCTGGATTACCAGAGAAACTGGAACCTGTTGATGAATTTTCAAAAGATGGGACATATCTTAAACCTAGTTATAATCAGGCACCAATTACAGACATAACCGTTATATTTCCATCTCTAGGTGAATCTGCACCACCTGGATATGAAGTTATAGAATCAACTCCTACAGGTAGGATAAAAGCTGAAATAACTATATATTTATTACAGTTATTATTATAGTTATGGCCTTCATTGTTAGGTGGTTCTAGAAAATGTTATCTAGACTCTAACCTAACTCTTTTAAAAATATTTTAATAGCCTAGCTGAATTTTTTTATTCTAATCCAGTTTTCTTGTATTAGGTTTGAAAAAAATGTGTAATAGGTAGTAACCTATATTATTTAGGTAAATATCTATTGTACGTTATCATCAGATTTTATTATTAAAAATTATGAAATCGTTAACTACCGGTATTGTATCTTGTATTCAAACAATCAGTTCATATTTTTTGTCAGAAGACATTTTTCAAGTTCTAAAATGCATATCTTCACTGTTAAATAACACATTGAAAACAAGTGTATCTAGCTGTTGTTAGGTATGTTAAATACAGCTCTGTTAAGGAAATCATATATTCGTCATTGTTCGATGTTTATTATTAAAATTTAATATAAATATTATATGTTATTATTAATATTAAATATTATTTGTCATGACAAATTCCTGACTGTATGAGGTTCTCATAAATAGCGTGTCGTTGGACGTATGCGCATTAAGCCTACATGTCTTTTGACAGGTTAAATATCACTATGCTGTATGAGTTCATAGTTCACAATGATACGAACTAGGTCTTGGCAGGTCACTGTGTATATATTTATATATTGACCTAACAAGACCTAGTAAATGAACTGAAGGTCTGGTAAAGTAACTATATATATACCAGTAGTTCTAGCGATGTGAGATTCAACAAGCGATCACACATTGACTGACTTAACAAACGTAGTTATCAAGTATCAAGTAACCTAAGCTGGATTTTGTATTTTTATATTTCTTATTTTGTTCTAAAATTATATTTTGCGACATGAAAAGTATCTTCTGACAAAAAATATGAACTGATTGTTTGAATACAAGCTAAATAGTTAATGATTTCATAATTTTTAATAATAAAATCCGATGATAATGTACAATAGATATTTACTATTATTTAAATAAATTTATTAGGCTAAGTATCATAAGTCTGACTCAATTAAATATATTTTTCCCTAAATGATGAAGATGGTATTGATAAGTATGGCCTAGGTCTTAAAAAACTCCCATGACATATAAGGTCTGTTGTATATAACCTAGTGTAGGTCTATTACAGAAGTGTTTATTTAGTTAAGTATGGTTTCTATAGTTGTTTTCACTTTCATTCAACGTTCCGTGTGTATGGTATACTGAAGTAGTTGATAGTGAATGTTAGCATAATGAAAAGTTTTTATTCATATTTTTGGTACTCAGATTATTTGTACACATAAATACTAACAGTTTAGTGTGGGTTCATATAGTAGGTGATGTAGTTTGTTTTTTCCATACATGATTAGGATTATTGTCTGATGTAACAGATTTATTTTATAGCTTTCTACTAACCTAAATTTGATTTTGTTCTTCTTTCTTTTTGTATGTATTATATATGGTTGTCTTATTAAATATAGGGTAATTTTCAGTTCTTGTTTCCAGTAGACTAATCATTCTTTTTATTTATTGGTTTACTTTAGTAGGATTTTTACTTATTCTGGTGGTAGGGGGCTTGGCTGAACATGTCTTGTTTGAACCACATTTTTGACCCTGAGGAAGGGATCTGGGAAAATAATGAGGTTTTGTTGAGCAATTACCATGATGAATTATATGCAGCAATCCAGTCTATTATACATGAAAATAACCATAGGAAAAGAAGTTTTACCTCAACCTTGTGCAATGGTGGCGAGGGATCTATCGATTTAGGCAATTCTCCAGTACCGAAAAAGGTGGTAATATGAATCAAAATATAAAGAGATAAAGATTTTATAATAAATTTAGTGTGAGCTCTTTCGAAGTTATATTGTCAAGAAAAGATAGGGTTAAAACAATCTCAAAAATTGGTAAATTGTTTTATGAAGACTATGTTGTTAAGGTATAGATTCAGTAAAGAGTTTGCAACAATTAATAATGGTTTCAAAACAAAATACTGTATGAAACATAAAAGGAATTCCATTCAATTGGAATATCAACACGTATGGCACCTAGCGGTAAATATGCGAAACTCCAACCTAGTACTTCAAAATTACGAAAATCTGGACTTTCCATCTTCAAATAATTAAATGGGATTATTTCCGTACATCTTTTGTCCACATAATCCACATTAAATCAATTCTAAATTAATTAACCTGTCTGAGAAAAATATAAAACCAACATGACACGAGCATTCAAAATAAATATCCAAGTTTAAAGATTACAGTTTGTAGGTCTAGACTAAATCAAATCCAAGAGGAAGGGGACTAATGAAATTACATTACTAGAAAACAAAAATTTAATTAAAGAAACGAATGCTATCCGTGGATAAAACTGATTAGGCCTATCTAGCATCTAAAAGGTTGTCAACAACTGTTTATAAAATGCATAAATAATTCAGGGTAACTTAAAATCCAACACGTCATGTCATGAAAATGACTGATTTCGTAAATTGTCTTTATGTCTGCATATAAAATGCCACGCCCACGAAGGGAAACTACTGTGTGATTGGGCAATAAAAATTCCACTGAGATAAAGTTAGAACATCATTGCTTTTGTATATTTTCAAATTATGTAAATTAGTTGATAGTATTTTTAAGTTTCTGAGAAGTTATTTGATTACCACTATTTAATTTAAGATATTTACATTCATAGAAATTCATTATGTAAACTAAATCAATTTGCTATCCACAAAAAAAGAATAGAAATTATAATAATATTATTAAAAATTATTGGATTCCTCATGAAATCAACTTACACTGACACATATATCGAATACACAATTGAGAAGGTGGGCGACTTAAATTTCCTGGAGGTTGTTTGTGGGAGAAGAAAAATAGATTGTTTTAATCTTCTACAGGTGAAAGGACGCCTCCCAAGATCAAGAAGTCTCAATTTGAAATAACCTAATTGTCGAACCCAATAATTTAGTGAGAATAAATATATCTCAAGTTTGTGCGAAAGTTACAGTTTATTGAAGAATAATAATATCGAGTTGATCTACCTTGAATTGGAAGAAAACGGAAAAGAATTTCTTCATTAGTGGTGAGATCCATCCAAATAATAGATTGTATAATAATTCATACTTATCCAGATAATTAATTAATTTCATGCTCTTGTTCTTTGTTAATACCCACTTGGGAAGAGCCGGCACCGACCTACACCAAGACAAGACTTGTGATCTTTAGATAATAGTATGTTTAAAAACAATTGTTATTATTCAGTGAGCCCAAACAATAATATTTTGTCTCAAGAACAATAAATGAGATTCTAATGAAACTAATAATTCTTTTATGATATAAGCTATCTAATAACCATATAGTAATGAACTTTTAAAAACATTATTGAAAGTAATTTCTCAATCTAATTTTGAATTTTAATGTTTGTGATTTTCTTTTTGTGTGTAAATTTCAATTTTATTTTAACGAATTAAACAAAACAAATTTCTATCTTTGTAATTTTGTAGTTTTCTATTTAATTTATTTATTGTTATAAGTTAGCACATCAAAGTGCAATATAAATTTAAATGAACGGAAAGAGGTGTATAGATTGAAAACAAATATAAATAATATATAAAAGTAATGTTGTATATGGCGCCACAACGTGGGGCTTTCAAAGAGCAATCATGAAATATAAATAATATATAAATAAAGTAATGTTTTATATCGCGCCCACAACGTGGGACTTTCAAAGAGCAATCATTAAATAAATAAATAAAGTAATGTTGTTAGGTTGGGAATAAATATAATAATAACATGTAGGCTAGGAACTGTGAATGTGCTAATGATTTAGTTGCAAAAGGCCCAACTATGTTTGTGGGTTATAATGCTTTTATAACAGTAAATGAAGTGGAAATAACGGGGGTTATTATTTAATTAACGGGGTCTAATGTCATTAAAAGAAACCAAAATAGATTTGATATGTTCTCTTCTAATGAAGATACAGATGAGATTATCTCACTAGCTGTGGGTGAATCTAGACCCAATTTGGCTCTAACACCCTATTAATAAGTCCAAAAGTATACAAAGACCTAAAAAACAGAGTAACTATATAAAAAATTACTCTGTAGCTAGAACTCTTTTAGACCAATTACAAAAACCTGTAAATAAAAATAAGTATAGCCGATAAAACAATTCAGATATTTCATCGGCAATCACATCTATTAAATCTAATTGGCTTAAGGATTTTAATTATGTTGACAGTTGACAAATGATTCAATGGTATCTCATAATAGGGCTAGTGCTCAAACTAATCGAGATTTTTCTAACAACAATAATTATCTTAAAATTTTATTTATAAACAAGGTTTGAACGTAAATTTCTTGAAAAATGACTTCAAGAAAACAGAACAAATCATACATGATTATATTTAGAAACTTTAATATCATCCATGAGTAACTTTTGTAATCTTATTACAGATATAGGCCTAATGAATAATTAAATAGGCTTGTCAGATACTGAATCAGAATACTATTAATTCTGAAACTTTAAGTATGAATTAAAATATTTATGCTATTAGAACTAAAAATAAGAAAAAAACTTTATATTAACATAGATTCGAAAACGCTTTATTTTTGAGTTACGCCTAGCGAAAGATTTCGCCCTGATTTCTTCTGACCAAGGGTCAAATTATGCCATATTGAAATTCCAGGGACACAAATGTAAGGGTAAATTTGATGTTTTTATATTGTTTTTGAATTGAAAAATTGGAAAAAATGGGCCCCATGACTGTACTTTATTAAATTAAGCAGTTTTCGAGAAAATTGGCATAAAAAACAAAAATTGTAGTAAAAAAATTCACTTTTTTACATAGGCATAAATTTACTTTGCTAAATTATCAGTAATTCATTGTCTATTGAATTTATTTATATCACTTTTTTCAAAATTAAATTCTATACAAATTTGGACTAAAATTTTTATTTGATTATTGACAATTTAGCCTAACCTAAATTTTCACAGATTCCAAAACTAGCCCATATATGATAAACAGCTTTATGAAGATGCAATGTAAAGAATCTCTGGTTCTAGGCATAATAACACTAAGCCCCAATCCGAAATACACCCTGCAAAATGATAATGTTCCAATGAGTACCTTTTCATATAGGGCTTGCAGGGAACAAATATGTAGATAATCTGGAAACAAAAGCAGCTAAGGAAGGTAGTAGTATAGATTGTGCAATTCCTGTATACTTCCTGTAAGTGACTATTTTATATGTACACTTTGAAATTAAGAAATCTAGGATAATAGTACTTAGAATAATTTTAATGTAAACATTTTTTGTATTCTTATATTGACAGTGCTCCTATTTATGTAAGAAACGTTTTGTGCAATAAAAATACATTAGTTTAGTAGAAAATAAGAAATATAAAAGTACAAAATCCAGCTCAGGTTATGAGTGCCTACTCTAATATTTATGACTACATTCTTCAAGTTAGTGAATTTGTGATCGTTTGTTTTATTAGGTCTGGCTAGGTGACTATATATATATGATGTATGCACATTACAGCTTAATATTATGACGTTGTACAATTGAAGAACCATGAGAAATAGGTTTGGGCAGGACGGTGACTATACATATAAAAAAACAAAAAACAAATTATTTTATTAGGTTTATTATTAGATGTTTTATTAGGTTTGTTTTGTTTAGACCTAATAGCAAATACTTTTTACTATTACAAATATGTTTTAATAATAAACATCGAGCGAAGACACATTCACTAACTTTATGAACGTAGTCATAAATATTAACGTAGGGCATTCGTAACCATAGCTGGATTTGGATTCGTAGTAAACTAACCAGACGTGGATTTACCCTAACAACACTTGGATTCCCTGGTTTTAAATGTGTTATTTGATAGTGAAGAAATGTATTTTGTGACTTTAAAAGTGTCTTCCGAAATAAAATATGGTCTGATTGTTTGAATATAAGGTAAATAGTTAACGATATCATGATTTTTTATAGCAAAATCCGAGAAAAATGTACAACCGATATTTACCTCATGTTTATGGGCAAAACCTTTTGGCGATAAAGCCTTTCTAAAGCCAAAGAAAAAGTGTAATGTTAGGTTATTTTTTGATATTTGTTAAAAAGAAGGGATGAAAGCTTTCATTTATATTAACCTAGTTACATAATTATATAGGTCACTTCTCCAATAAATTTTTCTTACGGAAAAAAGGTTGTCTGATAAGACACATTTTTTATAGAAATGGTATATTTAAAAAAAAAAATGTACGACGTTTAAATATAATACATTCACAGGCATAATTGACAGAAACAAATCTAAGATGTAGAAAAAACATTGACTTTGCCATTTAGTTTGTCACATGCCAGTTGTAGACTAAGCTATGGTATAATTAATTGCAATTTTACTTAAAAAAAACATAGTCTTATCGTGTTGTGAATTAAATTAGAATCAAGATATAGCCTACCGAACTAATTACAAATGTGTTTATTTTTTAGTGGATCAGCTGACTATAATAGTACGGCAACAAATTGAATTGGAACAAAGATTTACTAAAGTAACTATAAATGTGTTTATCGTAATTCATCAGCTAGCTTAGAACAAAGATTTGCCAACATAACTAGAAATGTGTTTATATTAATTTATCAGCTAGCGTGATTAGAAAAAGTCTGATATCAAAATTAAATTACAACCAATATTTACTAAATTAATTGAAAATGTATTTATGTTTTGTGTATTAGTTGACTATAATCTAGGTACGAATAAAAGTAGAACCAAGATTTATTAACTTTTGTTTTTAAACCCATGTTGGTTTTAAACTGAATAATTGATGAATTTGAATATATAAAAGATAACCTGATCTAAAATAACTTATTTGGGGTGTTTTTGATAAACAAAAATATAGATTAGATTAGTGGTAGCAAAAATCAACACAAATAGGTTAGGTTATATATATATACACATATATACACATACTCACATACACACACACACACACACACACACACACACAAACAAAAAAAACACAACACAGTTCTAAAACTAGAATATATAACAATAATATATTGCCTATGTAATAGACAAAAGGAAAAAAAACCATTGTGCATGTGCAACACAATATTTATTGTTTCAATTTAGTTCGTTGAAATTATTGTTATGTATGACTAACAGATCATACATCACGCAGAGGCATTTATTTTCATAGTTTAGAAATTTGATCTTGAGACAAAATTGTTTTGAACAGTAGGCCTATATGCAGTTTATCAACATGATAAATTACTGTTGATGGAGATATAATACATATGACCATTGTAACTTTATATAATCAGCTGCAAATATTTGTAATTAAGGTTATAAACCTCAATTATTGCGATATTGAAACTTAAAATTAGACATCAAACATATAACGCATGGGCAGTACTTAATTTGTTTGAACTTGATTTAACATGTGTTAAACAGATCATGTAGAACAAATCATATCCCTTATAATACAGTATTGAATGTTGATTCATAAGATAAAACTGTTGATGGCCTGGTTATATTTAAAATACATGGTACAGACTGAATTTTGTCAGATGATTAGAACTGTTCCCCCAAATTATTTCAGTTGGATGTTTTAGACAACATAGATTTCAAAAATATTATTTCAACAATATTCTATAGAAAATGTGACTTTTCAGAAATACTTTATCTATGTATAAATCTTTAGAAAATATATAATAAACATAAATGAATAACAGAATGGTGTTTATAAATATAAAAGGAATATTTATGGTCTAGAAGAGGTTAGGGAAGGTCAGCATATCTGTATTTGCACCAGTTTAAATTATTATTTATTCATTTAAACTTTTTCATATAAATAATAATAACAATATATAAAGAAAACCAAGTTAGTCTAAACTGTCCTAGGTGACAAATATTGCTAAGGCATGTAAAAATGGTAACTACAATAATTTATTTATAAATAAAGCAACCCGAAAGGCTAAAGTGATTTCTATTTCTACAAATATTTGTTTTTAAGGTTATATAAACCTTACACTGACATGTTCTAAAAATGTATGAACTCTGGGTACATACAATTTCATATTTACCTAGTACAATTGTTATAGGCTATTGGAGAAAAAAGGTCTAGTAGGTGGGTTTATCTTTACAAGATGTTTGTTAATAGAAGTCTTATTAAATTAGAAAGTTGTCAGTAATTTTTGTTAAGAGGAAACCTAGGGCAGTAGTGATCTATAATAATTGTAGGTTCAAAAAAAAAAATTGTATAGCAATTGGAGATGGAGATAAAATAATATCTATATAACTTCTATATAACTAATATCTTCACAATTTAGTATTAATTTGCCATCTTGCACCTGTTGTATATGACAAATTTTAAACTTTGTTTCTAGAACATAGAAATCTACCCAAGAATGTTATATAGTTTGATGGTAACTACTATTTAGAACTTTACAATAAATAAAGAGTCCGGCAGATATTACTCCTCAATTTCTCGCTTATGCTGGTGAAGCGCTAGTAGAGCTAGGTGTCTGTACTCATTTTGCAGAGAATAACCTGCAGTTTTAGTTTAATTATTAAAATATGAATCTCTTAATAGGGGTGGTTGTATAATCCTTTCTTGAAATATTTTGAGGAAAGTAATTATTACTAATTTTGGTAAAAATTAGAACATACATCTCAAAAAGAAATACATTTAAAAAAAAAAAAAAATCATTCAGTAAAAACTTCACTTTGAAAAAGAAAAAAAAGAAGTATTTTAGAGCAGATGCAGATCACTTTTTCATTGTAAAATTGAAAATGAAATTTTTATATGTACAAGTTATGTGCATATAGCAGTAGGAATTCAGATATTTCGTATTCTCTTATAAATAAATATTGAGCTTGACTTGTGAGATAATATTAGATAGAATAAAACTTGAACACAAGATCTCACAATAATTACATTTACCTAATCAAACACGTTTCAACGGCAAAGTTGCCATCCTCAGTGATACATAAGCTACAATAACTAAACTATAACTAACCTAGCACTGCGCCAACTCGCGTATTTATACAAAACTAAAGGGTCATGGCCAAAACCTACTTTCTAATATTAAGACGTTAACAAGTGACTCGCATCATTCTAAATAACTTAAAAGTTAACATCTAACTAAAACAATATTCTTAACTAATCTTATATCTAACAATACATTTTATATTTTACTTTAATATAGAATTTTGTATCGACCCGAATTCATTATGTACAGTTATATTACGGTACTTGTTAATATAAAATGTTTCCCATGCATCTTGTGTGGGTATCGGGAGTGTAGATATGGGTATGGGTAGTGTAGATATGTGTTTGGGGTATGGGAATTATAGGCATGGGGTATTATGATGAATATAGGTATGAGATATGGGGAATTTAGGTAGGTATAGTATATATGGGTATGAGTATATGGGGCATGAAGATTCGAATAAATATAATCATATACTCAATGCTATTAAGGAAGAAAGCTGTGTTCCAGGTTTTAGTTATACAAAATGGTTGAAAAAGTGTTTATTGCTATGCGTGTAATTAAATCTCACTTATTACATTAAGGTTGGTTTGTAATGAAATCTGTTAAGAATCATAATCTTATATATCTTGTAACTTATTGTAGTATTGTTTTAAAGTTTACTCTAAATTATGTTTGTATTTTTGTATTGATAACCGATGACTTATTTTGTTATTTAGTATATAATCATGTTTATACTGACTTGTCTTATATAAATATATATATATATATATATATATATATATATATATATATAGGCCTATATATATATAAAATAAAAAATAAAAAAAATAGTATCCTGTTCCAATGGGGTAGTATGCTGTAATTACACTACATTTTGGCCCAATTTAACCAAAATTACATTTTGGTCGAAATGTAACTCGTGTTGGTTTTTAGATATTGGTCAAAATGGAAAATACCAAAAATTTAGGATTTAAAGAGATAGTGGAAAAACATCAAAGATTTTGTATACAGAGTGTCTACCGGTCATGGACGTCACCGAATTTATAGTAGGGTAACGGAAGTTTATAAAAGTCCCCGATTTTCATTTTAAGATAACCTCCGATTTTCATTTTAATATAACCGATTTTAGTCGTTTAGATAGTCTGATTCAACTATGACGACTCAATGTCAATGCGCATCACTTAAGACATAGGGAAACCAAAATGTTGCCATTTTATAATAGATTTATAACAACAGCCAAATAAGAAAATCCAATTTCGAAATTTTAACTCTTAGAAAAAATAAATTTATATGAATTATGTTAAATTTCAAGAAAACTGAGAAATTAATAATTCACGTCGTTTATCCAGTAGTATGTGTCATTATAAAGGTGTTATCATTGAGAAAGCGAATAGCTCAAGTAAAGCAGCGATTGTGGGGGAGAGGTGAGGAGAGATAATAATTATAGGCAGGAAATGAACATTACTGATTTTTAAGAAAATACATTTACATTTTTAAGAAAATAAGATTGAATTATGAAGTTATACTTGTAACTCTTAGTATTTTTATATTTCATTACAAACAAATCATTCGGGGTCTAGGAGTAGTAATTTATCTGTTTGGTTAAATAAAGAAAATCAGTCTGGTAAAAAATAAAAATTTTAAACAAAACAAAACTCGTGCCTTACTATGGAGAAAAAAAACAATACATTTTTTGTGATAATGTTAAAAACTACGAAGTGTGAATTTTGTTACAATATTTTATATAAAATAAAAATATATTACAAATAAATCAAAATATGGTATAAGAGTAAACTTATCGATTGAGAAATAATGAGATGATTATTTAATTCCACAAAACAGCTTTAATTGCGACATATGTTTCGCCGTTAGGCATTTTCAAGCAACTAAATTGTAAACAAAACAAGTCTAAACTAAAAATGTGAGACAAAAGGAAAGGTTAGAAGAGTAAAGGGGTTGAGAAATGACAAAAGAAAGGTCACTGATCTAACCTGTGGGATGGGAGTGGGGGTGTTTTAGAAAACAAAGGTTACATAATAGGTCTCAATAGTGGTGATGAGTTAAGATGTATTTGTTCATTTGAGTTGGAAGTATGGTTTTTTAAAAAATCAATAGATCAATTTTAAAAAACCATACTTCCAACTTAAATGAACAAATACATCTTAACTCATCACCACTATTGAGACCTATTATGTAACCTTTGTTTTCTAAAACACCCCCACTCCCATCCCACAGGTTAGATCATTGACCTTTCTTTTGTCATTTCTCAACCCCTTTACTCTTCTAACCTTTCCTTTTGTCTCACATTTTTAGTTTAGACTTGTTTTGTTTTCAATTTAGTTGCTTGAAAATGCCTAACGGCGAAACATATGTCGCAATTAAAGTTGTTTTGTGGAATTAAATAATCATTTCATTATTTCCATTATCATGGAATTCCATCATGTACCGACTGTTGTAACATTAAATTATTTATCAATTGAGAATAGAGGGAAGTTTGCTACGTAATGAACGAAACCATCCTGAAAATACTGTAGTTAAAAGACACACTAAAAAAAACTAGTGGTTTTTTGTGAAAAAGTGAGAATTGTCTCGTTAGCAAATTGGCAAAAAAAGATTGTAAGGAGTAAGGATATGCTCTATTTATTGTAGGACAAAGTTTTAACTTTGAGCAATATTGAGTTGTGCAGTTGACGAGTTTATGTATGGACGGGGTGGGGCAAGTCTTTTGGTATAACTTAGAGAGGGAGAGAAACGCATGACTCACTTCTATTTCACAACAGTTGCATCTGATCTGTGTAGAGTCAAAATAGTTTTGGTTTTTTGTTACATTCTAGGTTTGTTTATAATGCCTCAACGTAGATCAATTATGCCGGGGAGTATCATTACGAAATCAAAGTAGCTGTATTATTGTAAATAACAAAAATGCAAGCACAAAGTTATAATTTTTAAGTAAACTGAACTTAGTTAAATTCTTTCCTATTGTAATTATTTACATTTACAAAATAACCTGGCTATTCAACCAAACATTCACTGCTAATCTCGAGTTCAAGGAAACTAGAGAGACACCGTATCTTTTGTCTCGATAACTTGTTTGAGTTTTAAAATTCAAACTGCGCAAGCGCACCAAACAGTTCTAGGCCTACGTTTGATTCATTCCTACACGCACACATACAGCAGTTCACAATGACAAGGAATATGGTGCACAGAACCACTATTTTATAATTTAAACGAGATTGATTGATCTGCATCTTTAAGAAGATCCGATCTAGTCCATGGTCTATTCTAGAAGAGTTGATTGTCGTATTGCGATGTTTCATAAGATGGCAGCCATTGCTGTGTGCTGTGTAGTTTAGCTGTTCAGTGTATTAGTTAGTTCAGTGGAAGTGAGAATTGTAATTGTAGTTGTATTTAAAACTTTTCCCAGTTTTTAGTTACAGTATATCGAATATGTTTATAGTATTTTTGGTTGTATATAGTTCATAGTTACAATCGTTAACTAATATATTACTTTGTGCGAAAATTTACATGAATAGGTAACATTATGATAGTAGGAACATTGGTTAAAAATTTTCAAAAACATTTTTCTTAAGCTTACAGAACTCTTGTGTTCTTATTTTGGTTTTGACTGTAAGTTAAATTAAGTTGATTTTGTGATGAGTTTTATCCTTTAAAATAATGACAAATTTTTAAGCAATAATTAATACTTTACTTTATCGAAAATGCCTGGTAAATGTCATTTCCAGCCAGTATAGCTTGAAGTACCAGACTGGATAATGTGGTTACGCAAGGGAAGAAACAACTCCTATGCGTTTAGTAAGCTTTGTAAATTTTTTAAAATATTTCAGATTCAGGCATTAATTCAATTAAAAGCCATGAAAAGGGCCAAAACCATCAAGCAATTGAAAAAAATAAAATAAAAACCTCTCAACTTATGTTGCTAAATGCCTTCAAGAAAGTTGATGCACCTGAACCTTTTGCTTCAACTTCTACTGATATTGCTAGTACTAGTTCTGTAGCTAGTTTTTAAAACAGTGTTAATAGTTGTCCTAGTGGAAGTAGGGGGGGATTTTCAAAATGTTAGTGGTCTTCCTTCAGAATTATTGTGATCTTCCTTCAGTACATTGTTTCACATTTCGTCACGGCATTCTGCTTTGGCTGTTGAACTTGTTCAAAGATGTTTCAAGGCAGTGTAATAGCTACTAATATGCAATTGGGTAAAGATAAATTAAAATATAGTGTAACATATATGACCTAGGACCACATTTTTCTAAACGTGTGGCAGAAGATGCCAAAAATAGCTTTTTTTACACACTTTAAATTGACGAGAGTCTCAATGATGTCAGTCAAAAACAGCAGAGGGATGTTATAGTTATTTTTTGGAATTGTGAGATAAATATGGTTAGTACTAGATATTTAACATCTGCATTTCTAAATTGATGTACTGCATCCGATTTAAAAGATGAGTTTTTAATTTGTTAAGAGAGTCAAATTTGTCATTACCTAATCTTATACAGGTGGCGACTTATGGTCCGAATGTCAATTTAAATTTGTTGTATGATATTAATGCTCATATGAAGACAGAATTCAGTTCTGGGCAGCAGATTTTTGACATCGGTACATGTTCCTTGTATATTGTGAACAACACATACAAGACAAGTTTGAAAAAAGTTGGTTGGAATATTGATAAATTTTTAAAATTAATAGATTAAGTTTTTTAAAATCAGCCAGCTAGACAAGGACATTATAGTAATGTTACAGATTCTAATGATTTTAGCCATAAGTTTTCTTCCTTAAGATGGACAGAAAGTGTAAAAGTTATTGAGCAAACTCTTGAGATGATGCCATATCTTGAAAAGTTTATAAAAGAATCAGAATATGAAATAGACTCACACCATTTCAATATTATTAAGGATGCTTTTCTAGACAAAATGTTACTAGCCAAGTTGCATTTTTCAAAAGTTGTTGCACAAGATCTTGAAGGTTTTCTAAATAATTTTCAGAAAAACCAACCATTACTGCCTTTCTTATATAATGAGATCTTGTAATGAAAAATTTAGCTTCATGAATTTTGAAAACTAGTTCACTTAAAGATTTCAATACTGGTTCTCGTTTAAAAGAACTAGGCCTTGATGTTAACACACATGCAGAAAAACATCTTAGGCTAGTTTCCTGAAATAAAAAAAAAAAGTTGATGTAAGGTTTGGCGTAAATTTTGCTCTAAAAGATGTGAATGTAATTAAAAATTTTGTAATTGAAATGATTTAAAAGCTATTAGAAAAAAGTCTGATTAACAAAAAGTTGGTTCTTGGTGCTTCCTGTGAAATAGAAAATAGGCTATGTTAAAGTATGAAATCATAATCAAGTATAGACACCTAGCCAGATTTAATAAAACAAGGGATCATACACTTTCAGTGACTTGATGAACTTAGTCATTAGTATTAACGTTGGCATTCTTAACCTCTATAGCTGGATTTTGTACTTTAATAAATCTCATTTTATACTAAACTAATGAATTTTGGGAATTTAAATTGTTTCTTCTGACAAATAATATTATCTGATAATTGATTACAAGGTAGGCCTAAATACTTTACATTTTCACAATTATTTATAGAAAAATCCGAGGACGAGGTACAACCGATATTTACCTAATTTGTTTATTTCTAGTGATACAAACATGTTTTAATTACATTAATATTATACTACTAAGTTGTTATAAGGTTGTTGAGAAGGTATACAAAATTACATTTAAAGATATATTTCAACTAATGTAGCTTAACTATTTTTTGTCTTTGATAAGGACCCCGATTTTACCCAAGTAGGCTACTAAAAGTCACCAAAAAGTCCCCAAATTTGATTTTAAGAATCTGGTAGACACTCTGGTATAGGACATGCCACAATTTTGGGAGAAGGGGAAATAAATATGGTTTTTAACGTATACTAGAAACAATAAGTTAATTTTCAAGGGCTAATTTCAATTTAGTAAAGTTTCAATTTAACTATTTAAAAAAATATATTAGTTTAAATGATTTACAACTTTAAAATGTTTATCAAATAACTGTATACTTGATATATAACTTAAAGATTAAACAGTGAGTTTACATATTTAATGTAAGAATATTGAAAATTTTGAATTTAAAACCTTGACCTTCTACAAAGATCAGACATTCATATTTGATTAAATTTTTGGAAAAACCATTAATAGGAAGTTTTTTTAGGTTAAACTATTGGACACTAATTACAAGAGAAAAAAAAAACTTTTCCTTTTCATTAAATGCACCTTATATATATATATATATATATATATATATATATATATATATATAAATGTTTGGAAAAGTTATGTATAATTTGAAACTAAAGACGGTTTACTCTTGTTCAAATATTGCAATTACAGTATTGACACTTTAAGTTTCAGTCTATAAGTAAGATTTTATGTAGAGCTGTAAAAAGTAGGTATAAATAAGCTAGTGTACAGTTATTCATCACTATTAAACGGATTTGTTAGGAATACTGTTTAATGAAACATATCTCCTAGTTTAAATATATCTTACCTAGTGAAAATTTTGAAAATAATATTGTTCTACTACCATTGTGACTTCTTTCACTCGTATACTGTGAACACGGGTCTCTCAAAATGGAAGATTAGCTCGTAAATTTAAGTAGTCTTATACGATTAAATGTAGTATCTAAACAATATCAGGCACAGGGCCTATTTAAATGTATCAGAAGGATAAAAGAAACCTAAAAACCTCATTTGTATTTCTGTCTGTTGTAACTTCAAAATATGGATATATATTTTCATTTTTTAAATAAATTATACAATTTCAAATTATACAAACAGTATATATACAAACACATTATACAGACAGACAAAAATACAAAAGTTAATAAATGAGGGGAAAAGTATTTAATAAATCATACTTTTATACAATACCTAGCCTATTTCTAATCTAATTTAACAGAAATTAGATTAAAGAAATACTTTTCCTCTTAATATTAAAAGTAAAATATTACTTGGAAATAGTAGATTTCTTTTGAACACATTAAAATTACTGATAAGTTATAAATAAAATGAACACAGTTATAAATATTTTAATAAGTATTAATTTGTTCATGTTATATATTTAATTTTATTGATTATATTTTCTTGGTATGCTAGTAGAGTTTAGTCCATGATAATGGTAATTGTTGACATATTGATATCATGCTGGGCCTTTATTTATTTAATGATTAAACTTACACTAGGCTTAGGTAGCCTTATGCTAACAAATCTTATTGATCCCAGCTTAATATTGACAGTCTATTGATATTGTTTGATTAAATATTACAAATAAACAAGCAGTTAACTTTTCACACCTACACGAAACCAAATGATAAGCTAACTAAAGCTATAATTCTATAAGCTTAACTAAATTCCATCCTAATAAAACCTTCAATTATTGAGAAACAAAATGAATAATTTAAATATATATAAAAATAAGTGAAAGTAAAAAATGATGCAAAAAACATGGGACAAACTTTTGAACTTCACCAAAAAATTGAGTTCGGGTTTTGTCACTTAAAAAGTGAAAATGAACCATGTGCGCTGTGTTTTCTCAGGTAACCTCTAAGGATCCAAGCAAACCGTATTAATTCTCATCTCTCCAAAAATATGAATTCTTGAGTTATTGGTAAATCAGCCATGGGGTGTTACAAAATAATTCATTTGAGTACAATCTTTTCCCAATCCTAGCATTTTCTTATTATCTATATTTTCAAGTGTGTTTCGGAAGGCTTAATTTAGTATTGGATTTGTCCATTAAGGACACATCTATATATACAGCTTTGCCACGGATCCTACCATCAAGTTCTGCACACCACATTCTGTGTTATTACTTTGGTGGATTTACCAACTTATTTCTTTTTCTTTAACATTTTAAGTTTTGGAGTATTACTTCTGATTGGTTACAAATTTGCTTGTTAATAATATTTTCTCCATCCATATTTACTGGGAAAGAAACATACTAAATGAAACATTTTTTTCAGGAAATATTATGTGAAAGCGGCATTCAATAAGAATAACACTATGAAGAAAAGTTAAGTAAGAATATAGAAGAAAGTGAAACTTGATAAAAAAAGGAAGTTACAAAATAAAATTTAAGTATAATGCAATATATATAGGCCAAACAGGATGAAATTTAGAAACAAGATTTAGGGAACATATTAAGTTGTACAGATATGTACAGAGATTCAAATTTTATTATGCTACTCATTTATTAAAAGAGAGCAATATCCCATATGAAATAGAAGATTCGATGAGGTTATTACAACAGTGAAAAAAAAAAAAAAAAAAAGAACGGCGTTTAAATATAATGGAAAATATAGTCATTTTAAAACTAAAGATGAATGGACAAAAATATTATTATGAAGGAAATTTATAACCAATTGAAGTAATGTTCCAAAAGTTTAAAGTGTTAAAGAAAATGATATAAGTTAGTAAATCCACCAAAATAAATAACATGGGGGGGGGGGAGCTTGGTGGTAAAAGGCATGGCAAAGCTGTATATATAGACGTGTTCTTAATAGATTAATCTAGTACAAAATTGAGTCTCAAAGAAGGAGAGGAACTCCGAAATGTCTACAAATATAAATAATAAGAAAATGCTAGAATTAGTAGAATATTGAACTCAAATTAATTAAGTGAATGATAGCATATATAATTATCACAATAATAAATTTATTTGTTATAAAATACTTAATTTTTCAAAATTGGCTCTTCGGAATTATTTAAAATTATAGTGAAATGTGATGAATTAATGACCCAAATACACCAAAAATATATTACTGTTCAGGAATATTAGCAAAAAACAAAAATTAATTTTGAACACCTTTAAAGGTAGATTTTAATCAAATACGACTTACGATGAGCTAGGTTTTTGATGTTATTTAAATAAGTAAGTATTTTTTCTAAAACAGTGTTCATTGTTCATTTTCACTTTTTGAATAACAACACCAAAATGAAATTTTGATGATCAGTTTTGGTTCGTTTTTGTTTGGTTTTGGGGATGGGTGAATGAGAAAGTTTGTGCAATGTTTTCACCATTTATTTTTCTTTCTCTCATTTAATATTGTTTTTTGTTTGTATTTGGTTTTATCTATGAATAAACCGACTTTTTTATTTTTTATGATCGTACCAAATTTGCATTTTGTTTTAGATGGTTCCAAAATGCAATAGTTTGAATGCATTGATCTATATTATAAGTGCTGTGAAAGTGTAACACCATCAACTATGTAGAGATGACTAGCTTTACAGACGGCTTTCTTTTCTTCTTTTTAAACTTTCTAGATCGTAAAACATGACTTCACAGTTGTTTAGACTTGACTATTTTACAAACAAAATACAGGATGTCCAGAAATTACTCAACCAAACTTCAGGAACTGATTGTGTAGGACAAAATATACAAGAAATGCCATGTAACAAATAGTCCTATCTTGCTTAATTTTCCGTCTATCCACCATTTTGTTTTTGAAAAAAAATGTTACAACTTTGGAAATAGATAGAATATTGAGTTCAGGCTTGGTATACACTTTTTTTTTTCCATATAATGTGTACCATAATGAAAGAATTTATTTTGTATATTTTCAAAATGGCCGCCATTTAAAATTTGTAACCTCGAAAATCTTGAAAACAGAAATAAAAAATACAAGGGACAAAATTTTTTTCTTTTCTAAAGAATACAAAATGGTTTTTGTATTTTTACTGTAGTTAGAATGATAATCGTTTCATTTTATTTAGTCCTACTGACAATATACATTGCATAAGACAAGTCATTAAATGATATTATACAAAAGATTATAAATAATCCAAGATTAAAAAAAAAAAAAAAAAAAAGCATTATAACATGTACAAAGTAATTTAACATTAATTTATAAAGTGTCTCAAATCCTTTTCTACTTTTAAATATCAAAAACAATCCAAACAATATAAAAACATTAGTAATTAGATACAATTTTTATTAAGAAAGAAATTCAATGAAAATTACATAAATGGCAAGGCTACTCAGTAGGAAATCACACCCATCTACAAAACAGAGTGTCAAAGCAGAAACTCATCTACAGAGTAAAAAGATCTAAGGCGGTTTTTAAAAGATGTATAATTTTGCAAACTATTTATGCTTGGGAGAGCTTATTCATCAATGTAGCACCTGCTTGTGAAGGAAGTTTACTGTAGACATTTTAACCTGTGCTGTCTAGGACGATAATTACAAGCTTGTCTGGTGCTGTAGTCATGTATATCCACATTCTAGATATGATCACACTTAAATTTAAAATATAGCAACACTTCAAGTATGTATACACGTGGAAGTGTAAGTACTTTGAGCCTACCAAAAGCACTTTTACATGTTTTAGTTTGCTCCAGTCCTGCTATTAGTCGAATTGTTTTCTTTTGCAGGACAAATAGTTTATGCATATTCTTGCCTGATGAGTTTCCCCACAGGAGAATTCCATAGTTCAGATGTGGATAAATAAGCCCATAATAAGCAGTTAAAAGAATAGACAAACAACAGTACAATTTTAAAACTTTTAGTGCAAAAATCCCTGAATTAATTTTAGCACTAATACTGATAAGTTGGTCATTCCAGGTTAACTTATTATCTATAATATGACCCAAGACTTGACTGAATTTAGTTCTTCAAGCAAATTTTCACCCAACATGACATTTGGCGTCTGATTTTGACTTTTTTAAATATTAAAATTCATGTACTTTGTCTTGGTTGGACTTAATGTCAAATTATTTTCTTCAAAATATTGACCTGTTACATTGACTAGTAAAAAAGCCTTATGCTCCAAATTTTCCACTGAATTTCCTTTCATACTCAAAGTTGTGTCATCTGCAAACTGAATTAGGTTATCCACACATATATTGATGATGACAAATCATTGATGTAAATTAAAAAGGACACCGAACCGAAAACTGATCCCTGAGGGACAGCATATCTCAGTAGGGTCTGGATTAGACAGCCTTCTTGCAACAATAACACGCTGTGTTCTATTATTAATAAATGAGTCTAACCACATTAGTAGTATTCCTCTAATACCAAGCCTTTCACATTTGTTATAAGTAATAAATTGAAATCGACACAATCAAAAGCTTTGGAAAGGTCGAGAAAAATAATTATTACTTTTTTTTCTTTTAAGACCCTCCACTAAAAAGTCCATTAACTCAACTATAGCATCTATTGTCGATTTACCTTTTTGAAAGCCATACCGGCCACTATAAAGGATATTAAATTTGTTTAAAAATTTAAGTAGTTGTCTTAAAAAAGGTTTTTCAAAAATTTTACTGAATACTGGCAGCAAAGTAATAGGTCTTTAATTGCTAATATCATATTTATCGCTCATTTTAAACAATGGGAGGACCTTAGCAGATTTTAGTCTGGATAGGAATTATGATTTTCTCAACCATATCATTTGATACCCTCCGAGGACCCATACAAATCTAATTAGTGGTCATCTCTTAAAAAAGTACTGTTTCTTGAGTTATTGGTAAAAATTAAACATCTGCTATGGGGTGTTATAAAATACTTAATTTATCAAATTGGTTCTACCGAATCATTTCAAATTTTAGTGAAATGTGGTGATTAATGGACCCAAATACACACACAAAATCACAAGTAAAAAAATTATAGTTCAGGAATAATTGGCAAAAAAAACACCTTTATTGCAATATTTTTTACTGTTCTCAAGGTGACTCTCATTGCTTTTGCAACTCGCTTTTAGACTTTAGTAACTGGACTTTTAGCACCAGTTTTGACTTGTCCACACTGTACCATTCTTTTCACTAGGAAGGTTAGAGATAAACTAAAAGCCACTATCATTACCCCCACTCTCCGTTAGGCTACTGCACATTCATCTTACAAGTTCAATGTGGTTTCTTTGAAGTTGTGTTTGAATGGCCTAAAAAAAAATTTCTGCTATTTTATAGAAGTTTGTTGGTGATTTTTTTGTTCAAATTTTAGTGACGTAAAGACAATTTTTCTCATTCTATGATACCTAGTTCTAAAATATATGATTCTAGAACATTTATGAATTCACGGTTCAATTCTATATACTTTTACATAATTAATGGTATATAACAAGTTGAGTTTTAGATACAATAAATATTTTTGGTGAATTTTTCAAAATATGCCTAACTTTTTTGATTTTGTGTACTTTTTTCACAAAAATTTATTTTTTCTAATACAAATTTTCGAAATTGATATATTTTTTAACAGGCTTTTACTCACAAGTTTATTACAAAACTTTTGTAAACTCATGTGTTTTTGTGGCGTTTTTGGCTTCGATTATTGCACATTTTATGATTTCTGACAGACTAACTCCAAAATTTTTTTTCATTACATATCAATTTGATGCCTTCTTCTGAGAAAAATGGTATATAAAAAGTTGTGTTTTGGATATTAGCCTATTTTTGGTAAATTCAAAATAAGCCAACATTCACTTTTTTCATAAAAATTGATTTTTCGAAAAGTAACTTTGCGATTTTGGACATGGGTTAGGGTGATTAATCTTCACATCAATAAAGTTCGAATGAAATTGGTAGAGAAGATTTTCAGAAACATAACATAACAACAGCAAAACTGATGATTTTTTGTTTGTTTTATACTGATATCTCACGAACCCAGCATTTATATGGCGATCAATATGTTTAATTTGGGTCTTTACAGGCTACATGAACAAAATTTGATAATCATTTTTAAAGCCAATTTTGAGAAAATCATAATTTAGTATTTTTCTTTGCAGTTACCTCCTAAAATTTAAGTTTTAAAAAAATGGAAAAAATGTCTCGAAATAAGGTCAAGATGCCCATATACCAAATTTGAATTAAATTGGTCCACATATTTGGGCTGTAGAGCACTGCACATACGACAAAAGGACGTTATTCCAAAAACCACTTTTTGAACCATTATTTGAAAGACCTCAAAATGGATATAGCATCTACAAAACTTTATTCATTTTTTGACCCATCAAATAACTTTCTTTATATTACGTATATGTGAGAAACTAAAACAACATTTTTGCTCTTTTCAGAAATGTAAAATTGGTTAAACTATTTATGAGCTACAATTTATATTTGAAGGAATATAGAAAATTTCTATGTGATCATATTTTTGTACATATACCACTTTATTTAGAATATTAGTATAAAAAAAATAAAATAGTAGTATATATAAAATATACTCTTTTTTTTTCAAAATAATTTTACAATACACGTTCCCTATCTATAACGAGTTCATGAATATCACTTGAACCATTTACCATTTTTTCACACAATACTACACACAATAAAATGAACTAAAAACTAAATAAAAAATGTACATAAACTATTACAAAAGTATTTTAAACAAATGTTTATAATTCATAGAGATGAACAACAATATAAACAAAGACATTTGACAGACTATGTATTTTGTAACACATAAGACAAACTAGAAAGTATTGACTTTGTATGATCCAAGACAATCCAATACCCTAACCAATATGCCCTAACCACATACCATTCAATTGGGAATATACAAAACTTATTGATCTATCAAATTATGCCAGAAATGAACAAAGTTTACTAAAGATAACAACAAAAATAGATGATGAATTTGTTATCAACTGATGATTACAGTTAAGGGAAACGATAGTTGGTAAAGAGAGACCATATATGAAAGATGAAAGAGAGGGATCTAACTCAAACCATAGGAATATTCTAATAGCATCAGATTCGGAAGGGAAACAAGAGTTATTAAAGAGAGACCTTAGGATAGGCAAGATGGAAGGAAGGGATCTAACCCAAGACTACAAAAAGAAAGATGTAGATCTAGCTAGAGATATCTCGGAACTGCTAATTCCGTACTCACTGAAAGGAACAATTGACCGAGAAAAAAACATGAAAATCAGACGTTTGACACATATGAACAACTTCTGCTTTAATTATGGATTTGATCATAAATAATTTAATTTAAATGTCATTTACAAACTTTGAAAAGCAGGAACAAAAAATTTTGCTTTGCAAAATGCTGTACCATAAAAATACGAAAAGATATATCAACAAATGAGTACTATTTCCTAAATATGTGATTGATACATTTTACAACTATATTTATTCAATAATAACAAATACATAATCATTATCTATAAATAGAATTCAATTCAGTTTTAACGTTAAAAATTACTTTACTGATATAGTTTTGTAAAGAGTGTAGATTAAATCTCTGTTTTAGTACACATTTTTTTAGGAAATTTGTTTTAAAGAAATATTAATCTTATTTACTACTATGAAATGAAATATGAAAATGTTACAGCACACTTAATTTTTTCACCTTGAAAATTTAAAATGAAAAGTACGATAAAATACAGGAAATGAAGATATGTATATTTTTCGTTTTAAACACGAAAAACCTCTCAGTCATTATAGTCTTATAAAACAAATAGAAACCGCTAGCCCTTGAATACTCCAATAACGTAAGGATCAGAAGAGAACAACAGTTGGTGAAGAGATCTGATAGGAAAGAAGAATGAGGGGCATCTAACCCAAGACTACATGAAAAAAGGTGTAAATCCAGCTGAGTTCCTCGGGAATACCAAGCCCGTACTCATTTAAGTGAGTCCTTGAGGAGGTGAGGTCATGTAAGAAATGCAATTATACCTAAAAACTAGGAACATGAAATGGTTGGAACTTAGTTAAACATTGATCCAAATACACTTTTTACATATCCATCAAAACTGAATTTTTAAGAAAGAGTTAAACTGTTCATTGAGAGAGTATGAGATGCAAGAAATGACTGAGAGTCTAAATGAGTAAAAACTTGAGAAATATTTGCTACGAGAAATGTTCGATATCAAATGTGTTTTGAACTTACGAGTTGTGAGAGAAAGAGATTTGTAATGGAATGTTACTGGACATATTGAAGTCGTGCACACAAGGAAATTTACCATATCTTTTCAAGAAACAAAAAAAGAAGATAATTTTAACCTCAGCTACATTTGGTTAGTTTTAAATACCCTTGAAGTGATATAAACGTTCAACCAATAAAAATACTGTTCTGACCGGGGTGTATAGTTTTGAAATATTGTTTGAGAGAGAGAATGCCAAGTTGGAATATTACTGTGCTGTTGAAATGTATGAAACAAATATATTATATTGACCAGTGTTTACATTATTATCAGAAAAATGAAGGAGTCTGAGTGACAACAAAAATTGGTATCGAGAAATAACTTTTCCATAAGAAGGTTGTAACAATTTGAAGGTAGGCTATACAAATTGTTAAGTTAGGCTAGATTATCAAAAATGGGAAAACATAAATTTAAACGAGAACTATAAAAGAGGTAAGATAAAAAAAGCAGTAAGATAAAACTAAAAGGATTAGATAATCACTGAAATATTAATACAAATAATAACTAATAAGTAATTTCAAATAAAATAAACAAAATAAGCTAAAATACTAACTTGAAAAGTAGTGTTATACGATATAAACATTCAACTAAAGCATTAAATAATTAATAAACCGAATAGCACTATATATAATCAGATTTGAGAATATTTCAATTAGAGATAATAAGTTAACAAGTTGTTTAGATAAATAATACTTCATTGAAATTAAATTAAACATAAATATAAACAGTAGAAGGTTGGCCATCATCACAGGAAGAATTTGGAGCAAAATGTATACAAGATAAAATAATTAAAATTAAATAAATTATAATATAAAAGAAACTAGATTGGAAAATAAATGATGAAATAATTAGTTAGTAGATCCTGATAAAAAATAATGTAAGAACTAGAGAAAAATTTAATGTTAAGGAAAAAAGAAACAATACAATTCGATGAAGAGCGGTAACCCGTTATGGTTTTTTAAAGTTGGCTTGGCATCAGTATTGAATGAAGACACGAAGAGGGTTTGGGGATCTTGAAAGAGAAGAAACATGAAGTGAGTTTTTTTTTTAACACACTAAATAATCATGTAAGAAGACATAAGCAAATTATATACCAGGTGAAAAGCTAATTGTGAATTTAGTGATAAATAGATATTAAAAAACTGATACTAATGCATTGTTTGTCGTAACCTGGTGTATTGTTGGGGTTGGTAGGAGGTGCGGGATGGAGACACATAGGCTGAGGTTAGCTGAGGAGGATCGACCCGGAAGGGTTGGATAGGTTTAGTGGGGGTAATGGTTAAGTGACAGGCACATTTGTTGGCCCTGAAAAGGACCACGTGGCTGGATTGGCCAGGCTAATTAGAGCACCCTAGGGTTGCCAGGGACAGGATTGGGAATTCGATGGGACGGATTGGTATGTAGATTGGCCTTAAGGGTGTGTAGGGAATTTCACTGGCTATGCACTTGTTAGGTGACACTTCCTTGGGGCTGTGAGTGCTGTTGTCTTGAGGGTTCCTCTTGAGTCATGTAAGGCGCCGGGCTTCTCGACGAGTTACTCACCACTCTTTCTTGTTCTTGGACATCAATCAGTCCTAATAGACACTAACCGCCAGAGCCAAAGCTCTAACAAATTTTCTTTTTGGGAGGTGATAGCATCTCAGCTGGGCTCTGTCGGTACCAGGGTTTCCCCTATTGATTTCCCTGTCGGGAGGCACATGGGTCTTCTAAGCTTGGCGATGGGCTGCGAGGAAACTAAAGGATGTGGGTATGGTAGCCCTTCTTCAAGCAAGTCTAAACGTGTAGTGGTTGGAGTGGGTGCTTTGCCGCAGTGGCCAATCAGAAGTAAGCTAACTTATGCAGGTGATGTTGAGTTTTATTGGTTGTTTAAGGCCGGGGACATTAAGTTGATGGCTGGTGCTCGGGTGATGGCGGTGTTTGCATGTTTTTGTCAGAAACTAGTCGGATGAACTATTTCCCTGTTATATTGGCGTTATCATGTTGAGGTAATGATATTTATATAAGTTTGTATTAAGTGATCACAGATTTTTTTGAACTATTTAAAACAATCAAATAATATTGAACAATTTTTAGAATCATTTTGTATAATCTAAAATCAATTTGTATAGTAACCAGTAATTGAATGAGGTTCATTTTAAGTTTTGTATATATGTTTAAAGTAAGGATTAGTTGTAAGATTGATTTTAGTGAAAAACATGCACATTTTAAATGACACCATACTCAAAACCCCGAGAGAGCTATATATGTAATTGTTATTAATGATTTGTTTAAAATAATTTATCAATATAGTAATTACATATTATATACAAGATCTCAAAGAAGGTACATATGTATGTCATTTCTATGTTTTGTTAAAAGAGTTATATGTTAAATAAATTAATAATGTGTTATTTTATTTTTGTACTGTCATTTCATTTGAGAGTAAATTAAAGTTGCTGAACAAGATAGACTTGAGCTTAGAGAACTGTTGTTAAAACCCTTTAAATGGCAATGTTAAAGGTTTTGTTTTCTTAAAAAAATCATAAAAAATAATAATTTTATGCAAAACCTATCTTGTATGATATCATTTTTCTTATAAAATGCGTAGAATTTATCTATGTAAAAAAAAAAAAAAATATGAAAAGGTTTTGGAGTAAGTATGTTTGGTGTCAAAAAATGAAGTTAACATTTTTAAAAAAACCTGTATCATCCAAAATTAATAGCTTACCACCTTTTTTCAAGATATACAAAAGTTTTGTATAATATTTGGGAATATATTTAGAAAAAAAAAAAATTAATTTGTTACATTTTCAAAAAAAAGGGAAATTTTTTTGCCTAATTTGAAAAAAATCACCATTAAATTATTAAATTTATTTTTATAATTGTTAACATTTTACGAACTTTTGGTTGTATGGTAATAATCTATGGAAAATTATCTTTAAAACAGTATAAAAATTATTGCCTTAGGATGATTTTATACTAGGGTAAATGTTGAATTGTAAAAAAAGTGATTTCTTGTCACATAAACACTAGAATGACAGCGGAATAGCGGAATATCACTTAGAGGGTTAACCATATTGGCAATAATAATAATAATTTTTTATAATTTTAAATTTGATCTAAATGGCTGGGAATAATAATTTTTTTCTTTTAGTTTACTTTTAAAATTTTGGCATCTAAATTTGAGGCTTTTCTTATTTGAAACTTAGAGCATTGTTTTATAATTCGGCGCAGAACATGTTACATTTTATTCTTAAAAAAAGGAGCATTAGAACATTTTTTTTATAAGGTGTAGAAATCATTAAATTGGTTAACCAGTATTATTTTAGTCATTTTTTTTTCAACTGACATTACAATAGTACCTAAAAATCAATGAGTACAACTCATTTACAGAGATAGATGTACATTTATTTAGTTTTGAATGTTCGGAAAGAACATTATTTTACAATACACATTTTTCATTTGTATATTAGTTATTAAATTATTGTAATACATATAAAATAATACAAATAAATTGAAATTCGAATGGAAAAACATGGCATACAAAACCAACTCTTTTAACTAGGTGCCAGATGACTGATTTGTGACAGGCTGTAAAAATTGGCTTGTTATTGAATGAATTTCAAACCTCTGTCACAATGTTGTCAGATTGTCAGTTCTAGTTGGATAATATCTCTTGAAATTGCCATACTGATTTCATTGTGCTTAAAAAGTTTTAAAAATAAGTTTTCTCCATAGAGAAAAATTGATAACATTCGTAAACTATTGTGCTTACATTTGAAAACAGGCATTCATGTCATAGAAAATATGGGTTTGCATATAGATATAATTAGAATTCATTGAAATAACGCTTTTCCACATCAGTTGTACTTAATTATAGCTTTAGCTATACTTTTCAATTATTATTTTTGTTTTATGTGCATGTATGTAGACCTAATGTGAGATAATTTATTAATGATTTGCACATTTATAACCATGAAATTGTTAACATACTATTGTTCTACTTTCCTCATGAATAACTTGTCTCGGAACCAATGACTAATATTATCGTCAGTTATTTAATCAAGTCTTGTCTTGTAAAGGTCAGATAATCTTGGCCTATCCAATAAAGATTCAATTACATTTGAAAGAAGCAGATACCAAAGTTCAACCACTTCCTGAGTTCAACATTTATAGCTAGTCTTTCTTATCTATTTAATATAATGCTGTTTTACTTTCTAATTATAAGACTACGTGTGTCTAGGGTCAACTGTTAGTTAAACGGACAGTGATTTCTCTATCATTCAAAAATAATATTAATGTTTCCATACTTTAATTATATCGTGACCAACTTAAAACTAGCCCGTTCTAGCAGCAATTCATGGCAATACAATGACTTTTATGAATGAGGTCAAGGAAAAAAAAACTTTAATACTTACATTATTTATTCTTTACAATTGTTACGCTCCTGCCTTTCGGTGAACTGGATCCAGGCAAATAGTACTTGGCAGGAGCAAATATACAAACTGATCATTTTGTGTGTATACTATGTAATTAATAGTGAGCTAAATGTTAATCAAAAGCATATTACAGTGTTTATAGATTATGAGACATTTATATATATATATATATATATATATATATATATATATATATATATAAATAATATAATATAATATAATATAATAATAATAATAATAAATAATATATATTTATTACCACTGCGATATTTATTATATTATAAAATATTTTAATATATTTTTACAATTTCAAAGTTGGCAACATATTTTAATTGCTGCAAATAAAGGTAAGATTTGCTCTAAACATATTTAAAAGTGAATAGATGCCGTAAAATGCATCTAGACATTAAACTTCAAAACACATTGAAGATAATTTGGTCAAAGCTTATGTTTTAAAAAAACTAATGCAGATATGAACATATTAATTTGCCGACTTGGTGACAAAGTAAAAGACTTAATGGTAAACAAATTTTTACATAATAAAATTTGTATAGATTCATTATGTATGTATGATTACTTGATTTATTAAATTAGCTCATTGTAATGCAATCATAATACAGGATTGATTAGTTAAAAGTAAAATATTTTGCCTAGTGAAGGAGGGCATTGTGCTTAAGCTATGAAATTTAGGTACAACTTAAGTAAGTTTAGAAAACACTTATTTACAAAGTTATATAGAAAAAGATTTATTCCATGAAACTACACTGCATTTTTTTTTAACTGAAAGAAATTTAGAAAACAGCTTGATTCAGAATAAAGTGGCATCCATTGTATTTTTGACTGTAGAGTGAGAACATAAAAAAATAGTAGACACTAGATAATAAATATACCAAACAAGTTTTTACATACAATATAACAAAATGTTTTGACTGACTGACTCATCAACATCCAGTTTAAACACTTGGACCTAGAAAAAAAAGATTTTCATAGAATATATTTAATCCAAGACGTATCAACACACTAAGAGATTTTTTGAAATCTATATGAAATTTTATCCATATCATCAAAAATGTCCACCAAATGCCAGGTATAAAAACTAATGTAAAATAACACTTTTGGATAGTGTTATTACACTACAAAACCTTTACAGAAGAACCAATAATAACAGATGAAACTTGTCTTTCATTACCTCAATTATATTTAATGACTGAGAGGGCTTGACTTTAAATTAGTTAGTTAAATTGATTTGACAGTTGCATAGGGGTTGGTTCAGGCTTTATAAAAGGTCACGAGGGTTGATACTAAAAGGTTGAAATAAGGGTGAAATCTCTAAAAGAATATGAAATGAGAGTCAAGAAAGATTATTCCAGAAAATCTCCTTTAAATTAGGGTTTGTATTTTTTCTTTTTGTTCGTGGTGATCACCATTTCTCGTGGTCATCACCACTTGAAAAACAAAGAAGGGGATTAAAAGATATAACATAAGAAGAGAACCCTAGCTCTCAAATACTCTAATACCATCAGAGTCAAAAGAGAACAAGAGTTGGTCAAGAGAGATGGAAAAGATGATAGAGAAGGACTTATAACCCAAGACTAGATGAAGCAAGGTGTAGATCCAGCTATAGTACTTCAGGATTGCCACATTCATATGGTTATAAGTACGGTTGAACCCTGAGGACTTGTAGACTTGTAATAATGGTTGTCATTTGTTAATATAGATAAGAATTACCTTAGTAGGTCCGTCTTGTGACTTCAATTTATATCTGGTTTTGCTATGACATGTTTCAAAGTTCAAGACTTCATCATCAGATACATGTAGATTAATTAATTCATTCACACGATGAATGCGTCACACATCAAATGTTAAAACACAAAATACAAACACAAACACAATTAAAATAAATATTCCCGTTCGGCACCGGTGCGCATTATCCTATGTCTGGTGGAACACTGTCGTTGTTAGGAATAAACCCTCTGATGGTTATCTCTATTGAGTCTAGATAAATGCTTGAGAGCTGTGTCATATAGATAGTGTGAGTTAAAAGATAGCTGGTCGTTTAAAATTTCATCTGGTTTA
Source organism: Aphrophora alni (assembly GCA_963513935.1). Lineage (NCBI taxonomy): Eukaryota > Metazoa > Arthropoda > Insecta > Hemiptera > Aphrophoridae > Aphrophora > Aphrophora alni. The sequence continues at coordinate 129,581,480 of OY740765.1, read as the reverse complement.
TTTTTGAACGCTTTATATATCTCAAACTCTTCTTGAGCGTTCATTAATCTTCCCTTTGTACACACTTGCAATGCCTCCACACTGGAATGGAAATTATCTGGCTTTTAAAAAACGCCAAATCGTACCATCCGTATTCCCAAAAAATGGCGGCTTTTAATTGCTTTATACATAGACTTAACACAGTCCCTTTGAATACAATTGATTATCATGACGAAGTAAACATAATAAAACACATAGCTGTAAGCAATGGCTATAAAAGTTCTTTAATTGATAAAATGATTGAGAGGTATAATAAGACACAGAAAAATAGAAACAATTTAGAAACAGGCTTAACCAAAACCAACAAATTTATTCCATCTGAGTACACCAACCTTCTACCCAATGTTTTACGCAATATTTTTAAAAAACTTAACATCACCCTCGCCTTCCGCACAAGCAACAATATCTCCTCATTTCTTAAACGCAGAAATAAGATTCCTTTAGAAAATAAATCTGGTGTTTATAAAATAACCTGCCCTGATTGTAACAAATTCTACATTGGCCAAACAGGGAGAACGTTCCTTTGTCGATACAAAGAGCACCTTCCAACTAATAAAAGCAATATTACAAGCTCTAATTTTGCTAGCCATTTGTTCGAAAACAAACACATCCCAGATAATTTCCATTCCAGTGTGGAGGCATTGCAAGTGTGTACAAAGGGAAGATTAATGAACGCTCAAGAAGAGTTTGAGATATATAAAGCGTTCAAAAATAAACCAGATGAAATTTTAAACGACCAGCTATCTTTTAACTCACACTATCTATATGACACAGCTCTCAAGCATTTATCTAGACTCAATAGAGATAACCATCAGAGGGTTTATTCCTAACAACGACAGTGTTCCACCAGACATAGGATAATGCGCACCGGTGCCGAACGGGAATATTTATTTTAATTGTGTTTGTGTTTGTATTTTGTGTTTTAACATTTGATGTGTGACGCATTCATCGTGTGAATGAATTAATTAATCTACATGTATCTGATGATGAAGTCTTGAACTTTGAAACATGTCATAGCAAAACCAGATATAAATTGAAGTCACAAGACGGACCTACTAAGGTAATTCTTATCTATATTATTTAATTGTGACTCGGTTCCGTAAAAACAAAATTGAAATGCATATCAAATGTCATTTGTTATTGTTTTAACAAAGCTGAATTTGATTTTACATTCTCACATAATCGTCTCTAATGAATTTGATGAAATTTTGCTGGATTGCAGCCTCTAAGGCACTGGTTCCTAACTTTTTTTTTTGCCCACGACGCACTATACTATATTGTGAGATCCGGCGGCACACATACACCCCCTCCACTCCATGTAGGGGTCGAAATTCCTTTCTGTTAGTCAGTTGTTTAATGTTCGTAGACTAAACAGAGTCATCTCGTTTTTTTGTCTGGGTTCTGGTGTTATTTATCTTCAGTATTGATAAGTTTTTGATGAAAAGGAAGAAAGTTGGAGGTGAGTCGGCTACGGAATCTTTTAACAGGTGAATTCCGTGAAAACAACAAAGAAAGCTGTAGACCCTGCTGGAACAATTCGTAAATACCAAGAAAATTATTTAAACTTTGGATATACATGCAGTGGACCTGTAAACCCTCCTGTATCAGAATGTGTTTTATGTGGAGAAAAACAAATCAAAATATTGACTCATGCTAGTTTTTTCTAGTTTAGAGAGACAACCATCCTTTCATTTAGATATTTGTTTATTTTTACAATGTGACAATATTTTTGTACACAGAGTAGAATACATAAATATAAAATTAATTATGATTAATGATGATCTAGAATTAAATGTTTTAAAAACTGTACTCTTGTGATGTCATTTCAATTATGAGTATTTATGCGAACAAATTAGTAAAATTGTTGCATGTAAATTCTCTCTCTCTCTCTCTCTCTCTCTCTCTCTCTCTCTCTCGCTCTATCTATCTCTCCCCCTCCCTCTCCACCCCTCCCCCCTATATTTAAAACAAGCCTCTCTAGCTGTCTGTAAACTTATAACACAAGAACTGCTGATTTCATTTTCATGCCGTTTTCTTTCTCATCTAGCTTCATTTTCTGGACATATTTTAGTTAGTTTGATTAAAATTGGTTCCAAAGTTTACAAGTTACAACAATATTTTGTTGTTGTTGTTTATGGCTAACTCATATCTCAGTTCATCAGCCTTCTGGCATTTTTGTTTGCACTGCTAATATGAAAAGCAGAATTTTTAACATGTTAAACATTAAAATTTTTTAAAATTTATTTTTAGCGATGAAATATGTTTTGGCAGCAACAGATTTAGTACAAGGTTCAAATGCTAATCAGGACTGAAAATGTTTAAATCGGTACAGTAATTTCCCAGATTTAATATTAAAGTAAAACTTTAGCATAATTTCTCACAAATAATGTGTTTATTAAATCAAATGTGTTTCAATTACAATGATTCCCACTTCTGTGATGCATGAACTACAATAATCAAACTCATATAGTTTTTTGAATTATTATATAGTTATATGAGTTATTATATAGTTATACATTATATTATATTATATTTGATTATTGTAGCTCATGTATCACTGTCGTTGAAATGTGTTTGATTTAATAAACGTATTAATTATGGAAAATCGTCTTAAACTTTTATTATTATTTTAAAACTTGGGAACTCACAAGTCAAGCTTAATATTAATTTACAAGTTTTAACAATTTGATACCGTTTGAGACAACATCCATATTCACATGTATATTTTTGACATTTCAGTAACAACATATATTTTTATTAATAACAAAGTTGGTACATAATATAACAAAGTAAAATAATATATTCTAAACAATATTATTTAGAATTGAAAAAAATTATAAACTGATTCTGTGGTTTTACTTTGAATCATGTAATAGGGCATGATTAGAGAAAGTATAAAAGTAGCGAGAGCTTTCCAATGTCTATAAAGATTGTCCACCTTCCACACACAGAAAAAAAAGTGTGTCATCATCTTTCTGTTTTCAACTGCTGCAACTGACGGAAAACTCGTATTCATACATTTATTTACAAATTGTTGTTTTATAGTTGTTTATAAGAGGGTCCTACCTATTTTGTATGAAGGTAAAGGAAAAATGCCTTAGTAAATGCCTTAATAGACATTCCTTTATATGTATGACATATATTTAGCTCGGCTTCTAAGTGGACAAAGCCGCAGGTGCAGGTAATATTTAATAACAGTAAATATGTAGGACTAAATAAATTAAATATGTAAAGCCAAAACTTGAAAAATGATTTATGTTTTCAAACAGCTCTGCTATATTCGTAATTTCCATGAGTTGAAACTGAAATTAACTTATTACATATACAGTATTACCAGTCATCAAATCAAATCAAAATGTTATTTCCTTATAGTTTATACAAACAAATCAATATTAATTAACTACAGGAAATTGTGCCCGAATGAGCGTAATAAGCTTTGTGTGTGGGTCACAAGTTGCACCTTATTATTAATGTAATGAGGAAGCTGAATATACATACACATGCATATCTAAATATATATGTATACACAGTACTAACTCTACACATATTCAAATATGTACTACCAAACACATATATAAAGTGTGTCTATTAAATAACAAAACTGAATAAATTAAAACTGAAACTTGTCGACCATGGTTTCGCTAGTTACAGCATTTTCAAGGTATTTTACAACTTTAATTTATTTAAAATGGAATACCATCAAGTACCTACGGGTCTTTAGCATAAATAGTTTAACAAGACTGACACAATAATTCATATATTTTTTTATCTATACTAATCTGTAGAGGGGTTTATATTTATCCTCTCAGTTCACAAAACTATTCAACCGATTTTAATGACCGTCATAGTTTGTTCTCAGAAGAGTTTTAAAGTTGATTTTTTTTCCCCTAGATATCTCAATTAGAAATTGAGTTATGATAATAAATATGGTTATTATATTTTTCAATAAGGAAATGGTAGCCGTAAAAGTAGATCTTTGTTCACGGTAATCACAGCATCTACTGGACTGATTTCAATGAAACTTTGCAAGCTTATTATAGTAGTAATTTTTGACAGGATTTAGACTTTGTTTCATACTGATATCTTAAAAATAAACTGAGTTATTTCAACAACAAAAAATCTGTAGCAGTCAACGTTACACATGTGGAGTAAATAAATCACGAATCGGCAACTACTCTGCGATTTTGCAGGGAGGGAGGGAGAGAGAGGGAGGAGAGAGAGAGAGAGAGAGAGAGAGAGAGAGAGAGAGAGAGAGAGAGAGAGAGAGAGAGAGAGAGAGAGAGAGAGAGAGAGAGAGAGAGAGAGAGAGAGAGAGAGAGAGAATTTACATGCAACAATTTTACTAATTTGTTCGCATAAATACTCATAATTGAAATGACATCACAAGAGTACAGTTTTTAAAACATTTAATTCTAGATCATCATTAATCGTAATTCATTTTATATTTAAGTATTCTACTCTGTGTACAAAAATATTGTCACATTTTAAAAATAAACAAATATCTAAATGAAAGGATGGTTGTCTCTCTAAACTAGAAAAACTAGACTGAGTCAATATTTTGATTTATCAACATTTTAAATTTTTTGAGGTGACAATTCTTTGGAAAGGGGAACGGGGGGCTTGCAGGATGCATGGTTCTCTCTCTATGTTTGAGAAAGCTTGATTAGTATATTATCAGCTTATATACCAGTTCAATGGGAATGGAATGTCTTCTTGTTTTATCATATTCTAACCACAGATTAGCCAATCCTATGATCTCATTTTCAGCCGACCTTGGTATAAAATTAGACCAATCTACAATCATTTCTCAATTATTCTAATGTTTTATTTATAATGTTAATTTTATTTAATACATTAGACAATGATATTGAAGAATTTTTTTCTTAACTTTCAAAAAAATTAAATTAATTAATATTAATTTGTTCAATGAACCTTTTATTATGATACTGTTGGCCTTTTTACTCTGTAATAGTATTTATGTTTATGTTTATACCACAAACCCCCAGTAGGTTTTTATAAACTGGGGACCGGTGGGGTATTTGATATTGGGTCAAAGTTGTAGATCAAAATTAATAATTTCCACATATTATTAAATTTTTTAACACACTTAATAGGACATTTAGATCATCAAATTTGGCAGGCATACTGGCACATCCAATTACCATAAGCCCATAAGCATGCCAAGTTTGATGATTCTAGCTGTCATGTAAGTGTGTTGAAAGGTTAGATAATTTGTGGAAAATGTACAAACTTTATTTAAAATCAAAAATTCTAGCGATATCTAAGGTGTAACTAGTAGAGTATGGAAAAGTCATAGAATCAAACTTGTAGATCTCTCCAAATCCATAACTGCTGGTGCAATCCGTTTTTCAATAGGTCTTACCATTTAGCTACAATAGACCTCCTCCAAAAAAAGGTCTACACTGACTTTATGTTGCATCCACCATTTTGAATTTTTTCAGGGTTAAAACTTAAAAAATTTATACGTTTTCCAAATTTCAAATCCCTTCTCTCAAATGCTATTCCATCAATTTTCTTAATTATTTCCCACTGAAACATTTTCAAGCCATTTATCATAACAAAACTAAGCAAACAAATTTCAGTTCTGAATGTTATAACCTGCCAAATCAATGTTTTATATATTTTAAATTTGATTGTCCAAAAAGGGAACTTGGATTTCATCAAATTTAGGTTAGTGTAATATGGCTTGTTTCCAACCATAATCCTTTTATTAATGTTATTATTTTATTTTCCTAATTGAGGTCATTCCAAAGACGTGGAAAACTACTCACACTTTTAAAAACATAGCCTTTCTGACACCAGATTTTAAAATCAACTTCTTGTCTGACTTGTTATCACTGTTAAATACTTTGTTTTTCCTTCATTTATTGTAAGTCTTATGTTATGACTTATTTCTGGTTATTAATGGTGTCATTGAAGGAGCTGGGAACACAAAGTTAAGAAATGTGCCACACTGCTATTGTTATAGCTACTCGGTAAGTGTGATCGGTTTACATGCAATCCGAACATATGTAACCCAATCACATAAATGTCAATTTGTATTGTGGAATTGCAAAATGTGGTTTCATTAAAATAAATATGTAAGTTATGCAAACACTAAACAAAGGTTTTCTCGGTTATTTGTATTTTTTATATAGGCGCTGAAAATTCATCTTAATTATTAGCCATAGTGACTATGTATTTACAATTATTATAAAAGATATATATTATATAACTGGTTCATTTGAAATCTTTAAGGAACATGTACAGTATGTCCCATGAAAATGCTTTTGATTTTTTATATTAATTGTTTATTCCTCAATCGATTCTTTTGAAACCTTACATAATTTTTAATAAAGTTGTTAAAAATGTTGTGTGAAAATTTGAAAACTGGTGTTTATAAAAAAAAAAAAAAAAATGTTAGCAACACAATTTTCTTTTAAAAGAAACAAAATTAATTATTTGTTTTAAAAACCAGTGAAAATAAGATAAAAAAATGTATTTATTCAAACTGAAACCAATCCACAGCGACACACTGATTGATACATAACAAATTATTCATACGCTGTTGCAAAGTTTTTATGTGAAATCCGAAGAAGTTCCTCTTCGATAACACTCTTTACATCATCATCATTGGTGGATCAACATCTGAAACCTGAAATTATCGTATTGATTCTGCAACTTTATTAAAAACAATGGCTCACGCATAACACTTTACTTTTTTGCTTATATTTTATAAGTTTGTGTTTTAATTTAATTGTTGTTTAATTTGAATGAAACAGCTGTTTTTAATTTGAATCGAACAGCTGTTCAACAATTAAACCTACAAGAGTAAAAAGGCATAAAAGTTGTTTTTTGTGTTACCGTCATTTTGTTTTTATAACACCAGTGTGTTGAAATTTTCACACATCATTTTTAGTAATTTGTTTTAAAAGAAATGGTTGAGGAATAAGCAATTAATAGAAAATCAAAAGCATATATTTCTTCGTGGGATAAACTGTATATACAACATTGTACATAAATTACCCTTAGGAGCCCACTATTTTTAGTAGAGGTGTGTTTATTCTGAAGGACCTAGCTGGATCTACACCTTTTGTCATATAGTTTTTGGTTAGATCCTTCTGCTTCATCTTTTCCTGTCAGGTCTCTCTTGACAAAAAATGTAAATAAACTACTCAGTTTTATTTCTCTAAAATTAAGCTGAAATTGAATTTCACAATGGTTAATTTTCATTATTTTGTATAGGCACCATTGTTTATAGACAAAAACAAATCTAACATGAATACAACAACTGATTCTTTTTGGATCATGATTTACATTTTGGTTAATAATTATCAAACCTTTTTAGAAGATGGCGACGAATATGTTTAATATTTGATTTCATAGATTTTATAGAGTGTGTAAGACTTATATCCTTATCCTTATATTGCTTGTGACTATTAAACAGAAGCAGCAGCAAATCTTTTTCACATTATCTTTTGACCTTGATGTTATGATTTAGTTACTCTACAACACTTCAGGTTTCACTAATGTTTGTTTAGGTGTCCATTACCATGAAATTAATACTCTAGTACACAACTAAATGCTATTTTGTCACGTTTTAATTTCTCACAGAAATGTAGTATATAGAAAATTATGTGATGAATCAAAAAATTAGTCTTGAGTTTTTTGTTGGATATATCCATTTTGAAGTCCTCTAAATTGTGACTATATGCTCTATATCCTAATTGAGGTAATAGATTTTTGTCAAATTTGGAATGTGGATATATTTTTACCATTTCAAGATGTATTTTACTCGAGGAATAACTTCAATAATATCTTAACTAAAAATGAAAATGTTCCAAATCTGCTGTGATGATTTTTATTATTTTTTGCTAAAATTAAACATTTAAAAGACCCAAACAAAATGAAAGTATTGGCCATTTCCTGCAATATTCCAGTTTAGGTGTTATTGGTAAAAACAGAACATCAACCATGTAGCTTTTATAAAAGACCCAATTTTTCAAAATTCTTTCAAATTTTGTTTGAAATGTGAAAATTTATGACCCACATCAGTGTGAAAATTCACAATTAAAAATAAATAAAAAAACTTTTGGGATAATTTGAATTAAACTGTTCCAAATCATTCCACAAACTTCATATGGGCAATTCCACAAACGTTTAGTTGGAATAATTCCTTATCCATCACCAAAAACAAATAAAAACGAACCAAAAAGTAAATTGTCACTAAAAATATCATTTCACTAGTTTCACCAAAAAGTGAAAATGTACTAAGGATGCCATCTTTAGGCAATTAGGGTTTAAACTTACTTCTCTTGTGTTATAAACACAACCTCAGTGTAAGTCATAGTTGTTTAAAATCAAGATTTTAATATAGGTGCAATATCTATATAATCTGTATATCTATATAATTGGTCTTTTACCAATTATTTATGAACCTGTAATATATTTTTACTTGCGATTTTGCACCCAGTTTGGGTCATTATATCTTCACATGTCATTAGAAAAAGAGATGAAGCTGATTTTGAAACAGAAAAATTGAAAGTGCCTATTATGAAATAAAGTATAATATTTTTAACGCTTGACCATTTTTTATATGGTTATTTACTGATAACTCACGAATCAGGATTTTTGGAGAAATAATGACCTATATGTTTTTACACTACACGTAAACAAAATTTGATTAAAATAATTATGTAAAAAGTACTAGAAAATAAGCATTAATCATCATAAAAATTAAAGCCTTGATTTCAATAAAACACTAGTCTTACACATTTAAGATTAGTAAATGAAATTCATAAAAAGATGACAAGGAAAATCCTTCTATATCAACCAATTTTGTGCTATGTGTTACGTGTTGTTATAGTTATATATATATATATATATATATATATATATATATATATATATATATATATATATATTGTCCTTAGTATCTTTTATTTAGATAGTGTTGACTTGTTTTATACAATCCAGTGTATTGTATAAAGCAGAGTTTCTCAAAGTGGGGTCCGCGGACCCCTGGGGGTCCGCGAGCTTGTATCAGGGGGTCCGAGGTGCTAGCCTGCTAAAAAGTAGAAAATAAGTTAAATTCAACCACAACATGTAGCTGGAGTAGATAAATAGCATAGATATATAACTACAATTAGTTAGTTGGCAGTGAGGACAGTTTGTAGCAGTGACTTTCACGCGTTTTTTCGAACTTGCTGATGAAGTGAGATAATTTTTCTTGGAAACAAAACATGAAAAATTTACTCTACGAGAAAAGCTTAATGACTTCTCTTGGTTCTGCAAAATTGCGTATTTGGCTGATATATTTACCCATTTGAATGCTTTAAACTTGAAGCTACAAGGAGCTGATATCAATGTATTCCTTGTAGAAGAAAAAATCGAAGCAATGATTGAAAAGCTGAAACTGTGGGCAGGTCGAGTTGCAAAAAAGTCCTACACTGCCTTGCCTGTTTTACAACATTTTCTAACGACATCTGAAGAAAGTCTTCCCTCTGAAGTCCAAGACATAATTGTTGAACACATGATAGATTTGTCAAATGCATTGAGAAAGTACTTCCCTGAACCAGATACCAATAATGACTGGATGAGATACCCATTTAAAAAAAGAGATATTGCTAGTCTTTCAAGCCTCTCTGAAGGTAAGCAAGATGAATTAGTAGAGTTATCTTGCAGTGGGACTTGGGAAGTTATCTACAAAGAAGAAAATGATTTATGTCATTTTTGGTTTCTTCTCCAGTCTGAATTCAAAGATTTAGCTAACGAAGCCCTCAAACATCTTTTCCCTTTTTGTACAACTTATTTGTGTGAGCAAACATTTTCTACACTTTGTAACATAAAAAGTGTTAAAAGAAATCGACTTAAGAATATAGAACCAGCATTGAGGTTGAAGATTTCAACAAACCTTGGATATTATCAAATCGAAGAAACAACTCCATTCGTCCCATTGATTTATCTGTGAAAACTCAAGAGACGATGACACAATGATTTGTGAAAGGAGACTTGATAAATATTATTTAAAAATATTATAGATAACTATGTTCATAAGTTACTAGCCTATGTTTTACTTTCTTACTTTTTGTGTAATTAAACACGTTTGAGCATTTCCGTTTTGTCATTTAAAATCCTAATACGTGTTTGTTGTACAACTCATATGAAGAATGATATCAGCACTTAAACGAGGCTAACAATGTTTTGTTCACAAACACCAATAAGTTCGTTCTTACTAGTAAACCTTTAATAACATTTGTAAGAACATTTGGAATTTGATAACATTTATTCCTAGGTATTGATTTTTAAATTAATTTTGACTAACACAGCCCAAAATAATAGTGTTAAGTAATGAAATAGACAGTAGTTCTAAAACATATATAGAAAACTGAATAAATATATAGAATTCTTGGTAAGTACATATTAGGAAATAAGATTGAAATGTATCATATAAATTGGGGGGGGGGGGGTCCGCAAAGTTGGCAAGTTTTCAGGTGGGGGTCCGTGGTGGCCTGGACTTTGAGAACCTCTGGTATAAAGGACTACATGAAATGAAATGTTGGTATAAGAAATGATGAAAAACTTAGTAATATATAGGCCTAGAAGACGGTTCTTTATTATCCTACCCCTCAAATGAATATCTTGTTAAATTAGATGTGGTTGGGAAGGAAAATAATATGGAACACCAACACTGTTATTAGAGACTAAATAATTTAATACTTTTCATATTATCTTATTGATCAGTTGTTATCGCTTGAATATATAGGCCGTGCAGCGCCGGTCAGTTACCGTCTGATCTTGATTGTCTGTGTGGCAAATCATGGAAAGTTCCCAATAATATATTGAAACTCTATGACTTGCAGAAACTCATTTTGGTTTTTTAAGCTGAATAATTTCAGGAGTCTATTTTAATATATAACCTAACCTATTCAAGGATTTTTTGGTACCTAGCCTAACTGAACCTATTCGTGGAGTCTTGTTTTGTAATTCACGGATTCATCACAAAATATATTACCGGAAATGTGTTTAGTCAGGCATTATATACAATGCTAGGTATTATATAAATTGCCTAAAGTTCGGAGGCAAAGTATGAAATCAAGCATATTTCATACTTTGTCTAGGCATTATATATAATGCCTGCTTCACTCAGGAAGAGTTTGTAATATCAGCTTTTTTATGTTTTTCATGTTAAGTTAGGTTGAGTTCATTTACTTCAGTAAATATTAAATAGACACACATCCTATTTACTCCATTTTGTATTTTTTTAACTGTAAATAAATAATTTCTGAGCAAATCTGTTCATTTAATACTATGCGTGAAGAACCATAGGTATTTTACAAAATGCCTAGGCATTCTATAGATTTTATACATTACCGATAACATATATAATAATAATACTATTATAAAAAAATTATATACTTGGGGAACTAAATTTTCATTTTGGGGGAAGGATAACAGAATAGAACCTAGCAGACATTTTTGCTTTATCACATGGAAGTAGTATTAGAGACATTTTTAGAGAATTTTTGACTTTTATTATTTTGATTAATGTTTTGTTGTGTGAAGAAGTGTGTGAGAAAGTTTGTGCAATGATTTTCTATTGTTTACTTTATTTTTAACATGATGTAAACCTCTCCACCATCATTGTCTTATAAAAAAGGAAGAAAAGAGCATAAAATAAAGAGCTATAGTCCTCGAATATTTTAATAGCACCATCACTAATGGAAAAGAACTAGATTTAGTCAAGATAGACCTGATAGGAAAGATGAAGGATATCGATCTAAACCAAGATTACATGAAAAAAGGTGTAGATCCAACTAGGTTCTCTTGGGGTTGCCAAGCCCATATTGAAGTGAGCTCCTGATGGTACATGTTTGTAATAACTCTTATCTTTAACATGTTGTTTTTAATATTCTGTTTGTTTATTTTTCAGGTCAACTTGCAGATTTAAATCATGGCAGTCTTCGGAGTCCAGAATGTTTTCTGTGCTTCAAACGTGGAAAAGACAAACCACCTTTAGTGGATGTTGGGTAATCATACCATTCATTGTAATAAATTAGTTATAATTGTTTTATTATTTGAAATTATTTATATGTAGTAATTTAAGTTATTATTGAGTAATATGAACAAAAACTAGTATTTACTTATAACTATTTACTGGGCCCAAAATAATTGCATTTAAGTATTAGTAATTACTTAAATCTTGATGAATAAAGTTTTACTTTTACTGATCAGTTAGTACGGAATGGGGAATTACAGTGGAAACTCAATTTCCGTCACCTTTTTAACCATCATGTCAGCGAAAAAGAAATACCCTTTTATGACAATATATTTCATTATTCACATTTTTGAATGAAATGAACAATAGAATAAATATTGAATATATTCATAAATAAACGTTATAAAAATGAAAAACATTATCCTAAAAACAAGTTCTTGACTGTGTGCTGAATACATGACATGTGAAGAAAGTGAAAACGTAGCGTTTGAGATAACAGCAGATGGGGAAAGACTGTCAACATTCCAAGACCGGGTATTCATACCCCTCTTTCTCCACTCTGGGAATGATAATGTCTTCAAGACATTGCGAATGTTTTAGGCTCATCATTTGCTAAGTTTTCTTCAACTGGTTCTTACAACGATGCCTTCGTTTGTATAAAAGGTGTCAAAAAGAAATACCTCTCACTGTAGGTCTTTGGTAGAATCAGCATTAAATACTCTATCATATGTACAGGAATTAGAGTCTGGTATGTTGTTGGGACATGATTCCGCTCCAGGCCCTGACAACATAGTTTATTCAATGATCAAACACCTCCTAACTTTGGGGAAGCTGACTATTTTTAAAATATACAATCGCATATTAGGAATGTTTTCCCGATGCTTGGTTGGAGGCTAAACTAATACCTCTTCTAAAACCAGGGTAAATAGAAAACTTATCCAGGAAGTTACCATCCCATTTCTCTCACTAGTGTGCTCTGCAAGCTAGTAGTAAGAATGGTCATCCAGCATACAACGTTGTCTTTAATAACTCTTTGACTGACAGATATGAATGTCATCAGAATAGTACTGCCCCATTTGACACATTAGAACACTTAGGATCTTTGATAATAAGGGACTATTACTTTCTCCAATGAATGAGTATGCTCCATGTTTTATTCCTCCATAGCTCATTCAAATGCCGACTTTTGATTTTTTACTGTCAAGGTTCATCAAGCACAACACAACAGGTTCATCAAACTTCAATAGGCGTGCTATACTGTATTGTACTTTACTTGTATAAAAAGCAAACTCCTAACAAATTATTTTTCTCAGTTTATTGTTTTGTCAGGTAGAAAATAACAGACACATTTTTCTGCTACAACAAAAGTTTTATATGATTTAATATTCATGAAAAATACTTTTCAGTTTTAATATATTAATATTAAAAAAAGTTGTGTCAATACATTAGAAAAAGTACAAAAAAGTTCAGAAATATAAACTTTGGTATTCACTTTTCTAGAAATGGTAGATGAATATAACTATAAAATGATAGTAGTTGTGTAAAATATCAAGAAAATATATTATAGAAAATGGATTAAAATAATCTGTGTTTAATAATCTTAACAGTGGACCTTCCTAGCTTTAGCAGCCAAAAATGTTTTTATTAGTGCATCAAATCTAATGACGATGAAATATCATTTTCAAATAACAAAATTGCAAGGTTGTTCAGTCTTTCTTGTGAAAGGATAGACCTTAGGTAGGTTTTAATTAATTTTAATTTTTAAAAACTTTACTTCGTTGATGCTACCAACATTGGTATTGTCAGAAGTATTCGTAAAGCAACCCACACATTTACATAAGCGTCTGCAGATCCAGTTTGCAACAGAAAGTTCAGTATGTTCAGAAGCATTTTCCCACCTAAAATCAAACAAAAAAAATTAAAAGGCTGTTTTTTAATTTTGAATTAAAAGACTCTCTTGTTTTTTTTCTAAAATTTGTTTTTGTAGTCCATAGTGTTTTCCTTTCATATTTACCCCTTTATTATATCCCTGACCTCTGCAATTAGAAATGTTTAAGTCATACTCTTTTAGTTTTTTGAAGACTGTTTCTGACATTCCCTTCCCTAAAGTCTCTGTTATTTCAATGAAATCTAGGAAACCTTAATAAATTTCAACTCTTTTCTCTTGTTTTGTAAATGAACATAAAAACAACAGAGAGCTGTTCTTTCCTACTTAAATTGGATGTGCAGTCGAGACTCAATGCATAGTATGTGGCTCCTTTAATTCTACTTAGTATTTCTTCTCTTACTTTGTCTCCCATCAGAGTCAATAATTCGATTTTTATGTTTTTCCCCAAGTATGACAGACACCTTTGTTTTTCATTTACCAATACTCTAGATATATGTTCTTTCATTACAGGATCAAATTGGGCAATTAGTTCAACAAGCCCTAAATAATTTCCATTGTTATTTTTGTACAGGGTTTCATTTGTTCCTCGAAAAACCATTTGGTGCTGGGCAAGAAATTATTTAAGAGCATTTTGCCATCATTCTTTTTCTTGGGCAATTATTTTGTGATTTTCATGATCAATTGTTTTACCTGTGCTCAGTCTCCTTTCTGCCTTATAACAGCCTGAAATTCGAATTTATAAATAAATATATTCAGGGTACCATATCATAAATCACCATACCTGAATCCACCCTTTTGAAAACAAATCACCAAATAATTAATATATATATATATATATATATATATATATATATATATATATATATATATAGACCATAGTTCAATCATATTACATTCATAATCAATCATAAATTGTAAATACCTTCCTCATCAAAATAAATATGTATCAAAAACAGCAATTTCTGTATATAAATAATATGAAAATCAAAAGTGCAGTAATAATTGACACCCTAGTTACTATGTTTCAAAAAAAGAGGAAAAAGAAAAACAAGAACAGGAGACAACAGTGGTGAAAATTGATTTTTAGATCAGACCTGAAGGTATTCAGACTCCATTTTTTTGGTACTACATAAAATTCATTTTAAATTTAAATCAAGAGAAAAATAATAACCCACATAGTAAGAATTTAATAATTAACTGTTTTAAGAAGAATTAGTGAGTCAAGATTAAATTGAATACCTTTAAAATATTGTGAAATCTACATTATAAGATACCTACGTCATATTGGCCAATCTAAATACACTCCAAATTTGAACATTCCACAAACTGTGATTTTAGATATAAACACAATATCACCCATACCGCATCCTAATTGTATCACTTATTCATCCTAGACACACATCCTTCATAATCATTATTTAGCCTTAGTGTTTTGATGAACAACAATAGCTACTAGATATAAGCCTGGAGTTAAGTTCATTGAACTTCATTTAAGTTAACAGTGAAAGAAATATAATATAGACTACATACAAAGATTTTAAATAGTAAAAGCTAGCCGAGGCAAAACGAACTAAAATATCGCAAAAGAAAATTTAATCATTTGTATATATTTTGTAAAGTCAGAATACTTGAAAGTTCCTTTATTAGTTTTGTATTTGTTTGAACGAGGGAAACAGTATAACAAACCATCAATTTCTTAGAATTAAGTCAACGAAATTTGTTCACACACATATCCACTGACTTTTATATCATTAATTTAATTATAGCCTCCACCCACCTTTTATAACACTTCAGGTAATTAGGGGAAGTTTCGTGACGTGTTAGTATAGTTCCGACGTGCCTTCAGTCACAATTTCCACTTTGATCTGATAAAGTTTTATTGGAACGTGCAGTACTAAATATCTTACAACAAAAACAGTAAACACTATTGTTTTGTTCAGAATAAAATAGCCGTCTCTTAATTTTTTCACCATTTGGAGCCACCCGATAGTAAAATGCATTAGAAAATGACCTTTTTGTTCCATCTTTGGGATATCTTTGTAAATTTGGCGAGAACAGCCCTTCAGCTATAATGCAATCTCAATAGTTTGGATTAAGATGTGTAGGCTATGTAGTGGAATCTTTTAATGGTAATGAAACTGTAATATCCGCCGAGCTGGGGGCCACCATTTTCTTGCTCTTCCAATGAATGAGTTACAGTTACAGGTTCTTGACCTTGACAAGTTTCATCAACTATATGATTTGTTGGAATTTCTTGAAAATGAATGTTTGTTTCATTTTGTAAACTATCTTTACACTCTAGTAGTTGAAAGGTACAAGTCAAATTCCACTCAAACATTGTGTTATATTATCTGACTTTATATAGTCTGTGAAAATCATTTTACATAGGCAATTCGAAGAAAAGTGGACAAATACAGAGTCCGATAAGCTGAGGGAAGTAAAAGATACTGTCTGTCCGTGGAATTCATCCATACGTGCCAGTCGTCAAGAGGAAGTGGTGGTTACCCGTGTTCGTATCGGTCATTCCTTGATTATTCATCGATTTCTGATAGAACATAGGAATCCGCTACAATGCCCATTTTGCCAAGGTGTGCTCTCGATTGAGCACATTCTTATTGACTGTGTTACTTTAGGAGTTGTGCGTAGGACATTTGTCTTACCATATTCTATTCAGCAATGTTAGGGGATAATACTCATACCCTCAATCGAGTATTGTCCTTTCTGTGTCGCCTGAAAATTTTTGACAAAATTTAAGATTTTTTTAGTCACTTATTGCAGTCGGTTTTACAGCTCTGTAATATTGTTTAGTTGGCTATTCAATTTTTTTGTTTAAATTTTATCCTTGTTAACTCATTGCAGGGGCCTTTTTACAGTCCAACACTATTTGTTTTTAATTGTTGTTAATTTTATTTACCATAGTATATAATTGTTTACATGTTGCAGGGCCTTTTTACACCCTTGTAACTTGTTTATTTATTTATTCTCTGTTTGAAGTTATTTGTTAACGATGGAAGTTCAATTTTATTATTATACATTCTTCGGACATTTGCCATCATTTGTGTGTTAAAAAAGTAACTTTGTTACCGGGAAAGTAACTTATACAAACGTAAAATAATTGAAGCCTCATATATAAAACTAACGGACAATCCTATCAGCCAATCAAGTATAGAAGTAAGGCCATTATGGCTCCCATTATTAAAAAAAGAACTAAAATTTGATTATAATACCCCTACAACTAAAAAACAAGCTGAAATTTTACCTGTTAAATCACCAGAAGGGGTTGTAACCCGCTCTCGGGCTAGGAAGCTTAATACAACTAACAATAGGCCACTCCCCTAATAGTTTGTCACGCCTTCTGGACCACGTCACTTGTTGCTGTATCTTTGATACAACAACACGTATTTGACGTTAGTTGTGTGTTACTGTGATTGTGTTTTTTGACTTCTCAGTTTTAGCTCTGAGATGCATGCTTAGATATTAAGGTTGGTGGTATTCTTATTTAATTTTACTTCTTACATAGGCTTAGTTTCTAGTTTCATGTTTCATTAGTTTTAGTCACTTGATAACGGGAATTGATTCTTATTCCCGAAACCTTGTGTTTTGATTTTTAACACACAAATGATGGAAAATGTCCGAAGAATGTATTTTTTTATGTTGGTAACTAGGTTTAATGTGTTATTAATGTTTAAATTTTATAAATTGTTTTTAGTTTCATTTGTAGTTGTTTGGTTGGTGGTATTCTTATTTAATTTTACTTCTTACATAGGCTTAGTTTCTAGTTTCATGTTTCATTAGTTTTAGTCACTTGATAACGGGAATTGATTCTTATTCCCGAAACGTTGTGTTTTGATTTTTAACACACAAATGATGGAAAATGTCCGAAGAATGTATTTTTTAATGTTGGTAACTAGGTTTAATGTGTTATTAATGTTTAAATTTTATAAATTGTTTTTAGTTTCATTTGTAGTTGTTTTTAATGCTCAATGTCTTAAAAAAAAAAAAAAAAAGATGAAGAAGATGCTTGATGGTGTCTTTCAAAGTAAGCATAGGATGGATAGATAAATTAAAGTGTCATGGTATCCAACAGTTGGATATATCAGGTGAGAAACTAAGTGCCAATAGTATCGGCATAACAGAGTTCCAAGATAAGTTAAAAAATGGTTGGAAATAATTGTGGCCTAAGCCAAAAAACACTGAAACTACAGAAGAAAATGATATGGAGGATAATAACGATGCAACTTTAATCTTGGAACTTAACGAAAATATGCACAGTGGTGAAGATAATATATCAATGAACAATGTTAATGAATCATTAAGAATAGATAAATATGATGCTGGTCTTGAGATTTTAAGTGACAGCGAACTTGTTTAGAGTGTGTTGAATGAGGATAATTGTGAGATTGATAAAGAAGATGATTCTGTGGTTGGTGAAACTTGGTGAAAACAATAAGTCATAAGGAAGAAGAACACATGTTTTTGAATTGCATTAATTGGTGTGAAAAGTGGGAGATGCAACACAGCTATTACTGCTACACAGAATACGAGAAACGGCTGCAAGAAAAGCCCATGGTGTATTAAAACAAAGAAAGTTAACTGACTTTTTTTAATTAGACTGTAAGTTGTACCATAAGCTCTAAGTGTTTTAATTTCTTTATTATTTACTGGTTTGAACCACAGTTACATTGGCATTTTACAAAATACAGTATGTAAATGATTTATCTGTATTGCAACAATTTGAGTTATTAGAATTTTCTTACATGTCCATTTCTCTTAAAACAATTTATAATAAAATATTTATACTTCTGTATTAAATCCTTAGAAAGAAGTCAAATAAATTATTTTTTTTACCTTATTCAAAATTGTTGATATTCTTTGAATTTTATTACAGTACATAATCTTTTATTTTAATAAACATTAAAAAAAAATATTAGGACAAAAAATGAATACATTTTGGGGAACAAATGTTAATAAAAAGCGCAAAAATGTAGAGAGCAAAAGACATAAAAACTGAATTTATTTTTAGTACCTAAAATGCACTTATCACTCAACGTCTCCTTATCACTCGACCGTACATTACTGCGCCGGAAGGCAGGTATTTCTGTTATCTGTCTATTCTCTTAACCGTCATCGGTATGGTCCCAAGACTACTAGTTAATCGAGTTTCTACTGTACTTATTATTTTAACAAGTAAAAACTTATAATCTTAAGTATATACTGATTCAAAACACTTAACCAACTGTTTTTGTTATGAAAAGAATGTCATTGTCATTTTAGTTTTCTTTGAAGTCACTTTTAGGTTACTTTAACATTTTTATTGCTATTAATTTCTATCTGTATTTAAAATGTCTAGTGAGAGTGATAAAACTCAATTGGAACCTGAGTTAACAAAAACTGCATTGAAAAACCATACAATTGTTATTAATAGATCTATATAATCAAATATGATGCTTAAGGATAGCCATGGATTTCCTTTAAAGGTAAATATTAAAAAACCATTGGGCAAACTGTAACAATAGAACAGTTGAAAAGGATATTAAAGAATTAAAAAACTGAAACTAAGGAAAAATTGACAAACCTGCAACAGGAAACAGAAGAATAAAACTCTGTGAATAAGATAAAGACTTTGTGAACATTTTAGTAAAATTTGAACATCCTAATTTCAAACAAGTATCAGGTGAACTTAGAATTGGTGTAGGAATAAACAGTGAACTTTCTTCAGAACCAGCACATTCAAAACCCTGTACAATAAACCCTCATCAGGAACACATGACCTGTTTTGGTTAAATCAACTTTGTCATCTACATTTACATCAACAAGTAAGGGTCAAGAAAATATCATCAAACGAAGGATGTTAAGAGCCTATGAAACTGCAGAATCGGTTCCTTTATCAACAAACAAACTACGATTGGTTCTTATTGAACAATTATATCTAATAAGAACACAATGCAAACGTGAAGAGTTGGAAATTAAGAAAATGGAAGTTGAACTCTCCAACTCAAAGCAAAATGAAGAACTTGTTGTGAACATCAACTTTCATTTAACAGAATATGTTATCTTGAATTAAATGTTTGCTTTTCATTTCATCAAACGTGTTAAAAGATAAGCCTGTATTTAGTATTTGTAATAAATGTTTATTATTTCTCTAATTCTTTTTAATTTCTTTATTTTACTAAAAGAATAACAATTTTTAAGAAAACATCGGAATAAAGTAAGTAGTCATTATGAATTACTCAACAACTTATGAGACAAATATAAGCAAAGAACAAAATGATATTATTTTTGTAAAAACTGTGAACTCATCAGAAAACTTATTTTTAAATTTATAAAAATAAAGCCTTCACTTCTCCTTGTTTCTCATTTCCTCTGAACACCAAGTAAGAAATAAAATAGTTCTCCTCTAAATCGATAGAAAAATCCATTGTTTTAAATTGACATTGGCTTTATAATATATGAAAATTACAATCTTTATGTCTTCACATTCCAAAGTTGTCTTAAAAGAAATGAAAGAAGAGCTAGAGGGTAGGATATTATGAATTTGAATAGTTTACCAACTGAATCTTACATCCATAAAGGCAAACTTGGGCAGGAACATGTTCTGTTAATAGGTGTTTCAGTCGGAAATAACAGACTTAAAGGAACACCTTCAAGAAAATTTGAGACTTAGAAATAACAATAAGGATGTATGTATTTATACAGATAGTCTAGGAGCTTTTTGTCAAAGTTACTCTGAGATTGTTTCAGAACTACTTAATGGCTGGGGAGGGGAGGTTGAATAATGTAACACTTTGCTGTGTTCCTAGACATGTTAGAGTTAGTAGGAATGAATATGAGACAGAGCATCAGTAGCGAATCTTATAGTGGCACTTTTGTTTTATACAGACACCTCATTTCTTGTACATCGAATAGGAACTAATTAAAACGATACTGCAATTTTATTATTACTATATTACTATATAATAACCTAACATAACCTATTGTGATGATTCTCGCTACCACAAATCTGATCTATATTTTTGTTTACAAAAAACTCAATTAGGTTAAGTTAGGCCAGGTTATGTTTTATATTGAAATAGATTTATAAAATTCTTCAGTTTTAAACCAACATAAGTTAATAAACCAGAAAAATAATGATACAAACCACTATTAAATGCAAACAGTGAGTGTAATCAAATACTTGTAAGAATGTTGCAGGAACACTAACTCCGGAGTGATACAATCTAGATGGAATGAATGGCCAAGCTTGAAAGGGTTGCACTGGGGTGAACGAAAGTCGCAGTTATGTTATTTTTGTTTGTTATGGTAGTAGGACAGATGACAAAACCTAAAAATATTTTTATAAAAGGATGTTTGAACTTTCAAAAAATAGGAGGATCCGTATAGTTCACAAGTACCCTTATAGGACCTAATCTGTTTATATGACATATCTAAAAGACTATGCATGTCATCAGCACTTGCGCTCAAAAAGTATCTGAGGAAGTAAATTTTCACTTTTTTCTCGCTTTAAGCAAATTGTATCTGGCCATCTTCCATTAGGTAGGGGCATATAAAAGGAAGGGTTTGTTAAAGAGCACGATCGTCAGAGAAAACATTTGCACAGGAGTGACATTCACTGAAAAAAGAAAATTGCACAGCACCTGATTTTTTAAATATCTTGATCGGGAAAGGACTGACACCTTAAGTTCTTTGTAAGAGGCAACCGTATCAAGAAATTTTAAAATTCGCGGATCTTGTTGGTCTTCTTTAGAATGTATAGAAGCAGCATGTCATCTTTCTGAGGAAACAGTTATATTATGCGATATGTTTTTGTATCTAATTTATGTTTAATGTTCATTAATGATTAGAAAATGACTTCCTACCTTTAATCTTGATATCACTGTTGTGTATTCCAGAACAAAGGTGCCCTTGTCTAGTTAGACATGTCAAATGCACTCACACTTTCTACAACATTTCAGTTGAGTATCATACACCGAGTTCAAAATATATGTAAACAAGTAATTATTTATAACAATATTCAAAGTAATAACAGCGAAGAAACTTTTAATTTTTTTCGTTATGTAAAAACTCCATGTTGGCAAACTTTCTCACACGCCCATTCTCAATCAGAATACTAACGAAATAAAACTCTTCATCACAAAAATGTCAGTTTGATAGTTTTCAACAAAAAAGTGAAAATGAACCATGGATGTCGTCTTTGAAAAATATTTAAATAGAGCCTAAACTTGCTTCATTTGTGCAATAATATGCCCCTAGCGGAAATTGTATTTGATAAAATCAAACTTTTAAGGTAAGCACTCATAGTTATTTTTGTTTTTGCCATTTATTCCTAAGGTGTATTATATTTTTATTTTGCTCATGGGTTTGGGTCACTAATATAATTTAACATTTCGTACAAGGTGCAAGAAATCAATCAACTTTTGGGCATTAAATTTAGAGGATCTGCTTGTATTAAATTGTATCATGGGGCTGAGTAAGTATCATGATGCACCCACCAACTTGTTTGTATTTGTATGCATTGAGTATCATGTTGTAAAATCATCATTACTTAATTTATTTCAATTGAATGTTCAACATAACTCTGCAATGATGATCAGCTTATAATTGAGTGAAATATCAAGTTACAATTCAAACTATTTAAGTGCTAATATTTTCTGCATTATGAAAAATATGAAAGATATTCATTAAAACCATGATAAATATTACATCAAATTGAGAAAAATATTATATAAATAGTACTGTATTATCAAATTAAAATTGAAATTGTTCTGATACAACATCAAGAATACTACAATGGTTCAAACTGTTCAAACCATCGTACTAGGTACAATGTCGGCATACAAAGTGTTAAATAGTTTATATTTTCTAATTATTGGTTTGCTACAAAACACCTGTGTTAGAATAATACTGACAGGTTGTCGAACATATATTAAAATAAATACATTAACCTACATATATACAAAATACATAAATTAAATAATTAGTAAATAATAAATAAAGAAAACAACATTAAATTTGTGAACAATACTCGTTAAAAATAATAAACAAATGTGGTCAAATATACATATTACACCATTCATATAAAACTACACCATTCATATAAAAATACACCATTCATTCAAACCTATCAATTATTAAAAACTAAAATACTCGTATGACTCATAAAACAACAAAAGATAAACAACATTAAGATCTCAAAAAACTGAATTTTTTGTCTCAAGATAAATCATAAATATCATAATAAGATTTGTCCAATATCATATTTTGTAGTCAATACGCTGTTAAGCGTTAAAATACCTAACACTCTAAAATATTTAAAAAAATTTTTATACAATGTAATGTGTAGATATAAAAGACTTTTCCAACGACACAAGTTTGTGCTGAACACAATAATCGTCAAATATTTTTGTGGCTTGTGGCAATGTACAAAACACAAACGCTCCAATAAATATTCAGAAGGCAGAGTTAACATTTGAAGTTTTTTGAATAATTCTTTACAAGAATAGAATTTTGGGTTATTTAATATAATTTTGATAATTTTTTTTGGACTATGAAAATATTCCTTTGATCTTCCCCCATCCGTTTACAGCCTGTCATAGTGTGTCGTAGGTGTGTATAAACATTATTAGAAAGTTTTTACATTATTTATTTTACTGTGACTTCTTTATTTAATACAATTATTTTATTCACAGAGTTATGTATGAAGGAAAAGAACGTATACTCTCTGACTCTGAAGTGGTCCAAAAAACTCCTGGTGGTCGTTTAGCCAACGTCAACAACTCGGCAGCTAAAACATTATTAACATTTCGAAGAGCACCTTTAAGCATGCCTTGTAATGCTTTGGTTGTTACTGACATTGTTGTAATTATAATGAGTAAAGGAGAAATGCCACCACACGCTTTTTGTATAATTAACAAAAACCTTAATAAAGGATTGGTAAGTATTTTCATCAGTTTTATTACTTTTTTAAAATACTATTTTTTTAATGTCATCTCTCATGATTTTGATTAAAAATATTTCCTTTTCTGATATCCCAATTAAAATATCTCTCTTAAAATCTTGGTTCACAGTTAAAAATTATACTTAACATGTAACTCAATTTCAAATTTAAGTATGATCATGGCCAGAATAAGGACATTCACAATATTTATGATACTTCTTTTGTTTGGATCCTTCTCTTCTGTGAAGGAGTTCCTGCATCATAATGTTGTTGCTTCAGTGTATTTTTTTCTAGTTTTTTAAAGGCGAAAAATACATTTGTCATCATCTCCTTATAAAAAAAAGGATGCACCACCTCTTGCTACCTTTAAAGGAAATTTTGAATTGGATTTGTACTGGGTTAAAATTATGAGTTGAGCGAAAGGAAAGCAATCCTTTACCCAAGTTTAATATTTTATTCCTTACATGAAGGATTTATGAAAAAACAAATTTTATATATGTAGCGTAGGTTATGTATGCTACAAGGAAGAAAATAACACAAATTAAAGACCCCTAGCTCACAAATATTGTAATAGCATCAAAGTAAGAAGAGAACATGAATTGATAAAGAGAAACTATATAGGAAAAATGAAAGAGAGATTATATTCTTAGATTTTATTTTTACATATTTAATAAATGCAATGTATAAAATACTTTTTTTATTGATTCTATACAACGAATATGGTCTCTGAATAGTAGAATGAAATGAAATAGTTTGAATCTCTTGGCTGATCATTGTACGCTATATTATTATTTTATGTTTAATCTTATCCTGTCCGAATTAAAGGACAACGTACATGTTGTCCATACTACTCACTATATATCGCTAGGCTACTCAACTTGATGAAGTCGTTTGCTTTGTTAACTAATAACGTCCACTTATCTTGATGTAACTAATTATAAATGATCATAGATATGAAAATGAAGAGAAATCATAAATTCCTATAAATATTTGAATTCACAAAAAGCTTTCATTTTGTGTCTAGTAACAGGGTCCCATTCGTTATCTAAAGTGTGTGTGTTTTTTTTTTAATTTGTATAAATTGCTAAACAGTTAAAAAAATATTCTCCTCCCGTTAGTAAATAAAAGTAATTAATTTCTTGTGAACCAACTATTAAAATATATTTTACACCATAAGCTAATTAAATGCATTAGGCTTGACAAAATTGTTAGAATTACCCCATGTGGTTAAAACAAAGAAATTGTTTGTAGGTCTTGATCAACTCTCCCCACTACCCCCAGTTTCCAGAACATAACTATTCCAAAGATTCTCATTATCTGTTTCTATATCACTCAACACTGCACTTAATTCCAAACTTTTATTTTTACTTAAATCAATATCATCACAATGAAACTCATTGTCAATTTCACTTATCAATAAAAAGTTACACGAACTAGTCTTTACACAACACACATGGTTAATACAAGGTCATTAACCACCATACTAAGTGAATTATGGGACGTAGATGACAAGAATTTCTTTTAAACAATATCTACGTTCAATTTCAATAATGTTTGATTATGATTCAATTTGTAATAGTTCCAAAAATATTAGACAAATGGAAGCAAGTTTCAGAGAAACTTGAGAATGCTGTACTACGCTTAGGGCTAGAGAGCCACATTGACTTTGATATACTTTACTAAGCTTGGGGTGGGAGAAGGTTAATTAATTCATTGTATTGCATTTAAATTTAATTATGACTCTCCATACAAATTATATTTATTCAGTGTACTCCCCATTATCCACGAAATTGGGTGGCACAAACATCGCAGATAATCTGCAAGAATTCTAAAAATAAAGGGAAAATAATTTTAAAAATAGTTTTGACATAAAAAGAGTTTAATATTCTTTACATAAAACACATAATACACAGTACAAACATATAAATTACATACAGTAAAAACGTTTTAATGTATATTTTACATGAAATAAAAAAGTATAACAAAGGAGATGTTCTTGTAGTAAAACAAAATAACAATACTTGAAACACATTACACTACACTAGTACAGTACTGCAATTTAAAAAACCTGACGGTTTAAAAAAAATCAAACATTGTTTTTTGTTTCTTACTGAGAAAAACACTGTCTCTTGATTCTTGACTGAACTTTTCTTACCATCAGTTATTCAGCTAACTGCACGTCGTCATCTTCTTCCTCTAAATACTGAAGCAGTCCATTGATGTGTTGCAAGTCCACTTCGTGTGTTAATTGTGCATGCCTGTACGTACGTTCCTTCTTCCTCTTCACTTACACTTTGCTCTTTGTTTGTCCCTCTTGCTTTGTCTGCTATTTCTTGGTCCATCAGTCGCTCGAATCCTGGTTCATTAGCATCACAGTTCAACTACTCTAGACAGTAAGCTTATCTCTACTGCAAACTTCGTACCATAGTTTTACTGGTTGTTACCCGTACGAAACGGCTAAAAAGAACCGTACATTTTTTATACTTATTTTTCCCGCAAGACTCTTGGATAATCTGCTTCGCGGATAATCGGGAGTACAATGTACATGGTTATAATAAATTCCGCCATTATTGGAGAGGAATTTTTCAAAACAAATAAAAAATTTCAAAATTGTTACCAACAACTACTTTGTAATCTGGATTGATCGAGATATAGTTCAACTTTCTATAACTAGCAGTTTCCAAGATATGGCCCAAAATTTAAAATACTCAACATTTTGAAGTTTTAAATAAAATTATAGTATAATTTGTTTCCAACTTTTATTTAGTCATTTGGTTTTACATAGTTGGTTGTTGGTTACTAAATCCTCTAAATTCAATTCTTAATCTTTAAATATTAAAAAACCATAGTTAAATTTTGTATCTTTTATGTCTCCACTTATGTTTTTACACATTAATCTATAGTTAAAAAACCTAAATATTTTTTGTTCAGACTTATCTAAGACCAAATTCGCAGAAATGTCCCAGAGTATTTAGATTTTATCATCTAATAGCCCAAATAGTTAAACCAATTATCAAACAATTTTGACTAATCTCTACTTTCCCATATTAATTTTAGTACCTATAGGGAAAATGATTTGGTTGGGCAATAAATCGATATCAAGTATTTTGTAGATATATCAGTTTTGAGGTCCCAAGAAGTAGTTTTTGGAATAATGTTTGTTTGTCGTCTGTTAGTGTATATATTTGTTGAATATGCTATACCTCAAATGTATAGACCAGTTTTAGTCAAATTTGGTATATGGGCATATTTTGGTTATATCTTGGAACTTTTTGCATTTTAAGAATAATTCAAATTTAGAAAAAATCCTAAAATTATGAATTTATAAAAATTGGCTACAACGATTTTTATTAAATTTTGCTCAAATATAGCCTCTAAGGACCCAAATAAAATGTATTTTTTCCATCTCTCAAAAAATGTCAATTCGTGAGATATTGGTAAAAACAAAAATCAAATCATATAAAATACCTACTTTCTCAAAATTGGCTCGGCTGACCTCATTCAAATTTTAGTGAAGTGTGGACATATATGACCCTGTGTGCAAAATTGTATGTAAAAAAAAAAAAAAAATGATTCAGTGATAATTGCCAAAAAACAACCAAGACTGCCATCATTAAAAGCTTGATTTTAATAAAACGGTCTACTAGGGACATGTTTATTGTATAAGCAAAGCAATTTTAGGTCTTTATTTAAATATATGTGATGCGGAAAACTAATAGGGACCATTTGTTGAAATTTTTACAAATTGAGTTTTTTATATAATTTTATTAAAAATAAAATCGTGAACATTTTAAGGCCAAATTCCCCGAAATAGTTTAAAATTTGGCCGAGTTAAAATTGTTTGATTGTAACCTATGGAAAAGAAGTGTTTTGAGAAAAACATTGTTAAAGTTAGCTAAAAAAATACTTTATTTTACATATTTAAGCAATTAAATTTAACAGAAATATTATTTTTATTGTCCTTTATTAAAAAATAAGATAAGAAACAAAAAAAAAATTAAGTCTTTAGTAAGTATTAATAAGATTTCAAATTGTGCTTGTGCGCTTGACTGTGCGGGAAGGTTCATCAACACATATCGTATGCTCAGGCTCTTCAAGATTGTTGTCAATTGGTTCTTCAGGACAGGTACTTGAGAGCAGGATACATAAAATCAAAATAGAATAATTAATTATTAATATTTGTTTAGTAATGTTTATTCAATTTAAAAACTGATCAATGTTATCAATGAAAAGAGGCCATTTGTTGGTGAAATTCAGACTAGTTTTTCTATGATAGAATAGGTTCCAAATGTCGGAGAATGGTTTATTTACAGCAAACAACATTCTACATTTTGCCTAAACTAATTGTAGTTCTTTAAAAAAAACACTAGAGGTCAGGACAGGCCAATTTCTGAAGCTGTTATTTTTCACTAGGAAAAGGTACCAAATGTCGCTCCCATGTTATAACTCCATAACGACAGTTGGTATCTTTCTCTAACAATCAAGGACCTTCACAAAAACTAGGTTTTAATACTTTTAATTCTTATTTATAGCCTTTTTAACAAATTTATAGCAGAGAAGGAGTTTATTAATCGAAATACGCCAAGAACTAAAAATTAACCCTGA
Organism: Aphrophora alni; assembly: GCA_963513935.1. Classification (NCBI taxonomy): domain Eukaryota; kingdom Metazoa; phylum Arthropoda; class Insecta; order Hemiptera; family Aphrophoridae; genus Aphrophora; species Aphrophora alni. Next base: position 129,553,016 of record OY740765.1, on the reverse strand, counting down.
TCACGTTGTTTACCTCTCTTGAAAAATTTTGTTTTCTACAAATGGTCCCTTTTAGTTTTCTACATCACACATATATATTTTTTTCCAATAACTGTATTCATAGTTAATTTTCAATTTTTGATTGACATTTACCGAAATGACATTTGGTATATGTATAGAATAAGCACCCATCTTGAAGTAATGCTGTTAAAGTGGTTCCGAGGTGGTCATTGTGCCTAGAGACGATAAGAGGCTTAGGGTTTAGTGGGTAAACTAGATAAACTGGGAGACCGGGAGTCGTGTAAGGGCTCCTGATGGTGCGTAAGCATTCCCCATCCTCGGTAATAAAAATATAATAATCGGTCTGGGCATGAACAAAGTTTTATATATTAACATTTTAGGTATTCATAAATTTTTAGAGCATATTAGTATGACATTAAAACCTACACATTAAATATTTTGCTTCTAGATCGAGAAAGGTTAGGTTAACTTGTGTTTATTTATATATTGCAATTATTATTTATGCATAATAGAGTTTTATTATTTAAATATTTAAGTTATGTAAATAAAACCAAAAAAAAACAAACACAATATTTAGTAAATTCTACAATTTTATTTGTTAAGCTGCCTTGTAAATGCCGTTGCTGGCGAAACCATGGTCGGCAAGACTCAATAAAATTGTAGAATTTACTAAATATTGTGTTTGTTTTTTCATTAAAATGGAGTTCTACCAAGTACCTTCGGTCAATAGTGTAAATCGTATTAAATAAAACCAAGTTAACATTATTCAATTTTCCTAGATGCCACATTCATTGTAGGTTATAAATGTCATAATTTGTCTAAATATATAAAACTTGTGCTTACATAATATGATTGTTTTTGGAATGAATAAGGAAGAAACAACGAAAGATATTCCGTGTACTGCACTTTTACGTAGTTTCTTCAAAGGTAATATGTTAATAGGCTACCTTTCACTTGTATTTTTGATACAAGATGACAGTCAACGAATGTTGTATTAAAAGGTATTCATTTTTTAAATGGAATAAAAATTTCTGTAAAAGTGATTTATATTCTTTGTAAAAATTAACAGGTTATGGCAATTGTAGGTGGAGCAGTACAGAGAAATATACCATTTATATCACTCAGACAGACACTATTATAAACTACTTAATAGGTCTGTTGTTATGGTACGCTCAGTACGTTATGATACTTACCTAATCTCATCATACAATGTAATACTAACAGATCCGCTAAATGTAATGCCCAAAATTGTTGTCTTGGTCCTTATAGCAAATGTTAAATTTTATTGGGCTTATCCAATATACGGGGTATATAGGGTAAGTTAGTTTAAAAGGGTTGTTTCACAATTTTTCTGAATCTCTGAATAGTGTATATCACTACTATCTTGACCTCACCTAGGTATCACGTACCTTTATAGATATGTATATATTAAACAGTCTCCATTTGCTTCGCTCGTGTCAGCACTTTGAAACCTTTATATATGTGAAGAAATCTCCACTTTCAATGCTCATGTCGGTGGCTCAGCCAAGCTGGATTTTGTAGCTATAGAAATATTACAGTTTCTTAGGAGGTTAGGTTCAAAATTACATTTTAACAATAACTTCACCATATGTCATCGCAGGGAGGTGTGGTTGGTACCATTATAAGCAGAATTGAAACGAGCAAGTTTATATTTAATTTAGTGTGTTTTAAGTTCAATAAAACACAAGTTATGAACAAAAACAATTTAAAATAGTTGCTATTTTGACATTTAAAATTTGGTAAAAAATCACTTTTTAAGTTTCTTGAGGCTAGAGACATGAGAATCAGTCAAAAAAACTGAGGAAATTTTTTTTATTATTACCAAACTCACTCTATATTATGTATGAAACAAGCTAACCAACTAACCTATGAATAAACAAGAAATAATATAAAAGACTTAATTTCTTTTGTGCTTTGTTCAGGTGGGTTCTGATGTCTTCCTCTGCTATAAGAAATCGATGAACCGTGCCAATTTAATCACTTATAATCCTGGTAAGTTATATAAAATATTATTAAATTTATTTTATATGGGTATGATAGAAGCATCCATGTTTATAAACATTTTCAGGGGAGTTTGTAGTAGGTCTACGGCTTTGGCAATCCCAAGGTATCCTGGAGCTAAACCTTTCTTCATCTAGTCTTGGTTTAAATTCCTCTCTTTCATCTTCTTATCGGCTCTCTCGTGATCAACTTTTGTTCTTCTCAGGCTCTAATGGTATTAGACTTTTAGAGGGCTGGGAGGAGGGGGTCTCTATTTTATGGTCTTTTCTTCTTCTTTTTTTTAAAGTGATCACCTACAAATTTTTCCACATTATATAACAATAATACCTTTTCAATTTTCATTCAATGAGCAATTGTTTAAATGTTTTGAATCATTGTGAACTACTGGCACCTAGCATATACTATTCAAAACAAAATTTAACAATCTGGCATCATTATAGTTATAGGTGTTGCAACTGCCTTCTTTCTTGGTATTTTAGTCATTGATCCACAGCTTTTCTATCCCAGACCAAGTTTTACTGTCCGACAGATGTTTTGTCTTCCCAACAAAGTGTGGTTTTGTATTCTTTCCAGTCAGGTTTTTCAATGATACTTATATTATTCGTTTTTTTTGCAATGAACTTTAAGTGTCCTTTTTTGTCAGAATATCATCCAAGTAATTTTCCACTACTCCTATAATATGTAATGGCACCCACTGAATGCATATCTTCTTTTTAAGTGGTGGCAGTTGTCTTAGGAGATGTCTTGGATCCTGCATACTTTCAGTTTTGAACGACTGTTCAACAGTACAGCTAGAATGGCTGACCATGTGTCTACCAAGAACAGAGCATTCAAAAAACAATTTGGTCTGCAAATGAGATTTTGAAGTGACACTTTCATGGTCTCCACCTTGGCGTCAAAGCTCGATTTATTCCGTCCAACACCAATTTAGTGGCGAAACAGTGCAGAAAAGACACCCGCTCTTGCAGCACCCGTACCATTAATTAATGATGTATCCATATACATATGCAGCCGGTCTTCTACCAGAAATAGTTTGTTTATAGTGTACGTTGTTATCTATTTTAGTTCCTCTGTTGTCGCTGTTTTCTTTTTTTACATTTTCCACAAAGTCAACGTATAATATATTCAAGGTAAGTAGACTTAAGAGCAAGACAGCAAGACAGTAAGCAAGACAGATATATTCAAGACAGTAAGTTTACAAGAGATGTAACATAGTTCATATGAGTTGTTGACAACCAATAAGAAAAATTGAAGTTATAAAATCCAGGAAAACGCCCAAATTGCTTTATGAGAGGTTAATCATTTGAGGATATTGGGAGATTTAATCTCCAGTTAGGTTAAGTTATCAGAGTTGATAAGGCTACATGTTTGACTTTGAATAATTATTAAACAAGTGATTAGTTAACATTTCATATCAGACGTATGTGATTACAGGTTCAGGGGCGTTTAAAACTTTTGGGGCATTAATACAATTTTGGAGCTTTTTTTGTAAACGTTGAAAGTAAATGTGTTTTGTGCCTGTAGTAAAGTCCATACTGTTTAAAAGACTATCAATAGAATCATTTTAGTATGGTCAAATTTTTTTCACATAAATCAATTCCATCAAGATGGATTTTCCCTTGTGTTAGAGGTAGACAGAGCGTCCAAGCACCTCAACCATTTCTAACCAAGATGGATGTTTTCACTTGCAGTTAAATAGTATATCACCACACAAACTCAGTGAAATCCGTAAGTTCCTCAATAACATTTTCCTAGGTCAGAAAATTGGTTGAACGAGGCTAACTGTATGACTTCTTCATTCCCTAGATTTACCGGTACTACATTTATTTTATAAGGGTTTTATTATAAGGGTCTAAGTTGTCAAACTTACCGAGTCCAAAAATCAACATTGTAGCTTCAGATGTTATGCCAGATATGCTATATCAGGTTTAGCATTAAATCAATTTCAAATGGATATCTGGCATATAACCAATGCTTTAACATCGAACCAAATGTACGGTTTTGAAAAAACTTGTTTTGTTATAAAGTGACATTCCCCACCCCGGCTGTTTATATATTCTGAATACTTTTAAAGGTGTAAGGTACTTATTTAATCATATTGTTTAACTCTACAAACACAATCGATGCCTCAGGTATTGATTTACATTCTTCTGCCAGCCTATTATGTTGATATACATTCATTTAATAAACATGCTACAGTCCTGCCAATTGTGCTCACAAAAGCATGTTTCATACTGAAAATTAAAGCTAATTTCTTCTTCATGGTACTAGGGTTTGGAAACAGGTGTTTTCCAGTGGTGATTTTATTTTGTGTGTGCAGTATACAGTTGATGTTTTTGTAACTTCAGCTGAAATCATGTTTTTATTCGTATTTTACTAGTTGTTGCATGTAGTCGTTGAACAATTGGGTAGAACTAAATATTTTGTTATAGTTGAAAATACTTTTACTGGCTATTATAGTTTTCATAAATAAATTGTGGAGTAAGTATTTTATAATGGTAATATATAATATTTTCAATAAAATTTCTGACTGACAAATTTATTAATGCAGAAATTATAATTTTATCTTTATATTTCTTTTTTTTTTTTATGTACAGATATTTTTTTGAAGAACTAAATTGATTTATTTTATTCTCTGTGTAACTGTAACCATGTTTATGCAGAAAGTTATTTTGTTAATATTTGATTTTTTTAATGTATGCAAAATTTGCAACGGATGCTAACAAATGTAATGTAAACATGTAGTTTTTAAAAATAAAATTAATCCACTAAGTATTTAAATGAAGTATACAAAATTAAGAATATACAAATTGAGTTGTAAGGAATTATAATTATTATGTTGGGTGGACATGAAACAGAACATTTAATTTTGTAGTGTGTTGATATTAAATTCTTCACTAATATAAAAAATGGTAAAACCATTGCATCATTCTACAAAAACTGTTAAATTTTAAATTTATATAATAAACTTTAGATAACATTTAAAAAATATATTTTACCAAGTATTTGTTAATAGTTATATATATATATATATATATATATATATATATATATATTACTTTTTATATCAACATAATGGTTATTTTTAACGAAAATTGTCTAAAACCTTATCTTCGTGACATGTTCCGATCCGGAGTAGTTCTATTATTGAGCCAAAAATTTTTGTCCAATATAAATGTAATTCCTATTTATTCCAATAATGTTATTAATTGCTCTAAATTATAAATAATACCAATATTACAAGACCTCAGTTGTTAAACATAAGTTTAAAATAGCAAAACCAAAACCGTTCTTAATATAAACCTCTACTCAGTGACATATTAAAAAAATTCATATATTCCCACCTAGAAGTAGATTTTTTTACTCTAAGCTTGTTGGAGTTAAACATAATTTTCTTATTCTTCACCTGTGTTCTAAAATGGAGACTGTGGATAATGTTCTTACTGAGTAATACATGTTTAAAGTTATCCAAAGTTATAAAAACAATTTCTTCTCTCACCTTAATTTTATGTCATATTATGTCTTGTGTTAATTTCAGGTTTAATGAATAAATGTTTGTATTTCAGGCAATAAACACAACTATGTATGTATTTCAAAAACTGATTTTGTATTCATAAATATTTCCTAGTACACTTTTAGAAAGAACCCATACCCTGAGATAAAAAATCAAATTCAGTGAGTACAAGTCTCACAAAACTTGTTGGCGCCCTTTTTTATTTTAAAAATAAAATAATAATAAGTAATGGTCATGTTTGGGTAGATACAATTTTACAGAGAATCCAAACATGAGTTTTGTTAGTAAAATTGGAGTCATAATGTTGTAATGAGTAAATAAACGAGTCAGACAACTTTGAGCATATAAAGAATAGTTGCAATTGGCGTGCTAAAGTGGGGCTTGATTGATTTAAAAAAAATCAAAGTCAAAGAAAGGAAGAATTGTGAAAACAGAGTCTTAAAAGATAAAAGAGTATTTAATTTACTTAAATCCCAATGAATAAATAATAATAAAGGGAAATATGTGTGTGATAAAATTTAAAGCTAAAAAGGTTACATTAGTTTAAACTATTACAATAAATGTTATAACATTTTTGTCATAAATATATTAACGTTTAAATGTTAAAAATAAATTTTTGAATAAATATTAAAAATGGAAAGTGGGTTAAATGAAAAATTCAAACGAGTTGTAATGTTTCACATTTTTGGATTTCAAATTTTTATTAATATTTGATTCAATATATGAAGTAAGCGATAGACGTAAGAGACTTCCGTTGTATCTCGCAATACAATCATATATTAAGATCTCGTATTGACGGGGGGGGGCGAGTTTCATAAATTGGTCGATGTCATAGAATCGTGTGTAAAAATGAGTTGTATGGATGAAATTTGTAAATACTGTAATTGAATAATAGATTTATATTTTTAAGATATAATTGTAAACTTTATAATATATAAGTAAATTTAAGAAAGAATAGTTTTTCTCCAAAATAAAAACATATTAAGAGAGTGCAGTGTGTAGTTTGTTGATGTAATTGTCAGGTTATTCCCAATTAGTCCAAAAGATCCACCAATCACAGCATTTCATAGTCGGACTGATACAGAAGACTTCATGTAGTTTCATTAACTCATCTTCGTCCGGTGAAAGTGGTTGTGTTGACTTTCTCGTCACCATGAGACCTTCTCATTAGGTTGATCACCTCTGACAATCTTCAAGAGCGACTCTCCAAATGAGCATTTCAGTAGAAGAAACGGTTTTTGCTTGATTTTAATTCAAATCGTGATTAGCGTCCTGGTATAGATGCTTAGATTGTTTTTCAAACATCATTTTCATATGAAAACATATTTGTTGGTTATCCCAATACATAAAAAAAAAAAATAAAATAAAATAAAAATACTAAAGAAACATTCTAATGGTATCAGTTAAAATCTTGAGAAAAAGACGATTAATTTGTAAATTGATTATAAAATAGAGACATTTTATTGCCAGATCTTCTAGCAATAAAGATAATTTACAAACTCTAAATATTAACAAATTCAAAAACCGACTTTGTGAATTGTTCCCTAGTTTCAAAGATAGTCATATACTGTGAACCCTCTTTTAGTTGTAAATTTATTATGTTCCTAAATAATATTTGTTAAAATTTTAATACATATTAGTTATAAGGAAGTACTTCCATAGTAGAAAATTATTGAATTATAAAAATATATAATGTATGTATTTCAGGATTAAGTATTCGAAATAATTATAAATTGAATATTTCCAGGAACTAAGGTTTGTCTTGTGATTCTAAAGTACATTTTCCTAGAGTCCACTATCCTGAATTTTTTTGTTAAGTACAAGTGTATGTGCTTAAAACCACAGAGTGGCACCCAATAAAATTTCATGTTTAACAATAAATTCAGTAAAATAAAAATCTAAATTCTTTTTTAAATTCACGGTTTTCATAATTGTTACTATTGGCTGGCCTGCCAACGTGGGGCAAGGTTGAATGAATTTTAAATTAAATTAATTCCAAATTGAAATAAGGTCATAAGCAAACCATGGTTCAAAACAAGGTAGGTGTTTTTTTAAAATTATTCTATTATATCATTTCATATTATTGTGCTAATCATTATATAAATTTAGAAAAAGTGATCAAAATTGATAGAAGAATTTTTTTTAGTAGAAATAAAAAAATTAAAATTGAATATGTAGAAAATCAACAAATTAATTTAAATAAAAATTTTATTTTTAAATTCTTAAAAGATGCAGGATAGTTTAGTTAAAATAAATATTGAAAGTAGGCTTAGTTCTAACAGTATTAGTGTAGATCAGAGTTTTAGAGGTTTTAACGATAGTGTAGTTAAAAGAGGGATAGTTGAAAAAGATTTGGGTATAAAGCAAATGTTAGAACTTTTGATAAAAAATAGTTAAAAATTTGATGAAGAGAGGAAACATGATAATTTAAAATTGAGTGAAGAGAGAAAACAAAATAATGTAAAATTGCATGAAGAGAGAAAACAAGATAAATTAGAATTATATGAAAAATTGGAACAAAATAATTTAAAATTAATGCAAAAATTAGATCAGTTCAATCCAAATTTAAGACAAGATAATTTAAAATTAAATCTAGGAATTAAACAAAATAATTAGAAACTAGAACAGAGTGTTGAAATATTTATACAAAATCAGGTAGAGTCGGAAAATAGGTTGTTGGAAAGGTTAAATAAATTTGAAGGAAATATATTACCTAGGTCTTAAAAAGTAGGAGGGTAACACCTACGAACACATGTTGGTAAGCTGAGGATGTTTGGGTGTTGGTAGTCGACAATGTAATGATGATTATGTATCAAAGTTGAAGAAAAAGGTTTTATAAGGTGTTTTATAAAAAAAGAAGTATTTAGTTGTATTAACTCTTGTAGTGGCATGCGTCGATGACGCGCCACGCCTAGTAACAGACAACTGTAAAAAACTCTGATATTGCAACTCGACATAGGGTTACTTAACCCTAGAAGCGGCACCGACCTGCTCAGCAGGTCGATTTTTAATGCATGGTCTAGTCTAACGACGGGAAAACATGTATTTTGCAATTCAACATTACGCCCACTTAGAATCATCCTATCGCAATAACTAAAATATCGTTGGAAAGCGAATGTTCCGTAGATGCATAATCATGCAAACAATATACCATAAAACGTTATAAATAATATTCCAAAAATTGCTGAAGTTCGCATATTTTTGAAGCGTAACTTCAAAGATTAGAACTGTGCGGTTTTTGTAAAAGCGACACCATTTTTCCCCATGTGATTACAAATCTGTTTTACTGTCAAATAAGTCGACCAAAACACTGTTCTATAGATCACATGTTTCTTTTTCTAACCGTAGATTACAAATTTTTCTGCGTCTCACAGATCCAGAGATACTTGACGATAGTAGAAACCTGACGGCACGAAATTCAATTGGCATTCGGTGCAGTTTACGAAATGACATAATCCATTTTTCTTTCGATATTTTGTAATCGTTCTTTATAGTATGTAGAGGAGATTTCATTCTACAAGTTGGTAGTACTTGATATAGGCAATAGATTCTTAGAAGTTTTTGTTTTGATCTTGCAACATACGCAATTGTGTGACGTAAATTAGGCATGGCACATATTATTTTGGGCTTAGATATTTATTATTTTGAAGGTTTGTGTATACAAATTGTATATAAATTGTGTATACAAGTTACAATATATGTGTTTTTATTTCTAAAGTTTATGTTTTTGAGTGAATTTCTAGTTTGTGAATGGTTTATATTTGGGATAACATAGAGGAATATTGTAAATCTAGGCTATAAGCAAATTTTCTTATATTGAGTGTTTTATTTGATTATACAAGTATATATGTGTGTTATCTTTGTAAAGTTTATTGTTTTAGTGACATCTAGTGATTTTGTCTTAGGCCTAGCTTTAGAAAGTTACTAATTACGCCTAAATTGTCAGAGTATCACTTTTTAGGGGAAATCGTTATTTTTATTTTGAAAATGTAACAAATTATTATTTTTCTCCCTAAATATATTCATAAATATATTACAAATCTCTAGTAATCGTTGAAAAAAATCTATTTGTATGGTGTAGATTACCATTTTTGCGTAATTATTCTCTCCGTTACTCTCAGATTTTTTGGTATTTGACCAAAAAACTCCAAATGTTTTACATCTAACATTTTTTTTTTCACTACACACCTAAATTCTATGCACCTTTCTGAATATAAAGATATATAGAAGTTCTGTATAAAATATATTTTACTATTTTTAGTGAATTTTTGAAAAAAAAAGAGATCAAATTCTCTTTTTTCGTAAAATAATTTTTTAAATTTTGAAAATGTAACAAATTTATTTTTTTTTTTTCCCTAAATATATTCACAAATATTACACAAAACTTTTTGTATATCTTAGAAAAAGGTGGTAAGTTATTGATTTTGGATGGTACAGGTTTTTCTGAAAAATTTTAACTTCATTTTTTGACATGTAACATACTTACTCCAAAACCGTTTCAATTTTTTTTTTTTAAATTTACATAGATGAATTCTATGCACCTTTCTGAGAAAAATGATGTCTTATAAGTTAGGTTTTGTATAAAAATAATATTTTTTATTAATTTTTAAACAAACGAAGAATTGTCAAGAAAATTAACCATGCCGCCTCTAGGGTTAAAACCATCCTACCGAAATAAATGTTATACCATTGTAAAGCTGACGTTTCGTAGATGCATATACATGTAATCAAAAGTTCATAAAACGCCATGAAAATATTTAATTAATTGGTAAAGTTTTGTGTGTTTTAGTCGTAAAAATGGCGACTCATCAATCGCACAGACAAAGAAAATATGGCGTCCTACTTTTCCTAAATGTCAAACACTGACATTTGGTTCTATTCATTGATAAATTGTACTGTTTTAAGTACAAATCTTTACCTATCCAACAGAGTTCGCCACATGTCTGTAACCCATATTTTATTGAATCTACAATTTATTTACAACAAAAACCCATTTTACAGATATATTCAACAAAAAAAAAAGTTGTTTTCTTCAACTCAACTTTTAGCCTAGTAAATGGAGTAGTAGAGAAATGAATTATACACCATTGAAAAGCTCGTGTTTCAATCTTTCAAAGCTGTGTAGCCTGAATTCCTTAGAGAGAAGAGAGAAGGCAGAAATAATTTTCGTAATTTGGCAATTTTGCCGGGAGGCCGCAGCACATGACGACAAGTTGAAGTTTCATTCTTCTTTGTTCTGAATTATTTGTAAAAATCGTGTCCAAAGAGCACAAGTTGGCACTATTTTATAGTATTTTTCTTCCTCTTTCAAACTACGTATTCCAAATTAACCTCTAAGATTTTTTCGGATCTGGATCAGTCGAAATATCGATTAGTTATATTTGTCTTAGCTCACAGATGTTTATCTCTTTGTATAGAAGAAATACAGACCTTTCCAATGATATAAACCATCACGTCTTAGTCGGTCATGATTTAGGCTTACTTTCATAATGAACAGCTGCCAGAATAACCGCTTTTCCGTTGCAGACTGTATGCAATATGGCCTGTTGTGACTTTTCGACAATTTTCTTGTGATTTATCAAGTGTTTTATTTGATTTTACAAGTGTATAAGTGTATATGTGTGTTATTCTTTGTAGAGTTTATTGTTTTAGTGAAATCTAGTGATGTTGTTTTAGGCCTACAACAAGGCTTTAGTTACAAGGCTTAAATGCCTATACCTTGTCGTTTAGCACATTTTACGGGAAAGTGGTATCATTATTTTGAAAATTTTAGAATTTGATTTTTTTTTTTTACCAATTGTTATTCATATTTATACTAGAAAACGTTTGTAATACTCGTAAAAATGTAAAACTAGATTTTCTATGCTCTATTTGACTTTCAGTTGTAAGTTACCTTTGATTTTTGTTTTCTTTTTGTTCTTTGCAATACTGACTCCAAAATTATTTTTCAAACTTTTTAAAAATTTAACTACTAAATTCTATGAACCATTCTGAATATAATAATATATAAAAGTTGGTTTTCCATAAATATTACAATTTTGGTGATTTTTTTGAAAATAAGCTGGCCAATTTCCCTTTTTTCGTAGAACAATTTTTTTAATTTTGAAAATGTAACAATTTTTTTCCCCCTAAATATATTCACAAATATAACACTAAACTTTTGTATATCTTAGAAAAAGGTGGTAAGCTATTGATTTTGGATGATACAGGTGTTTCTGAAAAATGATAACTTTGTTTTTTGACATGTAACATGTCATGACATGACATGTAACTCCAAAACCGTTTGCAAAAATTTTTTTTTTTATTACATAGATGAATTCTATGCATCTTTCTGAGAAAAATGATGTCTTATAAGTTAGGTTTTGTGTAAAAATAATATATTTTATTAATTTTTAAACAAACGAAGAAAATTAACATTGCCAAGTTTTTAAGAGAAAACTGTGTACTGAACCTTATTGATTCATTCTTGTATAAGTCCTTGACAATGCTTTAACTAGCGAAACCATGGTCGGCAAGTTTCTATTAAAACATTGTGGTTGATACTAAAAAAAAAAAAAAATTGTTGTTTTAATTTTATTTAAAATGGAATACCACCAAGTACCTACGGTCTCTAGCATAAATAGTTTTTTAAGAGAAGTAAATTGGAAATTTTAAATTGTCGATTAGTTTTCTGAAATTAAAAAAATAAATGTAGATATTTTTACCTAAACAAATAAATAATAAGTAGTAAGTTATGTATATAATATATACACATATTAAAAAAATTAAGTTTAAAAACTATAGAATAATATTATGTGTTAATTTTGTTCGTAATAAGAGTTAGAATCATTAGTATTAGAATAAGTATAAATGCAAAACGGGGAGGTCTGACCATTCGTCAATAGAATTAATTTTAGAACTTTGAGAAATATAATCTTCGTTTGCAGGCAAGGAATTCATCTGCAGGATGTTTATAAAAGGTGCAGATAGTCTAGCTAAGAGCTAAGAATGCCAACCAACAGTCTATCTAAACAATAGACTTCTTTTCATAGCAAGAAGCCTAATGCTTATCAAGTTAGATATCTGTAAACAAATATGCAATAGGGATACTTTGGACATACTTTGGAAAGACTTAATCAAAGTTTTCATATAGTTTAGTCAGCGAAGGATGACCTAATGATTTAATTTGACTTTATAAAACAATTTTCATATATGTCATACAGTGAAAGAAGACTTAATAATTAGTTAATGAATAGAAATAGTTACAAATAAGACTTTGAATTTATTGAATTAATAAATTTAATTAAGTAATAAATGAAACTAAGAATTTTAATCGCCGTACTTGGAATATCAATTTTAAAAAGGAGGCTAATAATCAGGGGATATAAAAATTTTAATAAAAAAGGGGCTATAATATAACCACTTACTAGATGAAAGAATGGTTTTTGTTTTGTTTTTTTAAATTGATGTAAATTAAAAAACTTGGGGTAAGTGTGAACAAAAATGTATGAAAGTTGTTAACACTATGTATGATTAGTTACACACATACTCTGTAATGTTTCACATTTTTGGATCTCAAATTTGTGTTAGTATTTGATTGAATATATGAAGTAAGTGATATACGACAGATTTATAGTTTTAAGATATAATTGTAAAATTTATAAATATATAAGTAAATCCCTAGTCCTACACACTTAAAAATTTGAACTTATCTACCACACTGGGGTGTAATTCACCCCAAATTTCAAAAATGTTAAAATTTTAAATTACAATTTTTTTTTCCTGCAAATGTGTTTGAAACCTATGGTTGGTTCCTTAGGTACATGATTATGACTGTTTCAGGAAATTTATAATTTATTGTTTGTCTACAATTAAAAAAATTGTGAATTGGTTACCAAATTTGTTAAATTTTGCAGTGTTTTCAAAATTTGTGTATGATTATAGACAAACCCAAGGATTTTGGAAGAAACAACAAATTTAAAGTAAACAACATAAAGTATATTTATCATACAATTACAAAATACCTGATTAAATTTGTTATGTTGTCTTAGTCAAGATGGCATTTTCTCTATTCAATATACTCATAGCACAGTTGTACTCTATGTTCATCACACATCGCTCTCTTGCACGAAGAGCAGGACTGCTTTGTTTTTCTGTCTCTCTCTCGGTCACAGAAACATCTTCTTTGCCGTCTTTCTTCTTGTGGCACTCTTTTTACTTCTTGATTTTTTATGCCTAAAATATCACAAATCGTAGAGCGTATATTTCTGCGAACTGTTGGTACTTCAAGTTTTCTTGTAGTAAAGGCTTGATCATTGATAGAGACAATTCCTGCAAAATCTTTCTTCTTGGCATTTTCTCATTCTCTGGCTTTATATTGTACAGAATCATTGCATTTATGGCACTCTGGTCCATAATAGCATACCATATTCTCATTGGCCATCTGTTTGTACGGCGGTGAATAGCCGTAACACAATTAATTAAAGGTATCTGTCCCCCCTTTGGTACGGTTCTAAAAAAAATTGCATCTAGTTTTTTACTTGTAGTCCTTTGTAATGTCCTTTGATCGATGCATTGTTGTTAAAAGCAGTACATTTTTTTTCCTTCTTAGGTGTGAATGATATTCTGTATGTATCACATTCTGTCTCCTTCATGATTATATTATCTGTTAATTCAGATTTTCGCTTATGGGAAAAATTTCGTGTGGGAGTGCTATGATTGTCATCTAAAGTCTCTCTCTCTATTGGTGGCAAAAGCGCTTCAATGACTTGCAGTCTGAAGTCATAAAGGTTCATTTTTTCCCTATATTGTGGCTCATATTATACAAATGTAAACTGTTTACAAGCAACATTTATATACATGTATAAATATTTTCTTATACCACCTACTGTTTTCCGTTCGCAAGGGTAATAAAGCAGTTGGTCAGATTGATCAACACCTTTCATAAAAGCATTATATTGGACGATAGGTAATGGTTTCTGAATTTCTTTTCCGCTTTACTTTTTGATAAACGTAACCATTTCTATAATTACTCAAATAAACTATTTAATAATAAAATTATTAAATTATTATGTAAAAAGTAATATATACATAATAAACATTTTAAAACATTCAATATAAAACGACTCAAAACTAAAAAGGTCAGCAAATCTCTAAATTAGATTAAAAACCGAAACCATTTTGTCAAACTAATCACTAGACACTTCTCAACACATTGGCAAAAAATAACAAGCTAGCTAACAAAACTGACATCACACATTTTCCAAGAAAACTGAGTCAATGGATATGCTGGCACAACCAGCGATTCTCAGAAGCACCCTGTGTGGTTGCATCTGCATATCCACCACAGTCAATGTGTTAAGAACCTGAAGAGGTGATTCTATGTTGAAACTACTATGATTTTGTATCCAAGTTAGATTTTGTTAACTCCACAGCTAATTTTTCTCAACTAATTTAATTAATTTTGTACTTTGAATAGATTTAATGGAGGTAGAAATTTTTGGATTTGTTTTTATATAAAAAAAAAAAAATAATAAGAAGAAATGTTTTTAAAGTAAATGAAAGGGAGACTAATAAGTAAATAATGGTTAAAGAAATTATTAATCAAATTCAGATAGAAGAAATAAGTAAAAATAAAGTTGACATACCAATGAACCGAATAATGGAATAAAGTGAGAATTAAAAAAAAAAAAAAATTTTGAAATTAAAGCACAAAATAATAGGAGTGAGTAAATAAATAGCTATGTTGAAAGAAAAGTAGGGGTACCTATAATAATTCATACAAAAGAGATTATAAAAAATAATTCAAAAGCAAACTGGTGAAATTATAACTAGAGTGGTTGGTTATATAAAAATGTATAATGAGTATTAATTTATGTATGTTAATATTTTAAATCATAAAAATTTAAAAAAAATAGTATAATTTGAATATAGGCTAGATGTGTTGTAAAATTAAGAATATTGGTTAAAAGTAAGGATTGTAGAATGAATAAAATAGAAACCTTAACTGGTCAGGGGAACGGTTGGAGATTGGCAGCTGTGTTTCATAAACAAGTGGTTATATCTGCTGATAAAGCTTGTAGTTATGGCTTCATAAACAAAGTCTGATTCTTCAACAATGGTTGAGATTGTTGATCTTGGGTCTTGAATGGAGAATACAGTGATAAGCAGTTTCAAAGAATGTTGACTCTTATCAACAAATCTTAACCCTTTCCTACCCAGACATCCTTATATATGGACTTCAGGTATCTGCATAGAATCCCAATGGGTTTTCGGACATTTAGAAAGTTAATGTTATATTGTATAATAGAAGGACAATGGTAGATTATATATATCAATATATATATATATATATATATATATATATATATATCAAAATGATCGGGGGAAAAAACAAGCTTTCCATATATGTTAAAATGTTACATATTCTATCAGGATTTAATTCTTTGTAAAACGTAATTATGTTGGCCTTGTCAAACTCAGTTGTTTTTCTTTGATTTGATGTCAGCTGTTGTTTGTATATAACCTTTGAGTTTAGAATTTGATCATGTTTGAGTTACTCTTTATGTTCTCTCAATTTTTGTATAAATAATTTAATAGTTATATAGTTTTTTTTATATAAAACAATCAACCTTTATATGCACAAAGTGCAAAAAAGGTCTGCATACAAAGTGTTATCCAGAATACAAATGCTAATATTATTTTTTTTCTAACATTTTTGTTCCGTTTAGGCTAGTTATTTTATATAGCCTAATATTTAGGTTAGGTGTTTTTGTATTAAAATAAAACTCTTGTTATAATTGAAAAAATTATGTTTTGTGTAAATATTTTTAAATGGTCCTAAAAACTGTGATGGGTTGTAAATTACATTGTAATATTAGTTGATAAAGGCCTCAGCGAAAAACTAAAAATGTGTTAATTTACAAAAAACGTTCTTACTGTCTTGTTTGGTGTGTGTTTCTGTTAATTTTTTAATGGATTATAATAATATGTATATATAATGGCCCCAGGAATTTTTTATCATTTCTTTCCTCTGCACTTCAAGAAAACATTTTCAAAAAAACTTTTTGGGTGTCATTTTTTATTTTACAATATATTTTTTGCATTATTATATATTTATACAATACTTGATGTTTTAGAGTAGTTAATTACAAACTAAACAACAACAAAATAATAACAATTGATTAATAAATAAATGAATTATGGATTTTTTAACAAAACGCTGCAAAAGTTCTAAATTAGGCTTGGGATTTTATGCAGATACTACAATAATAACCAATTATGCAGATAGCTGTAAAAAAAAGTCTGGGAGCGAAAGGGTTAATCAATGGACTTATTCAATAAATTGTAATCAATAAATTCTAAATAAAGGGGGCATTGAATTAAGTTATCTTAGTGAGAGATAAATATTCTATTCCCTCTGTAAACTAATGTAATACTATATTACATTTAGTTAACCCTGGTATGGAATACTACTACAGAGATACTTTGTTGGTAGACATTCCTATTTTTTACCATTCTACTTTAAAAAATTTATGATTGCTATAGAAATGGAACAATAACATTTTACATTATCAAAAGGCTATAACATTTACATTAAGGCTATATATTTTATGTAGCCTTATAAAAACATATAAATAGTGACAAATTATTATACATACAAATTAACCTTTAAACCTTAATCGTCTGAAATAATCACACTAATACTAACCATTAATAAAATTTACGACTAATTATTGTTTGTTAAGGGAAAGCTATAAAAAATGACTTAATTATTACCATAGTATATAAAATACAGTTTATTTGACACAAGATAATAATATTTTCAACAATTTTATGACTAAATTTGTATTATAAAAAACAAACCATATAAGTTTTTGATAAAAAATGCAATACAATATTCAAAAATGTTTGAAAAATTCTTAAAATTAGTCTATAGTTATATAAAAAATATTACATCTATATTATTGATTTTTACAGAAATAATGTTTTACATTATCTATGTTTACAAACAGTCTGTGCAGAGGCTGGCTTGATGTTCTTCACAAATTGGTCGTCTGCAGTCCACTTACAAGTTTGATGTCATACTCCTTTTCTGATATTGAGAAAAGCAGCATATAGTCCTCTTGTTTACAGTCCTTTGCCCCAGTTATTAGTTCTTCGTTTCTTCCAAGGACTATCACCATAGATAATTCCTCGTGTCAGAGTTGGGTTTCGGTTTAGATTAAGGATATAGGTACTATTGTTTAGGTATCAGATGGGCTTCGACAATATGCGTATTCAGTAAGAATTAACATGGTAGGAATTTTGAAAGGAGTTCGTCCCGAAAGGATCAGCCCTCAGACAACGAATGAGGTAGAGTGTGTCGGGATCAGCCGGCAGACCACTCTGATGTTTGGAAAGCTCGTTCTGGAGGGATCAGCCTTCAGACAACGAACGGAGAAGTCCGTGCTACTGGGATCAGCCGACAGACCACAGAGGTAATGCTTGTCCTGAAGGATCAGCCCTCAGACAACAAACATGGTATCCGTGCTGCCGGGATCAGCCGACAGACCACGGTAGGAAAGACAGTAAGGAACAATCAAGAAAACAAGAGCAGAGAATGAGAGAGAGAGGAGTGATGCAGGTGACTGTGAAACTGAATGATTTTGAAGTGGACACGGCTTGTACTTATAGGTCACAATTCAACCTAGTGTGTGCGCATGTCCCTTACTCTGGACGGCCTTGAGTAATTCAGTCTCTCTCTCTCTCTCTCTCTCTCTCTCTCTCTCTCTCTCTCTCTCTCTCTCTCTCTCTCTCTCTCTCTCTCTCTCTCTCTCTCTCTCTCTCTCTCTCTCTCTCTCTCTCTCTCTCTCTCTCTCTCTCTCTCTCTCTCTCTCTCTCTCTCTCTCTCTCTCTCTCTCTCTCTCTCTCTCTCTCTCTCTCTCTCTCTCTCTCTCTCCTGTGAGTTATTTATTTACAAGCCAAGATGTTAACATACAACAATTTAGCGTAACAATAAAAAGGGGTAGCATATCGCTACACTCGTAATATGACCTCTGGAAATTATGTTGCTTCAGTCTTTCTTCCAACATCGTGTAAATCAGTTGCTTGTGTAACTCTGTCATAAATGTTTTACAGCTCAAGAGGTTTCAATTGTTTCAATTTTTTCTGCATCCTGTTATCGTTCTACTGTATATTACAAAACTGTTGATACAGGCTATATTTATTAGCCCATAAATATGCACATTGGTCATCTCTTTGTTCTTCTAGACGTCCACATTCGATCGACTGCATCCACTCCTCCCTTATTTGCATTGTAGTGATTGATGATCTTAGGTTTATTTGTTCTGGATGATATTTTTGCACCTTGATGCATAGTTGATAGTAGACACACAACTCTGTTGACATTTCTTTTGTGACCTGTGTTTTGGGCTCAAGTGGTTTTGAAGGCAAATGATCTGGAGTGTGAAGTAAAATTTTTAAAAAGAGTAGGGAATAAGTTTGTATTTTTTTATGTTGAGGATGTTTCAGTCATAAATATAGAAAACATTATTTCTGTTCTTAAGAAGCCATCACTAGACAATAGAGAAGTTACATATTTAATTTGGTAAATCATGTGGGTCTTCAAATAAATTAAGCAGAGTATATCAAAGTTTATAAAATTGTATTATCTAAGGGTTTATTAGTTTTAAGGCTAAGATTTTCTAATTTTAAAGTTAATTGTTTGAATTTCTAACCTACGTTGTTAACAATACCTCATCTCTGTTAACTTCTAAAATTTTCTATTATTAATATTACATAAAAAATTGTTTTTGTTTAGTTTTGGGTTAGAGTTTAATACAACACATAGGTTATTAAGTTAGATTTTGTATGGACAGGGGAAACTTAATCTTTGATGAATCATCCTTTATCCTTTTCCCTTTCCCAAAGGCTTTATAAAAATTTCAAAAATTTGTTATAACATCCCAGATTAAAACAATTCAGTCTTCTTTTTATACTCTACTGATTGAGAAAGTGAACAGTGTTTACGAAATATTTCAGAACTTTAATATTTTTGTGTGTTTTTTCTTACTTTCCAAGGTAAGCCGGTTTCCTGTCCGTACAAATTCTAATCTAATATTACATAAATAAATAAAGTGTTTGACTTTTATATTAGTGTGATTTTAATATATGTCCTACACCCATTTTATAAATATAGTAGATTTTGAAAAAAGTTTTTAAAATTGCAACTAAGAAGAAGAAAAAAATCACACTCTTTTTGTAGAACAACCCTATTATTTGTAGATTTTTTATAGATAGGAGACACAAGTTTATCTTGGAAAGTATAGAAAGAAACTGATTAAGAAAGAGAACATTGTTTACAAAATTTGTTTGATTTTTAGTGTTTTTCCATTTGTGTACTTCTAGGTAATACCAAGGACCACTTTCCCAGGTATCCTCTATGCTTCCTATCCATACACAATGTATGTTAATGGTAATACAAGTATTTTTTTTCCACGAAGCTTGCAAAGTACTTTTAAATTGAGCAGTCTTTAAGTTATTAAATATTTATTAATTAATGATAACAATATATTAATTCATGATTTTAATTGTAACAGGTATATTAGCTCGCTACCCTCATCAAGACAGATCCAACTTCCAATTCCCAACTTCTGTTCCATTGTTCTGTCTACCAATGGGAGCTACTCTCGAATGCTGGCCTACCAATGCTAAACAGCCTGAACCAGTGTTTTCTACATTTGTTCTTACAGTTGCGGATGCTGCAGAAAAGGTACAACCCCATTCAACAAACACATATTCACTAATTTATTTACAAATTAAATAGTGTTCATATTTTTATATATTCTTATAGATATGCCATTTCACAAATGACATTTATAAATTCCAAATGTAAAAACTGATATATCTAGACTTACATCTTACAAAATATAATTACTATAAGTTCCATTAAATGCACAATGAAAGAGTTTTATTTTGGAATAATTTAAGATTGGTTTACTTTCATACAAATATGTAAAATAAGGAAAATAATGTGATTTTTTCTAATGTGTAGATTATTATTCATATGAATCCAAAAAGGTGCTTTTTGAAATGATGACTGTCTGTCATCTGCACAGTGCTGTACAGACCAAACTCATGGATCGATTTTAATCAAATTTGTTGTGTGAGCATATTTTGACCATATCTCGGGATCTTTTATTAATTTAAAAATATATAATTTTCTCAAAATTCACTAAAGGATATTGCTAAAATTTTACTCAAGTGTAGCTTCTAAGGACCCAAATAAAATGTACTGATTGACATCTCTCCAAAAATGCTGGTTCAAAATCTGTCTTATACACAGATTAAGTTTTGTAAATTGATTTTAATCTTTGATTTTCAGGTATATGGATCGGCTGTTACATTCTATGAACGGTATTCAAGTGAAAAAATAACTCCAGAACAAAAACGTGAACTCGACCCTGGGGAAGGTGGAGGAGGGGGAGACAGAGTTGATGTATCTTATCATATCAATAAATGCATCTGTCTTCTGTCTCATTGGCCGTTCTTTGACACATTTGAAAAGTTCCTTTTATTTGTATATAAAATGGCGTGCGAAGGTCCACATTCTGTACCTATAGAAAGGCAAGTCTTCCTTTATTTTATAGTTTTAGGTAATTTTATGTACCTACCATAGTAGTATGGGTTAAATATGTTAATTGCAAATATTCTAGCTCTGTTTTTGAGTGTCTATTGCTCAATCATTGTCTGAACGTAATCACAGTAGTGACTGTTACAAATTAGGATTAGGTACTTTAGTAATTTAATGAAATTCTGAACAAACCGAATGAGAGGGAACTACCAGAATTTTTATAGTATATTATTTCAAACAAAATAGTCATTAGGACTTATTCTACATGTCATCTGTTTCCTATTACAATTCCCTTTAAAATGATATGTCACATGATGGGTAAAAAAAGAATTGTGCCATTGGTTCCCGCCTTAAAAAATTGGGGCCTGTTTGCTAAAATAGGAAAAATATGTTAAAGTGTGTTCATTTAGTTAAATAAGTCCACTGTTAAACAATTTAATCAATATTTTGTTGTTTTTTTTCATTGATATCCATGACAAATTGAAAATTCTCAAAATTTGACTTGTAGCCCCCATAATTCCTGTTAGAGATATCGCAGAGTCTTTTCCAAGGCACTAAAATTTTTCTTTTGTATGGTTTTTAAAATGATATGTCACACGATGAGGGTTGCTATTTGACCAAATAAAGATCCCCCATTTTAGCCCCTCTTAAAAAGGGGGCAAAAATGTGTCTACCCCATTAAAAGTGAAAGGACTTACCCTGTCTCTTTGAAGTGAAGTTTTCATCCTACTCTTTCAGAAATTACTTAGGGGTTGCAAGACTTTTTGTCCACTCTGTATAATGTATAAATTATACAGAGTGATTCACATAAGGTTCCGAGCACTTTCTGAGCTGATTCCACTAGTAAAATAATGAAAAAAGTTCATATAAATATAGGTCTGGAAATGCTTATTTTTTTTCGAGTTACCCGCCATTTTAATTTTATTATTTTTTTTACATAATATTTAATATTTTTAAAAGTAAAAAAGATATTGAACTCAAACTTTGTATACATATTTGTTGCATAATCGTTTATCACTTTGAATATTTTCAAAATGGCAATTGTTTAAAATTTTTAATGTTATATATCTCAAAAACCGTTAATTTTACAAAATACAGCAGATCAAAAAATTTCCTTTGTTTAATATAAACATAACAGTCTTTTTAAATTTTTTCTGTAGCTCAATGGATAATAGAGATATCGACAAAAAACAAAAAAATGTATTTCTTTGTAGTTGTCAACAATACTCAGAATTATCCAGAAACAAAACATTTTTTAATCAAACAAAATAAATTTAACATTCAATTGATACAGCAATAAAATAAATAACAATCATTGCTACATTTAATAAGGTTTACAGTAAATGTTCAAAAATATGTCCTTCTACTTCAATACATTTTGCAGATCACCTTCGAATTGTTAGCGTTGCTCTCCTCTATTCTGCACTGCTATCTTTGATTTGTGTGAGGGCATATGTAATACGTTCAATTAATTCTTATCGTGTATTAACTTTTTTCTTGTACACAATACTTTTCAGCCAACCCCACAAGCAAAAATCTAACGGGATTAGATCTTGTGATCGTGGCAGCCAGGAGCGAGGTCCATGAGTGGTGGTTACTATGGTAATTGTGGACATGGTTCCACAAGAAGGAAAATATTTTGTTTGTCGGCTTTTATAGTTCTGCCATTATGTGCAATACAGTTACAATACCTGTCAGTGATTATCTTTGTTATGTTGTTTATTATATTATATTATTAATTTTGAATATTTATTTTAAATATGTCAGTATGTTTTTACTTGTGAGATGTGAAGAGTAATATTATATCTTTGTCAACTACACAACTGTAAATATTCAAATTATTTGCATAATAGGAAAGATATTTACAGTAGCGTACATTAAAATAAAAATATTTGGTATTGTTAGAAACAATGTTGGAGTTAATATTTATATACATTTTTCTGCTGGTTTTTTTATAACTGAAATTGCAAAATTATTATAAGGTGTTTAAAAAGGAGCCTAAATAAATACTAAAAATACAATTTAAAATCTAAGAATAAAAACATAAAAAGTAATGAGTAAACAATAAATGTAATGAGGTGAGTTAAACATTTTTATTTTTGTATTGTAAAAACCTTTTATTAATAAAAAAGTTTATTATCAAGCTTCTGAATAAGATAATCAGTTCTATAAAAGGTTATTGTAATAGTCTATATGCAATGACAACTTTAAATTTAACAATTAACCTGTATTTCAAAAATTCTTCATAGGTAAAAAAGAGTAAACAGATATTTGGTAAAGCATGAAGTAGATAAGGATATAGTCCTTTATAGAATCCACGATAGTCTTCATATCTCCATATCTTAGAAACACAATCCCATGATCTTTTGTAATCTCCATTTTGGTATTGAAGATGAGCACGAAATACTTGATAAGGATACATTAAAACTACTGTAAACATCTTCAAAAGAGTGGTGCATGTAACATACTCTAAATTACTCATTCTTGTATCAATTGGTAAATGTTTATAGTTATTATAAACAATTTTTAATCTTTTATATGTCATGAATTGAACAGCCCCAGTTGAAATACCAAACATTCCTGGAACAAAACCTGAATAAAGTCCTGCAATTCCTTCAAGTTTATATATCTTTTGAAATGCATCTATCATTCCATAATAGTATTCATTTGAAACGAGATTCATTATGTCATGTCCAAGTTGTACACATAGTCTTGTTTTTATTACCCACAGTGGCTTTGTCGTAACAAGTGAAAGAACACCAGATTGAGCAGCAACAATCATCTGCATCATTGGATCAGAGGTATTTTTATATATTCACCTTGAATCGAATTCTTAATGAAGTGGTAAGACATGAAATAGAAACCCCAATAAATTTCAGATCCACATACAGTAGGTGTTAATCCTTTATAAAATCCAAGCAAACCTTCATTTTGATATATTTTTTGTAAAGCATTTTTAACACTATGGTAATATGAAATAGGTAATCTTCCACTATCCAATGCAAATCTAATCTTTATTAAATCCATTGGATAAAAAAGAACTGTTGAAGTTACACCACCTGTAATACCTGCTATTAAATAATAATTATATTTTACAATATTAAATTTAGACTATTTGGAATCTTTATCATTTGGTTGCATTGCATACCTTGTCCTTAGTTAGGCCCATCAACTGCATAAAAAAAATTAATATAGTGGTTTACTCAACATTAAATGTTTAACCAATTTATCATATTGGTTTATATAGAAACAGATAATTTAAAATACACCTTTAAAATTGGCTTCATTATTTATGATTAATTTATTTGATCACTTTCCAATAATAACAAGCAATAATAAATAACCTCCAATTAGAATAATAGAGTAATTAAAACTATTGCCATATGTTATGTTTTAGGTAAATAAATCAGCTGTTCATTTAACACATGAGAAATTTAATAGCCATAGTCCATATCTGAATATGTATATGCATTTAGTTATTAAACATATGTTTAATTATTTATGAACTAAAATCTTTTTATTGGAATATTAAATTTAATTTAAAGACCAAAAATGTTTTTATAATAGTTATTAAAAATTAAATAGATTTTATGAAAAGTGTAATGTGGTGTTTATATATTAAATTATGTACTCAATATTGTATTAGTAGTTTTTATTATGATAACATCTGGCAATCTATGAATAGTTATTTGTAAACTCTTCTCAAAAGCTTCATGTCTTTTATAATAGTTTGCTGTCATCAAATTACATAGATTGGAGTGAAGAAAGTTTCTTTGTTATTATATATTGAAACCTGCTTTCAGGGGATTCCCAGCTTGACATCCCAGGAGATCTTAGGTGCATATACACCCTTTTTATGTAGTCTTGGGTTTAGATCCCTCTCATCTTTCCTAATCAGGTCTTACTTGTCCAGCTCTTGTTCTATTTCTACCCTAATGTTATCAGAGTATTCAAGTGCTAGGTGTTTTTATTTTAAGACCTTTTTTCTTTTCTTTTTTTTTTTTTTAATAATGTTATGATGACAGAGATGCTTTTTCTTTAAACAAAAGAAAAACATATATGTTGAAATTATGACCACTCTTTTAGAAGTTCGTGTCTTTTAGAAACTCCTTACTTCTTGTTTTGTCATGGGAAGCAAAAGATAGCTTGATGTAGCTGGATTTATGAGTTATAAGGAAACTTAATAATACTACTACATTATTTATACTTTGGGTCTTATTAGTACATTACAAGCTAACACTACATGGTGGAAGCAGTGGTAAGATTTGATTTTAAAGTTGTTAATATTATAATTAGTTAACTTTGTATATTAGGCTTAATCAAACTAATATATGCAATGGATAAAAATGTACAATTTTTAATATTTTGCCCACCACAAAATTTTGATTTTCATAATCCTAATTCATAGTTTAGTGATGTATCTCATCTAAATAAAGACTCAGAAACTAAACAGAAATGTTATTTAGGTTATGAGGCAGAAGATATTTTACCATCTTCTAATCTCACAAATAAATGAAAAATGTTGGTTGTGTTAACCCTTTGACCGCCAAGTGCCGATATATGTGATATGTACACTGCCAAGAGCCGATATTTTGGCCTTCTATTATATTTTACATAGGAGCTTCTTTTTTTTATTGATCTTTATGAAATTTGATGCATTCTATCTACAAAGAATTATCCTACAAATATATATATATATATATAAATATATATAAACACATAGTAAATTCCACTGCACTGTTTGAAACAATTTAAGGCTATAACAAAGAACATGCACTAATGACAAAAATGTATTGTTGGCCATGTGTTTTGCGTTACCAACTTAAGAAATCATAATTTACCTAATTATAGAGTAATTCTTGGTATTGTTGACAACTATCAAGAAATACATTTTTCATTTTTTGTAATATCTCTGTTATCCGTTGAGCTACAAATAAAATATAAAAACTGTTGCATTTATCATTAACAAAGTAAGTTTTTTGGTTTTCTGTAATTTTATTTAAAGTTAGCGGTTTTTAAGATTTTTAACAATAAAAAGTTTAAACGGCCGCCATTTTGAAAATATCCAAAAGTACATTCTGGTTTTTATTACAGTGATAAACGATTATGTAACAAATAGCTATACAATGTTTAAGCTTAATATCTTTTTTACTTTTAAAATTATTAAGTATTTTTAAAAAATGGCTGATAACTCGAAAACAAAGTGTTTCCAGACCTATATTTATATGAACTTTTTTCATTATTTTTGTTAGTGGAATCAGCTCAGAAAGTGCTCGGAACCCTATACGAATCACCCTGTATAATAGAAATGTGAAGAATGAAGTAAAAATAATCAACCCTTTTAACTTTCCCCACATATAGATAGCAAGGAAATGTTGTTTTTAATGGCTCAAGATTGGCTCACAGCATTTTCAATCTGGCTTCCCAATAGAGACTCGGCAGGTTTTTTCTATTTTGTTTTCTTATGTCTAATTTTTATCCATACCAGGAGGTGGTCCTTGTCCATTATTGTGTTGGAATACTCATATAGTGTGCATCTTGGAGAAGTGACGATGTTGATCCTGTTTAGAAACTTTGTCAAACAATCTTTACCAGTAATTATTTGGAAGTTGGCGACAGATTACTCTTACTCTTACGAGCAGTTTGGTTTCACTGGAGAGACTTATTATATTTTTGTAGAGTTTACCATTCAATCTTTGTTTGATTGTCTAATGAAAGGATGCTTTATATTGATCTTTTAACTGTTTAATTATTCCATCTATTATGCTGATGCCTGGTGGTTTTTCTTTGTGGAAGTGCTTTTTTTATCTAATTCATCAGCTGCCTCGTTGCTTTCTAATCCCAAGAAAGTGGTATTCGTTACATTACAAGATTGCAAATATTATTTTTACTAACTGGTATTTTTTCCTAATGGAGTATATTATGGAGCTTTTTGCTTTTAGTTTGTATATCATATTTAGAGTCTATAATTATTAAAGAATTTTCTTTAAGCCTCATCATCACTTGTTTTAAGATTTCTTTAACTGAAAATATTTCAGCCTTAAACACTGTAGCACCTGAATGTAGGGCAAAATAGTGACAGAAGTGTTCTCTATAAGTGTTTGCACCAGTCTTATCCTGTAGTGTAAATCCATCTGTATAAATTCAAGTCTAGCAATCTTGTTGGTGCAATCTTTTTCAATACGGAAGGGAGTTCATCAGTTTTATTGATGGGTAGTACCTTTTAAATTAAGGTTTATACTGAATTCAGCAAAGTTTAGTGGTTTCATTGACTTTGTTAATTTTTTTATATTATTGTTGTTTGTTTTTGTTACTACATGTTTAAATTCTTTGTGATTTAAATTTTTGTCAGTAGAAAAAGTCTAGGTTAGTTTAGGTTAGGTTAGGTTGGTTGAAAAGTATAGGAAAAGTTATGTGATCAGTAAAATATCAAAGTAAAATTTTGTGTGTCCATTTTGAAGTTTCCTGTGTTCAAAAATGAGGCTTTTGGATTGATGTCTATGTGCAGTGTTCTACAGCCCAAATGTGTGAGGCTGTATTTCCCATTTTAATGTAATTTGGTTTTATGGGATTTAATTAGTCGATGTAAGGACATTTTTTTGTAACTCAAAATTTGGGGGTGGTTGTTATAAGGGGAAAAAAGTTTTTCTCTCAAACTTTGTTCAAGTTCAGCCTTAAAGGACCCAAACAAAACATATTGTTCCTCAAAATGTTGTTGCAGTCGCATTGGAAAATATCTGGATATGAAAAACGTTTAAATGACCTGGTTGACAAAAAAGGAAGCATGGGTTGAGATTAAATCCATGAAAGAATTGAACGCCTAGATTTATTGTGTCTCTAGCACGATGGTTGAAATAATTTTTTTGCCATTTTTTGCTCCAATCTTTTCTTTGGGTGGTTTAAGTTGTACACTACAACTGGTTTTTGTTTTTAAACTATGAAAAAAGTTTTACAAACAAATTTTGGTATATATTGGTAAGAGAAAACTTTTATATCTATACCTACTGTTATGGTGAGAAGGCTGTTAACCCTACAAGTGTTAACTGTCCACGTACGTGAACGATGAACGACGGATAGTTCAATTAAAACACATATTTTGCGATTCAACATTTCGCCCACTTAAAATCGTATTATCGCCATAAAAAAAATACCGTTGGAAAGCTACAGTTTCGTAGATGCATAATCATGCAAAAAATATTCCACAAAACGTTATAAATAATATTCCAAAAATTGCTAAATTTCACATATTTTTTATACATAACCTCAAAGATTTGCGCAGATAACTTTTTTACAAAACAAGGTTATGTTTGTGTAACATTTGCGATTCGAAATTTCTGTCAGTCAGATTAAACATAACACTGCTCCATAGATTGCATCTTTCTGTTTCTATCGATCGTTTGCAAATGCGTCTAAGTTTTATAGTTTTTATTATATAAAAATGAAACAAAATCAAGAATTTTAGTCATTTTTACATGCTAAAAATTACATTTTTTCCAATTCAACTTTTATCCTAGTAGATATTATATTATCAAAATGTATTATATATCATTGTAAAGGTAATGTTTCATTCTATCATAACCAAGTTTAGAAATATTTTTGTCGCTAACAGGAGAAACACACTACTTGACAAGTATGAGTTCTTTGCGCTGGGTTCGCCTCAGTCTGTCACGTCGACATTTTTTAGAAATTGTAACCTCTGTGTTCATATGATTTTACGAAACGGTAATATTTGTCCAAATGTTACAAGTTGACGATATTATATAGTATTTTTCTTTCTCTTTAGAGTTATGAAGTCTAAATTATCCTAAGTTATATAGGTTATGAGTTATAACCATTCTAGGAAATGATCCTCTGAACTTTCAGACCGGTTTGCGATATTCAGTGTCTAGACAGTCTTGAAGAATCCGATCTTTATTTTTATACAAACTTGTCATTTTTGATATAACTGTAAAGAGGAGGTTTCAATGTTTAACCTTGTATTTGAAACACATCTGTAGAAGGAAAAATACACAGGCTGTGGTACTTTATAAAACCTAGAATAACCTCAATTTGTTACGACGTGGAAATTTCAAAGTGTAATAGCTTTGTGTTTTTATAGTGAATATAAGTTTCATGAAGTGATTTTTTTATTATAATTTGTTTATACAACTTAAAATAAATGTGTCAATGTTTGTAGAGTGTAGTTATTTGACTGATAATTCATATTATCGACATATTTTGCAGGCCTAGTCTAGCCTATATGTGCTTTTGGAATTTTTAGTTTCAAGAAGCCATTTATTTATTATAATATGTATATACATAATATATAAACGTATATACAACTTATAATAAATGTGTCAATGTTTGTAGAGTGTATTTATTAGAGTGATATGTCATATTATTGGTTTTTTTAGACAGCCCTAGCCTAGCCTAACCTCAACGTCTAGGCTATTGTGAAGGTAGATTTTTATCATAAATGACCCATGTCTAATGAAAATTTTCAAAATTGATTTTTCTTTTTAGCAACTTTTATCCACAAATATATTACAAATCTTTAGTAATTTTTGAAAATATTAAAAAAAAATTTTGTAGGATTTGCATTACCATTTCTGTGAAAGTCTTGCCTGCGCTACTATCGGATTTTTTAGTATTTCACATAAAAACTCCAAATACTTTACATCTAACATTTTTTTTTCACTACACACCTACATTCTATGCACCTTTCTGGACATAATGATATATAGAAGTTCTGTATAAAATATATTTTACTATTTTTAATGTTTTTTTGAAAAAATAAAGAGAAAATTCAGTTTTTACGTAAAATATTTTTTTACATTTTGAAAATGTAACAGATTTATATATATTTTTTTCCTAAATATATTCACAAATAATACACAAAAATTGTGTATATCTTAGAAATAGGTAGTAAGCTATTTATTTTGGATTATACAGGGTTTTCCTGAAAATGGTAACTTCGTTTTTGACATGTAACATACTTACTCCAAAACCGTTTCAAAATTTTTTTTATTACATAGATGAATTCTATGCATCTTTCTGAGAAAAATGATATCTTATAAGGTAGGTTTTGTATACAAATAATATATTTTATTAATTTTTAAACATACGAAGAAACTTAACATTGGCAGTTAGAGGGTTAATAATCTTGACAACCTTCAATCATTGATTTTAACAAACTAAATTAATTCTGTATTTTAAAGAAAAAGTTTGACGTAATCAGCAAAATGAAAATAATATGAAAATTCTATTCAATAAATAAAATTATAAGAAATCTGATATAAAAATATTACAGATAAAACAAAATACAATGTAGTTACAGTTTCTGAAATTAATTTAAGTTTCTTGCGCTAATATTGAAAAATGTCACTGTTCAAACCTGCTATTTTGTTGAAACTTTAAAGTCTAAAGGATCGACAGAGTGTCTACCAGTCACGAAAGTCCTCGAATTTATAATAGGGTCACGGAAGTTTGTAAAAGTCCCCGATTTTTGTTTTAAGGTCACTGGTTTTAGTCGTTTAGATAGAATATATTCAAAGAGTCATTTTTTATGAGCCTGGCTTGGTTTCCGAATAAGGTGCAAACTGATGGAATAATTCTGCAATAAACACGGTAAAATGTGAACTAATAAATGAGAAAAAACAGTCAAAATAATATCGGAAACCGATAGAATTGATATAGGAATTTAAAAGAAACACAAGGTTATGATATTTATTTTTAGTCACCCTTTTCATGAGAGAAAAATAAGTTTTTAGTAACATGTGTTGTTAGTTGTTAAAGTTATAACAGGAAGTTACCAGGAGAAAGGAAGTAAGCTATCTTAGTGTTGTCCTCCCCTTGTCTGATTCAAATAGGCGACTAAATGTCAACATGCATCACTGAAGACATAGGGATACCAAAACGTTGCCATTTTATAATAGATTTATATCAACAGCCAAATAAGAAAATCCTATTTCAAAATTATAACTCGTAGACAAATTGAATTTATATGCATTTTGTTAAATTTCAAGAAAACTGAGAAATTAATAATTCACATCGTTTATCCATTAGTATGTGTCAATTATTAAGATTGTCAAATTGTTTATCGCATGGCCTTTTATAAAACCTAAACAATATATATTCTAACGATAATTATTTTATTATAATTTCATAAATATTATATAAATCAAAATTATGAATTAATTATTATACTTTGGATTGTCAACACATAAGGAAAGTTATTAATGATGAAGTCCAAATATACTCTTTAACATTAGCTGTGAAATATCTAATTTTATTTGAATTTAATTTCCAAATACTTTTGTTTTTTTTAATTTACACTATTTGCTCAGGGGGAGCTCTTTAATGAACAATTAATACAGTGAGTGAAATTTTAATAATACAGAGAATTGCAATTTTAACAATTTAGTTTCCAATTAAAGTCTATAATTAGTACAATACCAAATCCACTTTTGTTGTATTCCTATGTAAGTAATCCAGTGCTGATAGTTGAGTGAAGAACTTTCACTTTATTACTTGTTAATGATGTTCACCAAACACTACACTGTACCATGTGATTTATCAATAATATGATTCACTTCAAATTATCATGAAGATGCACTCAACACTTTGTAGATGTACCTCTTTAGTACTGCAACGAAGATTACTAAGGTGTTAAATACTTTTACTTTGTAAAAACAAACACGGTTAAAACATACGTGTAAAAAACAATTATTACTTTACTATTACTAAAACTGGAATTATAACTTCTAGGAAATACCAATTTCTACATTAGGAATACTTTTGGCTTTACTTCGCCGAACCCTATGCTGTGAGTTTCTCCCCAAGACTCTCTATAATTTTTACTTTGTCGATGCTAAAAAATACTTATTCTCTCTCTCTTAATTTACTTTAACCAATGAACGTAAGCAGCTACTTTTTGTCAGCCAATCAAATTTTAATGTTTCAAAATTGTGACGTTTAGAAAACTGTTGTCCCGTTACATTTTATGAGTTTTGTGTGTGATTGTCCCTAAGTTTCTAATATTATAGTTATTTATGACTTAATTGCCTACAATGATTCTGGGTCTAATTTAAGTGTTTTTCTCTTTTTTTTTTTTTTTTTTTAAGTTGTGAATGGGGTTCTGACTGATTTATAACATATCCCCCTAACGCTTCACCTTTGTTGGCGATCACTAAAAGTTTAACATATGTCCAACAAATGTATCTATTTCTATATTCTTTTTAAAATATTGGACTATTACTTGAAAGCTTATTGATTTCGTTATAATATATATCACGGGGGGGGGGGGTATTAAGTAATAGAACCTTACATTATTGTTAGAAAGGACGCAATAAAAAATAAAAAGATGTTATCATCGAGAAAGCGAATAGCTCAAGTAAAGTAGCGATTGTGGGGGAGAGGTGAGGAGAGATAATAATTATAGACAGGAAATGAACATTAATGATTCTACACATAAAAACTAAGTACAAGATTTTTAAGAAAATTAGATTGATTTATGAATACTTGTAACTCTTAGTATTTTTATATTTCATTACAAACAAATCATTCGGGGTCTAGGAGTGGTAATTTATCTGTTTGGTTAAATAAAGAAAATCAGTCTGGTAAAAATAAAAATTTTAAACAAAACAAAATTCGTGCCTTACTATGGAGAAAAAAAACAATACATTTTTTGTGATAATGTTAAAAACTACGGAGTGTGAATTTTGTTACAATATTTTTTATAAAATAAAAATATATTATAAAATATGGTATAAGAGTAAACTTATCGATTGACAATAGAGGGAAGTTTGCTACATAATGAACGAAACCATCCTGAAAAAACTGTAGTTAAAAGACACACTAAAAAAACTAGAGTGGTTTTGTTGTGAAAAAATGACAATTGTCTCGTTAGCGAATTGGCAAAAAAAAAAAGATTCTAAGTAGTAAGGATATGCTCTATTTATTGTAGGACAAAGTTTTAGCTTTGAGCAATATTGAGATGTGTAGTTGACGAGTTTGTGTATACAAGGGGTGGGGCAAGTCTATTGGTATAACTTAGAGAGGGAGAGAAACGCATGACACTTCTATTTCACAACAGTTGCATCTGATCTTTGTAGAGTCAAAATAGTTTTGGTCTTTTGTTACATTCTAGGTTTGTTTATAATGCCTCAACGTAGATCAATTATGCCGGGGAGTATCATTACGAAGTCAAAGTAGCTGTATTATTGTAAATAACAAAAATGCAAGCACAAAGTTATAATTTTTAAGTAAACTAAACTTAGTTGAAGGCAACTAGAGAAACACCATGTCTTTTGTCTCGATAACTTGCTTGAGTTTTAAAATTCAAACTGCGCAAGCGCACCAAACAGTTCTAGGCCTACGTTTGATTCATTCCTACACGCACACATACAGCAGTTCACAATGACAAGGAATATTGTGTACAGAACCACTATTTTATAATTTAAATGAGATTGATTGATCCGCATCTTTAAGAATATCCGATCTAGTCCATGGTCTATTCTAGAAGAGTTGATTGTCGTATTGCGATGTTTCATAAGACGGCAGCCATTGTTGTGTGCTGTGTAGTTTAGCTGTTCAGTGTATTAGTTCACTGTAAGTGAGAATTGTAATTGTAGTTGTATTTAAAACTTTTCCCAGTTTTTGTTACAGTGTTTTTAATATTTCAATTTCATATTTTGTAATCATTTACAGGTATATATGTCATTTGTTAGAAGAAGTGCCTTTCCCTTCAGCTCAGCGTCCTCGTATTCTTTTGCAGCTATCACCTGATTTTCGTATCATTTTAACGCAACCTGAAGATTTGCCTTTACCACGTAGGTAAGAAATTACACATAGCTTTTATTAGTGTTTAAGATTTATTTATATTTAGCTTTTATTGTTAGGTTATCTAAGTGTTTAGATCTAACGATTGATTTAGTTATTTAGTTACGTGTTATTTTGGTAGTTTAACTCAAGGTCATGCACGAACTGAATGACAGGAAGAAAACAATATACAATGGACAACCTTGTAGTTTATTTTCTCGTCGTGCTCTTGCTAGCTTTGCTCTTCTCGAATCGAGTAAAGTATTTCCTGTCCAGGTTAAGTTCGGCTTTTTTGGAATTGAATTTAGAATACTGTATTACTCATCTGATTTTTTGAATTTAATTTGCATTGTAAACTTTTAACCTGGTCAGGGAGCTTATGCATTGCGGAAAGAACTACCCAGACCACTGGAAGTCAAGGCTGATTAATGGTCTGAGCGTTCCCTTCACAGAGTTTAGAAGCCCGAACTCGATGGAATCCCTCCCCCCTATTCATTCAAATACCTTCCAGTATTTACTTTACAAGTAACGGACTAGCTCCAACTACTTAATTTACTGACTTAATTTTCTACTATTGGTAATCTCAGGAACAAAGGATCTTATACACAACTTATCTGCAGTTCACTTAAATGAGAACTAATGATGCAATTTTATTTATTATGAAATTTGAGACTTTATGTTATTTATGCGAACATTCTATTTTGTTTGATTTTTTGATTAAATTGATGATGTCAACACAAGTGTGATTAAAAAAAAAAAAATTATTTGAACTTAAAAACTTATGAACAAAATATATCAAAAATCCTGCAAACAGAAAATATACATCTTATGACAAACAAGTAATCACACTTGATAACTTTTGCTGAATTAACAAAATTTAAATTTCTTAAGCTTAGGCGCAGAGCAAAGTAGGCTTTAAATAAAAACAAAACTTTTTTTACAAATTCAGGAATTAAAAAAAAAAATATATTAAAAAATTTGCAACTTTTTGCTCAAAAACGATATTACTTTAAAATTGACAAATTGTATTCATAGAAAGAAAATGAGTGTAAAAATAAAATGTTGAATTCTATTCATAAAAAGAAGATTAATTTAAAATTGACAAATTCTACCAAACTCAGAAATACTAAGATCATTTTTATACAAATTTTGGTTTACGGCACAGCTATGATTTATGCAGAGTTCAGGGTCACCTTGGTAGATGATGGATCCGGTTGACTGGTGTCTCCTTGAATGGTTCCAGTTCCTTGAATGGGGGCTTAGGCGGAACCACCACACAACATAAGCCATTTCTATATATAATGAATCTTTTAAAGGTTTAGCTTTAAAATACATATTTGAACAGCCCTTGTAAACAGCATCGTCATGAATGTGTTTACGCCTGTTATACCCACCAATTTGTTATTATATTTCAGGGCCCCTTTACATCTTTATAATATGTCATTGTTTGACCACTTTTTGTGAGTTTGTAACTAGTGTTAAATTTGTTGCAGTGCTTCTTTACAGCCCTGAAATACATTGTTACATTTTTGTTTTGTTAAGATTTTATTTATTGTTGTATTTGTTATTTTAACAAGAATTAAAAAAAAAAAAAAAACTTTTATCGTGTTTTTTCTATTTATTTATATTTTAATCATTATATATTTTAGGAGCTGTTTCTTGCTGTAAATAAATCTTACTTGTTTACATAGGCTTGGGTTTTTGTTAATTTTTGTTACTTGTTAACATACTTTAGTTATATCTAAGTCACTACCTGTATGCAATGTATAGTACGTGTGGCAATCACAAAAATACCTGACCTCTTGTTTTTTTTTAATACATTTTAATATATCACGCCGTGTAGTCCTACTTCTTGTATCACAATTTTATAAACTAAATGAAAATACCTTATCATTTCATTTAAAAAATATTTTTTCTTCTTTTTACAACTTCAATTTCGATCCTACTATATCTTTTTAAATCATCTTCTTAATGAATTCACTACAGAAAATCTTTCTTTCTCTCACATACATAGCATAAGAAACTTATGCTATAGGTTAAAAAAATTTATGCTCTACTGCCCAACTGCGTGATCCGAGTTTAATCATATTTGGCATGTGGGCATATTTTGGCCATATTTCTGTACTCGTTTCCTTATATATAGGTTCATAATTAGAAAGGAAACTAGGACCTGGACCTCAATTGGAAAAAAAAATAACATATGGTCAAACAATCTTTCAATAACACCAAG
Source organism: Aphrophora alni (assembly GCA_963513935.1). Taxonomy (NCBI): domain Eukaryota; kingdom Metazoa; phylum Arthropoda; class Insecta; order Hemiptera; family Aphrophoridae; genus Aphrophora; species Aphrophora alni. Next base: position 129,516,860 of record OY740765.1, on the reverse strand, counting down.
AAAAACAATTTAAAAACGAAGTAAACTCCAATCTTATCTCCACTCCAAATATTTCATGATCAAACACAGAAAAAAAGTGGCCAAATTGGACTGACCTGCATATCACAGTAAAAAGCAAATTCCAAGTTGTGTACAAAAATGTGTAAGTTAAAATAAACTAAGTTGGCTGTTCAACTTCTTAAAAGTGCCTTTGTGACCTATTACATCAGCATATTAAGCTATTGCAGATTATTTTGATTTATAATGTATAAACTCACAACTATTTTAAGTAATAATCCTTTGATTTATTTTTAAAATAAAACTTATTCAGTGTATATATTCATGGATAATATGAATTCGTTTCTTAGTGGAGCAGGTTTCCGGCAACTACTTATGAATCTTGGACCTGATAACTGTCTACTATTATTGCTGTGCGCATTGACGGAGCAGAAGGTGTTGGTACATTCACTAAGACCAGATGTATTGACAGCAGTCGCTGAAGCAGTATCAATGGTATGTTTGTTTAACTTTACTTTTTATAAATTAATTTATATAAATTACTGGATATAAAATGTATAATAAACTACTGAGTTATTAAATAAAATAAATTTTTACTTACTCAGTATTTGAAATAGGTTGTTCAGTAATCGCAAATATTTCAACCTTTGTTTTATGACTGATCTTCATGTTTCATGTTCTTGGGAAACTGAAAAGTGATTATTGACATGCTGTCTAGCCATCATCGTTACCATTTACGTAAGTACGATAACGGTCACGAAAATTAAGATGGGAAGATGAAATTTAGTGTAGGGGACTATAGTGGTCATATAGAACCCTATTGAAATTGAGAAAAATCAAATTTAAAATGTCAAAATAGCAACAATTTTAAACTGTTTTTCGTTTATATATAGAATGTTATCAATTTATAACACACTAAATTAGATACAAATTTGCAGATAATATTTCTGCATGTAATTTGTACTAACCCCAAGTCAAGTTATCATCAAAAATATAATTCTGAATGCTGACTTACCAAGAAAATGTGATGTTCATATTGTTAGAAATTCTGGCAGGGCCTATGTCATTGGCTCGTGCATTGTGAGTGCTCCTTCACATATGTACAGCTTCGAAGCCCACTAGGACTGAGACACTGACATGAGCAAAGTGAGTGGAGACTTTAATAAATTCACATTTACGAAATCAGTTTGGGCCTTACCAAAAGAGCCTATTTGATATCAAGAAAGTAGTGATATACATAATTACAAGGTTTAGAAAACTTGTGCAACAACTGCTTAAACAAATTTACTACTACGAAAGATCCATTTATCTACCAATACAATTTAACATTTCCTACAAGGCCCAAAAACTAACTTTTAGGCATTACATTTAGAGGGTCTGCTTGTATTACTTTGTATGATAGGGCTGTGGTTAGTACCATGGTGATAACCATGGATTTGTTTTTTTTATTTCATAAATTTTAAACCGAGTGGCCAGGTTTCATTTAAACATTCTCAAGTTATTCACAAATGTAAATTTGTTTTCTTCTTGCAGTTTAGCATATTAAATTTTAGTTATAAATCTTCACTTTTCACAAAAATTTAATTGTTATACTTGATTACAAGTTTGAGATATTCAGCCTTCTATGTTGGCATCTGTGATTCATTTTTACTTTTTACTTTTCCACATACATGGTACGTATAGAAAAAATTATGTCATGGGTCAAAAAATCGATGTTGAGTTTTTAGTAGATATATCAGTTATGATGTTTCTTGAGTCTAAATGGTGGTTTTTGGAATAATTTTGTCATATAATAATAATTGCTCTACTGCCAAAATGCGTGGACCAATTTTAAGTAGATATGGTATATGGGCATATTTTGCCTATCTTGAATTTTTTTCTTCATTTTTTGATATCTCAAAATTTGGGTAGTTGCCATAAAAATATTTTAAAAAATACAAAATTATGTTTTTCTCAAATACAGATCTAATGAGTTTGATCTAATTTTGCTCAAGTATAGCTTCGAACGATCCCAAAACTATAGTGGCTGCCATCTCTCCAAAAATGCCCTTTCATAGTTATTGGTAAAAATCAAAAAAGCTTTTAAATTAAACTGTCGAAATAAATTATCTAGTTAATTTAAATTTCTTCTAACCATGCAGATTAAAATTGCATAGACTTTTTTATTTTTATGGTAGATCATGAAAATTAGTTCAAAATCATAATTGGGATTTTTGAAGTTTTTGTGTGTTCTTTTCCAGCTGATGGGCAGCAAAAACTGACATAATTTAAGCTGGGAAGTGCGTGGTGTGCCTGTGCCGACAGATCGATTGGACTGGTGTCTCGTCTCTTGAATTAATATAGTCAATTTAAATTGTTGTTTTTTTCCAAAATTATTGTGTTGAGCTGAATTCAGGAAATGTTGTTCCTCGACCAAATAATTTATTGCATCACGGAAATATATATGTTTGAATGGGTGAGTTAGAACTAGGTCTGTAGCCTCGCTCACCAATATTTCAACGAGTTTGTGTGCAATTCCTTTTAATAATTAAATGTAACTATGCCTTTTAGTTTATTTTAAATAACTTATTAAGAGTCATAAATAAATATTGAGCTTGACTTGTGAGATAATATTATTGTAGAACAAACACTCGAACACAAGATCTCACAAAAATTATGTTTATTTAATCAAACGCGTTTCAACAACAAAGTCACCTACTTAGTGATACATGAGCTACAGTAACAAAACTATAACTTTTTTTTACTAAACGATAAATTATTACTTTTTCTAAACACATTTACACCCAAAAAATGGAAGAATATTATCTTTTTTCAACTTCTGTTGTAAAGTTCATAATAGTGTAAAATCCATTGATAATATCACAAAACTGTTCGAGATTTTAATTTTTATCAAACACTGCAAAAATATCATGTACATACCTCACCCATACTCGCGGAAAATATTTTAAATTTTATAAAAAATTTATAAAAATTTTTATTGAGAATTTTTAGTGTTTATTTCAAACAAACTCATAAAAAAATTAGCGATGAAACTCGATAGGGGGTTTCCCTCAGCAGAACCTACATTTTGAACATAAAACTTGTTATTAAACTGGAAACTGTTTTGACACATGCACAAATTTATAAATAATAAGTAAGTATTCACTCACTTCACTATCACTTAAATTGCTATTAGATAACCACTCTTTTATCATTTTTTATAGTTTCAACAATTGGAACTCTTGGATACAGAGACACAACATCAAACGAAACTAAGTATTCATTCTGGCTCAATTCAATATTTTGCACTATTTTCACAAACTCGTAAGTGTTCTTTACAACAAAACGCAATTTCCCCCTTTCTTTATGGATTTTAGGCAAACATAGTCTTGGTAAAGATGTGTTCAAAACTGTGAGTTGTCTTCTAAGATTATTATTCATTAAACTTTTACAATTTTTCAAAGTTTCAATAGCGTTCTTAGTAAATTTTAAAATTGGATTTTTGTTTGACAAAGTATATGGTCCTTCGGTGAGCATTCCTTCAATAATATTTATATATTCCATTTTATCCATAATAACAATTGCATGCGCTTTTATGTAATACACTTCTTTCTTCTTTAATTCTTTTATAATTCTTCCATAGTTTTGATTTATATCTGATGATATTTTTACTTTAAAACTAGTTTCTTCCATTTTTTCTTTATATCAGTTCGCACACTTGTTTTTACGTCAAATTTTTCGAACCTTAATGCAGTTTCGACATCCACTAATAAAGTTTCACTATCTTTTTATTTTATTTTCAATACAGTATTAAACTTTAACCCTTTATTCAATAAATGTAATTTATTTACAATAGTTATAGTTGCGTTATTGTAGCTCATGTGTCACTGAGGATTGTGACTTTGTCGTTGAAACGTGTTTGATTAAGTAAACGTAATTTTTGTGAAATCTTGTGTTCGAGTTTTCGTTCTACTTATTAAGAATTGGTTAGCTTGGGTGATGGTTGGTCCACTGCTAGGAGATAGGAAAATGAAGACCTTATGGTAAATCACGTTTTCTTGTAGAATTGGTATCTTAGGTTAACCTAACCCTAACCCAGTATAATATAATTTGTTTGTCCCCAAGCAACCACAATGCATTACAAAACCATATATACTGGGTCAAAAAAGAAAATTCCTAAGACGGTTAAATATCTTTTAACAGGATGGCTAGCGACCAGGAAAACGTGGAGAAGTCAGAGAATTTAACTTTTCTGCAAAAGTCAGAGAATTTCGCTTTTCAGGAAAAGTTGTGAAAAATCGGGAAAGTTTTGTTGCAGTCAGGGAAAATTTAAATTTAACAGAAAAATTAGGAAATGATTTGTAAAACAGAGACTGGTACAATTGTTAGCAAAGGAATAAATAAACAATAGAAATATATAGCTGCTCAGCCAGTTCTATATAAAATGAAAACTACGTCAGTAAGTTAATAACAAAGATCATCATGAGAGAGGGTAGAGATGATAGCTTGTATGTTAGGGTGGAATGAAAAATACAAATTTTTATTTTTTATTTGTAATAGCATGGAAAAATTGCATTTATTAGTAGTAGAAAAGACGAAAACAAAATATGTCATTGGAGTATATCCTGAAGTGCCGCAAGAACAATAAAGTTTAATAAATTAATAGATTTGGCTAGGTTCTTATTTTTATTTGTATGTAAAAACAATTATTATTATTGTAATACTACAAAATAAATGTTAATTGATGTAAAAAAGATTAAAATTTTTTTGAGATAGTGATTATAGCATGTATTGAGGTGCTGCAAGAATGATACAATTTGATAAAAGTGCAATTTTTTACTATTATTTCAAATAATTTCCTTAGTTGCTATGTTGTAATATAAAGGCCAAAATATGTAATTTGTGTTAATGGAAAGGCAAATATAGTTACTTGAAGACGTGACTAAACGAGCTACTGTGTTTACAAGTAGCGACAAGTCAGATATCAGTTGGTTTGATGAGTTCAGCAGAGTAAGTGTGTTGTGTGATGTCCATTGTCTGTTGTCTTTTTGTCTTAATGTTTAATTAAGTGACATAATATTGTGTACTATTATTTACCTATACTTTTGTTAGTTTGATATGGTTCTGTCCATACAAGTAAATAAAATGAATGTCTGAATGTCTTATTTTCGGAAAATTTAATGACTTATGTGAAGTTGTGTTGCCAACTTACAAAGATGTAATGAAGTACTACTGTCTCGCTAGACATAACCTCAAAGTTGCTTCAGCAAAGGACCTATCTGTAAATGAAATATCTGAGATTTTAGTTCCTAAAATAATAGAAAGAATATGTTTAAAAGCTTCTATTCTTACTGTTTATCATCTTCGAATTTTACAAATGATAAATATAGGAATTTATTAAGGTCTAACTGGACAGAAAGGTTTGATTCAAACCTCAAAAAGTTTCAAGAAGATGGTGAACGTTTATTTGATATTTCTGCCTGCAAATGTCCAGATTTTAATATTAGCAGTTGTATAAAAGAGAAGAAAGTTCCTCTTTTAGAGCGTGAGTTTCTAATAGACCAGCATTCACCAAGGAAAGTAGTCAGTTATGGTTAATGTAGATAGAACGATGACAAAAGCTTTATTAAGGAAAGAACAGAGAAAAAAGAAAGTATTTTAAAGAAGAATTAAGTTTGACCAAGAACGATCACTAAGCACAAATATAACAGAAACAGTTACTGGAAACTACGAAAGTGCTGATGAGCAAACAGAAGAAAATGAAAACCTTGCTTTAAGTGTAAGTAGTGATGAAGAACAACAGTGATTTTTACCCGATGAGATCATTCAACCAGATATCTCAAATGTACAACCAGAGGTAAATCTACCAGACCCCTCAACACTGCAAAAGGATCGAAAGATACAAACTCAAATGCAGATAAAGTAACCATCTGTGATCATATTGGATTATCAGATAGAGCTGCTGCAGCGATAGTGAGCTCTGCTGTACATGATTTGGGTATAATCACAGAAGATGACAAAACCAAAGTAATTGACCGGATGAAAATTAGACGAGCAAGATCAAAGAATCGAATAAAAGTTGATTGCAACAGTACGATAATGAGACTATTCAAAATAGAGGACTGTTTTTTGACGGAAGAAAAGACAAAACAACTGTTCAAGAAATGAGCGGACTAAGTACTATAAAAGATTTATTATAGAAGAGTATGTTTCATTTGTAGAGGAACCAAACTCAAATTTTCTAGCCCGTGTAACACCAAATTCTGGCACTGGAAAAGACATTGCAGACAGTATACTTGAGTATCTTGAGACAAGGAGCACAACAATCAACTATTAAACTTACTGCAATTGGATGTGTGTGATGGTATGGTTGTTAATACTGGATTGACCCTTCTCCTGGCGCATGTTAATTTGTCTTAAAAATTCTTCGTTCGTTTAAAAATTAATAAAATATATTATTTGTATACAAAACCTAACTTATAAGATATCATTTTTCTCAGAAAGATGCATAGAATTCATCTATGTAATAAAAAAAAAAAAAAAAAAAAAATTGAAACGGTTTTGGAGTAAGTATGTTAGATGTCAAAAATGATATTAACTTTTTTTCAGAAAAACCTGTATCACCCAAAATCAATAGCTTACTACCTATTTCTAAGATATACACAATTTTTGTGTATTATTTGTGTATATATTTAGGAAAAAAATATATAAATTTGTTACATTTTCAAAATCTAAAAAAATATTTTATGAATTTCGGGACATTGGTCATTTTATTTTCAACAATTTACCAAACATAGTAATATATATTTTATACAAAAGTTCTATATCTCATTATGTTCAGAAAGGTGCATAGAATGTAGGTGTGTAGTGAAAAAAAATGTTAGATTTATCTCATTTGGAGTTTTTTGGTCAAATACCAAAAAATCGAAGAGTAACAGAGCAGAAATTTCACAGAAATGGTAAAGAATAACATACTAATAGATTTTTTGGATTTTTTTCAACCATTACTTGAGATTTGTAATATATTTGTGAATATATTTAGGGGGGAAAAAAAAATTTGTTACATTTTCTAAATCAACACAACGATTTTGACTAAAAAGTGATACTCTGACGGTTGAGGTTAGGTTAAACATCTCCACAATTTAGGCGTAATTAGTAACTTTCTAAAGCTAGGCCCAAGACAAAATCATTAGATTTTACTAAGACAATATACTTTACAAAGAATAACACATATTCACTTGTATAATCATATAAAACAATAAATATAAGAAAATTTGCATATAGGCTACACTTACAACTTGCCTTATAGGTTATTCCATATACACACTCAAAATTCACTCAAAAACATAAACTTTAGAAATAAAAACACATATATTGTAACTTGTATACACAATTTATATACAATTTGTATACACAAACCTTCAAAATAAAAGAAATAATAAAAATATTACACAAATGCCACGCCCTTTTGCGTCTAATTTATTTCACTGCATCGCGAAATATTGCCTACGTTTGGTCTTGAAAAGAAGAATCTGAAAATAACTGTAGAGAATGTCAAGTAGTACCAACTTGTAGAATGAAATTTCCCCTACAACATACTGTAAAGAAAAATATGTTTTTAAAACATAGAAAAATGATTACGTCTATTCGTAAAATGCACCGATGGCCAATTGAATTTCGTGCCGTCAAGTTTGTTCTATGGTCAAATAGATATATCTCTGGATCTATGAGACGCAGAAAAATTTGTAATCTACGGTTAGAAAGAGAAACATGTGATCTATAGAACAGTGTTTTAGTTGACTTAAATGACAGATACATAGAGTTGTAATCATATAGGGAAAAATGGCGTCGCGTTTTACGAAAAGGCGCAGAGTTTAAATTTACTATTTTACGCATCAAAAATATGCGAACTTCACCAATTTTTGAAATATTATTTATAACGTTTTGTGGTATTTTTTTTTGTGCATGATTATGCATCTACGGAACATTAGCTTTCCAACGGTATTTTATTTATTGCGATAGGACCATTCTAAGTGGGCGTAATGGTGAATTGCAAAATACGTGTTTTATAGTTGGTGTAGTGAGCCATGACTAATGCCGCGACCACTTTTTAAGGCAAAAAGTGGTCGAGCACCAGTTGGAGGGTTGAAGAATGGTGTGATTTTTAAAAATTGAAAATGAAATAGGAAGATTGTTACAATGGTTAATTTGTTAGTTTAATGGAAATGAACTGCCTTTGTGACACCTTTTTTGTCATTTAGACGGGAACTCTAAGGGCCCTAATAAGTTCAAAGGTGAAATTGGTCAGCAATTGGAAAACGCACTAAACTTCCTGTAACATCTTTTTTGCCAATTGAAAGTAACCTTCCTCTTTGCAGCATTAATAAGATATGCAAATATGACAACCAAATTTTTGTCCTTTCTTTATGAACCTAAAATGCAACTTTTGGTCACTATTACAAATACAATTTTTTTAAAAAAAGGTCATTTTTATACCACCCTATTGTATGTATTCATCATGTTCCCTTGACACCTTTTACTAAAAAAAAAACTAATTTTAGTAGTAAATAATTTTTGTTGTACCGAATTAAGGTAACAATTTATATTATAATTTATCTTGTATATATAAAAAGAAAAATGATTTATATATTTGTAGTTTATAATTTAAAACGGTATGGCACTAATGATTACAGATATAAGTTAGAAAATACTATAAATTCTATATAAATTTAAATGAAAACAATATTTAGGAAAATTCTAAGCTTTATGTTCGAGATCTAAGAGGGTAGTTTGTTGGAGTGTTTAAATTCCCTAACTGGTGTACTAAAATCATAACGTGTAAAGAACGGTAGAAAGTTCATCAAGAGGTTATGAGCAGAAGTGGTGCTCTTTCAAGAATTGATTAAGAGTAGATAGTAGGCAATAAAAATAGCTATTATTTTTTTACTATTGCAATTTTTAAAATTAATTTGTCATACATGTATTTACCACTATGAGCTCATAAAAAGTGTCTTAACAAAATTTAAATTAGTTGATGTAAAGTTGAACTTTATTGACTGGTTTGGAAAATTAGAAAATAGGAGTAGCAAGCTGGGTTAGATATTTCAAATTTGAAGGTAGCTGTCATAAGAAAAAAACTTAAAGTTTCTCAAATTATTTTAATATGTAGCGTGATAAATGTTTTTGAATTATTTTGTAGCAACTGGCGGTAGGTACATTAATGCAATATTAAGAATTAGTTTTTACAATATTTCTGTTCATAACAATTCTCTCCTAAAAATTAGCTTTCATACCAATATAATTTGATTGACCAACTAAAACATAATGAACATGATTGTGTGTTCCTTAGGATTGGCCAGGGAAATAGTTTATTAATCAGGGCATTTCATAAAGTCTATCACTAACCACCCTGTTTAAACTTGAAAAGGCATAAAGCTGAAACTTTAGAAATGTCTTTGGTGTAAAACTATATTATTTTGGCATTATGAAGTATATTCACCAAATGGAGGTTTTTAAGGGTAACTCAACATTTTAAAATGTGAAGCCCCATCAGTAATACTTCATTTTAAAGGTCTTGTTTAATAGAAAATAACTGTTCAAATTAAGTTTTTAATTATTATAAAGACAAGAACCTCTTGCTCATCGCCTTAATAAAAACATATAGTTTGTGCAGGGGCTCACTTTAGTAAATACGGGCTTGGCAATCCCGAGGCCTTAACTGGATCTACATCTTTTTTCATGTAGTGTGGGTTATAGATCCCTCTCTTATCTTTCCTATCTATTCTCTCTTCGCCAGCTCTTGTTCTTTTCTGACTCAAACTATTAGAGTATTCAAGCAAGGGCTAGGGGTATTTATGTTATGTTCTTTTCTTCCTTTTTTTTAATTCAGTAACCGAGAGGTTTTTCCCTTCAAAATAATTAAAAACTTTCACCAAAAAATATTTCGGAATTTTCACCTTTCTATCTTTTCTCGTTTAAAATTTATTTAACTGTCCAGGACTTTTTTACGCTCTGTATTAAGTGAGAAAATAAAACTTCTTCATTATTAAATTAATATACATTTTGCTATTATTTAAATTATATTGAAATGAATATTATGATTTTACTTTTTCAGATAATATTCCCGTTTAAGTGGCAATGTCCGTACATCCCACTCTGTCCTCTAGGTTTGGCAGAAGTCCTTCATGCGCCTTTACCTTTCCTAATAGGAGTTGACTCAAGGTTTTTTGATCTGTATGAACCTCCTACAGATGTCAACTGTGTAGATCTTGACACTAACATCATAACCGTGTAAGTAATTCTTCATAGTTGCATTTAGCTTTACATATTACAAATGAGATCGTTTTAGTCTATCTGTATGGTATTTTTATCTTAAGAACATATAGTCTCCATCCCAAATTTAATTGGAAACCACTAACATCTTATACCTGGCAGAGAGTTCTTGGGTAAGAGTTTACACAGATGGTTCTAGACTAAAAGATGAAACAGGAGCAGGTATCTTCAGTGAACATGTTTGCCACTATATTGCGTTGAATTCAGATGTCATGGTAATTAAAGTAGAATTATTTTTAATTATTCAAGCAAATAATAATGAGACCTTGGCTGAATACTAATATAGTGATACTGGATACCTGTGATTTGAGTGAATCTGTGCTTCAATTGACCTTGAGTGCTTGTAATTTGTGTTATTGTTATGTGCTTTATTGTGTTAATCAAAAACCCAGGTCTAATAAAAAGAACTTCTTAACAAATAGTGCGTGGGGCTAATTTTTTAATTTTTACTAAAAATTTATAACTATATAAACGATAAATATAAAAAAATTGTTATTATTTTGTAAATTCGTGGAAGAGTTAGTACTATAAAATTAAGTGGTGTTTAGCTGATTTTAAAACTTTGATGTTGAGATTTGTTAAAAAAAATTCTGAATTATGTCTAAAAGTATTTTTTGACTATTTTACTCTAATTTTTACATTTTTATTATAAAAAACATATGTGTCTTACATTTAATTAATTATACTTTCTTAATGAAAAAAATTGTTAAAAGCTTTTGTATTGTAGTAAATCTATTTAATCATTAAGTGCATAACAATTTTTTATTTGTTTAAGGATAATTCGTTGGTTTTAATTTTTGTACAAATTTTCTTGTAATAAGTGTTAATTTAGGGAGAATTTTTATGTATATATTTAATTTATGTTGCATTCATGTAACCAAGGCATTTTGAGTGATTCAATATTATGCATTATAGAAATGTTTTTTGCTTTAACAAAGCTCTCATTCAATATCCACAATTTTAAAATTAGGCCCTCCGTCAAAATGTTTTAATAATATACAAAATAAGTTACAATTTTTTAATACTTTGCCACGAACTTAAAATATATGTATTTGTGACTACATATTGAATCATTCAACACAGCAGACTATATTGAGTTGTAAATTACACAGTGTAATTTACTCAATATTACATGATAATATACTATATGAAATGTTTAGCTTAATTAACATCTCACTATGAATATTTTGTTTGTATAAGATTGATAACTTCAATTACAACACTGAATATATATAATTAGTTTAAATCTTATTGTGGCATACAAAAATAGGTGAAACAAATATATTTACCAAGACAAACATTTAGTTAGCATGACCTATAAATTACACAATTGGAGTTGACAACGTCAGTGTTCTGAAGTATACCAAGATAAGTCTATTACGTTACATGATGAGGAAGCTAAAAACACGGACATTTAAACTTCTATCAAGGCATCAAAATTGCCATCTTCTTTCCTCAAACACAAACAACTTTCACGGGTCAATCACCCACAAATACTTGGCTCAAGTTTGTACTTAGTATTGGCGAACTGAGTAACCAAAACTGATACAGACGAAGGTCATGTATGAGGTGAACTTTTCCCTAGTTAGGCAAAATTTTCCTATTAGGCTTTTTATATTTCAGCTTTTTCCCTCAAAAATATATACAAATTCCATACACATCAAATTCATGAATTTATCTCCAACAGATATCAAAAACCTTATAAAGCCCAAGCAACAGCTGTTTGGAAAGACCTCACCAAGCAGATCTTGAATTTTTACAATCGTGCATACGTCTGTGAAAACTTCAAACCGATTCTGGTATGAACGAAGAAGATATAACGCAACAATATGCAAATTGGACTACCAATTTTGACGAACAGAGTTCCAAACACGTCGGGTTTGCCGATGAAAATATACACGATATTGTAGAAGGAAAGAAAAACCCAGAATCAAATAATTCCTCCACATTAGATGTTTCTTCTATAACACAGGAAATAAAAATGGGGGAAAGACATTTCGAGGTATCTGATACCCTTTGACTGAGCGGCTGAAGCTAATGGATGGGATGATAACAAAAAAAGGGTTTTCCCATGTATCTGGGAGAAGCAGCGGCACGAGACGTTACAATTGACACGAGGCTACTTAACATGGCCAGAAATACGAAATATACTTAACAGAATATGTACCGTTGTATCAACAAAAAATGCTTTTGATGCAGTTAAACGATAGAGTCCAGTTACCGGGAGAATCCGTAGGGACATATAGGACTGAAATAGAATTTCTATGTGTGTGGTTAGATGCGAGAATAAGGTATGCAACTACATTCTAAAAGGACTTAATCTGGCATTACTGCAACAAATTGCAGTGCTGGATAATTCCACACTTGAAAAATTAAACCTCAACATACAAATAGCTGAAAATGCCACTTACCTCCTAGGGAATGATTAGGTATAAAGAAAGGGATACCCACAACAGCTAACAATACCCTTACTGACAACAAATTAGACATCTTTTTGCACAAAATGGAGGACCCTATGATACAAGAACATAGGCCCAATAATAATAGTTGGCAACGAGGCTATGGGGGGGGGGATGAGATAGGTTGTTAACGACTATGAAAGGCGAGGACAAGTGGGTAACTGGCACATTACAGAAATCCCAAAAATGGAAGGTGTACAGCTGAACAATCACAGTACGGAACAAATATGCACTATTTTACAAATTCCAACACAAATTCTCAAACAAGACAAATGCGCTGTTAGTGTAGGACTTAACATGCAATTTTTTGTAGGCAACACCTTTCTGTTAAGTAACAAAGCAACAATTAATTACAATGACAAATCCGTAACCTTAGGATAAAATAAAATAAACCTATTCAAAAACAAATTGGTACAAACACCCACACAATAAATTGATTCTAACAAATAAAAGATGTGCCAATACAAACTCAACAGAGCAAAAAACAAACTATACTACTTACGACTTTCACAAAGAAAAACCTACTTCAGACACTGGTTGCAGTGTTTTTTGACCTGGAAAAGGCCTATGATATGGCTTGGCGAAGAGGTATTCTGACTACTTTAAAATAATGGGGTAATAATGGTAATCTTGCTTTTATAAAAAAACTTCTTACAGATATTTCGGAGTGTGAGTTGGAACTATGTTGTCTGATCGTTATCATTTATAAAATGGTGTCCCTCAAGGTAGTGTGCTGAGCGTAACCCTGTTTGCTGTGGCAACCAACAGTATTACTGGCAACGTGCAGTCCCCTGTCCGCTGTTCTCTATTTGTTGATGATTTTGCTATATATGTGGCTACTCGAGGTATGGAAACTGCTAAAAGAGCCCTTCAACTTGTAATTAATAGACTGTAATCTTGGTCAAGATTGACAGTATTCAAGTTCTCTGCTTCCAAAACACAATGTATTGCTTTTAGTCGTCTAAGACTGAACCATCAGCCTTTATTATTTCTTAACTGAATACAACATCAAACTACTGAAACTGCTAAATTTTTACTCCTATTATTCGATCATAGAATTTCTTGGATTCCACATATATCTAATCTGAAAACACGGTGCAATAAAATACTTGACATTTTACGTGTTCTCAGCGGTTCTCGGTGGGGAATCGATAGGACCTGTATGCTACATTTTTATCGTGTTGTTGTTCGATCGCGAATTGACTATGGCTCCATAGTCTATTCATCCGCAAGACTATCATACATTAAGAAGCTTGATTCGATACACAACTCTGCATTGCGTATTGTTTCTACAACATTTCGTTCGAGCCCAGTTTCTAGCTTACATGCTGAGACTGGTGAACCATCTCTTACTCGACGAAGACAGGAACTACAAATAAAATATATTTGTAGCCTGCGCTCCAAACTGTATCATTGGGCTTACATCATAGTATTTAAAAATCCCTGGCTGATAGATATAAATGTAATCAACATTGTACTGCAACCATTCAGCATCAGAACATTTAGAATCCTTGACAATTTGGGCCAGTACTTCCTCCAATGAATGAGAATACTCCTTGTTTTATTGCTCCTTGGCTCATTCAAATGCCAACTTTTGATTTTTCACTGTCCAGGTTCATCTAGCACAACACTCCTGATGTAGTATATCGTCAGGAGTTTCACTATATACTTGATGAATACCCATCTAGTGAAATTAGATTCACAGGTGGTTCTAAACTGGACAGTAAAGTCGGTTGTCCATATTACTCAGCTGGTCGGACGTATATGTATGGATTACCCTCAGCTTATAGTGTATTTTCTGCCGAACTCTTTGCTATTTTGAAAGGCCTTAATACCATTCCATCTTGTTTCCGTCATTATCTTTTGTTTTCTGATTCCTAAAGTGCTTTACAGGCTATCCAGGATATGTATTCAAAGAGTCCCTTAGTTGAAGATATCTTGTGTTCCATACACAGACTTCGGCTAAAGACGTCGGAGTATCATTTATCTGGGTACCAGGGTATTGCGGAATTTTGGGAAACGCAAAAGCCGACGAAGCAGCAAAGGAAGCTACAAGTAAGATACCAATTACACAGCGTGTTATGGTATCTGACTTTGTATCAACAGTTAAAATTAATTTTGCGCAAGAAATGGGATGAAGAGTGGACAAATACAGAGTCCTATAAGATGAGGGAAGTAAAAGATACTGTCCATCCATGGAATTCATCCATACGTACCATTTAATAAATTTAACTACTGAAAAGGGAGGTATTGCTTTAGTTAATGCATAAGATGTTATTATATACGTTTATTACTATCTTTAAAAGAGTTCTAAAAAGAAGAAGAGTTTATTTCGTTTAAAAAAATTATATGATACTGGTGTTAAAAAAATTATAAAGCATGTTTAAAAAAAACAAAATTCTCATCATCAGTGTAATATTTGTGAATTTCATAGACAGTGTGTGAATATTAATAGATATATTTTGTTGTTTTGTAAATAGACTTGTTAAAATCTGTCATTTTAAAACTTGTGAATAGTAGTCTATTTTTTTAACTCTGTCTGTTAAAACTGAATCTATAGACAAATTTGTGATCCAAAACTTCTGTGAAATATTCTGTAAATAATTCAAACAGCACATACATATAGATTATATTATATACTTTTCACATGTAGCCCACTTTGTTGAAAAATAATGATTAGTACATATTCAAAACAACTAAAAGTAAATTGCATCGCTAAAAATCTCTGTATTTAAAAAAATTCAAACCTGCAAATCTCTATGTTTTTTAATTGCGTAGTTAAATTTGGTTTTCCTTAAATAATCGGAAATCATATATTGATTACAATTATGTTTGACCCAAGCCTCAAAGCCCCCAACTTGAAAATCGAGCATTTGATTACAGTAAAATCCACGTTGAATCCCTCGGGCACGACCCTAATTTAAAATGTTTATGCAATTATATTGTTGTGTCTCTGTGTGTTCAGATGTGAAGAAAAACATCATCATCTAACGAGCAAATTATTACCAAAGAAACCAGCCAGAGCTCTGCGCAACTCTTTAGAGAAGCTGTATCAGAAGTTACATTTGTTACTTAACAGCAATATGCAGGTTAATAATCAGGCTGATGATAGCAGTATAGATCAGGACTTCCAGCTCAAGAGGAAAGAGGTAAAAATGTGTTAATTTCTTGTACTAATCCAGGAGTGTAGTTCAAAAATTACTGATGCGGGTTGAAATTTAAAATTTTTGCAAAAACATTGGATTAACTTTCATAGAAATCCAAAAATAATATTTTTTGCTCTTTCCTTGAAAATGTTTGTATTTTTTCCCCTTGTTGTTTAAATGCGAAAAATTCTGGGCCATCATCACCTTATGAAAAAAGGAAGAAAAGAACATAAAATAAAGACCTCTTAGCCCTTGAATATGCTAATACATCAGGGTTGGAAGAGAAAAAGAATTGGTCAAGAGAGTTTTGATAAAGCTGTAAAGGGCCGTGTCTAACCCAAGACTACTACATTTAGATCTAGCTAGGATCTCTCGGGATTACCATGCTTATGTGCAGTATATTGAGTGTCTAAAGAGTCCCGGAACGGTTAACAACTGTTTTACCATATTTGTTAATTTCAATCTAGATATCAGTTCCCAATAATATGAGTTCTAAAAAATTGATGATTTAGAATATTCAGATAAAGGAGATTAAATTTTGTTCCTTACCTAAATTTTAACAGTGTTTTTACTGATTCAAAGAGTCTTTAAACTGTCTACTTTTTCGAGAGAATTATCTATTTAAGGAAATAATTCACTTTTTTAAATGTCATCAGATGTGTAATGAACATGTTACAGTGTAAAAAAGGAAGACTAAAACATTATTTTGTACATTATTGTCACACTCTGTACCATGTAATGTTGGCATTGAAATGTAAAATATTAATTTACCAGATAAATGCCATCAAGAAATTACTGAATGTTGTGTCACCTAATTGTTTTTCACAAATAGAAATGTAAAGTAAGTTGGCCTTTTTGTTTAGTTGACCGGGGTCAAGATAGTGAGGTCTAGTTTTAATCATTGCTTTTCTTTATCAAGGGCTTTAAAATGAGGTATCACTTAAAAAATTTAGTAGACTTCTAAAACCGCCATTTAGAAGGAACAGGTAAATTTACATCATGTCAAAAAAATATTTTTTTACAACATAAAAATTTACAAGATTTCATTATTCTATCTTTTCTAGTTTAAAAGATTTTTAACTGTTCCGAGTCTTTTTGGACACCCAGTATAAATGAGCCCCTGACTGTATGTCCCATTTTTCTTATCTGAGGGGTATTTATAGCTTTAAGCTTGTTTAGATTGCACCATAAACTATGTCCAAACATAAATTATATTTGAAATTGAGGTTATTATTCATGAACTTTATTATTTTTTTTTTTACTTGAGATGTGGCAAGCACTGTTGCACAAAATTGGTATAGCTGATTTTGAGTAATTTAAAAAATTCTTTTGTTTTTTGAGAGGTATGAAAAACGTTCCAACACATACCTTGCAGGATCCAACACATCTCTTTTTGACCCTCGATGCTATCTTGGGCTAGCAGCATAATTTTGTGACTAGCTAAAGCTCCTCTCGTATCTCAACTGTTACTGATTTGATCAGCTTAGTGTCTCACTGTTTCATTCTTCTGAAGTCTGACTCTTTGTTCCTCATGATTTTAATAATGATTTCTTCAATTATTCTAAAGTTTTACTTTTACTTTAACATAATCAAGTCAGCATGTGTTCCGGAGATATTGTTGTACCTAGTCTAGCATTTGTGGCTTCCCTTTCAGAGTTCCATTCGGAACACTTGAAAAGCATGTGTCTAAGGCATCTGTAGTAATCACATGTAGATGTGATGTTTAACTTGAAATGGTACATTTAGTTCTTTTAATGGATTCAAAAAGACTTGAAGTATTTGTAGTAACTGAACATGTCTTTAGTATTAACAATATAAATAACTTTAATTTGTTAAATTACTTTCTGAATTCATCCTTTTGCAGAAGTGTTGCTAAACAAAGATGAGTCTATAAAGGAGTCTTTTAAATGTTATTTATAAGGAACATTTAAGATGCTTCTGAGGTTCATATTTGTAAGATTCGAATGATGAAAAACATTTTAAAGGCTCAAATTAAAATGTAAAAATTGAATTATCATAGGGCTATATAGGGCACCTAGTGGTGATATAGAGGTTTTTTAACAAGTTAGAAACATTGTTAAACAAATTAATTAACGATAAATTAAAGTTTTTAATTGTGGAGGATTTTAATCTCGGTGTTTTAAAGGATAGTTCAGACTGTAAAAGACTACATCATTTATTAAAATCATTTCATTTGAGTGGTTGATTGATTCTCCTATATGTGTGACAGCTTCTGGAACGACTGCTATTACAAATATTTCAAAGGGTTTTTTATCAATTATAATTGTGAAATTTAGTATCTCAGATCATTATGGACAGGAGATAGTACTAGGCCTATTTAATTTTAATATAATTGATCCAGCTGTATTTAATATGTGTAGGACTTAAAGTCCCAGTAATATTGCTTTATTGAAGTTTTTAATAAAAGAGGAAACTTGGGGAATCAACGGAAGTTAAAATATATATACACAGGTTTATACATTTTTAGATAGTTTTAATTTTATCTTGAATATATCTTATCCATTAAGAAAATTCAGGTTCTCAATTAAGTACAAACATAATAAGTGAATAACAGAAGAGGATAATTTCAATTATAAACGCTTTTACAAAAAACTTATCAGAGCGGGAAAAGCATTTAGGCTAACAAATAGCAAACACAGACAGTTGCTGAAATCAGCATGGCAAATAATAATTTAGGGCAATAAAGTTTTGTGAAGAGATGTAAATATTACCAATATTTCTAAATTAGCAATTGTTCAAAATTGTTTCCTTTTTCTTTATTTAACAGCTAGGAGACAATTTTGTACATTGTCAAGATACAATTTCAATTTTATTATTATTAATTAGATTCAATTTCAAGGTACATTGTCAATTTTGTAATTGATAGCCTTGTCAAGATCTTTTAATTTGTCCTCCAGCTATTTCAAGATTAGTATATTAATTAAACCAATAACCCGAGATTAAGAGGGGAAAAAAAGTAAACTTCAATAGTTGGTAATTATAAAGTAGAAGAAACTAATGGTTTCTTTACTCCTCACGATTATTCATTCGCTCTCTTACCACACTGCACGTGGTCCAAAGCGCACCACTGTCTGTCTTTCTTGGGCACATTCCGTGCCATGTCACTGTCTTGGTTGGTTAGTCACGCTGTTACTCGGACAGTATTTGGACATTTTGTGATGTTTTTCTTTAGTGTTTTCATTATGAGCTCTTCACGTAAAAGAAGTGTTGTGAGTTTAGAGACTAAACTAAAGGCTATTAAAAGACTACGTCTTTAACGTCTTTTACATCTTTATTTATTACTGTATCAACCCCAAAACGTCTGTGTAACGCCCGTAACACAATTTTCAACATTGCTCTCGTTCGCCGGTCTGTCTGCCCGTGTTATTCGAGTTTCTGGTTATCCGAGTGTCCTCTGGTCCACATTAGCTCAGATAATCGGGGCCCTACTGTATTGTTTACTTTCTGCTTTTTGGGCAAAATATGTGGGATTTCTATAAATAGAGCATTATAATCTGAAAACCCTATATCAACAGACAGTGATTTTTGTTTTCCAAAACTAAAGTTAGTAATAATATTGTTAATGAACTTTGCTGAATGATCGGTGACTCTAGCTGAAGTGTCTACATTCAACCAGTAACCATATGAATTTAAAATGGAAATCAACTTCACAGTTGCTGGAATCATCTCCATTGTATCTATATTCATATCAGATGACATTAATATTTTTTTTCATTTACTTTCTATAGATATTAAATAACATAATTTTTCCAATTTTATCAAAAACAATTTTAGATTCAATGGATCTGGAATCCTATAAATTGATACAAAGACAGTATCCATATCAGGAATCTCAATAAAAGATCCCTCAAACTCAAATATTTCATTTAACTTTTTATAGATCATACTGTTCAAGAAAGTTACCAACAAGTTATGGATGGATTTTAATGAAACTTTATGAAAAGGTGATTCTTATATAGATTACTATGCTAAATTCCAAGTCAAATTTCAAAATATTTTCTCATTCTATCATGTCAGCGTATTTGTTGTGTGCCTAGTATAAATATCTTGGTAATAAATAGTTTTGTTAAAATAATTTATCTATATTTTTTTATTTTCAGCAAAGTTTAGAGTTGGAAATACAAGAAGCTTTCCTCAGATTCATGGCAACCATTTTGAAAGGATATCGTAGTTATTTATTACCAATCATAAAAGCACCTACAGTTGGTACAACGGACACCAACTCTTTGTTTGATTTGCAAGGTGGGTCAAGTGATGAAATATTAATTGGTAGCTAAAAAAACTATTTTTATTTTAAGGTACTATAGAAAGCAATTTTAAGGTCAAATTAAATAGAATATTGACAAATCAATTTGATTTAATAAATAATAACTTCATATTGTCTACGAAAACTGTGGGTGTAACCAACTTCTTATTTATTTCACTTTTTAACTCTTTATGTAAAAATTTATATCTAATTTAAACTCATTGAGGCTCAACAACTTCTCAACAATAATTTTCTGCCACAATGACTTAGGAGGAAAAACCCATTTGTGTTGGCATAACGAGTGTGTGGACAGAAGTGTCAAAATCTACATAGGATCAAAGACTTTTAATTATTTTACATAAATTAAGGTTTAGGTTAGGTTAGTAGAATGTAGATGAGAAAGCTATCAGTAAGATGGGTGACATGTTTGGTCACAGTTGACCAAAATGGAATCACAATACCATTTCGAAGCACTGTTTGGAGATGTTCAAATACATCCAAGTGAGCCTTTGAGGTAGTAACTGTTGATGAAACAGAGATGTGTTTCTATACTCCAGAAATGAAAGAGGTGTCAAAATAGTGGATTTCTTCTAGTGAATGTGTTACGAAGAAGACAAAATCAGTTTCATACTGGAAAGGTCGTGATCACAATTTTCTGGGATTTGCATGACCTTCATCGACTTCCAACACAGGAAAGTATATCTACAGGATCAATTTCATGATGATTTAACGAAAAGCGATCTCATTTGGCAAAGAAAATAATTCTTTTCCACCATAAAAATGCACCAGCTCTCAACATCTGCACTGTCATGGCCAAAATTGTCTAATTGCACTATACAAACTGCTTTTTCTTCCATCCTATTTTCCAGATTTAGCTCCTTGCAACTCCTTTGTGTTTGCAAATATGAAGAAAAAGTATATGATCATTAAAAGTTAGTTTTTTGTCAAAAGTAAGGCCTAATATTTGGTGGAAGTCCACATAGGGGACTGCTATTCCACAAACATTTATTGGTACTAAGTTGGAATTTATTTTTTTCTTGATAAAAATTATCATGTTACTTTTGGTATGATTGAGTTCTAACCCTATAGATTTGATTTCAGAATCCATGATGATTAAGGCTTGTTAAATTTTTATTTTTGCAACATTATGATCTTTGCTGTAAAGTAGCATATCATCTGCATATTGTAGGCAGCTTATATGACTAGGTATTTCACTGTGAATGTTAGTGTTATAGATTTATAAATAGAAGAGGACTGAGCACACTGCCTTGCGGGGGTTTCTTTTGCACATATGAAACTTATTTTCCTGTTACATAGGAAGTTATAACAGTACTTGATATACCTAGTGATAATAGGAATTGAGACATGATTGTAGGCATTGGATATGTCTAGAGATGCTCCAAGAGTTATTAAATTGTGGGATAGGGCTAATTTTATATCTGTTAAAAAGTGTAGAAGGTAGTCGGCACCGCTTTTTTTCCTATATGCGTATTGTGTGGGAGAAATGATATTTTCCTTTTCCAGGTACCTTTGTAATCTGTTTTTGATCATGGTGTTGAAGATTTTAATTAAGCATGGAATGAATGAAATAAGTCTATACAATTCTGTATTTTTGGTTTTAAATTGTAATGCTATTTGTAATTTGCTGAAAGTAAAAGGCTTTTCTAAATGTTGAGTATTGAAAAGTGGTGAAACTAATTCTGTTTTGTAAGAAATATAGTCAGGAATATTATTTGTAAGAAAGTTGTAGCTTAGTTCTGAATCATTTAGCAAATAGTTATTGTTATTTTAAAAATCTTTGTTTCTAAAATTTTTGATTATGTTCCATGCTTCTGCATTTGTTTTTCCTGTAATTTCCAAGCACATTTTCTGCCAACCAGAAATCTTGGCTTGTTTAATTATATTGCTTATAGAAATTTGAGATTGCTTATATTTTGCAAAAGTTAAAGGAGTCATGTTAGTTTTTAAAACAGTTCTTCTTATTGCAATGGCTTTTGAGCAATCCGCATTCCACCAGCATTTTGGCTTAAATTTTGGATTCCATTTATAACTATTAGGTACTTTACACTGTGGATTACCTCGCTCTATTGAATTTTCAATTATGGT
This sequence comes from Aphrophora alni, assembly GCA_963513935.1. NCBI lineage: Eukaryota > Metazoa > Arthropoda > Insecta > Hemiptera > Aphrophoridae > Aphrophora > Aphrophora alni. The sequence goes on along the minus strand of OY740765.1, from coordinate 129,494,574 downwards.
ATACAAAGAAACCAAACTTATATTTGGATCTGTGTTCTGAGCTATAAGGCGTTCTACTTCTGCTTTGAAAATATTCCAATCAGTGAATTTATAAGTGTTTGATGGCAATTGGGAAATGCTGCTACCTATGGTATGAAAGACTGCAGATGGATTTTTAATTGGAGTTATAAATTTCATGATTATGGGGAAGTGAATACTGTTCATAGAGTCTGTACAGACTTCCCAGTTCATTAAAAGAGAGTATAGTTGTGTTAGAGCAAATGATAGATCGAGGGAGGCAGGTTTTCGGAATAAACTTGGGACTGTTGTAGGGGAGTTGTCATTTAGAATGATAAAATTGGAAGTATTATAGGCTTTGAATGTGATTACCTCTTGTATCTGCTCTAGAGCTATGCCAAAAGAGTGATGTACATTAAAATCGCCACAAAGTAGGGATAAAGCATCATCTAATGAAAAAATATAATTGCTCCATACTGGCATTATGACATAATTTAATTTTATGTGATCAGGAAGCTTTGTTCCTGAAAAAAACTATTTTCGTAAAGTGAGTTTTATATATCCCCCATCACCTCTTGTGGATTTTTGGTGATACGGAATTCATCTATTATTTATATCGACTTAAGCATTGTTAACTACTTCATCTGGTTCTATGTCCGGTTCGATATAAACAACCCCTATTGTCTCCACCCTAAAAGAAGGGACAAACACTTTGTATTCCTTCAGGTGTGATGACGTTAGGAGCGTGTTAGCTAAAAGTGCATTCATGCATTGTACCACTACACTTTTACCTCTGCATGTTATGTTTTCTATATGAGTGTAATGTTCATGTATAATTTTACCTATTTTGAATGGGTTAATTTTAGAATTATTTAAAGTGCTAACAATCACTTCAAATGGCCCTTCATTTTTACGAATTTTGTATGTCCGTTTAAGTTTTGTTGAGTCGGAGTTTCTAAGATTAGAATAGGTTAGGTTGGTGCTTGGGGTGTTTTCACCATCAATTATATTATTAGAGCTAAGTTTTCTTTTAAGTGTTATGTTTTCATTTAGACTTGTATTTCGAGTAGATAATATGCTAGTTATAGCACATTCCGTTTCAGTTGTGCTAATTGTGTTTGAGTCTATTGACTCAGATAGTTAAACTGACTTAGCATAGCTAAGCCTGATACAAATCAGGCCTAGTCTAAAACTTGAAGGTAAATTGTAACGCTTACGTTCGAATTTGTACAGTGTCAGAAAATTATACAGTTATAAGCATAGTAATACAATAAAAGTATGATATAATTATCAACTACATATTTACCTGTTATTTCTACAAGTGTATTTAGAAGAAAAAATAAAAAGACTACTTCTAAAAAATAAAAGGACAGGATTTGATAAGGACGAGTAAACTGTCACATGAAATCACTGAGCACTTAAATACACCACAATAACTCGAAGCAAACTGAATTGTTTTATATAAACTGTAAATAGTGAAATTACAGTACATACAATGATTTTAATTTTATATTTTCAAAAAGCGAGGTTAACTAGAGCTTCAACAACAAAATTGTTAGCTCTTATGATACCACAAACATGTCGCCCAATACCGATGTCCAAACTCTCCTATTTTATCTGTATAACTCTACATTTGGATTTCAATTATGAATTACATGTTGTTTATAAATCAACATTTTGTAACCTAAGTAGGTTTGTTACATCGTATTTACTTTTATTAGATTATCTTTTTATTACATTATTTCAAAATTCTACTATTCCCCATGTTTATCTATTAGTTTAAATAATTTTTTAGATATATTCCTTTAATTATTTTTAAATGGTTATTTATTTTAACTAGCTTAGGCCATATTTTAAATCTATTTTTCTCATATGGAATGTTTTCAATCTAGCCTACTCTTTAGATTCAACTCGTGCGATTATACATTAACTATTCCCTATATTTATTCCTATTATTATTATTATTATTATTATTATTACATGTTTTGATTCTATTTAATTTGGCCTTAGCCCTTATTTTGTTATAATATGTTATGCACAATATTCTCATTTTCCTGAGCCAAATTTAAGAACTGTTCACAAAAGCGTTGTGGGCTGGCTATTTATTTTCATTAAGAGCTTGAAGAATTTGAATTTTATAAGATTGATGGTGTAGATCTTAGTATAAAATTCGTTTGATAGTCCAAGTGGAGCGGTATGGCGATGAGCTGATCGAAGTGAGCTTCTTCTAATTGCTTGTCGCACTCGTTCGACATTTTTGGTGTTCGACTTGTGTTTACACTTCCACCCCTCCTTCTGTCATTTGACCTAGTTTCTTCAAAGTTTTGTACCGTGTGCTGATGGCACTGGGAAATTGCAATTTATGTTGAAATGAGCACGGGAAGCATTTGTCTAGCTACCACATAAATACCATTTTAGTAAAATAAATTCACTGTGAACGCATACTGTTGGATGGTCCAACGCTCCATTATGACTAAATGTTTCTAGATATGTATTAACATAACTCTGTGACCTTGCTGTTCTCCCTATCCATTTATTACCACCTCTACTGCACTATTCAAAATCGCCCGTTTCATTGCCCCATCCTATATTGACATGTATATTCATAGTCCAAAATTTTATCTCTGAGTTCCAAAACATCCAGGAAACCTAAACTTTTTTTCAATTTATTTTCAATATATTATCTGGAATTTGTTACCATAGCAACCACTAAAAATATATAAAACAGAAGGCCGTACCAAATTTGAGGCTATCTAAAAAAACCATGATTGAATTTTCACGTTTTATTTTTATTTTGGTGACAAAACTTGTGTACAAAATGCCTCCCAATATGCATACACAAATATTAATAATTATTATCATTTAAAATTTAGACCTAGACCACTCTGGGTATGACAATTAGTTTATTATAAAAATGCTACAATTTTAGTGGCCTTGATTTTTTAAAAAATATTTGGTACTTTTATTGTGAAATACCTTATAGAAATATTTCTCTGTTGCAGGTTTCATAAGGTCAAGAGATCGAGCACATCACAAATTTTTTACATTAATAATGAGAACACAAATGTTTATACGTTTCATTGAGGAGAGGAGTTTTGTTTCTGATATGGATGCTGGTCTTGCTTTCTTTGATGAATGCACTGAAAAGGTAAACTAATTGTAATCATTCTTGCTACTCCGTTAACAAATTAACTGATTTGATATTATTTTCTATTACTTTACTTTTGTAGTACTTATACTATTTCAATTCAAAGATAAGGCACCAACATGTGATTGAGCTCATGTACTCTTGTTTTAAATGAAGTTAATTTTGGAGCACGAATTCTTTAGAAGAATGTATGTACCACAGTCGTAACATCTGAAATGCATAAATTTACTACCAGATTTAGAACAGAAAAGATACTAATACTAACACATTAATCAAACAAACTGAAACACATGTTCATAAAATAGTCATACAAATTAACCAAATCAAAATAAATGTTCGTAATTTTTTAACAGTTAAACACAAATTTCCCAAAAGTATATATAGTTTATTCCTTTAATTATTTTAATTAACATCTCTAAATCAAACAAATTCATAAATATATAGTTCCTATAATTATTCATTGCAATAATATGTAGTTAAATGTAAAACTTAGCATGTGCTATACCAAATACACATCACTGAATTTACTAACTTCTAATACAATTTAACTGCTTCGAATTTATTATTATTTTAATTTGATTACTGAACTTGGATATTCTCTTTGAATAAAAACTTGTGCTATTATTCTAAGATTTTGAAATAATCGCCTTTCAACCACTATCTGCGCTAACTTAGACAGACCGTATCGGTTGGAGTTTTCTCGAGTTTTGTCTTTCAGCCTCTTTCCAAGGTGTAAATTTCCTAACTAGCTGATAAAGCTACATCATTCATTTCAAAGCTTCTAGAAGGTTTTTTCTTTGGTCGACAGAAACGATACAAAGATTTTGGTCTGAACAGTGTTGTTATATCTCTTTTCTAATTCGACCTAACAGGGTCAGATTGGCTATTATTCGTTTTATATTTAACTTTTTAAACCTAAAATTTTCTTAGAATCTTTTCCGTTATCTCACATCTTCAATATTGTCATTATTTTTCTGTTATTGCAAATCATAATTATTATGATGATTTCTGTACACATTTCTTAAGGTCAAGATACACATGACTTTTACAACCTCTGTTTAAAAAAAAAAAAGTTATTGTTTAAAATCAGTCGATTAGAGTTATTGTAGAAGTTTTTGTTAGAGTTTTTATTAACAGTTACCTACTATAACATAGACAACATGAACTTGCTTTAGCTTGCATCTTTAACAGATACCAAAGAAAAACTTCTTTTTTTTTTTTTAACAAAACAGGTACTTTGCATAATCATAGGTTGTGCACTAATGGACATCCCATGAAGTTTTACAACGCAGGCAAGACAGGTGGGGGTTACATGCCTCCTTCATAAATGAACTTATGAAATCTATTAATTGTTAATCATTTTGATTTTCAAATAAATATAATTATTTATGTAAAATGTATTTTCATTTTTAATCTTTTGCACTTACTCATGATCTGAATAACAGAAAAATAATTATAATAATTATGATGTGAGATTAGTGATGAGCAAATGCAAGACCAAGACCAAGACTCCCAAGTCTTGGTCTTGGTCTTGTTCTTGCACACCAAGTCTTGGTCTTGGTCTTGCATTGGTCTTACGGTTTTGGTCTTGGTCTTGGTCTTGGTCTTGCATAGTGAGTCTTGGTCTTGGTCTTGTTCTTGCTGCAAGAGTCTTGCGAGACTCTTGCCTTGAAATTAAAAATCACATCTTTTCAATAAAAGGACTCACATATACATACATATCACTCTCCGAAACGACCGAAACATCCATTGAGTCCTCGTCACTCATTTTTTATTTTTTAATTAACCAAGCACAATTCACAGTATTTAAGATAATTATATTATTTTAAATTATAATAACGACTAAAAATAAAATCCCGTATTTACAACATAAAATTAAAAATAATAACAATAGAAAACAAAAACGAAATTGTTACTATTTACAGTTCGCACAGCTTCACTTTGAATAATGACTAAAAATAAAATCTCACAACATAAAATCAAATATAGTAAAATTTTAAAAGAAAATGAAACAAATTGTACTAACAATAAAGAACAAAAACAACCAAAATGTACTTGTTATTCACAGGTCGACAGCTAACACCTTGTAGTTTCACGTTGAAAGTTAAAAATCAACTAACTACTTTTCATTTCTCTTATATAATTTGTTTACAGTAAAGTACGACGGAAGCGACGTTATAATATTTCCGTTCTCAAAGGTTTTGAGGAAATAAGAGTCGGCACTTTTTAATGTACCGTTCGTGGGAAAATTCAACTCTAATTCCAAGAAGTGACCAGATGGGAAATGCAGTTGGTTTTGTTTTGTTTTGTTTGTTTGTTTTTTTTTTTTAAATTAAAAACGTTGCCGGCGTTCTCTGATATCAAATGCCGCACAGAGTCTGATATCCGGCCAGACTAGAACACGATACCTGCAAGACTTGCAAGAGTCTCGCGAGACTTGCGAGACACATGCTGCAAGAGTCTTGGTCTTGCACACTCCGGTCTTGGTCTTGGTCTTGCATTCGAAAGGCGGTCTTGGTCTTGGTCTCGTATATTTTGCAAGACCAAGACCAAGACTGCAAGACCAAAACTCCACCATTTTTAATAATTAATCACAACATTAATACACCATTTTATTGGTAAATATCTTGAAATCCGTTAACTTTACAAAAAATTTATAAGGGACTAAATATTTTTGACCTTTAATGACAAACAAAACGGTTTTTTAAAGTTTTTCCTTAGACCAAACATAGGTTAACTGAGTTATCAACAATAAATGTAAAATGTATTTTCTTGGTAAGAGTAAAATTATTTTCTCTAATATTAAAGCGTTTTTAGATTGGGTTTGATATTTGAATTTTCTGAAACTTCACTCTAATGATTCATGTATTCATAAGATCTAAAATAAAGAGATTCTAAGATAAAATTATCAAAATTTGAAAATGTTTTGTTTTTTATGTAATTCGTTGTTTTAGACAATTACAAAAGTTAAATATTTTAAACAACCGTCATTTTGAAAATATCCTAAATAAAGTCTTTGTTTTTAATAGATGCGTAAAACATAATATGAAGTTGTGTGTACCAAATCTAAACTAGATATCTTATTTTTTTTTCAAAACTACACACTTGGATCTCTGTTTATATACATTTTTTTTTTCATCTGTAGAACACATTCTGAAAGTTTACCTATGAACCATTCTATCTAATGAGTGTATGTTATTATCCACAGGTGGATAATGAAGATGGAGAAGTGCATTTATTGGAGTTAGATGAATCCCATCATAGTGAGAGAACAGTGTTTATTATGCCACCTGAACCTACGGGATTACCTTCGGGAGCTCTGTATTATTATGAGGTAAATATAGTAGGATTTACCTAAATATAACTTGTGTTCATTTACTTACTCAGCTTGTTGTTGGTTTAATTTCTGTAGGGTAAATGAGATATTGTAATAGCCCTTCTATTAGAATCAGCTATATTATTACTAATATTATTAAATGATAATATTTTGTTTTAATATTATTGTTTGTTTGGACATTTGCCATCATTTGTGTATAAGAAACAATACACGATGTTTCGAGAGTATAAATCAACTCCTGTTATCAAGTGCCTAACTTACAAACTAAAACATGCAGACAGAACACACGCCTAGATGTGTAGGCCTATGTTCAGAAACTAAACCTAATGAAAAAACACCCAGGAAAACGCTGAGCGGTTAAAAACTAAATAAAACTCACATTTGTTCAGGAAACTACAAGTCAAAAGAGATCATGAACGTAGTACATTCGTCAGCTGCTGTGTACTCTGTTCATGATATCTTTTGACTTGTGGTTTCCTGATCACATGTGAGTTTCCTTTTAGTTTTTGACCGCTCAGGGTTTGTCCTGAGTGTTTTTACATTAGGTTTAGTTTCTGAACATAGGCCTAGACATATAGTGTATAAATTATTCCAGTAGAATGATTTTTAGTGGGGAAATGTTGAATTGTAAAAATGTGATTTCATCACCGAAATATCACATTTGAGCATCGATCATCCACTCTAGAGCGGATGATGCCAGTTAAAGGCTTAAATATACATTCAAAATACAAAAAAACACATCACTCCTTGCGGAGTCTTATAAAGTTGAAACATGTAGGAACAAGAAATTTGTTTACAATGTGCACATCTGAATGGTTAGTTCTGGGGTAGGAACCCCAATTTATGGTTTAAACATGTATTTAGGACAGCATGGCGAGATTGTTAAAAATAAATTTGTTTTATGTTTCCAAATTATTTTGTCGATTAGGCCTATACCAGTTTTTGATTTGTTAGCTAGTAGAATGTATCTACATGAATGCTATCGAAGAATATGGAATTTATAGAGCAACAAAGTGCAATTCTACGTATTTATTAAAGGACCCTTTTGTCAAGGGTCCTTTGTGTATATTAAATGACTCTTTCCAGTCAAATGTGACTCGCAGGTCAGATGTGTCTTGTTCATATATCTTCATGTTTGAACTATTTAAGACTTCCACACAGAGTGATAAATATGTTTGAGTGTATATTAATTGTTTTTTATTATCCTGACGATGGGGAATTGCCAAAAACTGCAATAGGTATAAGGTAAATGATACCCGAAAAAAAGAATTAGTTGACGTATTATATCAAAAGATAATTTTACTTTTTAAGAGGAATTTCATGTCTTTCAATGCCAAGTCTTTTGTTCTGTTTCTGAAGTATGATGGAACATGTAAGACTCTCTTGTACTATAATATTGTGAATAAAACAATTTATTTCATTCTGACATTGTTTTACAAATCTTAAAGAGACAATTAAGTGATGCTATTAAATATGATACAAAAAATATTTGTTATTTGGTACCCATAACAAGAAATATGTTCATTCCTAAATATTATTTAAGAATAGTTTGATTGGGACCATACAATATATTTTTATTTCTTAGTACATCTCAAAACCAATCACCATAGTTCGTTTTAGGAGATGTAAGGTCACGTCTCCCAATGGTTGTTTTTAACAAGTTCATAGTCTTCAAAATTGTGTTGTTTGTAGAAAAATACGTTTTGTATTATCAAAATTTATTTCTGGTTGGTTGTCTATTCTGGTAGGTTTGAAATATAATATTTTGAGTTTTTTGAATATTTAATTAGTTCACAAAACAAAGTGAAAATTCAAATAAAAGCCTTTTGAATTAAAGTTTGAAATTCTTTCAAATTCTGAGGTCTAACAATTGCAGTATAATATCATCTGTATACAGAACAATACTATTACATAAAATTGATCCATAAGGAACGCCTTAATTAATTAAATTAATTCCTTCAAAGAAGAAATATATATTTTATCATTTCTAAATACAATATTACTGCAACTTGTTTACTGCTAAACTTAATGTTGTGATTTTCGCTTAGCTGTAATAAAACATCTACAAATGGTTTAATACAGTATTCCTACATTTAGAACATCATAATTCCTTTACTACATTGTCCCTTTTATTTTTTTATCTGCTGTCGTATAATGTTCATCATGCCTTAAATATTTGTTTTGTTAAAGGGTTTCAATCTTAATCCACTTCTCTTCTCTCATAAAGAATTGAAAACGTATTTAACTGTAAGTGGAGGACCAGGAGTCCGCATAAGTGGGAGTGGAATAGCACCAGGAAGTCCTATGGCTAGACGGACAAAACATGAAATAAAATCAGCTCAAAAACTAGCAAGGAAATATGCAAACTCACCTGAGTTATGGGCGAAATGTCTCCTTGGTACTTGTTATAGGTGAGTTTATTTATTTAATTTGGTAATTTAGGTTCCATAGACTTAGATGTAATTATTCATCTTTGGCAAAAATTAAAGTTGTTTATTTCTTGAATCTGTAATATCGGATTTAAACAAGGGAATTTGAAGTGTGTTATCAAGATGAGGTTATTCATGTGGAAATAGTTCAGATTATTTTTTGAGAAAGTAATGAGATTTGATCAAAAATCAACGATTAGTTTTTCTAGGAAATATCCATAATGAATCATCCTATAAATGTTTTATGTAATGTGGGAAGTGGCATGGCTCAGTTGGAAGAGGCATGTACTTATCGTGCTGCATTTTTGACTAGAGAACCACCAAAGGTTATGTAGGTTCGAGTCGGGTTCATGGTTTGTTTTTCTGTGTTACCTACTTCCTTGTAATGGGAATTAGTAATGGGGATGTTGAGTAAATAAAAACAAGATTGGATGATTTATTCCAACATCCACTTGGTGGCCTAAAACCTAAACGTAACACTGATTTTTTTTTTTATCAAATTTAATTTATAGAGAAATTTTTGGGACATTTTTACAATAATTCAACATTTTTCATTAGAGAATAACTAAAAATTATGACTTTCTCATAATCGGGTCGATTTTGATCAAATTTTACGAGAATGTAGTTGCCTTGGTTTGACACTAATTTGTAATCGCTCGTATGTGCCCTGTAATGAATTTACTGACCTTAAACATTACTTACTCTACTACTACTACTTTACTTTTGTACCTTCATACTCATACTATTTCATTTCAAAAGATAGGCTGCCAATATTTGCATGTTCGTAAAATAGAAATAAAATTATTCAAACTATTCATAAATATTAAAATCTATTTATTATAACAGCTAACATTTCCTAAAAGTCAATATATATTATACCAGAATGGCTCCATGCTATGCAAACCTTTACATGGGAGAATTGGAGGAAACTTTTCTTAGATGACAACCTTATGAACCTCTCTGTTAGTACAGATACATTGACAATATCTTTTTTTAATGTGGACATCAGGATAGTTAAGCCTAGATCATTTCTTAGAGAGTCTTTAAAAAATTTCTATTCTAAATTTCAGCTGGATTGTGTCTACTTCACAAGTTACCTTTCTAAACATCAATGTAAATGGCAAAATACAAACTGGTATCCATGTTAAACCAACACATTACCTACAATACCTCTACTTCAACAGCAGCCATCCTATGAATACTAAACAAGGCATTCCATATAGCCAGGCAGTCAGAGTCAAAAGGATTTGTTCAGAGAGTGAACTAGACGAATTTAACAAAAAAAAAAAAAAAATACATCTGTATTTGTAAAAAGAGGTTATCCTGAGAAACTGGTTAGGAATCAAATTCATTTGGCACAGAACACATATATCACACCCAAGAAAAAAGATAACTTGTCCATCTCTCTGGTCACCAATTATCACCCAGGCCTACAGAGATTAAACAATATACTGAAGGAAGGGTTCAAAATTCGACAAGCTTTCAACCATACCAAGAATCTTCTCACAGAGCTTCCCACAGTCTTGTTTAAAAAACCCACAAATCTGAAACATATGTTAGTTCACCGCAAGCTTCCAGATCCCAACACACCTAAACAACCTAGCCTTCTCCATAATACTTTTCCATGCAATAGACCAAGCTGCAAAACATGTAAAATACATCTTCCCTCCAACAACTTCAGTAGTTCCTCTAGTAGAAAAAAGAATTTTAAATGAAAGGTACAAAAAAAGAAGTTATCTACCAACTACATTGCAGGTTTTACCCAGCTCAATATATTGGCCTAGCCACAGACAACTTAACACCAGGATGGGCACAGACATGATGTAAAAATCATGAATATAGAGAAACCAACTGCACAACATGCAGCAAACCACGACGTTGTCACTTTTGATGACTGCTTCATGACAAAAAATATAAAATCACTCCCTCCAGAATGTAACCCATCAAAACTAAGAAGATGGGAACTGTCTCATCATTGGGTCACAAAATCTAGAAAACCCCTAACTTAATCTTAGATAAATCATCCTTTATCCTTTTTTCCTTTCCCAACAGGCTTAAGGAAAAAAGCATCTCTGGTTCAACACTCAGCACAAATCCATCCTAAATTAAAACAATTCAGTTTTCTTTTATACTCTCTACTGATTGAGAAAGTGAACAGTGTTTACGAAATATTTCAGAACTTTCATGTTTTTTGGTGTTTTTTTATTTGTGTACTATTAGGTAATACCAAGGATCACTTTCCAAGGTAAGCCTGTGTCTCCTATTCCTACAAAATCTGAACTATATATATGGATTATTCCTTCATTTCTTTAATTAATGTCTCCAATGAATATATGGTTAATAATGTAAAAGTTATCGTGTTATATACCAAACACACATTCACTGAATTTGTCAACTTCTAAGACTATTTATCAGGTCCAAATGTAATGTTATTTTTAATTTATTACTGATATTTGGATGTCCTGTTAATAATTACTTGTGCTATTATTATACGATTTTAAAATAATTGCCTACCAACTGTGCGATAATCTGTCTTAACTTGGACAGACCACACCAATTGAAGTTTTTGTGAGAAGTGTCTTTTACCAGCATCTCTTCCAGGCACTCATCACCTGCTTTGTCTATCAACTGGCTGATTATGATCTAATTTGGAAACTTCTAGAAGGTTTATTCCCTAGTCGTCTGAACCAATACAAAGAGTTTCATCTGAACAGTGTTGTCAGATCTCTTTTCTATGATTCGATCTAACAAGGTTGTCGAATTGATAATATTATTCATTTAAGTTTTAAACCTCTTAAACCTAAAATTTCTTTTAATTAGACACATGTTCCTGTCTATTTTATGTAGAAATAATTACAATTATATGATTTATATCTCCCGCTTTGAATGTCTCACATCTTGGTCTGTATTGAATCGTCAATCCAAACCAATATTCCAATTTAACCGCAGATCTTTCAATAACAACCAGGATTATACTACTGGGCATTATTATATTGAGAAAATGAAAGTGCAAAAATGTGAAACATTACAAGTTGCATCACTCAAATTGAAATTCGGAGATTTTCAAACTAAATATGTATATATTTATATAAGGAAAGAAAATTGCATGCAAATTGAAACAGGGGTTCTTGAGTTATGTGCTTACAAACTGACTGACATGTGTTGCGTTTTATATTTTTAGAGATTTATCATTATTAGTTTGTTGTGGGTAACATAAATTCAATTGGCTGATAACACAATTTTGAACTTTTAACCAAACTAGATAAAAAATGTACAAGATAACCTTCTTACTAGTCAACTCTACAATTATTATTGAAAACACACTGACAATAAATCCAGGTAAAATAAAGAACTTATTTTAATATAAAAATGTGGTCAAATCAGATACCAAGTATCAAAGTATACTTGAAAAAATAAATTCAGGCTTTTTGGCCGTTTAAATTAATAGACAGACTTGGAATGACCATAGTATCACTGCTAAAGTCTGTTCATGAATATTTGTACTAGAAATTGAAAACAATACTGCACCAATTTTCAATTCTATGTGTTAGCTTGTCCACGTCTTGTTCTGGAAAAGCAAACCTATATGGTTTATACCAGGTCTAAAAAAATGAAACTATAATTATTTTCTTTACTGAGTAAGCAAAAAAATAATAATCAAAGATATTGCCATGGCTAAAATTTATTAATTCTTTTTATTATATGTATGTATGTATGTATATATATAAGATGTATATGTATATGTATTATTGTATGTATGTATAAGATCCTTTTTTATTTATTTATTTGAATTATACAAACTTGTTAGATCTACTTTTCTCAGGGTTCTCATCTTCGAGACCTTCAATATATTTGCATATAGATCCTTACCCTAACATGCATAAATTAGTTTAAATGTATCAAATTTTAACATATACAAAATTTGTTTAAAGTATTAAAATCTTTACATTTATAACTGAATGAACACATTTTTATTCAGAATGCTATTCTATCTATCTAAAGTTCAAAGTTCTTTCAAAAATTTTGTAATTATATCTATTAATTTTTCAGTTCAAATAGTCATTTAAATTTGTAGACACAATGTCTCTATCAAAGTTTTTAGTTCTGGTGATTTGGCTTTGTAGAAATTGGTTGGGTATTATCCTCTTCCTTTGGTTGGCTTGGTTTGAATTTACTCTTTTAGGCTTGCAACAATTATTATATATTTCTCCTCTTGAAATTTAGCTTTTAATTATTTACGGACACTTGATAAAGGCCTGATCCATTTCCCATACAATTTTTATAATAATTTGATCTTCTGTTTCCTTCTTTTTACTCTTGCTCTTATGGATGCTAGAATAGAATCCCAGCTCATCATTGTCCAAGTTGATTTAGGTTTTACAATAATACTGTTTGTTTTTATTCTTCAGTTACATTGCATCTTTATGAGAATTACTCAAAACTAGATATCACTTTACACTAATTTTTTTTAAATTATCTCACTAATTTAATCACTATTCTTAATGCTATTCTTAATTTTTTTAATATTATATCTAAATTCTATTACATCTTACTTATGTTATAGTTTTGTTTGTTTTATTTGTTATTTATTTCTAAATATACTACAATATTAGACTAACTGACGTATTATTTCCCTTCGATGTTTTTGAATTATTATTCTTTAATTTCCGCTTGGCATGGCAGCGCTGTGGCGTCACAGAAATGGCTGACAATATCACAGCTGTGTGCTTGCTTAGATCAATGACTTATGCATAATGTAGTAAAAGGTTTTATTTCCCAAACTAGTTTTTACTCTAATTTATTGTTATTAAAGAAGAAATTCAGAATGTTTGTGTTATTTATGTTTAATAATAATTGTGTTTTTTGTATGAAGTGAGATCTGGTGTGTATTGTTTCTTATTAAAGTTGAAAGTGTTGTGATTTGTAATCTAGGCTTATTCATAACCTTTGTTGTATAGCTTGAAGTTTAATGTAATGGTTTTATTATTTATTATTATTTTAATTTATCTGATTTCTTTAAATTTGATTTTTTTTTTTAAATCTACATTATGTTTCGGTCCCATTCTCTGAATTTCATTATGGTATTTTATATAAGTTTAGCCTAGACTAACTGTTTGTTAGGCTATGTTTACAATTAATGAAATTAACAAACAGTGACTTTCAACATATATATATCGGGTGGTCATAAGTGTTTTTCAATTATACCATTCATTATATAGGAGGAAACTCTAACTTTTGAGGTATTCTAAAATATTGGGAGTTACCTGAGGTTTAAGACACAGGAGTCAACTTTCGAACTCTTTATGAGAAAATAGTCATGTGACATGTCGATTAACACTGCCTTTTCCCCCTGAAAACAATGGTGCAATTAAAATACAAAAGGGTTGTACCTTTTCCAAGAAATCAGTAGGTCAAATATGTAGGATTCGACTTAAAATCTAATGAGAAGATAGTCATGCGACATGTCGATTAATGCTGTCAAACAATTAACAAATAAACAACTAAACTTTAGTGTATGGCCTGATTTCGTTACAAAACTTGTAAAAGTCCTTTCTAAGGATTATATAATTCTTACTTTCCATGTTTGTTTATGTTTGAAGTGTTCCTGTATCACTTTTAAAGGTTGGGGGGGATCATGTCCAGAATAAATATATACACAATTATAGCATCACACAAGTTTGTAACAATCGTGCTAGACAGCACAGGTTCAAAGTTTACAGTAAACTTCCTTCACAAGCTGGTGCAAAATTATTTAATCAACATTCCTCAATAATCAGTGATTTACAAGACTATACGACATTTAAAAATACCCTTAGACAGCTACTGTTCTCTAAATCATTTTATTCTGTGTGTTTGTGCACAATGAGTTTACTGATTGTATTTGAGTCTGATGTAATCTCTCCTGCTTGAATAAGTCATGACCTTTCACCCAGAATACAAAGATATAGGATAAGTTTGGTAATCACAAAAAAATTCTACATCAATATGTTTACTTATCTTCACATTTCATGGCTTCAGGAAATCGAAATAGTTACTTGTGGATTAAAAGTGCTTTTCCGTTTAAAAGAGAAATTAGGTTATGACAGCAACAAAATTAACTGGAACTCACATTTTATCAGAGTAAAAATTGGTTTCTAGTCGTCTGTTACCATGATAACCATTCATCATCATTTCATTTAACACAAACAGCAAATTTATCAATCCTAGGGCTGAAAAGTAAGGTTGATAGGGCGGAAAATTGACACATATCAGCTCTGTGTAGAAGGCGGGAAAGACTACTTTTAGTGTTGGGTGGAGAAAAAGTGATTTTCAATCTTCTATCTGTTGTGTAGGTAAGCATGATAGCAACCACAAAAATTAAGATATGAACATGAAATTCAGTATTGGAGACTATAGAGTGTGCTCATATATAGAACCCTATTGATATTCAGATTAATCATATTAAAAATGTCAAAATGATGACCAACAAAAGTGTTTGGTTCATATCTTGTATGTTATTTAACTTATAACACACTAAATTAGATCAATATTTGTAAGTTTAAATTATGTATGTAAATGATACCAACTACCTTTCTAAATGACAGATAGTGAAATTATTGTCAAAAATGTAATCTCAAACTCTGATCTCCCAAGAAAATATGACATTTGTGTAGTTACAAGACAAGGCAGAACCGAGTCACTTACGCGAGCGTTGCAGTTGGAGCATTCTTCACATATATACAGCTTTGAGACCAACCAGGCCAGCAAGTGGAGACTTTTTAATATATACAAGGTGTGATAAAAAAAAAATAACAAGAATTTTTGTTTTTCTTAAAGAATCTTTATTTATTATCAACATCAATGTTGTTGCCTTCAAAGTAATCCCCCTCAAGACATAATACACTTGTGTCAGTGTTTTATTAATTTTGGAAGCACTTCTTTTTATGGTATGCGTTCAGCTCCTTAAATAATTCTCGTTTTATCTCATCAATGGTACCAAACATCGTCCTTTCATGGTTCTCTTGAGGCTCAGGAATAGAAAGAAATCACAGCAGTCCATATCCGGCGAATACGGTGGCTTAACCAAAATAAAGGTTTTAGTTTTTACCAAAAAATCACAAACAAGCAGTCCAAAAAAGCACGAACAAACAGTGAGGTGTAAGTGGAAGCATTATCATAATGCAATTTCTACTAGTTATTTTGCCACAATTCTGGGCATTTTCTCGGATTGTTTCACGCAAACAAAGCATAACATCTAGGTAGTATTCCTTATTGATCATACGACCATATGGCAGGAACTCATGATAGACTACACCATTGGAATCGAAGAAAACAGTGACCTTCACATTTTATCGAACTTGACGATTTTTTTTTTGGTCTTGGCTTTTCAAGCAACCTTATTTTAACATCATATCCATATACCCATATTTTGTCATCTGCTATGACTCTTTTTAAGAAGTTCTAGATCATTGTTGAAGTTCATTCAGGAAAGCCTGAGCAACTTCCATTATACACAGTTTTTGTTTGAAATTCAGCAATTTTGGAACAAACTTTGCTGCCACACGTTTCATGCCCAAAACATTTATAAGAAAAGTTTTTGCATGAGCCAAATGATAGAACAACATCATCAGCTCTCTTATAGTGATTCGTAGATCGTTCATAATTATTTCTTTCACTTTTTCCACGTTTCATCAGTTGATGTGCTAGGGCATCCAGGGAGGTTGTCCTCTTCAACATATTCACATTTGCCCTCTTTGAAACATCTGTACCACTCTTCTCGTCTTACTAGTACCATTAACATCTGTACCATTAAATTCTCGTCTTACTAGTAGTAAATTCGCCAAAAACCCCAGTCCATTTCGAATACGGTGCTGCACTTTATTCCAATTATCAAGCAAAATTTTATACAAATTCTTTGATCCATCATTTTTTAAAGTAAAAAGTCACTGAGCACACGAAAACATGTGTAACCTTTTCGACTGTTGAAAATAAACTAAACATTCAAAATGGTTGCAAATGTCAACATTGTCAGGAACATGTATACCATCAAGATAAATTCTTTGTTTGAAAATCGGATTTGTAAAACCAGTGAAATTCAAAAATTCCCGTAGGTATTTTTTTTATACCTAACCTAACCTCATATACATTTTTGAGGCTTGTTAAGGCCTAGCTAACATCAAGAAAGTAGTGATATACTATACACAATTACGAGCTTTAGAAAACCTGTGTAACAACTGTTTTAAACAAACTTGCTGTACTGGGTAAAACCCCTTTATCTACCAGTACAATTTAACATTTCCTACAAGGTCCTAAAAACCAACTTTTCTATGATGGGGCTTGGTAACTACCATGATGGCCCCCAGCTAAATTGGTTTATTTTATTTTGTTTAGATTATGTAATATTTTGATTGTAATGGTAATTCATTCAAATTTTATATCTTATTAATTCTTCTCTTTTAAATCTATCAATGTTGCATATTATGTTAGTATTAATATTTGGACTTTATAGTATAAGGACTGTCATTCATTGTATCTTCTCATCAATAAAGAAGAAATAAAACGAGAAAGTCTTTTCAATATTTGTGCTCTGTTTATTTTAAAAAGTGAGGCACAGATTGTCCGAATAGGTTTTTTCTTCAATGATCTAATATATTCTTTATTTTTA
Organism: Aphrophora alni; assembly: GCA_963513935.1. NCBI lineage: Eukaryota > Metazoa > Arthropoda > Insecta > Hemiptera > Aphrophoridae > Aphrophora > Aphrophora alni. The sequence continues at coordinate 129,477,019 of OY740765.1, read as the reverse complement.
TGTTGTCAGTTTATGGTTTATACATTTACCCAGTTATGCTATGATGTCTCAAAGCAAGGTTCCAGCAACTCTCAGATCTGCTTATGAGCTGTTGGTTAAAATACAGAAAACTGGGTTTACTATTAAAGATGAGGTAGGTTTGTGATTAATATTTTTAATTCTAAAAGTTTTATATTAGATATACAGTGTATTATACCGCTTATAATAACATTCAAAAACTATTGCACAATATATAGGAATACAATTTAAAATAAATAGTGTCGTACTGAAAACTGAAAGACGTACTAACATATAGCAGATCCTTAACTAATTTATGTACGGTATAACCTTTTTTTTGTAACCACTTTAATAAAGCCTCCTCGATAACTGTACGTTTTGAAGATTTTTATTGGTTCATTTTCAAAGATTTGTTCTAGAAAAGATATTTTTTCTTTCCTTCCAAATTGTTGAAATCATTGAATAAATTTCTTTGAAATATCTGTTAGTTTCTTCATTTTTCAATTGCCGTACTATAAGAGCGTTTTCTTCACTTTACTCTTTATTTGTGACTATAGAATAGGACATAATAATACTCAATACAGTGTCATTGAAAATAACTTAAAACTTACAACATTGATTGATTTAGGGGTGTGCAAGAGTGATTTTTTGATTTCGAGATGAGAAATATTTCAACACAAATGATCAAGATCAAGAAATACCAAGAGTACAGACTTTGGGCTCTTTCATTTGCTGCATGCTCTTTTCACTTAATTCATTCTATTACAACACCCTCAGCCTAAGCTTATGTCAACACAGTTTAACAGATTAAAATACAGATTAATATGATGAATGAACTTTGTATTTGAGACATACATAATTACAATAGAACTATATAAATAAATAAAAAAAAAAACTATACTCTAAAAATGAACCGAGAAAAATACACTTGAGAAATTGATTTGTTCTTGCTAACGAGATCGAGATGATATTGAGTTTTTTCTTGATACAATTCTCGATTTTTGAGATATTGCATACCCCTAGTCATTTTATACATGATTAAAGGATGCTATATATTCTAAAAAGTCATAACATATGACCATAAATCTACTAGTACATTTAATATAATTCTTAAAATCAGTAACAATTAGAAGTTTTACTGATATTGTAATAAGTTATACATTTTTTTACCCAGTTCAACAAAGCTGTTTATAGTTCTGTGATAATTAAATTGGTCAATTCTAAGGCTTGATCAGTTTCTTGTAGTTCTGAGTAGGCCTAGTTGTGAACAGAGCTATCTGTAGAAATCATTTTTTAACGTACAACGGAATACCTAAAACGGACAAGGCACAATCGTAATTCCAAATTTTTTTAACACAGGTTTACAGTGTGTTTTTTGTATTACAATCTTCCTCACACTACAGTTCCGTATGACAATTCGATCTTGATTTGGATCACATAATATTTCAAATCAAGACAAATTGTTTTTCCTCTTTATAAATTATAATATTTTTGGACAACTTAAAAGACATTGGAAGGGAAGGGTAAACCCAATCCAAGTGTTACCAAAGTCTAAGTCCAGGTATGAAACCTTTGTGTTATTCGTTTTCTGACAAAAAAAAATCCATAAAACAGTTTAGGGCTGCATTATGGTCAACAAACTTCATTTCCTGTGGACTAATGAGTTCAGTAAAAACTTACATATTAGAAAATAAGATTTTCAAGATATAAATTATTAATTTTTAACTATTTATAAATATTAAATTATTATTATTACACCATTATTTTTTAAATTTTATATATATGTTAGACATATTCAGAGTGAATTTGTATTATTTATTATGTACAAAATCATCAATAATTAACTTCATAAGCCTAAATAACTCTTTACCTGTAAATAAATAGAAGAAACCAAATTAAACATACAAAATAAATACATAACAAAATATTGAAATGAAAGTCATAATGTCACGACGACTTTTTGTTTACAGTTTCATAAACCTACCCAGTTTAACCTATTCATTCATACATTATCGGTTGTTCGGTTGATAAACTCAGCAACATTAGTTTGTTTTAACTTTTCACAGTTCTATTTTTGTTTGTTATAGCTCGATTAATATATCGGGCTCATTAACAACCTGTTTTAGTTGTAGACTATAGAAATGCGAAAAATTTTAGGAAAAAATTAATTGTTTGCAATAGTGACTAAAAAACTATATTCGTGAATCATTACACTAACAAGGATAAATATATATAATTCTTTATGCTACGTAGATATAAGCAAGCAAAATACAACTTGGTGAAGAAATGTTATTGTTATGATAACATATAGTTCAGCCACTTGAGTTGTCAGAGTAATGTGAACTTTATTTTCCTTCTATGTTTGGAGAGTTTTATTAACTGGTTAAAATTGTACTCTTTCTATAAATTTAAGAGTCCCTAAATGTGCATCACTATAAGCTATTAGCAGAGATTTTTTTATCAGCTTTAAGATTTTTGTTTGTTTTTGATTTCTGATATTTTGTAAATGTAACATTACTTGGATCTAAATTGAAGAATGAAAGGATCGATAATGATATAGATAATATTTCTTGATAAGGCAGTGTTTTTTTACTCCTAGGTACACTTAGAGGGTGGAATGGAGTTTGTTCTTGCAGAGTCTTCTACTCGCATAGATAAAGCAGAAGAACCCTAATAATATTTTCCTGCCTATCGTGTACTTTGTTAAATTAAACATGCATGTGCATGTACACAAAACTTGAATAATTATTTAACTTCTTTTTTTTAATTGAATTGAAAAATAAGTGATATTATGCTGAGGTTTATATAATGAAGAAAATATGTATATTTTTCCTTGAAATAAATATTTACTTTAACAATTCAACATATATAACACAAATGAAAACAAGTTGAAAGTGGTTTTTGATATTTCGATAAATCAAAATCAAAACTTAGGTTGATGAACTCCATCATAGAAAACATTCAAATGTATCAGACCTAGGACAGAACAGACACGTATTCGGTATTTCTTTTCTTTTAAGCTAATTTTGCTGTGATAAGTGACAAATTAACTTTATTGTAATCTGTGATTAGTGAGGGTCTACACAAAGCTTCAAATCAAATATCGAAAATTGAGCCTAAGTTGTATAAAAATTGTAAGTAAATGTTTATATCAAGAGAAAAATATATATTTTATCCTCTTATGAACTTTTTACTATCATAAATAAGTATTGCTTAGTTTTATAAATTTAAATTTAAAGATGTGTAAATAAAACATCAACCGTATGCATGCCCACACGTCTGTGACACTTAAAGAAAGATAAGCTTCAATGTTCTGTCATTTAGATTGAAAGAGCAACTAGTAAATGATATAGCGGGGGACTAATAGTTGTCCTTGAATTTGTTTACAGTTGTATTTTCTTTCAGCTTGACAGGTGCATCTCAACTTAAAAACTTGTCATTTTTAATGAATTATTTTCTCGCATATGCTTAGTATAAAGTATTAGTATTTTGTAGTATAAACTGGAAATGTATCGTCTTGACCATTTAAAAAAAAATAATAAATAAAAAACTGTTACAGGTTTTTTCCCCATATTTTATTAAATTTCTTCTATTTTTTTTAAAATAACAAATTTGTTAACTATACACCATTGTTTGACAGAAGAATATGGAGGGTTTTTTTTCAAATTTTTGTATTACTAAATTTATTTCATGATGAAATATAATTATCAAACTAGTAAAGTATGTGTCAAACTAGTAATTTATTCTCTTGATTGTTTTTTGAAATATTTTGTTAGTGATTTTATTTTGCATATTTTATTCATTTTATTCTAAATTTTTTAAATAGGAAAATAAAAATATAATGGCCTATGTTAAAATCGATTATATTTTGGTATGTATCTATAGGCTTTGGTAATCAATCCTACGAAAGTTTCTGAAATTATGACATCTGGAAACTTGCACAGGAAATAACGCCCATTTTCAGATTCCATTGTGTATGCCAAATATGTGTGTTGTCAATGAAATGAAGCAGAACTAGAAGTTGGAGTCACATTGGATCATAGACTTTGTTGAAGTTGTATTACATCTTTTGGTTCTCCTTTCGTCAAATTGCATGTACACTCATACATTATAATTTAGCAGTCTAAATTAGGCATTTTAACTAAATAATGACTAGGTTAACTGTTTATTGCAACCTGATTTCCTGATAACTATAAAAATACTCCACGAGATCCGATTTTATTTTTAAATCTGTTATTCGCCTACCCCAAATTTTTAATTCATAGATAAAATACATATGCCAAGATTTCAGCAATACAGGGTTGCAACTAGTTTAAAAAATATGAATTTGGACAATACACATCAAAACATGCACTGTTAATCAAGGAAATAATAGTCTCATACGCTTGTTCCAGCTGGGCTTGTCTTAATTTATCCAAATAATAGGACACACTATGGCTAGAGTTTTGCAGACATTGTAGATATAGGTAGAAATTGTTAGACATTTTGAAGATGTGACTAAAATTAACTACTGTACTTTACTGTAGAAGATTAGTAACTGACTTAGACAGAAAAAGTTGCAGATTATGTGGAAAAAGTGCTTTGACCAAGAACTTGTATGAAAGGAAGACGGAGTGTGAAAAAGAATCACATTAATAAACAAAATGTAATTTTACATCTTGTAATATACAAATCAATTTTGTAACAAATCAATAAAAACAAGTCAATATAAGCTCTCATTATAAGTGGCTTCTTAAATACAATTCCTATAACGAATCAACCGGTGTAATAATATGGAATATTTGAATATTAAAGGAAGACATGTGATTGGACCAAGCACATGTAGGTCAAAGATTCTGATTGGTTGTAGGAGCATGGGAGAAGTGTTGTAAATTAAATTAAAAGCTGTAAACTTTTAACAAAAAACATCCAAGAAGATAATATTGTAAAATAAATAGGTTTAGAATGAATTTACAATCAATGTTTTGGTATAATATAATATAAGTGTGTGTATGAATGTAATTAACAATTTTTTAATTTTTTTGCTGCGTTAGAGGATCTTGAATAGACGCTTAATTTTTGAAGCGAGGGAGAATCTTAAGTCTTACCACGGCGCGTCTGACTTAGTCAGACGCAAATTTGTATTAAAAACATTGTAAAATATTTTAGTAACAGTCTTAGGGAAGTGTTTAAGTTGGTAAGATGTGTGTTGAACGGTTGATTACAAACGTTTAAGATGGTGGAAGGTGTTTTGAAAGGTCATAAAATCTTAATGAACAATATAGTGTTAATATGAGACGGATTTTTGACGAGAAATTTGATAGACCGATGAAATTGATAATTTGAACATGTGTTTGGTGATAGAACTAAGTCTACAAACATATTTAAATAAATATTCTAGCTTCTAAACATTAATCCTATTGGACAAAGAACTTTTGAAATAAATAAGACTGTCGTGTGAGTCAATAGAGATTATTTTCTCTAGAACAATTTAGGGAAATGTCATGTCTCGTGTTTTAATATTTTTTAGATAAGGCAGAACTATTTTAAAAATAATGAACAGTTTGTTAGATCCTTATAAAGGACTTTTAAATCATTGTGTGTCGGAAGTTGGAAATTACACGAGTTTTGAGCACTTTAAGAACTGCGGTTTGAAGACTTTCTCGGAATCACAGGACATCAGGATTCATCGCAACGGATATATTTTTTTTATATGTGTAGATGTTGTGGTATAGACATCATAAACAATCTATCATGTTATAGATGTATATTATGAATTGAGTGTGATTTTGCTATATGTATACTTGTTTCTTTTTATATTTTTCTTAAAGGATAAATTAAAAATAATTAATTTTTTATATACATAATTAAGTCTCCTTTAGAGACACAGAACATTATTATTATTTTTTTTATGATTAAATTTTGTTGTTGCGACACATAATGCAAAGTAAGAAATTAATAAAACTTAACTTTTCAATTTAAATTTAGAGAAGTAAATTCAGATAAAAGATTTTTAACCAGTATTTAATAATAGCATACCAATTATCATTTATGTCTTTGATGTTATTTGTAATTTGATATGTCGGTTTAATAAATATTTATGTACAATTTCAGCAAAACAAGACTTAGAATCTCTTTACAATCACCTATTGCAAAGTACCTCTTAAAAAGAACCTTTGACCTCAAGAGGCTATTTATTTTATTAAATTTTTAACTTTTCAAAATTGGTAAGCTAACGCTACCTGGCGCCCATAAGTCGAGCAAATTATTTTCTTCTCTTTTAAAAAATAAATAAATTTTAAAGACAAAGTCTTAATTTTTATATATTTACACCGGGATCTTCAGAATTAGTTGCTAAAACCGATATATTGTAAGAAGTGATGTCACTATAAGCGATTTATACTGTATATAGTTTATTTGCAGACTTGGGACAATGAAATGTGCAATGATTATACTCTCTAGATTATATTTTGTATGGGTTCTTTAAATGTTTTACATAGGGAGTTAAGATATAAACAGAAATTTATCAACTAAACTTTATTGAACACAATAACATTAATTATTTTTAATTGGCTTTGTTTGTTACAGGTTTGTTACAGAGTAATGATGCAATTATGTGGAGTGTATAGTCAACCAGTGTTAGCTGTTAAATTGTTATTCTTAATGAAAAGATCAGGACTTCAACCCAATGCAATCACATATGGTTTTTACAATAGAGCAGTATTGGAAGCAAAATGGCCATCTGACATGCATAACCCCAGCCAGTTGCTGTGGAACAAGTTAAGGTTTGTAACTCTTTTCCTTGCTCATTATACCAAGTTTAATAATCACAAAATATTTTGACCTCTATTTTTTTTGATTTATCATCACTCAGAAATTAAGATAGGAATATAGGTATGGGACTACATTGTACTCATGTAAAACCTTTTTGAATTCAAAAAAGTAAGATTAAAAATGTCAATATGGTGGCTATTTTAAATAGTTTTTTAAAAATCATATCTCATAAATATTATTCAACTTATAACACAGTAACTTAGATACAAATTTGCAGATTTAAATTCTGTTTATAATGGTACCAGCCTTATCTCTTGATGATGACAAATAGTGAAGTTATTGTTAAAAATATAATTTTGAAACCTGATCTCCCAAGAAAAAGTGATATTCACATAGTTATGAGATCCGGTATGGCTGAGTCTCTGGAACTAGCATGTGGAGGTTTCTTTAAATATGAACATATTGTGAATATTAGCTACCAAGATTGTCTAACATAAATTATCTTGAATTTCTTTTTTAAATCAGTCTATAATCTTCTTTACTTTTCTTCTTCCATAAGATAACTAGTTTCGATAGAACACTGTCATCAACAGATTTTCATTACTCTTCTTATAAAAATAAAACACATACAAACAAGCGAAAGGGTTTTTGAAACAATTGAATAGAGTTAATTCACGTCAAAAGTATTTACATTGTGAAATATTATGTAAGTCTTATAAAAGTCGCATGAAAACACATCACTGTGGAGTCAAACATGGATAATATAAACAAATGAAAACAACGTTAATCATGGTGAATGTTAAGAAGGAGATTATACGGATGTTGTTGCAAACAAACTTTAGAATCAACTGAAGTGAGCTTGATCAAAAGTCATCTGTGTTAACCTGTGTGTGGAATCTTATTTAAGGTTATCCATCATTGGAGAGAGATTATAGTATTAAAGTTGTCTTTAGATGAGTAATTCAATTTGTCATTCATTATATTATTTGCGTTGAACTTAGTCGCCCTATAAATCTGGCACTCTTCCAATGTTTTCATGGGACGACCTTTTTGACATTTCTGTAATATAACCTTGTTGTTGTTGGCTATGTTGAAATAATCATGGTTATCTATTAAGTGTTTTGTGAAGTTTGATCTTTGTTCGTATAATGTGGGTTTGGGTAAGTGTTCCTTGTATCTTTTTTAAAAAGATCATCCAGTTTGTCCTATATAAAAGTTTGGGGCAAGTGGAACAAGTAAGGTTGTATATGCCAGAGTATGAAAATTTGTCTTGGAATGTCTGTTGCATTGGTGTTAGTGTCTTTATAAAATTGTTTTGTATGATAAAACTATTACATATTTCCTCAATTTAGATTTCAATGTGTGTTCCAATATGTTTTCATATTCAATCAATGTGTAAATTGGTTTATCCAGTTTGTTATTGTTTCGTGGTTTTTTGCGTTTAATCAATAATCTATCTATTATGTCCGTCGTGTAGCCACTGGTGGAAGCGTTTAATCGTTTTTAATTCCTGCTGAACGTTTTTATGGCTTAAAGAGGTCTTTAAAAACTATATAATAAGCTGTTGTATGCTGTAATTTTGTGTGACATTGGATGGTTAGAAATTGTATTTATGGTTTGGTCGGTTATGGTGGGTTTTCTATAGATATTGAAAATGTGTTTTTTATCCTGCTTTCTAACAGTAAAGTTTGAGTAGTTCAGAACTTCATTATTTTCCTTGTCGAGAGTAAATTTCAAATTTGGAGTGATATTATTAATTTAATTTTTCAAGGTGTTCAGTAGTCTTATGTTCCCATTGAATAGGATAATTGTCTCATAACGGTCTCTCAGTTAGTAGGTGAGTTATGGCAATTAAAGGTTTTCCTATGTATTTTTCCCATAAGAAAATGGCAGCCATAAATGATGATATTTGTTCCCAGTAATTACAGCATCTACTGGACCAATCTTAATGAAATTTTACAAGCTTATAGTAATATTAATGAAAAAGGTTTTAGTCTTTGTATCATATTGATATCTTTATCGAAAAGAGTTATTACAAAAAAATATAAATCTGTAGCGGTCAACGTTCATGCATCGCAGTAAATAAATTACGAATCAGTCGGCAACTATTCTGTGTTTGAACAAACCTAATATTTGCCAAAGAAACATTTTACCTTTAAAATTCAATACGAGAGTATCATTAGTTCTTCTAATCTTCTTCGCTATTTCAGACTGAGCAGATTTTTAATTCTATGCTAATAAATCTGAAGGCTTGTTTGTTGTTGGTAATATTCACTTATAACAGCTGATTAGTTCTATCAGCTCTAATAGTTCAACACAAAGATAGGTTAAGCCTAATATAGAACAGTGGAAAACATTTGACTTATATTGCTGATTAGGTTCATCAGCTATAATAATTAAACACAAAGATAAATAAGGCCTAACCTAGTGTTGGATTTGTTCCTTTTATTAAGACTAGGTTCTTTATTTTCAATATAATCGAATCGTTAAGTACTTAATTACCCCTTATTAACAAGAATAACTATCTCCTATCTTATTACAATGCTATGATTTTCTTCTTATTATTATTAATCCAGAAAGACTCTAACAGTTGTAACTCATATATCTGATTCTATGTTATAGTTTAATTATCTGATTTTGAAATAATTACAAGTTTCTTAATACACAAAGTTTGCTCACCCTGTTTGCAATTCTTGTGGAGGCTCGTCCGAAGTCTCAATTCTGCTAGGAAGCTCTTACTTGCCTTCAAGAATTCCTCCAGCAGCTCAACTTGATCAATCTTGGCCCACTGATCACGTTTCCTCCCACCAAAGGGTTTATATATCATTGTAGCATCAATGACTCCTGCCTTGCTTGAAAGATAAGCAATTTCAGTCAGTTTTCCAGATCCGTCACAATAATTGTCGTCATTTTGGCTTCTTAAAAAGAACTTGGACTATATTCCTAACTAAAACTATCCTAATTCCTAACACTAGTTTAGTGTGAAACATTTGACTTATAATGCTGATTAGGTCCTTCAGCTAAAATAATTAAACATGAAGATATAAACTGGTTGCTTAGTCTAGATCAGGGGTCTCCAAACTACGGCCCGAGGGCCACATCCGGCCCGCGGACAGATTTTGTCCGGCCCGCGGAGAGCTAGCATACTTGAAAACTCCTTTTAGAGAACATATTTTTTATAGCAAATTAAATTTAGTTTACTGAAGTATTCTAATTTTATGTTGAATAATTATTAATATGACATCTACATTGATATGGTCATGGGCTAACTACTCATAACATTGTTGTAGGCTTATTGTTATTGTTTTTGTGATAAGTTGGATAAAGAAACACAGAATTGTAATGAGTAAAGACATGTATAATATGCAGAAAATTTAACTTCAGTATATAATAACTAACAAATTATTGAAATGAATCCAACTAACATTTTATACATTTTAAATAAAAACATAACTTTTAACAAGCATAATGACATATGAAATACTAATGAGATTTATGTAATTGAGATTTTCCACTGACAATAGTTTGTAGTTGTGGACTAATTTTACTCGTACCAATTATTAAAAGAGATTTAAGATGCTAATCAGTTAATTTAGATCTGTAAACATTTTTTGTGTACTTCATTTTGGAGAAGGTCTTCTCACACAAATAAGTAGTACCAAAAACAGAAAACAGCCCACGAGCAAATTTATGCAAATTATCAAATTGTGTCAGTGGAAGACTCTTATAAAATTCCAACAAAGATGAGTTTTGATATTTGTTCTTAATTATATCACTGCACTGTAGATCAATCATTTCCATTTGAAGTTCCGGGGCTAGGGTTTCAATGTCAGTATCAAAAGGATTCTGAAAAATCTTAATTTGATTCGCAATGGCATCAAAGTCCGAGAAACGAGTATCAAAATTTATTTTCAAAGCACTCAAAGTTTCGATTGCAAAATCGATAGGAAACTCAGTCTGAGTGGTGTGGCTGAATATTTCACATGTTTTAAAATGTGAAAAACATTTACTTTGTAGTTGTGATTGAAACAGTATCAATTTCTTCCGGAATGATTCGATATTAGTGTATAAATCAGGAAGATGCTGGTTTTCTCCTTGCAATCTCAAATTCAGTTCGTTCACATGTTTTATCAAATCAACATAGAATGCTAACTTCCACAGCCATGCGTTGTTTTGTAATTCAGTAAGAGGGCGATGCTTTTCATTCAAAAAAATTTCGATCACTGCTCGAAGTTCAAAAAAGCGCTGAAGGACTTTCCCACAACTAAGCCAATGTACGGCAGTATGATAAGGTAAGTCATTTTCTCCAATCTCTTCAATAAATTGTCGGAATTGTCGGTGATTCAGCCCAAAAGATCTGATGAAATTAACAGTTGATATGACTGGTTTCAGAACTTCAGACATATCCAAACATTTTCCGCACAAAGACTGTTGATGAATGATACAATGTAAGACTAATGGTTTTGAACCACCGTCATTTTCTACAGCCTTTGACACAAGAGCGACCACTCCTTTATCTTTCCCACTCATGTTTTTGCCTCCATCAGTTGTAATACATTTCAAGTTTTTCCATCGAAGGTTCTTTTGATTAATGGCCATTTCAACTCCTTTAAAAATATCTGTACCAGTAGTTGTGCCATGAATACTATACATATCAAGAAGTTCTTCATGCACTTCATAGCTTCTCCTCCTCGAATATAAATCAACACCTGAGCAGTATCTGACACATCCGTTGACTCATCCAAGGCCAAAGAAAACCACTCAACATGTCCATTTTTGTCGAACAGTTGAGAGGATATATTTTCAGCGATGTTTTCTACCCTTCGAGCCACAGTGTTTGCTGACATACTGACAGTTTTTAATAAATTTACCTTTTCAGGGCACATTTCTTCGGCTACTGCAATTATGCATTCTTTGATCATTTCTCCATCGGTGAATGGTTTTCCACGTTTTGCAATTTCAAGAGCCACACGAAAGCTGGCACGAGTTGCAGCCTCTTGTTCAGTTTTGAGTTTTGTTAATGAAGATTGCTGCGATTTCAATCCGCGCTTCATAGCTTCGAATTTTTCTGTCCGCAAACTTCCTGTATATTTTGAGTAATTTTGAAAATGTTTTTTTTCATAATGACGTTTAATGTTATATTCCTTGAGAACAGCTATGCTTTCATTGCAAATCAAACATAGCGCCTTGTTACTGGACTCAATTACGAAATACTGAATGTTCCACTGATCTTTGAATTTTCTGCATTCACTATCAATTTTTCGCTTCTTTTCCATACTACTAAATCACACACAAAAGCAACAATTCAAATCAAAATACTGTTACAAAGATGTCTTAAACATAAACACGCACAAACACGTTTTAAGGAGGTACGCACTATTTTATTTCACAACAGTGTCATAGGAACTGACTTGTGGTTGCGCCAATTATATGACTTATATATTCCAATTACTGCCATCTAGAAGTGAGTGGAAGACACCAGAACTTACTCGAACCAACGAGATTATTCTGTACGTGCTATTAGCGCCATCTGTTAGCGATAGAAGGTACTACCTATTTCCGCTTGTGTCCACCAGATGTCGTGTCACGTTACTCCTCATGGCTCGTACTCTACGACTAATCTAGAAATTACAGATAATGACAGGAAAATTAATAATATGCAGTGTTGCCGTTTTGCTTACTTTAGTCCGATTTGCAGCCTTTTTTAAACGTTGCGTACTTTTTCGGACTTTTTTTTTTTCATCAGTGTACTATTTCACTTTTTACCACCGGTAACAATGATAATATGGTTTTGACCCTTGGAACTTACTGGAGTAATCAGTATGGCCCTAAGGCTGGAAAGTTTGGAGACCCCTGGTCTAGATCAATGTGTAACATTTTGAAAAGTGTTATTAACTTGATTTAGGCCAAATTGTTGATGAATCATTATATATTTTAATATATATGTGTATAAAATAAAAGATTCGCAAAAACTTCAATTGTATTGAACTAATTTTTATTCCCATAATATGTAATATGTAGCTAATTTAATAATTAATGTTGGGCTAGTAAATAAATAAAATCAATATATCTCCAACAAAATTACTAGTTTTTTCAATAAATTACTTCTTTTTCAATAAACATGCCACAAGAGAACGTTAATTTCATATTTTAGGACTTAATATTATCCTTAAAATTTCACAAATTTTATTGTTGCCAAATGATGTCTCTCTTGTATTACAGGAATGTTGTGCTAGGTGCAGGTCTGTTTCGTCAAGCAGGGAGACGATTTGCTAAACAGCGTCGTTTCTCTACAGTTACAGATGATGGAACGATTCAAAATGAAGTGGACGGAGTGTCACGTACTTCTGTCGACAGTGTCAACTCACATGATTCCAACACTTTGAAATCAAATCAGGTGGCTCACAGCGGTGTGTATATTTTAGGAATACTTGGTTTAGTGAAAAATAAGGTTTTGGAGTTACAATAATATTTTGATTAATCATTCTTGTGTTTGATTTGGCTTATAGTCAAGTTTAAAAGCAGTCAGCTTAAAAAAGTTTTCAAATTGTTATAAATAGAAACTTTTTGTTTATTTACATGCTTATAATAAAATATTATTTTATATGCAAATTCACTATACCCATTGAATGATCTCTAACTTTCGAAGTTCCACAAGTCCAAAAATGGTTTGTTTTTTTACACGTAATTTTCTTGCATAGGCCATAATTTATTTCATCCCCTTTTCAGTATTTTCTCCAAAACATCTTGCCAAGCTTCAGCAACATTGAAGATTGCATCTTTGATTGTGTATGATTTCCAATAAGCTCTGATGTTAAATTCATTATCTTTAGAAACAACTTGTTGCAAGAAAGCTTTTCAGTACAATACAACCTCGTTTATCCGGACTAATTGTGACCGGAAGTGATCCCGTTAATCAAAAATCCGGGATAATCCGGAATTATAGAAAGATAAATAAAACAAAATATAAAATGATAACTTACCATTTATAATTTCCTTTTGGTCATGAAAAAACACAATATTTACACAGTCATTCAATTTATACAATACTGTAAATCACGAAAAACATTTTATTTACACACCTGAAATATTTACACATGCTTTTAATTTACTCAGGGTTTAGTTGTTATTTACAAAAAAGTCATTTATCTTCCTCTGTTTTAATTTGGTGTGACTTTCAATGCGGGACGATCACGTTAACGTTTCACCATCATTAGTTCAGCTGGCGTTGTATCCTGCTGTTGCTCCAAGTATGCCATGATGTTGTCCAGCTGTGTCGTCGCGTCCGCATGCGTCATCTCTAGCCGTGCGCTGTCTCCCTCTTCCTCGTTCTCGCTGTCGTCTGCTCCCTGTGTAGATGTACACGGTACAATTATCTCTTCATCTGTCATGACTTCATAACTTCCTTCATTGTTATCTGTCAACCAATCATTGACGTCGTTGATATCAACATCGGAACAACTGTCGTCAATTCTTGCAAAAATGCCTAACAATTGCTCTGTAGTGACAGTGGTTTCATTTGATTCACTTATTTGTGGAGTGGTAGGGTTCATTTCTTCAATTATATTGCATATGTTTGGCCACAATTTTTTCCGTGACTTTTGTAGAGCACTATTTGGAACATGATCCCAAGCGTCTGTAATCATGTAAATCACGTCTTTGACATTTACAGATTTTAACAAATCAATCACGCTTTGTTCGCCTTCTTCTTCAATTAATTTGCTTAAAAGTTCCCTGCGATAAACACGCTTGATACTTTCCAACACACCCTGATCCATAGGTTGCAAAATTGGAGTCACATTTGGGGGGAGAAATTTAACTTTAATATCCCCACTGATGAGATCTTCTTCTGCAGGATGAGATAACGCATTGTCAAGAAACAAAATCGCTTTTTCTGGCAGTTTTTTTTTTTCTTTGAGAAAATTTTTCGCATCTGGGACGAAATTTTTAAAGAAACACTTTTTAAAAATAAAGCTGTCCATCCACACACTTTTGTGATTTAGATAAACCACAGGCAAGGATGCACGATTTACATTTTTAAGTGCTCGAGGATTTTTTGCCTTGCCAATTATCACTAGGGGAATTTTGTGGTTTCCAGAAGCATTGATACAAGCCATAGCAGTTAGGCGATCCTTGCTCTTTTTGTAGCCCTGGGCCGCCTCATCAGTTTTTTTGCTCGGTAAAACAGTCCAGTTTCGTCAGCATTGTAAATCTGGTCAGGAGAAAGTTTTTCAGACGAAATAATTCGTTGAAAAGTTTCCTTAAACTTTTCACTTGCCGCCTGATCACTAGACAGGCTTTCACCAGTCACAGATAATTGTCTTATGTCATGCCGATTTTTGAACCGCTCTAGCCATCCCTGGCTAGCTGTAAAATTTGGATCAGGATTTGGTAATTTTTTGTTTAGGCTTGCCGCCAAAATCGGTTTTGTTTTTTCAGCCAAAATCGGTCCAGAAATCGGAACACCATGTTCTCGCTGAGCACTAAACCACATAAATAATGCCTCGTTCAACGATTCATTTTTTGCAGTTTTATAGTTCCTCTACACTAAACTGTCTTTAGCAATCATTTTGAAGCAAAAGTCTTCAATATTTTTACGATTTATTTCCAATCTGACACAGTTGATGTCCTTACGCCGAGTTCTGCAGCAAGTTTATTTAAAGATTCGCCCCTGTCTACACGATTCATTGCATCTAAATTTTGGGCCATTGTAAGCACATTACGTTTTCGTTTCGTCGCCATTTCCACGCATAAACGCTAACACTCGAATATAATACTATTAACCGTATCCGATCAAAAACGTAAAGAAACTAAACACTGCACATCACGATATGGTAATGATTGTATTCCGGTCATTAGCACGTGACATACTACCCGCCGGTGTAGACAATAGACAAGGTCACTGGTCATTGTTGCACCGCATCGGGGTAGGGGGGTGGTGGCGTGGAGGTCATTGCTCCTCCACTTTCTTTTCCCAGCGCATCAACAACCCGTCCTACTACCTCGAGGCGACACTGTAGTGTTGAGGAAATCACGTTTTTATCAACATTAAATTTTTTATTTTTCGTTCAGTATCGATCCGGATAATCCGGACATCCGTTTGAACGAGGTCCAGATAAACGAAGTAGTACTGTACTGCCGTTTCATTGTCTCAATTATACCCTGATCCATTGGTTGAATGAATGAGGTTGTGTTCGCTGGTAAAAAGTGATAAGTTATGTTGCCACCATCACTCTTCATTTCATTTGTAGGATGAGTAGGTGCATTGTCCATGAGCAAGATTGCTTCCTCTGGTAATCCTCTTAATTTTAAGTGAGATTTTATGTTAGGCACAAACGCTTTGTGAAACCAGTTCTCAAACATGTTTTGGCTCATCCAAGCATTTTTCTGAGCATAATATTGTACAGGCAAAACATTTAGATTTAAATTTTTGAAAGCACGAGGTTTTTTAGATTTTCCGATAACAACCAAAGGAAGTCTGTAGGTTCCACTTGCATTCGCACATACCATAACAGTTATTAGGTCCTTATGCATTTTAAATCCCGGGGCGGATTTTTCAGAAGATGATGCCAGTGTTTTCTTGGAAAGAGCTTTCCAATTTAGGCCGGTTTCATAACAGTTAAAAACTTGCTCTTTCACAAGTTTTCTTCCCTTTATAATTTGTTCAATTTTTGTACGATAATCTGCTACAACGGTACTGTCGGCACTTAGTTTTTCACCCGAAATGTCTAACTGACGGATACCATGACGAGACTTAAATTTGTCTAACCAACCAACAATGCTGGCTTTGAAACTGGATTCACCACCAAGTTTTTTATTTATTTCTATGGCTTTAGCTTGTATTATAGGTCCTGTTAGAGGCATTCCCTGACTACGGGCCTGAACAAACCATTGGTACATTACCGTATCAAGATGATCAAGTCTGGCTGGTTTCATAGTTTTTCTGGTTTTTACGTTACCATCAGCATTTACCATTTTCGAAATGTGGTTTCAATTTTGTCAGCATTTCTTTTAATATCATTAACAGTTGTCCGTCCAATACCATAAATTGGCGCAATACTACTAGCACTTTCCCCTTTGCGATAAAGTTTATAATTTCTATTTTCTCGTCTAAACCCAACACTACGCGTTTACGTTTTTCACTCATGACACACTGAATCTAAGCACACTAAAACAAAACCTACAAATGAAAAAATCACTCTAAAATTATGTACAGTACTGTAGTTTCTACACTGAATAAGACAAGACTGTCGGATGCCACGCACGAAACTAACATAATGATTTGTTTGCTAAGACACAGGAGTGGGAGGGAAAGGAGGGTTTGGCCACTGTTCTAGGAATTGGTGACGCGCTCCCAATAGTGCTGTGAATAATGTCAAGTTTACAAGTAGACTGAGGCACAGTACTGTACATTATAAAATTTTTGTATTGCAATGCCGTGGTCAACTGTTTAGACTGTGCATTATTCTTTAAAATCAAATTTGAGCATGATACTAACTTGTAAACATTCATACCACATTAAATATATACGGTACATCATTACGTGGTTACATGTGTACTATTTTCCCCCCTGTCCTGACGGTTAACAGAAACTGACGGTGAAAAGGGTGATGGTTAACCGAGACTCTACTGTACTTTTTATCATATTTACATAACTTTATAAATTTATATAAAACTATTTCAAAGTGGTGTCTATTCAAAAAATGTATCCAAAAATCTTAAATACTGGTTAACTTAACAATTTGCATACAAGATTTGTTGCTCTTTTAACTGAACATGATGATAACTTTAACGTTACCGTAGTAGTAGGATAGTTGTTATTGATTAAAAAAAAAAAATTCTTTATAATTGACTACAACACTACAAGTTTCCCAATGTTTCTAACATTTGGAATTACTTTTTAAACTAATCAAAAACCCCCACATGATCTTTTAATTACAAATTATTATAAATTAGAGGCACTGTAATACTACTACCTCATTTATCCTATGAACTGTCAATTTTTTATCATAGTTTTATTCCTAACAAAAAAGTATGACATGTTTTCAATTTAGAGTATTTGTATATTTAATGGCTTCAAAGGTAGCAATAGTGGATGATTTAAAAAGAAAAAAAAAGAATAATTTTTGACACCCAAAACTAAATATTGTCGACCCTAGAACCACCACCAAAAAAGATAAGAATTATATTATTTTCTTTATCGGCTATTCTTTATTTGTTTTTGAGGTTATGGTTACACCAATGCACAATATTGAAATGCACTGTATTTTTACATGCAACTAGTCCTAGTTCATTTTATCGTTTGTTTACTCTAATACATGAATGTGTTTTTCTACATACGACTTTACAATCGTAATAATATGTTTTGATTGACTAAATTTATTCTTAACTGTTATTTTAATATGTTATAATCATTATTTGTTGTTTTAACAGTTTCTTTTCTTTTTTCTTATGATTTTCTGTTACAGTTTTTTTAAAGGCTTTAATCTTATTTTCAGCTAATAAATAAATAACAATTCAACCCACTTTTAGAAATAAAGTAAATGTTATAAAATATACTGGAAATGCAATTATTATATTAGTTGAAGATTGTGTTCAGCAAGTAGTTTATAATATTTGGTTATTGATTATAAAGTATATCAACTTGTGCAAGAAAAGAAATGATCAAAAATAAAAGAACTAACACTTGGAGGGGGGGAGATATCAAGTGGGGAGAATTGACAATTTAATAGCCAGAAATCGGTCCAAACCAAACGGTTTCTAACCTCTAATCTAAACATGAACTCTAAAGAAATTATAAGAGCAAAACAAAAAAAGGGATAATTGTACTATTTCTTCAATATCATCATTAAACATATTAAAGAAATCATTATAAATAAACATAGTAGTCACAAATCAAACGTAACAAAAATAACCAATTAACTTAATACTCTGGATAATTTAATGGGAGCTCAACTAGCCGATGACTACTTTATCAGGAACATAGCAAAGTTTAACTTTCCTCCCTACAAGATATATCAGGAGATTGTAGAACACATTTCTTATACTAATCAGTAAAATAGTTTTGTCGGGCAGTTATCAGAAAATTTTAGAAATTGGCCCTTAGTCGTTGAAACTTTGTAAATAAAGTGTTTATTATGGAAAGTTGTAGTTTTTTTTTGTATTTGGTTAGTCATGAAATTTAAAATTTATTTTACTTTCAGTTTGCCACATTGGTTTGGGCCTCCACATTTCATAAAATAAACATTTGTCAATCTTCTAAGCGGATAGATTATTTTGTTTTTTGTTTTTTTACGCATAAATTTCCAATATGGCACCTTGGGGGGGGGGGATAGTGATGAGTACAATTTTTGCTTTGGTTTTTTATGTAGTCCTGTAATAAGGTTTGTAGTATGTTTATACACCATCATCTGTTAGAGGTAAAATTTAAATCATGTGACAAAAACTTGGTTTTATAGAATTTAGTGTGGAAGCCGTAAATACAATTTATTATATAGTTTAAATAAACTTTTATGATATTTTGTACTGCCCCACCTCCAATTGCCATGACATTTTATTCTGTATGGCTTACAGTGATTATAAATCATTCTATATACATTTTTAACAATTTAATCAAATTTGTAATTTAATTCAACTTCTGTTGTCCATCATCTTGTATCACAAAAGGATACTATCACCAAAGATTAACCACCTAAAAATCTAGTTCACAGGTAGTCTGTGACTAACTTTCTTATTTATATAATAATCATACTATAAAGTGAAGTTTTACTAATTGAGAGCTTAGTTGTTTCTACATTTTTGGAACATAGTGTATGATACTTATAACCTTCACAGCTATTATTGACATCTATCTTAGGACAAGTTAAGTTAGGTTATTTTATTTTTGTTTTAATGCGTACCAGCCCTTTAAGGGCCACAGAAATATTATTTCCTCTCGACTCTTTTCTCTGCTTTATTCTTCTTCCCATCTTTCATTCTCTCGAATTGTAGTGCCTTTCTTTTGTTAATTTTCCATTGCTGAACTCTGTTTCATTCATAAAAAACCTTTTTTTTTTAAATTTGTTCTCAAAATTGTTACCTTTTCATTTAATTTATATATAGTTATTATTTATCAATGAAAAAGGTTTAATACAAATTGTATAACTATATGTAAATAAAACCATTTAACTTAACTTCTCCTAGGTGCCAATGTTTGTTGTATAGATTTAAATCTCAAAGTGTGATATTCTAAAAATGTACCAACATGTAAAACTTTTACGTTAGATGATTGTTATGTGAATAAAAAAAGAACTTAGTCACTTTTATGTTATTTCATCAAAGATAAATGTAATATGCTTTTTATTTGTCTTTCTGATGTAAAATGACTATTATATTAAAATATAAATTTTATTACTTTGTTTAATGGAATAAAATATATTTGCAACAAAAATTTGTACACAAGTGATTTTATAAACCATTCTTAGTTGTAAAAAATAAAATCTTACAGCTATTGGAAGTAGGCAGTACAAAGGAACAAACACCCTTATAAACAGAAATTGTGTGTTTTAAACAAACATAAACTTATTGCAGATTTTAGGTTAGAATTTAATAGGGCACATAGCCTATTAGATTGGTTAGATTTTGTATGGACAGGAGACAGGCTTAGCTTGGAAAATGATCCTTGGTATTACCTAATAGTACATAAGTAAGAAAAAACACTATAGTTTTGAAATATTTCGTAAACACTGTTCACTTTCTCAATCAATAGAGTTAAAAAGAAGACTGAAGACTGAGTGAACCATTTTCCAAGGTAAGCCTGTCTCTTATCCATACAAAATCTAACCAATCTTATTGCAGATTTGTTAATATAAAAAAAAAAATTATATTATTATTTGTTTCTGTTTTTTTTTTTGTTTTTTTTTTGTTGTGACAATTGTTTAATAATAAGTTAAGCAAAGTACTGGTAAGTAACACTGTATACATTTTCTTGCTTTACAATATTTCTTACTGTTTTTTAGGAATAATCTAAACCTACCTTTTTTTCAAATTTTTAAAAGGAACCGCTTGGTCAATTTATTGATATGTTTAGGTAGCCAATCAGACACAGGCTATTTGAGTTCCTCGGGTGAGATCAAGGAAAGTACACCTGAAAACAAACAACCATTCGAACAAGAAAACGAAAACAAAAATTCTGATACAGAAGAAAATGGTGGTATGTCCACATATCCTGGGAAAAAAAATCCCCTATTACTAATGGGATCTTTATGTATATTGTGGGCATTTCTATACCCTTTGGGATTTTCTACTAACGGGTTTTTGTGGAAAGTTGTCAGAGACAGAAAGTCAATAAGGAACTAAGAAGGTAGTTTTATATTAGGTTTAAGAGCTTTATTTAGGAAATGAAGTAAATTTAAAATGTTAACATCATTGTGTAAATATACACATTTAGGTTTTGAATAATCGTCTATGGCAGATGAAGATTTTAATTAAATTTTTCAGTATTCAAAGTATAGGGTAAGTTTACTAATGCCAAAAATGTCAAACTCTTTTTTTTTGGGGCCATTGTAAGCACATTACGTTTTTCGTTTCGTCGCCATTTCCACGCATAAACGCTAACACTCGAATATAATACTATTAACCGTATCCGATCAAAAATGTAAAGAAACTAAACACTGCACATCACAATATGGTAATGATTGTATTCCGGTCGTTAGCATGTGACATACTACCCGCCGGTGTAGACAATAGACAAGGTCACTGATCATTGTTGCACCGCATCGGGGTAGGGGGTTGGTGGCGCGGAGGTCATTGCTCCTCCACTTTCTTTTCCCAGCGCATCAACAACCCGTCCTACTACCTCGAGGCGACATGCCGTTCATCTGTCGTCATTATCGTCTTGTATGTAGGTATATTACAGCCACAAAAGTTGATATAGAATCATGAAATTTGGTATAGGGGATATAATGTGTTCATATAGAACACATTTTCACTATTGAATTTTTTAAAATTGAATTGAAAATGTCAAAATTGGCAGCCATTTAAAACAATGTTTTGCTACATATCTAGTTTGTTATTCACTTATAACATGCTAAATTGGATTTAAATTCTGTATGTAATAGAAGCAATCTCTTTATGATGAAAAAATAGCGAAGTTATAATAAAAAGTGTAATTTCGAATCCCTACCTCACATGAATATGTGATGTTCATCTAGTTACAAGAATTGACAGGTCTCAATCACTGATACAAGCGTAACAATGGGGACTCTTTCTTATTTGTACAAGTTTGAAGCCCAATAAGGCCGAGACACTGACATGAACAAAACAAGTGAAGACTTTTAAATATATACATATTTATAAAGCTCGCTAAAGCCTAGCCAACATCAAGAAAATAGTGATATACACGTTTACAAGGTTTAGCAAACCTGTGTAAAACAACTATTTAAAACAAACTTACCCTACTGGGGAAAACCCTGTGATATACATTTTCTAGTAGCCCCAAGAAAAGAACTTTTGGTAATTATATTTAGAGGATCTGCTTGTATTACATTGTATAATGGAGCTGGATAAGTACCCCACCCTCCACTCCTGTAATCCAAAATTTTTAAGTATGAGCTTTTAGAAGAGACCACTTTTGAAGCACATTATATCTAAATTCAAAACATTTTGATGTTAACGTTTGAAAAATTACTTAATTTTGAAGATTGTAACTGACAAAATATAAAACTACCCTAGAGTTATTTCCTTTACATTTTTTTCTCTGGAGACTATCTATCAGTTTTCAGAATGGGATTCTATGGTTTTTTTGCTATCCCTGTTGGTTTCGTTAGAAGGTGGTTGTTTGTCAAGTTGGTACACTTGGTGGTTTGTATTTATTGTGGTAATGTTGTGTGCACTGTTGGAATTTGTGTTGTAACTAATCATTTGTGACTTTTTTAACAGATCCTTATAATTAAAGAAAAGTTTTAAGTACATTTTTAATATTAACTTAATCAGTATATATATATATATATATATATATATATATATATATATATATATCAAAGATGCTTTAATAGACGAGATGACACTTTTACAATTGTTTTTACATTTTGATCGATAACTCATCATCCAAAATTACTAAGCATATTGTGACCAATACATTTTATTTAAGTCTTGAGATACATTTTACAGACTTATGTTTGTGTAAAAGTTGTTGTTATTTTCAAATGGCTCATTTGCTGGCTCACGCCATCTTCAATCTTGACTCCGAGTATAGACCAGGCATGTCCTGTAAAAGTAAATCAAAATCATTAAACCATTGTTTATATTTCATCATACTTAGTTGAATAGTAATTGAGGTATATCTAAAGCTTAATAATTTAGAACTTACTGTAAAAAACAAATAATAAGTTTAAAAATATACTTCTTCCACGAGATAATATTTCAACAATTAAGTGTACATCCTCATTTTTTCACAAATGCTAGAAAATCCGCTTACATAGGGTATGCTGTTTTGAATTATACTCTAATTTCTATTATTTTATTCCATTAATATTGTGTATATGTTATATAATTAACAAATGCATTTTAATTATTGCTTTAAGAATCCTCTACTAAAAATACATATTTAAATTTCACGAGCCTAGCTCCATGATGGCTTAAAATAAGTTAAAACTGATCTGTGTTTATAATTGAAGACTTTTTCTATGAAACAAATTACTTTTGTACTTCAAACTTTTTTGTGCCATAACCTAAGTACTAAACTATATTAACTTAATTGTAATTTAATATGTGTCATAATTTATTTATATTAATATCTGTATTTTAACCTTCTACCAATATTTTAGCTTTTATACAAAATATATCAATATTTTAAAATTATGATGCTTCTTGTGTACCTTGGCTTTAAAAATAATTCTAGTAATTAGTTTTCCCTTAGTCTATATTAATAAGCTCTTTGGAGACATTAATTTTTTCTGGAAATTTTAAAATATATAAAATAGCTGTAGATAAAAAATTATAGTAGTTTTAATTTACCCAGCATATATAGTATACTGTAAGTATGGTAATAAATGATTCAACTCAGTTTTTTTTTTTATTCATCTTTACTTTTACTTAGTTGAGTACAATTATGATTGTAAAGTACTTGATCCAGGACATCCAATTTATTTGTGGATTATTGTTTGGGAGATTAGACAAATATACAGTTTCATTTTATATTAACACTTTAAAGTGCCATGGGGGGCCGATCAGTACGACAGCAAGCCCATAGTTCAAGTGGTGTGTCAGCCAATCGGTACGACACTGCCATTAATGCAAGATTTTATTTTAGAGTCTTTTACCAGTAAGTGTTTCAACCTAGCAGAAAACACATACACTAAGTGAAATGTAGAAGATTGTAGCTAACAGCCGTAGATATTTCATTTTATTATCTTTAAATATTGTTGCGTTGCAACGAAAAAAAATACCTCAACAATATGTTAATTTCGTCGTACCGATCGGTACGGCAGCAAATTTTTCAGTTGGAATTATGGATTAATGCATTAAAACAAGTAATATACAGTTTGAACATTCTGCAGTTGTTATTTTTTTTAATAAACGTATAAAAGTTAATTATTATGGTAAGCAAACAATAAATTTTGCATTTTTTTGTAAAAACATTAACTATTACAAAATTAGAAAGCAATTTTTTTTAAACTAATTTTAACAATGTTATGTATTTACAATTAAGTTTTTAAAAATCATTTATTTAGTAAGATGAAAGCATTTTAATATACAGTATACAAAATTATTTAAAAAAATTTACTTATGGATGGTCTCGAAGCACTTTCTGCAGAGGTACGGTTGCTCTGGACAACTAGCACAAAATGTAGTCACTCTTGTCATGTTTTTAGTTTTTTTTGGTTCTGCTGCTAAGCGATTTCCTTGTAGCAAACTTTACATGCTTTTCTCAATCGTTGTTTGTTTTTTCCTTGTCCCACAAAGACGTTTGATTTTTTAGATAGTGGTAGCCTGTCTGTTTTACTGCAGGAACTGGTTCTTCGCCTGACACTTCCATTAGATCCATACACAATTTTTCTTTAAAATCTGTTTTGACCTGTATTGGTGTTGTGGTTCTACATTACTTTTGTAAGCGAGACAAGCATTTACAATGCAGGTGCCAAATAGTAAATGTTCTGCAACTTTATGGTACCATCTTAGTGTCTTTCGTACTACTGAGTTGTACAATGACATTTGATCAGCAACATCGATGCCGTATTTTTGCTCAATGTACTCTGTTATTGCAAGAGGCTTGAAAATGACATTTCCTTTTCGATCCCGCTTTCCAGTTTGAACCATGTCTACTTGATGTTTTGTTGAAATGGTTATCACTGGACGCTTATCTTGCCACTTTCTTATGACTATGCCGTCTTTATTTTCAGCAATAACCATCTCACCTCGCTTCAGTTTCACAGGCAAAAGTAAGTCCTTTGGAATCCCTACACGATCTTGTTTCATTGTACCTACCAAATGAGTATTTTGTTTCAAGAGTTGCTCGGCTAATTCAATAGAAGAATAAAAATTGTCAACGTAGATTGTGGTTCCCGAATTCAGGTATGGTTGTACGATTTCTAAAACTACTGATGTGCCCATGAAGTGTTCGGAAGTCACATTTGAACTTTTTCATGAGTAAACTTTCACATTGTAACTGTAAGCACTGTTGTCACATACTTTAAATAACCTAACGCCTTATTTGTGGGTTTTGGGGCAAATATTGCCTAAAAATGAGTCTCCCTCTGAATGGGACCATCGACTCGTCTACTACAAGGTTTACTAATGCTACTTTATGTTGTTTAAACAAATCATTGGGTAAATTAAGTAAAGGTGCTATCTTTACAAGCCTTCCATAATCCCCTGGGTTATTGTTATCGTTAAAATGCCAAAATTGTAGCAACAATTGAAATCTGTTGCAGCTCATTACTTTTCTTGCAACATCATTTTTGTATAAGACTTTCTTGAACCAATAATTTTGTATTCTAGGAAGGTTTGCTAGGCCCATCCAAATTAAGAGTCCCAGGAATTTTTTCATTTCGATTGGGTTAGTTAGCATCCAATTTCACAGCCTACTACTGCAACTAAATCGTCTTGTGGTTAATGTTTGGCCTACGTTTCTATTGGTTTTTAGAACCATTAGATCAATTATTTTGTCTGAAACAAAAAGCTTGTAATACTCAATTGGAGGACTATCTCCCGCTAAACTAAACAAATAAACAAATACTTGGGAGTTCTTGTGAACAAAAACTCTTTTTGTAAGCCTTGGAAAGCACCCCAACTTGTAACAATATTTTAATTTTTTACAACTTTATTAGCCCTCTGAGTCAGTGGGGGTTGGTTACCGCATTGTTGGACAATTTGATCAACTATTTCGTCCTGCTCATTGATTCTAGATGTATTTATATTAGTTTCTGTAACGTGTTCAAAGGAACGTTATCTTGAGGCGGTATAGTGACATCTGGGACAATAAATAAGGTTTTGTTAACTTCATCACATTTTTGGCCCCATACTGCATTGGTATATTAGCGATGTCTAAATCTAAACTTGATGGTGAGTGTTCTAAATCTAACTGCATAAGGTCAAATGAATCATTAATTAACAAACTTGATTTTGAGTATGAATCTAAAGTTGTTTGGTCCAGTTCAGTATCGGATTCGTCACCTGAATTTGGGCAGTCTGAATCACTAACGGGGGTGTAAAATAGCTTCCTCTTGACCCACAGTCTTCATTTTCACTAAATTCATAATCCAATTCTCTGTCCATTTCCGATGAATGTATAAAATCACTCATTTAAAAAAAATAACAATAACACTTTGTCACAGAAAAAATATATAGTCTGAAACGATAAAGAAACACTGCAAATGCACACATCAGCTAGTAACAAGAAAGACACACTGCAGATTTACGTGCAGTTACTCAACACGTTTCCCGCCACTGAGTCATGTGTTACCAACATCACAGACCAAAATTATCCTACAAAATCAATCAAAAGTGCGGTCGGCCAATCGGCCGACACGTCAAATTCCAAACAAAATATGGTATTCAAAATGACATGCCAGGCCGATCGGCCGATCATTTTTTGAATGTTTTGTAAAACAATTTCTAAAAAAATCAGTTCTCCATATAACCATAAGACCACATATACAGGTTATGTCATTAAAATTGTTTATTTAAGTTGGCACTGTATGATAAAAGTGGCATAAATGGCTTGGCACTTAACATGTTAAATAAATGTCTGAATCTGATTGGTTATAAACAATTAAAGTTCCAAAATTGGGGTTTAAAAAACAATGTAAACTCTTGAGACAGTCTTCACCATGAAAACACTCTAAGCTAACTACCCTGTTGACACACCTCTTTTATTCAGTTGACCAGAGAAGGTTTGACGATATTTTGTTATTTTTTGTGTTGTGTATAATAATTCTGATGACTTATTCTTTGCCTAATCATGTATATATAGTCTAGGTTATTTAGCACTAACTTTAGCCCTGGGTTCCTTTATAAATTATTAGTTTTAGTTTCTAACATAATGCTAGGCTGTTGGCCTTTTTATGTTTTTTATGTTCTAGGTTTCAACAAGAACTTATCGACACTCAAAATGTTATGTATTAATTTTTATGAGGGTCATAGAGAAAGTAAAGAATGTATGATATTGACACACATCTCTGGTCATTGTTGCTTTAACAATAAACTCCCCCTAACTGTTACATCAGTCTGTGCCAAACTGTAATGATGTGCAGACTTTATATTTTTTCACATGCATTTAAATGTGTGCCATTAATATAGCCATTATTAAATTTAATATAAAATTTCGCTAAGTGTGACATGCATAGTCTCATTTTTGGTTATTGAATGCGAAAAAAGTTAGGCCTATTGAAATTTACAAATAAATAAAAGAAGTCTATGATGATAGTGTAACGATTGAAGCTTCTGTTAGGAAATGGTTTAACGAAGGATGAAAATATGTGTACTGTGATGACTGTTCTTGTCAGCCATCTTTCATTGCAGAAGAACTTAATAAAAAATTTAAATTAAAATTCAGGATAATAGACATTTAATTTTAGACGGTTTTTGTTCTGATATTTCAATATGTTTACTTCATGAAATTGTCACGATTCACCTTGGGTTACAAAAAAAAAAAAAAAAATGTGTGTCTGATGAGTTCCTCGATTATTGACTGATCACAAAAAACTATGAACAGGAGCTGCTTTGACATTCCTCACTCGTTATCATCAAGATGAAGACAAACTTTTGGATTATATTGTTACTGGTGAGGAGACCTGGGTCTCCTACAAAACATAAGAAACTAAGCGTCAGTCAATAGAATGGTATCATTCCAAATCGTCACAAAAACCAAAAAAGCTTTTAGCACACGAAAAGTGTTGGTGAACTTGTTTTGAGATCAAAAGGACGTACTATTGGTTGATTTCATCCTAAGAGACCAGACAATTAACCCTGTTGTTATTGTCAGAACTTATTTTGAGATCGAAAGGACGTACTATTGGTTGATTTCATCCTAAGAGGAGAGACAATTAACCCTGTGTTATTGTCAGATGATTCACCATCTCCGACATGAAATGCATAACAAAAGGCATGGAATGTTTTCCAGCAGCATCATCTTTGTTTACGATAACCCTCGTCCACACTCAGCTACAACTCAAGCTTTATTACAACGTTTGACAAGGATGTTTTCAACATCCGCCATAAATCTCTGACTATGATAATGACAAGCTGAATAAAGTTTTCACTGGATGGTTAGAAAAATTGTCACCAGGAGAGTATCAGAAGACATAAAAAAATGGTAACACGCTGTGACAAATGTTTAAATTTATATGAGACTATACAAGTAATCTATAGCTTTCTGTGAGTCCCAAATATATTTTTTTAAATGAATTATTCTGTTAATTTTATAAATCGAAACTTTACTTATTGGATGATTCTCATACAAACACAAATGATAGCAAATATCAAAATAAATTAAATACCAATAATATGAACAATTCATCATTAATTCAATAAAGAGATTTAGTATTGTTTCGAGGCCAGTCAGGACTGAGTTAACAATATGACGTAACGACTGGTTGCTTTATCATTTATATAGAGTGTGATCAATTCAACATGACAATCGTTAGGATCTCTAAAACTGTAAGAGATACACAAAACTTTATGAATCGAAATTTTTTTAGATATCTGCCATTTACTAATATAATATAATTACCAATTTATTTTATTTTTTTAAATAGCAATAAGATGTTTTTGTGGAATTTTTGGATAAAATATTTCAATTCAAGACTTTTTTGTTTCAGGTATTTTTAAAATTTTTTTATAAACACAACCGTTTTAAATCTATATTCTATGAATGATTGAAAATGAATTATATACTCAATTTTGAGTGGATGATTTTAATTATTTTTAAAAATTTTCAACTTAATATAAAAATGTATGTTTCTGTTCAAAATACGATGGACAAGTTATTTGAATATGTAGAAGTATGTTTTATTAAATTATTTCATTTCTACGTCTTACCTTCTGTAAGAAAAGATTTCCTATTTATAGTTGTTTTTTTTTATCTCGTATGGTTTCAGAGATTCTTATGAGAGCCATATTAAATGTTGTATATCATCAAAGCCCTATTAGGGTGCAGTGTCACTTATGTGAATGGAGGATGTTTAGTATATAGAACTATGAGGCTTGTTGGGAAGGAATGTGGACTATATATGTGTCTTTCTTGTTTGCATATGTATCCATCATACCATATTTTTACCAATTCACTTTTACCAGATATTGATTTAAACATATCTTTTTGGAATAGTTTACAGATCTTGTTATCTGTCAGCCCGTAAAAACTAACAAATGGATGGTCATCTAAAAAGTGACACTTTTACAAGTTTTTAACACGTGATAATCTGGTTAACGAAATGCGAGAGACATATATGTTATAATCGCTATTTACATACATTTACAAAATTCAGAAACCTATTGACAGGGCTGGTAGGTTTGCATGTCAGGTAAAAACTATGATGATGCTCATCAACTTGTTACCAAAAATTCTTTTTTGCTAGGAAAACAATCATGGTAAAGTATAAGATATACGATCATTATACAAGCACTAATTGTGTCTCATAGAATAAGTTAATAATGAATTTCTATTTGACCTCTATGAATGTTTGTTAACATTAATATATGTTTGATACTGCTCTAGCAACCACAATTTTTGCCTGTCTTTTTCTTTCTTTTTCTTTTTTTTTTTTTTTTTTTTTTTTTTTAATTAACATTTTACAATAACTTGAGAAGTTCCTTGGCCAAAACTATAGGTTGAACAATTTGAAAATTGCAGCCATTTTAATTAGTTTTTTTTGTGAATAATATCTTGCCTGTAGGACCTACGCTGTTACACAATAGATTTTGGCGGAGAGCCGAAAGGACTAAATACACCAACTCCTTTAGGTTGTTGTATACTCTTATATTACACTGTTACACAATAGATCATTGGGTAAATCTATGTTCAGCTACATGTTAATTTTAGTCAATTGTACTATTTGTTATTTTATATATATATATATATATATATATATATATATATACAGTAGTACCCCTCTAATCCGCCCTCGGGTGGTCCGTTACTCCGGTTAACCCGACCGTGCTCGAGCTCGCGATATTGTGCCGACTTGCCTACTTGTCAATGACTCACGGCCCGTCTGGCGCCATTCTATCCGGTTTGTTATCGCTTCAGTGCTGTGTCATTCCGCTTCAGTGCTGTGTCATCTCTCGTGTTGTTTCTATGGATTTGCTATAGTACTTGCAAAGTTTATATGTAGACTTTATTATATAGACTTTTAAAAGTTTATATATCACTTATTTCACTTTAAAAAAATCTCTTTATATAATATGTAATAAATATTGACTTTTTTCGGATAATCCGACCTTTTTTGCATTCCGACCATGCCCCCAGTCCCGAAGGTGACGGATTAGAGGGATTCCACTGTATACAAATATATATATATATATATATATATATATAGCGAAAATATTTTTGATTTTCAAAATAGTGGCTGTTTGAAAAGTTTTTTTTTTCCAAAACTACTTTTATCTAACAAGGTAAAAATTCTTTTTATTTAGATTTTTCTTTAGATAACTAAAATTGTTTTTGTTTGTATCAGCTAACTCAATGGATTTTGCTGCATTTGACCGTTTTCGTTCAAGAGTTGGTAGCATTGTGAGGCCCTCAGGATTACCACTCCTTAGTCCTGGCACTGCTCTGAAGCAACAAGCATGTAAGTAAATACATTCAGATGGTTTACTTATTTTTTTGATCCACTAAAAGTACTTCCACAGAGTGGTGCAAAAGTCTCCATGTAAGTATTTAATTTATAATCAAAAATTTAAATCATCATGATGGTGTCTGTATTACAGCTATTTAAAAAGGTTAATTTAATTGTTACAAGTTTGTTGTTACTTTCATTTGTTATTGTTTTGTTCTACAGTAGAACCTGGATAATTCGAAAGTCTTTAATTAAAATTCGTGATTAGTTCAAAGATTTCTCGTGGTCCGTAAACTTTTGTATTAAATTTATGTAAAAAAATAATAATAAATTCAATTTTTTTTTTTTTTTTAATAACTTACAACTCAATATTTCCATCTGCATTTGATCATTTCTATAGTTTAGTAAGATGAGGACAAAAGGATGTTTGTTAAAGAAAGTAGGGGATTTATTGTTGATATTTCTAAGAAAGAGAGATGTGTGATTTGAATGCCGATGCTTGCTCCCTCCTCTCAACCCCAAGTGGCAGGTGTTTTGTTTTGGCCATCTTCCAAAGACTTTTTCCACCCACTTCAATATTAGTCATCAGTTGTCAGTTCAGTTGTATGGTTCATGTTACTGTATGTAGTATTACTGCATGTGCAGTGTAGTATTTCATTTTTGTGATATGGTGTTTTTTCAGGCTTATTGCAATTTTCGTACAGTACTGTATTCATCTGTCATTTTTTTTACTGTACTGTATTTTTGATTTAATTTTGTTTAGTATAGACCTACCATTGTTATGTCTGTCAAAACCACGATAGTACAAATCGTTATCATTAGCCGAAAAGGTAGCGGGAATTAAAAAAGTAGAAAAGGGATTTTTTTAAATATCTGAAATAGCACAGGATTTTTGTAATCCTTGACACAACTTATCTACGTCTTTTTAAGAATAAAGACCAAATTTTTAACAGTGAAAGTCAAAGTGGTAAAGACAGAAAAAGGTTGAGGAGATCTGACAACCTGAATGTAGTTGAGTGCATTGTAAAATAATTTAAGCAAGCCCATAATAACAAATGCCTCTTCTCAGGATGAAAGCTGAACAGTTTGCTTCTGAATTAGAACTCAGTGACTTTAAAGCCACAGGTTAATTTGATGAATTCAAAGATCGGAACAACATTACATTCAAGGCTGTGTGTTGGGAAAATGGACCTGTAGATATGTGTGCTGTTGAACAATGGAAAAATGAATTAAAAGAAATTATTCAAGATAGGGGCCCTAAAAACATTTTTAATGTACTTCGGGCAAAACCCTTGCCTTTCAAGGGGAACGTTGTAGTAGGGGTAGGGGAAGCTGAGTAAATAATGACCCTTTTAGTCAGGGCAACATTGATGGTTTAGAAAAGCTGCCTCTCTTAATGATCAGTGAGTCAGCAAATCTTAGTTGTTTTAAGAACGTCAAATCAAAGCCAGTAGAATATGAGAACAACAAAAACGCATGGATGAACAGTGTTCTATTTGAAAAATATATTCTGAAAATTGATCAATATTTTGATACACAAACATCAAATGAACATCACTAACTTCTCAATTACCTTTACACTGGTAAATTATTTGCTTATTTTTTTCTTCTTACATCATTATTTTCCGTGTTTAAGTATGAAAACCATATATGTCCGTATCCACTACAAAAAAACTTGCGTTCAAGATCCGTAAGCCATCTTACTGTCTTTTTTTTAAACTGACACCAAGCCAAGTTTAAAAACTGTACCTGGTTACGAAGCAGCACGGCTGGTTACATTATTTTTTATCATAATGTACTAAATAATTATTACATCATTTATTTTCCTATCTAGTTTCTTTTACATTATTATTTATTTGATTTTTATTATTTAATTATGTCTACATCTTGCTCTATATTTTCCCCGTGACGTTATGATTCAAACTATTACCCTCTCCTTTACGCTTTTACTTAAAACAAAAATGGCTAACCTTACACTGTTTATATTTATGTTTGTATCAATTTCAACGAAGTATTATTTATCTTAACAATGAATGTTTATACTGGATAACCCTAATTTTAAAGTTGGTATTATCTTACTTCGTATATTTGATTTTAAATTACTTAATATTTGTACTATTATTTTGTGATTATTTAATCCTTTTAGTTTGATCTTAATGCAGATCTTAATTCTTGTCTAAATTTATGTCTTTGTAGTCTTGATAACATAGCCTAATTTAACAATTTGTACAGCCTACCTTCAAATTGTTACAATAACTATTTAAATTTTTTTTGATAGTTTGATTTTTTTCTCTGGTTTCTTCAAGTTCGAATTATCCAGGTTCTACTGTTTACAAGATAACACTCTACCACTAACTAAATATCTGTAGATCATGCCTCATGTGAAGTGGGAATAATATTGAGGAGGTTCCGTCAACAAACGTACTTGTAAATAGTTATTGAGAGTAAATTACCTTGGGATAACCACATCAGTAGTATTAATGAAATTTGGTAGATGAACATATTTTGGCCATATCTCAGGACATTTTTAATTTTTTCGATAATAAAATTTTTAATTTTGATTTTTCAAAATCTACTAAAGATTATAAATTTTGTTCAACTGTAACCTCTAAAGACCGAAACAAAACTTATTAATTGTCATCTCTTCAAATGTAGTAATGTAAAATTAATAGGTTTGATGTTACTTTATTAAATTTAATTATAAATAAAATGATTTGCACAGCATTAATGGGCGCCAGGAAGCTTTACGCTTACCAATTTAGAAAAGTTTAAAGTTTGATTATTGTTTACTAAAAAAAATTTCTCAGGATCGTGTTTCTTTTAAAAGTGTACTCCCAAATGGTATAGTGGTAAATAAGTAGTCCTTTTTGTGTTTCTGAAACTGAACATATTATTTATTCAAACATAGATTATTAACACACATACATAAATTTGTCATTTGCAATTATATTATATTCAAATTTAAAATCGTTTAGTCTTGAAGAGACAAAATTTCTTATGAATGACTCTACTTCAAATAGTTGCAACTTTGTTTAATTAGCTTTTATATGAGCATCTTAGTCTCATATTTTAAAATTATAATGCTTTATTATTAAATTAGAATTTTTTTATTGAAACTTTAGATTAGACATTCTTGAAATATTTATGACATTTAAATTTACTTATCAAACAAAATTTTAACATATCTTAATCATAATTAAAATTTTATCATTAGTCCTTTTTTACAAAAAAAAGATAAAATAAGATTGTCTGTTATTTGTGTTACCACTTTGTAGTCCTCTCCAAAGTAGACTTTCCTTGTAACGTGAAGCCGCCTTCCTGCTGACTGAAGTTCGCCATTTTTAACGTAGTGCCTAAGTTAATTGTCTCAGGTTTCAATTTACGATTCATAACTATCGCACGTTTTGTCTCTACTATTAATACAGAGTTTATGTTTTAATACTGAGAGTCTCTCAGATTAGAAATACCGTTTATAAAATCATTCATATTTCTAACAAAGCTTATATCACACCATGTGCTTAGCGTTCACTCTCAAAGTCTAACCATTTCATAAATGAAAAATACGTCTGTCTATCTCCAACATTGTTCAGTAACTGATTCTAATATTAACTGATTTCAAACTATTTGTAATTTACATTGTTTATTCTATAAAAATCACTTCTGTACAAATTCCATTGTCTACGAATTAATTCTTTCACTAATCAAAACCACGTCTGTCCATTTCAGACGCTCATCCTAGACTGACTCTAAGCACGCTTTAGAGTTCCGGATTTCACTTCTTAATCACGTGATTATAGCCTCAAACCCATAACCCCTTGACAACAAGTATTTTCACTTCTCTTACATAAGATTTCACTCAAATACTAAGCTAATCTTATGACTAAACATTACTATAAATACATTTTTGGAAATCTATTTTAATCCATCTCGTCATTTTAGAAACAGCAATAAAGCCTATTTTTGCTTAACATTATTAGCTCTTCCGTTTTCATTTTAACCAATGACAGCATTTATCTATTTTATCGCGACTTTCCATTTCATATTCAAAAATTTCAAATATGCACATTACACAAAAATGCAGGTTCGTAAGTTATGAGTAAAAAAAAACAATAAATCTGCCAT
Source organism: Aphrophora alni (assembly GCA_963513935.1). NCBI lineage: Eukaryota > Metazoa > Arthropoda > Insecta > Hemiptera > Aphrophoridae > Aphrophora > Aphrophora alni. The sequence goes on along the minus strand of OY740765.1, from coordinate 129,441,893 downwards.
TAGGTTTATAATAAATGTCTAATTTCTCAAAATTGGTTCTCTAAAAGTTTGTTCAAATTTAAGTAAAATGTAAAAATTATTAACCCAAACCCGTACAGTAAAAAAATATTATGGTTCGTAGAATTGACATTTTTGGTGACAAATAGTTTTAGTTGGTTTTATTATATGTAAGTGAGAAAGTTTGTGCAATTCTTTTGTTCCATTTATTTAACATTATTTATGTTATAACAAACTATAACTATGATTCATCGTATGAAACTTTGAAAAGTCGTACATCATACAAGGTCTTTTATTTTGAACAATTGTACAAATATAATCATAATCACCCTTTTCTATTAAAAGCTCATTACATATTGATTTACAAGTTATGAAATATTTGCAATATAGCTTGTTCCAAATCGCCTCAACACAGGGTATAAACCACACCGTCTCAAATTTTCATAAAATTTGTCACAGGTGTACTATTCATATAATCTTGGGAAAATGCCAAATTTTATTGAGATATGTCAACTCGTTTTGAAATTACAGCTATGAAAAGTTTTCAAAAATTAACAAAAAAAGTGCGAGTTGAATTTTTTTAATTTCTTTAAAACCTTTGCTGATTGAGTTACAGAGCTGGACGAGTTGTCATTTCACAGTATGTTTCATACAGTTTCCTATTATATACATCACAATATGAGTTAATGTAAAAATATTTTCATAATTTTGATTTTTAATTTCTCAAAAAGTACATATTCGAAAATTTTCAAAACACAACTATTCTATAAAAGGTGATATACTACTATTATAGCTATTCTAGGTATTATTTTGAATATTTTTGAAAATGTACTTTTTGATAAATTTTAAAAAAAATTTGATTTCGACAAAATATTTTTAATGAATATATTTATATGTTAATTTTACAATATATAAATATTGTTACATTAACCTACATTGTGATGTATATCAGGAAACATTGTGAAAAATACTCTAAAATGACACCTTTTCTAGCTTTGTTATTCAATTAGGAGATCTTTTAAAACAATTCAAAAAATTTCCGTTTTCGGTTTTTTGGCCAATTTTGAAAACTTTATATACTTTAATTTCAAAACAAGTTAACATATCTCAATAAAATTTGATATTTATCCAAATCTACCTTTGGGAAATTGTATGAGAATCTGAGATCGTGAAGTTAATTTTTAATTATTTATTATTTATTTCCATATTGCCTTTCGAACTATTTTGACAAGATATGTAAACCAAGTTAATTTTTTATTATAATTGTGTTGATTTGATGTGGAATGATTTGTTATTGCATTTTAAAAAAATACTTCACATAATTGTTGTAATTATTGGTAAGTATATTCTTAGTTATAAGTCAATGTGCTAAGATGGTGTTTGTACCCTTACCACTACCATACATTTTTCCCTGAGTATTTTATTTTTGATTTACAGTTGAAAGTAGTGCTGGACTCTTGATGCCTGGTGTGTGCTCAACGTTGAAAGAAGAAGGCTGTGATCTGTTTGATTCTGACCATATTGACTCTATAATGAGTAACACTCCTCCGAGTGTACCTCCTCCTAAAAGACGAGCTCGTAGTGGTAGCTGTTCAGAATTTACATTTAATGCACCTTTACCAACTAGACCGCCATTGAAACATCCACCGACAAGTCCAAAGACATCTAACCATGATTCAGACTGTTTTAAACTACTCACAAGGTACCTATGTTTTTGATTCTCTGAATTATTTGTAATGTCAAATTCAGTTTTCATATGTTTAATTGTAACTGATTAAAGTATTCCTTATCTTTCTCATTTGTTTGTAGCTTGTATGTCAGATAGAGCGTTGCAATTTTTTTTTCTAGCCAAGTATCATTTGATGCATTTTGTGTATATGTTGCATTTTTATATGAGGCACATTTGTAAAGAAAGGTAAGGATAATTTTCTTTAGATCCACTCTTAACGTGGAAGAAAGTATCACCTCTAAATTCTTTCTCTAATATTTGAAAAGTTTTAATTATCCATTGAGTTTGTTTTCATTCTAATAAATTTGTTTTGTTTTTTTTTTTAAATCAGGCAATAAAGTTATGCATTTTCTTATATTGCATACTAGATGTAAAGAAATAAAATAAACAATTCTGTGTATATGTTTTTATGTTTTATTTTCTGATATGAAGGACATAAAGCATAATTATTTTATTTTTGAGAAATGAAACTGGAGTTTCATAATTTTTTTAATATAAATTGTTATATATATATATATATATATATATATATATATATATATATATATATTAGGGATGGGTTGATACCAGGTTTTTTCGATTCTCGATACCGATACATTAAAATCGATTCCCGATTCTCGATACTATACCCCCCCCCCGTCCACCACCTTTTCTCTTTAATAATTAAAGTGTTTATATTATAATTATAACGAAGATGGCCCAATGTTTTACTGCATGTCATACTTTTGATATGCGTGCCTTAGTTTTCAGGAACAAAATTAAATAACAAATGTTTCAACAAATAAATAACCACAATTAATTCATACTCAATGTTAGACTTTTTACAAATTTAAAGTTTATTTAAATTTCTACAAATAAGCTGACAGTATATGCAATAGGCCTATAACATTTTAAAGAAAGGGGGAAAAAATTAATTATAATCAAATACAAGAGTTATATATTTTTAAAACAAGTTATAGAATAAAGGGTAATTGTTTACTATTTTACTGTCACTTTTTTTTTTATCCATAAAAATATCAGTAAAAGGCATTATAAACATGTAAGTTTTAGTTTATAAATTTGTAGAGGTCGGTCAGGATTAAGAACAAAAAAAAAAAACAGTTTTTTGTAAAAATCGATAGGTTAGGAAAAAGATTTATTAACCCTGTTGGTTTTAAATTAAATAATTTCATGGGTCTATATATATATATATATATATATATATATATATATATATATATAATATTATATTATATATATATATTATATTATATTATATTATATTATATATATATTATATTATATTATATTATATTATATTATATTATATTATATTATATTATATTATATTATATTATATTATATTATATTATATTATAAAAACAATAACTTCGTGAAAAATAAAAATTTCCAATTATAATAACTGTATCTGAATAAATATATAATGTTAAATAAGAAATATTTATTTTCATTACTGTTGAGACCGATGGTTCTTGGTGGAATTCCGTGTTTAAAGATAATAAAACACAATTTTTTATTTTGTACTATCCACTTTTTTTTAGTCTAGCCGACCAATGGTTTCGCCTGCTAAGGCATTGACGAGGCTGTATTACAGTCTTAGCAGGCCATTGGTCGGTTAGACTAATAAAAAGTGGATAGTACAAAATAAAAAATTGTGTTTTATTATCTTTAGAAATATTTATAAGGAAATAAAAATAATAACATTACTTAAAAAACAATATAGCTAAGTCTGGACATTTATAAACTAATATTTACACAAACACTACACACTACACTAACTTTATAAATAGAAACAATAGATTGTTAAATGATTAATAACTCCTTACTTATTTATTAATTAATTGGAAACAGGATCTTATTATTAACACTAAAACAAGATTTAAGTCATTGGCTGCTAGTGCTAACACAGCAACACTTAACACTTCGAACGTGAAAAAGAATTTGGCTTTGAAATGGAATGAATTAATGCATTAACACATTAAACCCTATGGGCGCTAACAGGGCTTATATGCATAAATACTGGGCATTTTTTCATTAATACAAAAAATTATTACTTTATTAGTTTTAATCAAAACACCACAAACCATACATCATTTTAAAGAGGAAATCAAGAGCTTTAAGAAAATATAATATGTTATAGGGTATTTGGAATTTTAAAAATAATAAAAAATAAAAAAACAAATATTCTAAAAATAAAAAAATAGCTACATTACTATTATGCTAACCTAAGCCTAGGCCTAACACTATCTTCATAAACTTGACCATTATCATCAGATTCATTTGGCCTATGAGAAAACTTTACTTTCTTATTACTTTGACCATTTTCTGTATGACTAGATATATTATTGCTGGTTGAAGGACCTAAACTGTTGTATTCTTCCTCACTATCCTAAAAGTTGGTATCCTCAAAGTTTGGTGGGTCAGCAAACAGACGGTCAACAAATTCATTATCAGAGCCAGCATCGTATACAGGATCACTTATTCTTTCATACTGGACCACAGAAGATGGTTACGATTGTCATTGTCATCAAAACTAAGATTATAAATATTATAATCACCGTCATCTACCATCAGAGTTTGACAACTTGGAACGAATCATTCGAAGTGTGTGTCTGTCTAAATAATCACTCATTTTCACAGTTCATTACACTATACTACACTAAATGACTAAAACGACAAATAAAAATATGGCTTTGGAAACAATAAACACATTTATTAGCGTACAAATCACATAGAAAGCTCACTAGCAGAACATAAACAATGACGCGGTAAACACAGCATAGACGGCTGAGCTCGACTCAGACAGCTGACATCGTGCTAATGCGCTATTCGTCTGAATAATATTTTCTTATGACTAAAGAGCTGACCATAGAGTAAAAACTGCTAATTTACTGAAAGAATATGAATTGAAGAGCATTACTATACATCAAAAGATATTATTACGCTAAAAATAACTATGTACCGAATTAAATAGCGATACCCGACCTATACTCGGGCATAGGGTTCAATGTGTTAATTGTAAAACTCTCATGTAACGCAGTAACGGAACACAAAAACAAAGACATAACAAGGTTATAAGCCTTACGCTGTTACAAAAATAACAGGCACGCATGCGCACTTCATAGTTTTACAGTTTTCATTTCATTTCTCATACTATCAAGGTCAAGAATAGGTAATGGTTGAATACCGTTCAATCAGTTAAATCTGTTACAAAAATAACATGGAGACTAGAGAAACATGTTATTTGTGTAACAGATAATTTCTTGTAACACTGTTATTTAACCCTCCAAATGTTAAAGGCCCAAAACCGTACCCATTCTCCGGACAAGTTGGCTATAAAACACATATTTTGCAATTCAACATTTCGCCCACTTAGAATCGTCCTATCGCAATAAAAAAAATACTGTTGGAAAGCTAATATTCCGTAGATACATAATCATGCAAACAAAATACCACAAAACGTTATAAATAATATTCCAAAAATTGGTGAAGTTCGCGTATTTTTGTTGCGTAAAATTGTAATTTTCAACTCTGCGTATTTTCGTAAAATACGAAGCCATTTTCCCGATATCATTACAACTCTATTTTTCTGTCATTTAAATCAACTAAAACACTGTTCTATAGATCACATGTTTCTCTTTCTAACCATAGATTACAAATTATTCTGCGTCTAACAGATCCAGAGATATTCCTAGTTGAGCAGAGAACAAACCTGACAACATGAAATTCAGTTTACATTCAGTGCATTTTAGGAATACACGTATTCGTTTCTCTACGGTTTTAAAATTATTTTTCTTTACACTAAGTTGTAGGGGAAATTCCATTCTATAAGTTGGTACCACTTGATCTTTACTTAGAACTCTTGAAGCCTTTGTTTTCATCTCGGAACATAGGCAAATGTGCAGCGTAAAAACTCTAACAAATGACGTAGCGCAAATTGTTTTGGGGTTAGATATTTGTTATTTTGAAGGTTTGTGTATACAAATTGTATATAAATTGTGTATACAAGTTACAATATATGTGTTTTTATATCTAAAGTTTATGTTTTTTAGTGATAGTTTAGTTTTTGAACGGTTCATATTTGGGATAACCTAGGCCAATATTGTAAGTGTAGCCTATATGCATATTTTCTTATATTTAGTGTTTTATATGATTATAAAAGTAAATATGTGTGTTATTCTTTGTAAAGTATATATTTTCTTAGTAAAATATATTGATTTTGTCTTTGGCCTATCTTCAGATTGTTACTAGTGAGTCTAAATTGTTGAGGTTACAAACCTAACCTCAACCCTCAGAGTAACACTTTTTAGTCAAAATCGTTGTTTTTATTTAGAAAATGTAACATATTATTATTTTTTCCCCTAAATATATTCACAAATATATTAGAAATCTCAAATAAACGTTTAAAAAATTGTAAAAAATGTATTAGTATGTTTTTGATTACCATTTCTGTGAAATTTTACTCTCCGTTACTCTCGATTTTTTGGTATTTGACCAAAAAACTCCAAATGTGGTACATGTAACATTTTTTTGACTACACAAATAAATTCTATGCACCTTTCTGGACATAATGATATATAGAAGTTCTGTATAAAATATATTTTACTATTTTTTATGTTTTTTGGAAAAAATAAAGAGAAAATTCAGTTTTTTCGTAAATTTTATTTTTTTTATTTTTAAAATATAACGATTTTATTATTTTTTTTCCTAAATATATTCACAAATAGTACACAAAACTTTTGTATATCTTAGAAAAAGGTGGTAAACTTTTGATTTTGGATGATTCAGGTTTTTCTTGAAAAATGATAATGTCGTTTTTGACATGTAACATACTTACTCCAAAACCGTTACAAAATTTTTTTTTTTTTACATAGATGAATTCTATGCATCTTTCTGAGAGAAATGATGTCTTATAAGTTAGGTTTTGTGTAAAATTATTATTTTTTATTATTTTTTTAAGAAAATAAAACCTTTAACATTGAACAGTTGTAGGGTTAAGCTGTTACGATAAATAACGCCCATCTCTTAACTGTGGCGCATTTACTTCGTCGTGTTAATTTAGCAGATAACCAAGTACAGTAACATTACTATATGCATTTTAATTTCAGACGAAAACAAAAAAGCATCTTAAAACCAACGTACTATATCGCATTACGTTATGACAGTTTTTATTAAAACTATCGCGGGATCAGATAATCCGAACGGCCACGAAAGATTCCGTAGATACTCGACTCTCGAGTAGTATTCCTGGGCGATGTCGCACTTAACGTACAACTTGACCATTCCCCGTATTCATCTATTCATTCGTCAAATGATGTAGTTGTTTTAAGAATGTTGGGCGATTCAAACTGTATGCTGCATACAAGGAAATATCGAACAAACTTTGCAAATTACAAAAAATCATAATTTGTAAAGACTAAAATGAGTTGGTTGAATAAATAGTATGGCAAACAAGGCATGTTTATTAAAACCAATAGGCCTAGAGCCTAGTAGATTTTTAGTTGTTTTCACAACTAACTTGAACTGCAAAGTTACGTTAAAAGTCTAAGCCTTAAACAATTTTATTTAATCAAATCCAATTTTTTATTAATAAACGTTGAAAAATTTGTTTAAAATTTTTACATTGGCCTGTTTATGTATTAATTTAATTCCTCTTAAATTGACACCTTGGTACCGACTTTCAACCATCGGTTCTCGATACCGGTACTTAGGCTTAAGAATCGGTGGTATCGGGAATCGGTACCGAGAATCGACCCATCCCTAATATATATATATATATATATATATAATTTGTAATTAAATATCACATACCCAGTATACGAAATATAAAGTTTGATAATCACAAAATTTTCGTTTTACATTTTTTACTGATCTTCACATTTCATGCCCTCAAGGATACCGAAAAACTGATTTCCTATATGCGGTCTGTCCATTTGATAATGGTCTCTGTATGTAAGAATGATAGCGGTGACAAAAATTAAAATAAGAACTTAAATTTGGTATATTCATATAGAACCCATTGAAATTCAGAAAAATCTACTTAAAATGATGACCATTTTAAACAGTTTTTTTTCATATATTGCATGTTAACTTATACCACACTAAATGTGATAAAAATGTGTATATTTTAATTCAGCATGTAATGGTATCAACTCTCTATGGTGAATAATAGTAAAGTTATTGTTAAAAATGTGTTTTCAAACTCTGACCTTGAAGAAAATGTGATATTAGTATTGTTATGATATTAAGCAAAGCTGAGTCATCGACATAAGCAAGTTTAGGCTTCTTCATAGAGTTTTTGAGGTCTGAGACCCTTGACATGAGCGAAGCAAGTGGAGACTTATTTAATTTATACATATATAGCTGACATCAAGAAAGTAGTGATTACACAATTATACAGTTCAGAAAACCTGTGGAACAACTGTTTTAAACAAACTTATACGGGATAAAACTCCTTGATCTACCAATATAATTTCCTATAAGGCCCAAGAGACCAACTTTTGGCCATTACATTTATATGATTTGATTGTATTACATTGTATGATGAGTGATGTTGTTCTCTTATTGATTTAGCGTAATCAGGAACCTTGTTAACTGTGAATTCAGTCCTTTGATTAGGCGTTTTGCTTAGTACGTTGCCAGGGAGTGCCCACCATTTACGTTAATGCTCCTCTTTGGTCCAGTTATTTACTGTGCTTGATACCATGGACTGGCTGATAGAGCACATTGGTTCTGGTCCTATGAATGGTCTTGATGCCCTTTCTTGACAAGAGAATCGGCCATCACATTTCCAAGTATACCATGGAGTCCTGGCACCCATCTCAGTTCCACCATATATCAGGTGGAGAGGGTGGATAGCGCTGAGAACCATTCCCACTCAAGTTTGGATGAGATTTTAACGGAGTCAAATGCTTTGAGATATGTTTGACTATCAGATAGGATTAGGATTTTCGTATTCCTTTAGTTTTTGGATAATCGTAGATGAAACGCAGTCTGCTATTGCTGGGATTTCTGCCTGGAAGATGATCCAGTACTTATAAAGATTGGTAGTAATGCTTATCTTTAGTGAAGTGCTGTACACTCCGTATCCAGAATTTTCCCCATCAGAGACCCATCTATGTACCAGGTATTTACCCTAACCAAGAGGGTTGAAGTACTAATCACAAACTGCACTGATTATATGATTTTATATACACATTTCCAAGTTATTACTGTGGCTTTTCAGTTCTTAGGTTCTATATGTTTGCAGTTCCCCTTCCCTCATTTTGTGGTTCCAAAGCTTGCAGATTTATGGGTACAATGGTCCTTGTTGTTTTATTTCTGTGATTTTGATCTAGTTTAAAACTATAATTTCTATTTATCATTACAAAAACAATAGCAACAGTATTATTCACCTTGCAATATGTAAATGGAGATTTTAAATCTGAACAGTCAATATCTTGTGAAATAACTGAACTATATTTTAGTATAACTATATTTTGGGATCATAGTTTTTTAACAGCCTGCCATTAAAATTAAAAGAAATACCTCTTAGAACCTTTAGGGTTAAATTGCATAATTTGAATGCTATGTACAATGTAAAATAATGCAATATCAGCAACCTCTACACCATCGTTTAATGTTATTTTTGTACTTAATTATCTTATGATTATGATTTGTAATTCTTTGGTTATAGTAATATGCAAATTAAATGTGTTATGAACTTAATTACATTAGACAAATGTTGTTATCTGATAGTATTATTTATAGTTATTATGATATATTTTAACTCTGTTACCTTTGACTTCATTGCTTTTTAGAGTTACATGGGAAAATTGTTTATTTAGCAATATTTGAATAATTCAAGTTGTGTCTGTTATTTTTAATAACACTTTGATTATTTAGACTGACTATGTATTTTTAATTGCTTCTTTTAGTTCAATCATATTGTAACAAAATGTCTTAATTTTATTTATTGACTATCCATTGCCTAAAAATTGATGGCTTAAGGACAATAAAACAAATTTATTGAGTGTAAATTTATTCATTACTAAAACATTAAAAAAACAACTGAAAATGTATAAAAATCATCATTATTTTATGGGTATTCTATAAAACTACTATACAATCTATTTTTTCCAATATAGAAATTTGTTTAATTCATGTCAATGCTGCATACCAATATTGTTGTATTTTCCAAATTTTTAATTTTATGATAAATGTACTTTTGTATCATAAAATGTACTTTTGAAAAGAGTTGTAATTTTTGAGTATATGTTACTTTTTAAGTAGTAACCAATTTAGTTACTACAAACCTAATTTTGTAATACAATTTTAATTTTGTGTTTTCAGATCAGAAAGTTTTGCAAATGATGCCGGGATCTTACAGAAACTAAGTCTTCTCAAAATGGAATATCAGCCTCCTACGGAAACATCTCTTTCCAATGTACAAAAAAATGGACGCTTAAAAACACAACCAGGATTGAATCGTATAGGCCAACAACAGTGTTCGAAATCTTTGTTTCGTCGTCGTGGTAGTTTAAACTTTCGTAAACTTAAGGAAAATACTATGTCTGAAAGTTGTGATTCATCTTTAGAGAATTTAGGAGGAAGTTCTACCGGAGGAAGTGTTGAAGGTGGTAGTACAGATGATTTAGACTCTGGTGTGAACTATGTAACACAGAAACGTAACAAAATATTGTCCAGTATTGGTGCGACAGTGAATAAAATTGGTAGTGAAGTCTGGTTGAATAGACGGAATTCGATTGATTCAGGAAGTAAAACCAAAGGAAGTAAAAGTAGTAGTGAATCATTGAATAAATCTCCGATTAAATCTCCATCGAGGACACCTGTCACAGAGAATGATCCTTTGGGAGCGTTGTTGGTGGATGTTGAGGAAAAGCAGACGGTTAAAGGTGTTGAGATACAGTCAAGGAACTGTTCAGAAATAGAGTTGGACCATTCTGGTGCACCTGTAAGTATTAGAGAATTTTAGAATAAAAAATATGATATCGTGATGTTCATACATTTACTTAAGGCATAATTTTTCCGCAAGTCTTTGAAAAAGCTGTCCATGATTTTGAGGTAAAATATCTAAGCTTGTAGTTCAGGTAAAATATTTATTTTAATTACTTAGTAAGTTTCACATGAGCATCTCCCGTTGTTCGACAAACAACTAGATGATAGTCGATCTCTGCCCAAGTATTTTTGATCATACCAGAATACAGTCCTTATGGCGGCAGTGATTTTTTCCCTCTTAAATGGTAAATAATGTTCTTAACATACATCACCCCAAAAGAAAAATTCCATAGGGGTCAAATTGGCACTTCTTGGTGATTAAAAACAGAATCATTTCTTACGATCCAGCAGACAGGAAACTTATCATTCAGAGCTTCTCACACATTGAGAATGTAAAGTGGTGGTGCTTCATTTTGCTGAAAAATTACACTTATTTCCTTTTATCTTTTATGTCATCAATTTGTGGGAAAACAGATTGTGCATTTCCAAGTAAGTGAGTGATAGTTTACTCAGCACACATGAAAAGACCAACGACTCGGATCATACATTATTCCACTACAAGTTTATCTTTGGCTAATCACAAACATACTGAAAAATATAATTTGGTTGCTGAGCTCCCCAGATATCAGATTTATATGGAAAGTTACTTCATCACTGATAAAAAAAAAAGTTGATTAAGTTAACTTTCATCATCAAGCGTTGTCACGGCAAATTCAAATCATTTAGGGCGATCTGTTTGCTTAATATTTTGTTTAAACTGTATTTTGTAAGCATGCTACCTCAAATATTTATGAAACACATTCTGAACGGTTATTTTAGAAATGCAATTTCCTAACTGCATTAGCTATAGAATTTTTAGGGCTTCATAGACATGTGTTATGTTCGGGTTTATAAATTATTTAAATAAATGTATACATTACAATATTTAGAAGTACCAGTTTTATTATTAAGCGATCTACTTCAGTCGCTGTTCATTGTAAGACTGCTGGCTGCGCATCGTAGCCAGGACATATTGCTACAATGTTAACTTAATATTGCTAATACAGATTACATAACAATTTCCTTCTTTTTTTCTTTTTTTTAACTAAGAATAGATCAAATAATAGTAAAATATTTTTATAACCTTATAATTTTTTTTTTAAGAAATTAAAATTATATTCTAATACAAAACAATATTTTTTTTTAAAAAGAAATTCAAAACTAGACGTTACAAATAATACTCAAATTAATAAATATGTATTTTTTTTTTTTTCAAATTAAAACTATCTTCTAACCATTTACAAATCAAAAATTTTTTTTATTTTTTATTTTAAGAACAACAACATTAATAACAATTACAATAATAATAACAATATTACTTTTAAAAAAAAAATTTTTTTATTTTTTTTATTTTAGCCAACTTAAAATTTATCTTCTAATCGACAACTGCTTTTGACTACTCTACCATATCTGGTTTTGTAATTATCAAGATCTTTTAAAAAATCACTTTCTGGACTAACCTTTTGCCCTGAATTAACACTTTCACTTATTCTTCTATTAGATTGGTTTAATGGGCTTATTTCATTCTTTTGACGAGACATGGAAGGACATTTTGAAGGCGACATTCTTTCAACCGCAGGACTAATATGTATTCTATTACGTCTATATGATTTACCGTTTTGATCTATGACTATATATGATCGAGGTTCTTCTGTTTCTCGAATTATGTTACCGCTAGACCAATTGGAATTAGGTTTTTTCTGAAAGAGAACATCTTGACCATTACATAAACTCTGCAGTGGTTTAGAATGTCGGTCAAAATGTCCCTTCATTCTCTGTTTGTTAACATACAGTTGATTTCTGGTTCTATTATAATTAAGTTTAGGTTTAAGACATTTGTAATGCATTGGTACTAAGGTACGCAATTTCCTTGACATGAGAAGTTGAGCAGGTGATTCCACATTATTTTTATTAGTGTTTCTAAAACTTAAAAGTGCAAGATAAATATCTTCTCCTGCATCAGCTGTTTTTTTTAATAATGATTTCATCGTTTTTACAGCACTCTCAGCCATGCCATTTGATTGAGGAAAATGAGGGCTTGAAATCACATGCTCAATATCCCAATTTTTACAAAACATTCTAAATTCTTAACATTTAAAATAAGTCGCCCCATCAGAATAAACTTTTAGAGGTATCCCATGTCTTGAAAAAAAACTTTTTAATTTTGATATTATAGTTACACTTTTAGTATTTGAAATACTTGCTATTTCAATATAGTTTGAATAATAATCAACAGCAACAATATACAACATTTGTTCCCATTCAAACACGTCTATTCCCACTTCTGACCATGGTAATTTTGGTACTCTATGTGGCAATAGAGGCATTTTACTTTGATTTCTTTTAAATTTACTACAGGTTCGACAAGATTCAACATAATTCTTAATATCATTAGACATGTTAGGCCAATAAAGTGCTAACCTAGCCCTTGATTTACATCTATTTATTCCCATATGACCTTGATGAACAATTTCCATCATTTGTGTTCTTAGATTTTTTGGTACAATAATTGTGTCACCTTTAAATATTAAATTTTTTATAATACTTAATTCATCTTTAAAATCAAAATAACATTTTAATTTATCATTTACATTACTTTTATATTTTGGCCAGCCATGATTAATATAGTCTTTTAATTTATTTAATTCTTCATCATTTTTAGATTCTTTCTCAAACAATAACCACTTAGCATGTGAAATTGGTAAATTATCAATTAATAAATTAACCTGTAATTCTATTTCGTCAAAAACCTCATCTTCAACCTTGTCATTTACATTAAAATGTCTTGACAAAGTGTCAGCAATAACTAACTCTTTACCCGGTTTGTACACTACATTAAGTTTATACTGTTGAAGGCGTAACAACATTCTTTGTAATCTACTTAAGATTTTTGATAAGGGTTTTTTAAATATTGCTATTAAAGGTTTATGATCAGTTTCAACAGTAACATTTTTTGAGAAAATATACTGATGGAACCTTGTACAACCAAAAACTATTCCTAAGAGCTCTTTTTCAATTTGAGCATAGTTAATTTGAGTTTCTGTTAAGGCTTTAGAAGCATAACATACAGGTTTATTATCTTGCAATAAACAAGCACCTAGCCCCGTCGAACTTGCATCGACAGACAACAATATTGGCTTAGATTGATCAAAATAGTTTAATACTGGGGCTTGTGTTATTATTTTTTTCAATTTGTTAAACACCTCATTAAGATATTTATTCCAAGTAAACTCTACATCTTTTTTTAGCAAAGCTCTAAGAGGTTGTGATATTTCCGAAAAATTTTCTATGAATTTTGAGACATAATTAAACATTCCTAAAATTCTTGCAAGTTCTTTTTTATCCTTAGGTATTGGTAAGTCAATTATAGCTTTTATTTTGTTTTCATCTACCGAAATACCATCAGAACTAATTTTGTGCCCAAGAAAATTTATTTCTTTAACATTAAATTTACATTTGTTAATATTGAATTTAAATCCATTAGTTTGAGCTTTATCTAACACTGCATTAACTCTTTCAGTTAATTGTTTTTCTGTTTCACCCCAAATTAATATATCATCTTGAAATGACTGAACCCCATCGATTTTTTCAAAAATTTGAGACACTACTCTATGAAATATTTCTGGAGCACAACTCAATCCAAATGGTAATCTTTTAAAATAAAATCTGCCAAAAGGCGTTTGAAAAGTAGTTATTTTGGCACATTCCTCATCTAATGGAAGCATCCAAAACCCTGATTTTGCATCTAACACTGTGAATAACTTTGCACCTTTAATTTTATGAATAATTTCCTCAAAAGTAGGAAATTGATAGTGCGATCTCTTAATACATTCATTTAATGGTTTTGGATCTAAACATAACCTTATATTACCATCTTTCTTTTGAACAATTACTAGCGAATTAACCCAATCAGTAGGCTCATTAATAGTTTCAATGATACCTAGCTTTAACATTCTATCCAATTCAGCTTTCAATTTATTTTCTAGTGCAAAAGGAATTTTTCTAGGAGCACTAATTACAGGACATGAATTTTCATTTAACTCTATCCTAACCTTAACTGGTACACACCCTATTTCATTATTAAACAAATCTTTGTACTTTTTATCTATTTGGTCTAACTTTAAGGTATTGATATGCTTAACAATTCCTAAATTAAGACATGTATCAAGTCCTATCAAATTTTCACAGTTTGATTTAACAATATAAAAAGTCAATGCATAGTTTGAGCCTTTAAACTTGCTTTATAATGTACAAGTCCCTACAACAGGTAATCTGTTGTTTGTAAATGAAATAATTTTAGCATTTGTTTTATTAATTAAATTAACATTAATTCCTAATTTAAGAAAGGAATTATACGATAAAATGTTTACTTGGGCTCCCGTGTCTACTTTAAAAGATTGGTGCACTTTATTTATTATAATTGTCTCATACCATTGAGTTACGTTTACCTTATAATTTTGCAGGTTAGGTTTAGCTAAAGTGTTTATCACAAAGTTTTTATTTTCATTATCACATAATAAACTTTCATTACCTGTTTCTGTCAGTTGGTTAACTGAAAACCTACACATGTTTCTAAAATGGTTCAATTTACCACACTGTGAACATACTTGATTCCATGCTGGACACTTTCCAAAAAGATGAAATCGGCCACATCTACCGCACGGATTATTATGCATGTTTGCCTTTGCTTTGTGTGCCTGGAAGGATGATCTTGACCTTGTAGTTGACCCTTGATGCATAGCATTTGACATTGTATTTGATGTATTGCGCTTAACTTGGTTTCCTGTTGAACTCTGTCCACGATTGTCGGTTCCAGCTTGAAACTTGTTTAAATTAAAGTTTAAAGTTTTGTTTCTTGGTTTACTATTTTTAAAAACTCTATCTACCGTAGAATCTAATAACTCTTTTTTTACATTTAGTTTATGAGCCCTATCATAAGCTAATTCTTTAGATTTACACATTTCTAAGGCTTGTTCTAAAGTCAAATTATGTGTTTTTAACAAAGAAACTTTAATATCGGAATCATGAATACCACTAACAAAAATGTCTCGAACTAAACTATCACGTAAAGCACCGAAGTCACAAGAAGCACTTAGGTTTTTTAATATTGCCACATATTGTTCATAAGATTCATTGTGTAATTGTTTACGATTAAAGAATATATGTCTCTCATATGTTACATTAGCCAAAGGAATAAAATAATTTTCAAAACTTTGAATTACAGTTTCTAACTTGTCTGAATCCACTGCACTAAGATTAAACGATTTTAAAATGTCTTGTCCTTCTTCACCCATGTAATGAAGTAATAAAGCTATTTTTCTTTTGTCTTTTGTAGACTCTGGTACAAATGCTTCAATAAAAATTTCATACCTGTTTTTAAATTTTCTCCAGTTAGTTGCCAAATCACCTTGAAATTCCATCGGAGAGACGCCATTTCCTGTGTTTCTAAAATCCATTTTTCCGTAGTAAAAATAGAAACTACTTTTTTGTTTTGCAAACTAGTTAACACTTTATCTGAATTCTTATTAAATCTGGTTTACACCGCTGCCACCATGTTATGTTCGGGTTTATAAATTATTTAAATAAATGTATACATTACAATATTTAGAAGTACCAGTTTTATTATTAAGCGATCTACTTCAGTCGCTGTTCATTGTAAGACTGCTGGCTGCGCATCGTAGCCAGGACATGTTGCTACAATGTTAACTTAATATTGCTAATACAGATTACATAACAACATGACTGTCTCAAATACTCCACATTATCGTATGATCTGTGTGGTCAGCCAATTTTTTCTTCATGCTCACATTTCCAGTTTCTTTTGTGATTACAGTAGAACCTCTGTTAACCGGCCTCGGATTAACCGGTCCTTGGATTAACCAGCCTATATCGTAGTGTACTGGTTGGGTGAGAGTTTCCGAAAATAAATTGTAATTGAAACACCAAAGCGGCGGCGAGTCTAACGACTTTGTCGATAGCGGTATCCCATTGTCGGCGGCGTAAAAACACCGCGGCACCAAAGCAGCGGCGAGTCAAACGACTTTGTCGATACCTATATCCCATTGTCGGCGGCGTAAAAACACCGCGGCACCAAAGCAGCGGCGAGTCAAACGACTGTCGATATTGGTATCCCATTGTCGGCGGCATAAAAACACTGCGGCATTGGCACCCATCGGTATAGCAGACATACAAAGGTAAAAACGTTTGATGGGCCGCTTTTTTTCCACGAATCAATTTAGTATAAATTATGGAAAATATAACATTTCTCTTCAGTTTTCTTCTTGTCTTTGACTGGTTATGATCTACGTACAGTATATACAGTAAATAAAAATGAGCAAGTTACGAAAACGGAAGCGTGTGTTGGTTTCGTTTGAGACGCGGTTAAATGTGTCTAAAGACTTGACAGAAGGGAATCAGTAAAAAAGCTTTGTAGTGTTTAATTTTTTCATGTTTGATGTATAATATACATAACATAATATATACGATACATTTATGTACAATAAAATGAGTTGCAATAACATCTTAATTGCATAATTCTTAGCTCTACCTGATTAAATAAACTTTCTTTGAACGAAAATCGATTTTTCACGGGAACCTCGGATTAACCGGCCAAACGGGCAACCGGCCCGGGTGTCAGTCCCGACTAGACCGGTTAAGAGGGGTTCTACTGTATACCAACAATTGTTTGTAGGTGGGTATTGACCGTAAGTACACAAAAAATGATATTGAACCGAAAAATGACATTAAATTACTAATTTAAATTCAGCAAACTATAAAATACATTGAGTTTTCTGTTGCACAGTCACCATTAATAAAGTAACTACTTATGGGCTATAAATGATGAATGAGAAACAGAGCTTGGTTTAATAGTGTCTGTTCATGCGTAAACACATTCAACGTCATCACAACAAAACTCCTCATGATTACAGTTTGTCATTAAAATCAAGAAGATTGAATAGAATAAAACTCGAACACATGATCTCACAAAAATTACGTTTACTTAATCAAATGCGTTTTAACGACAAAGTCGCCATCCTCAGTTAAAGTCGCGTTTGATTAAGTAAATGTAATTTTTGTGAGATCTTGTGTTTGAGTTTTATTCTATCTAATATTATCTCACAAGTCAAGCTCAACATTTATTTATCAAGAAGATTGGTTGCACCTGGTGTTAACTTTATTTTTAAAAAATGTGTACATGTGCTCAATCACATATTAGCGTCTTATTTTTAAATTGACATAGTACAAGGATGGAGGTACAAAAGTAAAATAGTATTAGTAGAGTAAATAATCTTAAAAATCAGTTAGTTTGTTACTGGATTACAGCAAAAGATTACAACCCACAGGTTTAATAGTTTTCAAAATAATGGTATCTGTGAAAGTTGTTTTCCCATTTAAATTGCATGGAAATGGAGAACCTACTGACACCCCTAAAAATTCATTGCCCAAAGAAGGTAATTTTAAAATAATTCTTTTATACTAGGTATTATTCGACCGGCGGAAAGGTGAATGGGGAGTAGTTAGAAGTGCAACATTTCATGAAGGTGGAGACGACGAAACTGAGGAAGATGAAGAAGAAGATGATGAAATGACTGAAGTTAGAAACAGTACACCTGGACGGAAAATCATGCACAGGTCATCGACAATGCCCATCGATGTTGAGAATCCATCCACAACACCGCTCACTAGTATAGGATCAACTTTTAAATTACCTTTTACGTAAGTAACTTTGATTTTTTTGTACATTTTGCCTTGATTTGTTCTACTAATTACGCAACTTTTTATGTGCACAGCTTTCGTAGTTTTGTTTAATAATTACATCTCACATTTCTGTACTTTTTTGGTTAACCAAAACTTTTGTTTATTTGGTTTTCTAAAATATATTCTGTAATGTAGAATGTAGAAAATAACACATTTTGAAGTTTTTTGTACGGCTTAATTACGAAAACTTTTTTTTTTTAAGGTAATTGAATTTTTGATGGAATTAAGTGTGTTGAATTGTTAACATTTGTCATTTTTGTCAGTAGAAGACCTATATGTGTGTAGGACTGATTTTGAAACTGTAATATTTCTTATTAATAAAGTGTACAATAAACCGCTAAATAGAACAAAACATAATCCAATGTGGCAGACTGTTCTCAAACAACTGGTTTTAAATTTTATTCCAACCTAACGTTGACTTATTTTGCATATTTTCTTTAGAAATATAGTTATTGCAGATACATTTAGGACCTCAAACCATCAAATGAGCACTGACCATGACGTGTAGAACATGTGTTTAGTATTACTTGTCCCAAAAATCTTCTCTCTAAATTTTGAACAAGTAAATAAAATAAACACATTTTTGGGGAAAATTTTATAGGCGTAAAAATGCTAACTATTTACATACAGGAGAATTTTACCCTACCTTCTTAAATTAGATTTTTGGGATAAACTGAAAAAAAAAAAAAAAATTTTGTAAGTGATGCAATATTTAAACAATAGTAATAAGGAGAGAAAATTGGCCCAAACCTTAATTCACCATGTAACTCTTATCTAAAGTGGCAACCGATAGAAATTTTTAATAGAACTAATTACCCCTATAACTAACTACTCTCTCACATATACGAAGTATAGATGGGTCAAAAAAAACAATTTCAAGTTTTTTTTGCTGATATGTGTCTTTTGAAGTCGCCTAAGTCTAAAAGAGTGGTTTTTAGAAAGATACCTGTCTGTCATTTGTGATCTAAACCCTAAATGCGTTGACCAAAATTTAAACATATTTTCTCCATTCTCTCATTTTCTGTTCTTATGTTGACTACAAAATACAATCATTCTTAACCTTGTCACTTTATTTAGTATATGGATATAACTTTGCCTTATCTCTATACTTTTTTTAAATTTTTTGTTTAACTCAGAATTTGAGGATTAATAATTTTACCAAAGTACAGTTTTTTATTTCTGAAAATTTGCTCTATTTATTATAATGTTTATATTGAATATTGTATATGAACTCAAAAAAAATATATATATATATATATATAATTAGTCACCATTTTGAGAAAAATCTTGGTTCACTTGTTAAAAAGTGAATATGAACCACGTGTTATTCTTCAAGAATTAAACAAAATAGTTACACATGTATTATATTTGTGTTTGGTTTGAAAGTTCAATATGGTTTAACTCAATTTATTGAATATAGTTTCAGCACAAGTTCTTAAATTTAATGGTTGTATTTATTATAGTTTTATAATAAATTTATTTAATATCTCATAGGAGGTAATCAGCTGGTCATGAACAAACTTATTTGTGATGCATTCATGATTTTAAATTAAAGAAATGGAAGTTGAGATTGACAAAGTTAGCATCTATTGTAAGAATTATTCAAAGTTTTATATCTTTTAAAAATGTAATATTGTCATTGTTTACTGCATTTATATTAGTAATATTAACAGAGTATACCAAGTTCTGTATAATTGTCACTGAATTTAACACATTTATCCACTTATAATATTTTAAAATCGGAGTAACATTTCATCGACTATACTCTTCCAACGTCGGGACGCTACTGTTTTATGCAACCTCTTAGCTCCAAGTTGAATTAGCCACTTTGGTTTCTACATCCTCTCGATTGGTCTGGCTACGTCATAGTGGTCTTAAGCACCTATTGGTTAGATGTGTGACGGAATTCACTGTTGTCAAGAGTCTACTACAGTTTTTATAACATTTTCATTATTAATGCATTTTGTGTTAAACAATTATTTAATATGTAAATATTTGTTTGTTTATGCCGATTTCTCAGACACCAAAATAATATTTAGTTAATGAATTTAATTATTACTGAAATGATGGAATAACTGTTTTTTGGGGTTGAAAATTTTTAAAATGTCAAATTTTATCTTCTAATACTTAATTCTAACATTGATTTTTTAATAATTACATGTTATATTTATCTTTGACATGAAATAATGGTAATTTACTGATTATTTAATTATGGTAAACAAATTTCTATTGTAGTTCAGCATCTATGATTGAATTTTAATAAATACATTTGTTACATCTGACTAGTTACATTGCTAATTTGATATCTTTGGTACGACAAAGATGGCTGCCTTGTTTACGTTTTGTATTGGAGATTATCAATGAATTTGGAATTAATTTACACTTGGAAAGATTTAACTGATGCTTACAATAAAATAAAGATGATTTTAATAAATAAATGATAATTAGCATTTGTGCTGTAATTAGTGTTATAGTTACATGATAAGTTTTGTCTAGGCTAATTGTGTTTTGTATCTAAATATGCCTAAATCCAAATACATAATCTGCAGTTTAGTTGTGCAAGTCTATTTATATTTACATTATCCATTTTGTATTCATCATAATGCATGAATGGTTTAATGATTATTTGACAAGATTAAATTCAACAAGTTGTTGAATTTTCATACATTTTAACCTAGGCTCTATTGGTAACGTTTAGTAAAGGTTAGGTTTGTTGGCCTACTTTTGAACTGGTTTGTTTACATTATGAATTTAGGTTTACTGATAGGCTTCTGAGTTATAGGATGTTTGATTTTTGCCTCAATGTTGCGTCACATTTTTTTTACCAACCCGTCATTCAAATTTGCCCAAGCAACTCGACTCAGTGAGAAACACTGTGACGTCCCCACTTCATCATTTATTGATTCTGAAATGAAATACTCATATCTTGTACCCTATCCTTTTAAATCTAATAAATTATTATTATTTATTTCTTACTTTTTCCTATACAAATTACATTTTTTATTAAGCTGATTTTATTTTAACAATTTATTATTATATATTAACCATATTGTATATATATATATATATATATATATATATATATATATATATATATATATATATATATATATATATATATATATATATATTGAACTTGTCAGATATTTCACAATTTTTCTAATAGTATATAATTTTAAATACGTACACCTTTTGGTCCACCCAAGGTTCTTTGACACCAAGAAACAAACACCACTGGTATAACCGTGGCCTACGTTTCCCAAAACACCTTGTTTGTACTAGCTACTTAGCTGTTATTTGACTCGGCCAAACATAAATCACCTCAAAGAAGAGGGATTAAGATTCTCTCCTTTGAGGTTACAATCAGCTTTTTGTTTCCGGAAGGGCCTTTACCTCCCCCGCTTACCAAAGTACTTCAAATAAACTTATTTCAATAGTATGTCAAATTATTTCCTTAATCTACTAATGGGTTCACCGCGAGCCTCCGTTGTACCTCGTTGAAACGCTATTCAGCCCTTCTGGTGAAATCGCAGTCCCGTACCTTCCAGCTTTACCGCAATCCACTCACTTGGACCCTACTGGCCCTTCTTCGGTGATAAATCTTTCTGATTTCCTACTATTAAGTTTTAACGTATCCTCCTGAAATACGACCTTTGGAAAACTGTGCAGTTAATCCATATAGGGCTCCCTAGTTCAACCTATAGCCTACATGCCTATACGGCCTCCTCTAATCGTAGTACTTGAATTCCTAAACTTCAGTACAATACCTCAACCAACCACCCAAGTATTGTTTCGCCACGCTAGTCTAGCTGGATATGCGAAATTTCTTTTCCATACTACAGTATGTCACTGATTACCAACCTACTTCATTTTGACGTTGATTTATATCCTTTTAGTTGATTTACATTATACGTGCCATGGATTATCATGTTTTTGGATCAACGACGACGTACGCATTCTTTAACTTAACATCTTCAACTTAAAATTTGGTAGATTGCCGAGACCAAAACTAAATCACCTATTTTATGTTTTGTGGGTTTAATAATTTATCGTGCCTATTTTTACGCTGTAATGCTTTAGTTTGTAATTTTTCTGACACTATAACTATTTTTTGTTGTAATGGAATATTTCTTTGTGGTGGAAAGCTAACAAATGATTCTATTGCCCGTTTTGGTTTTTTACCATAAATTAATTTGTAAGATGTAAAACCGGCAGATTCATGATAACTATTATTAATCTAGGATTCAATAGATGACGTATACTCCACACACAACGAATGTTGTTGGTGGCAGTAAATACGGAACATTTTGCATAACCCGTTCCGCCATATTACTTTCAGGGTGATATACGCTAGTATGGTGAACATTACTAATTCCCAGGCTAATTTTTCATACCATTGTGTACTTGTAAATTGAGAACCATGATCTGACATTATAATTTTAGGCTTCCCTATGGCTGGAATGTAATCTCCTACAATTTTTGTAATTAATATGTTGGTAGTAGCTTTTTTTATCTTATACAATTTAACAAATTTAGTGAAAATATCAAGCACAACAAATAAATAGCATACATCACTCCGTCCTTTGCGAAGTGGTCCATACAAATCTACTGCAACTAATTAATATGTTGGTAGTATCTTTTTTTATCTTATACAATTTAACAAATTTAGTGAAAATATCAAGCACAACAAATAAATAGCATACATCACTCCATCCTTTGGGAAGTGGTCCATACAAATCTACTGCAACTAAATTTAGTGGAGTTTCCGGTAAGATGTTAACCATAAAGGCTGCTTCCTTGTGATTTACAACCTTAGCCTTTTGACAGATTTCACAACAAGACAAAACCTTACATACCCTTCTCTCCATTCTTTCAAAAATACAGTGTTCTTTTAAAATTATGTAACATTTCTATGGACCGACGTGAACATATCTTAGATGACAATCCCAAATCATTTTATCAATTAATTGTTCCGGAACACAAATTCTCCAAATCTTACTATTTATTGTTGTTCTTTGGAATAAACAAGAATTATGTATTTTATAGAAATGATTTTTTACAGAATTTAAATTTGGTGTTTTCCTAAATCTTTAATTATTTTTCCTAATTTAGTATCATTTTTGTGATATTGAATTATGTGTTCAGATAAAAGCTTTGTATCTTTATAAGGTGTTACAAAAACAAGGTAATGAGAATCTTGATTTTGTATGTCGTTTGGAATTCCAATGACGTGCGATAGTGTGTTGGCGATAATGTTTTTCTTTCCCTCAACATATTCAACTTGTAAATTATACTCTTGTAAAATTAACATCCACCTTGTTAACCAACCGTGTGTGAGTTTACTATTTCGAAAATATGATAATGCTTTGTGGTCTGATCTTACAATTACAGGGTATCCTAATGTATACATTCTAAATTTTTGACGTGCGATAATACTGAGTATTTCTTTTTCAGTAACGCTATAATTACGTTCGGCACCTTGTATCATTCGACTTACAAACACAATTTACGTAGTGTTCCCTTCTGTATCTATTTGATATAATTTGGCCCCTAAAACGATATCTGAAGCATCGGTAGTAATATAAAATGTCTGATTCAAATTTGGGTGTCGATAATTATATTAAATGTTGAGCTTGACTTAAAAATATGAGAAAAATTATACAGTATAACAAACACACAGAACACAATTCTCAGAAAAAATACGCCTAAGTATCAGACGCGTTTCAACGACAAGGGCGTCCTCTTCAGTTATACACGAGCTACACCAATCAAACTATAGGCGTATTTTTTGTGAGAATTGTGTTCTGTGTGTTTGTTATACCGGTATTGTACTCGATAATTATAGTTAAAAAAAAAAAACTTTGTTTAATTTCCTTAAAAATTTCATCTTCAGTATTTCCCCATTTCCATATTTTCTTACTTCCTACAATATGCAATAATTTTCCTGTTAAAGTCCCTAACTTCACCTCACAGCCTAATCTAATCTAAATGTGTATGGGGGTGGTTTATTATCATTTATGCTATTTTTGGAATGTTTAAGCTTTCAAGGACACCATATTACTTCTCCTATGTATAGGGATAATTATGTGATGAGTCAAAACATCAACTTTTTCATGTTTTCAATAATTCAAAATTTGGGGTACTTGCAATAAAATTACTATATTCTCATAATCGGCTCTAACAGTTTTGATGAAATTTTGCTCAAGTGTCATCGTTAAGGACCCAAACAAAATGTATTGGCCCCTAACTTTCCAAAAATACTAGTTCATAAGATCAGTAAAAACTAAAAATTGATTTTACTACTTTCATTCAAATATTAGTGAAATGTGAAAGTTAATGAATATTATGATTCAGGAATAATTGGCGAAAACAAAAATGACCCTTAATTGTCACTATTAGAAGCGTGATATTAATCAAGTGTGATTTACACTGAGAATGTGTTTATAACACAAACCAAGCCAGTTTAGGTTCCTATTTAAATTTATAAATATTTTTCCTGATATGGTGTCCAAGGTTCATTTTATTTGGTTTTGGAGATGTATTTTTGCACTGTTTATTATTTATTTGGCTGATGACTTCTAAATCGGTGTTTTTAGGAGATAGTGATTAATAACTTCTCTAGGATTAGGATATGGTTTTGTTTTAGGTTTTGAGAGAAAGGTAATGTTGTTCACTGTTTATAGAAAGGATAGTTAAAACAATTTAAAGTAAGATCATATGAATTAATAGTGATTCTTTTTTCTTTTCTTTTTAATACCTTAGAATAATTTAGATATTCAAAATGTGAACAACCAGGGTTTTTTTACTGTTCAGTTCTTTGTAGTGGTATTTAAGATAAACATTATTATTTTTATTTTTTTAAATTGTACTAACAAACTCTAAAAGTAGTTTTTTATTCACTTCATTTTGTTTTTGTTTTTTTAAGAATGTTTCTCACAGAATGTACCACAGTTTTACTAGATGTACCTTTTGCATGTTTATATTCTATGTGGTTGCTTCTTCTATTGGTAACTAAATTCTTTGTAGATTGAAAAGTGAACATTGTTTACGAAATATTTCAGATCTTTAGTGTTTTAATGTTTTCTTTGTGTATTACTAGGTACAGTAGAACCCCTCAAACTCGACACAATGTGGACTTTAAGGTTGTCGAGTTTGGGGGTTGTCGAGTTTTAGGGAACTTTGGTATTTAATGGTTAGGTTTGCAACAAATACTCAAAATTATTTTAAATAACTGTACATTTATTGATTATCAATGATTACACGTTTATTGCAAAAAAGTCCCTGCCTGACAACAGAAAAATAGTGTGTTCAATCACACATTAAAATTAAATTTATCGATCGGTCAAATGAGATTTAAAAAGTGTTGGCCTTGTACAATAGGTTTAGTAAACTAAAAAGACCTATCTTAATAGGCTATGCTGTAATAAAATTTACAGTAAAGTCTACAGTAAAAAACAGACAGTCCATTAAATATTTTTAAAGATTAAAACAATTTTATATAAAAAAAAAACATTAGAGCAAAGTTAGCATTGTTTGAAAAAACTTTTGATTGATCATTGTTTTTCATTTTCGACTGGACGTCTGGCAGCTTCATCTCGAAGTCGCCGAAGAAAAAGAATGTCCATACCAAACACAGTCCAATACAAATGCTATAAATTGAACTGCTGATCGCATATAATTAAGAGTCAGATCATTTTTCTCAACTGGTTAAGACCTTTATTACAAAACTTGAATCATAGTTCTACGACACTCCGTTGAATTGTTATGACAAAAGACTTGCCGCTTACTTTAATGGAATCAGTGCTAATGACCGGTAGCATCCGGGTGGTTAGGCGCTTGGGTTCACAACAATATCAATGTTTTGACAACAAATGTTTAGGGCTGTCCCGGTCTACCTGGACCCTTTATCTTTAACTTTGGCCTCTACTATACAGTAAGATTAGAAAGTGGCTAGACAAAGGAGCATCCCTCACAGCTGTATAAACAAAAGTAACAAGCCTCAACCTCCCGGCATCTGGCAGGCGCACATGGCGTAAAACAATGCAGTGAATGACCTTGGAAATCCCTTGCTCCTTGTCACTGGCCCTGTCGAGTTTGACGGAATGTCGAGTTTGAGGGGGTCGAGTTTGAGGGGTTCTACTGTAATACCAAGAACCACTATCCAAGGTATCCACACAAATCTATGCATAAATTGTATCTAAATCGCATGGAAAAAAAAATCAAAATGTCCAAAATTTGCCTTTGGAAAATATCTGTTAGAATGGATCTTAAACCTCCTCTGCAACTACATCTCTCGTCTCTGTAATTGTTCTAACTTCTCTTAAAACTTTATAAATACACAAATGTCATAAAGAAAAAATGATCTGTTCTGTAAACAGTTAAAAAGAATGATCACTTTGCTTTTTTCTGACTTTTGTTAATAAGTGGTTTTACTGTAGAGTAGTAGACTCCTCCTTTAAGATGAAATTCAGCACCAAATTTTGATATACACCATCAAAATGTGTGGTTACTGCACGTTAGACCACTGTCTTATCACCAGACCTAAGTATTTATTACTTTTTACCTCTTTAGTGACATTATCGCCCATCATAATTGTTGGTGCTAACTGAAGTTTATTACACGATATAACCCATAGCTACAGTTTTGTCTGGATTTATCAACAAATTATTTCCTGAGAAGTACTGACTTGTTTCATTTATATTAAAAAATACATTTTGCTCCAGTAATCGTGTGAATTCAGTTTGAAAAGTGACTGTTATATCATCAGCATATTGTACAAAATGGTTCATATTTACACATAAATCCTGAATATGTAAAATGAATAAAATAGGACCAAGTACAGATCCTTGAGGAACCCACACTTTACTTGAACCTGTTTTGACATCCTCCTTACTACCATTTAGGGTCGATTACACGTGGCGAGTTTACTAGCTACTAGCCGACTAGTTAGCTAGTTGATAGTAAACTAGCTCCGTGTAATCATATACTAGCGCACTCGCTGGCTAGTAAAAAAGCCGGGGTAAAAGTTGAAGTCCGGGCTACTTTACTCGCTACTTGCCGGTGTCTGGGCGAGCTAGCTAGTAAACTAGCCGTGTGTAAAGGGAATTGCTAGTTAAAAAGCGGCAAGTGGCAATAAGTTATGTTTGTTAGTCTTTGTCCATGATGTTCCACAACAAAGGATATTGCCGGTAGATTTCAAGAAACAGCAATATCATTTCCATTCCACTTCATTTTAATAAACCACAAACACAACACAGATTTTAGATGATTTACTTTTACAAAAGCAAACAGAACACAAGTGGTTTCTGTGCAGCAACTAGTTGGATAGTGAGCGAGTGGAAAGCTTTGTGTAATCGTCAACTAGCGCACTCGCCGGCTTCTTAACTAGTCGGCTAGTAGCTAGTAAACTCGCCACGTGTAATCAACCCTTTTAAGTCCTACTTCACGTAAAGGAATTTTATCCATGAAAGTAGAACTCTTACTCCTAATCTTCCTAATTTAATAAACAAAGTTTGGAAATCCATACAGTCACAAACTTTGAATAGGTCAAGAAGTGTGTAGAAATGTTAATTATCATTTTTATTGGAAAATGGTCGTATTAGTAATTCTTCAATTACACCTGTCGTATTTAATTTTATTGTGTAGTAATGCCTTGTTCATATTATTAATATTGGTTATTTGGAAATTTTTAATGATATGTGTATAAAAACTATATATGATATTTCTTTACATGAAGTCTTATTATCAAGTGACCACACTATACGCTAAAGTGTTTATGTTCTACAGAAATCAATTAAATATACTGCATTGAAGAAGCAACCATTGCATGATTTTGTTTGATTTAGTTTGTTGCTTAGTTGTGTTGCATTTCCGTTACCATTGTTTACATTTACAGTCGTTATTCTGCATCAAGATTTAGCCTACGTAAAGCTGACATAAGACTGGGTACACAATTCATAGAGAATGCCATCAACAATTTCAGGTAAGCATTTTAATGCAATCCTTGGAAAGCAATCTTACTGCTTTTAGTTTTAATCGGGATGTAAAAAAAGTCTGCAATATAAAATATTAGAAAAATAATAATGTTAACATAATTAAACAGATCAAAAATTCGAAAAGGTTAGGTTAGGGTATTTTCCTTTCGTTATTTTGATATGTTGTATGGGGTTTGATATTCAAATTTTAAGTAGAAGTATTTCTTTACTTTTTAGAATATTGATTTTTTTTCTTCTTTTTTAAAGGCAAAAAATCTGTCATCAGTGGCTTATAAAAAATAAATTAAAAAAAAACAAACTTAAAATAAAGATCCCTAAGACCAAGAGATATAAAAGATGTAAGAGAGGTATCTAACCCAAAACAACACGCAAAAATGTGTAGATCTAGCTAGGGGCTCCTCTGGATTGTCACACTTGTACTCACTATAAGTGAGCCCAGTCTTCGAATCCAATTAAGTATCGGGAGAAACTAACAGGAATTCTTCAAAATGAGTGCTCCTGAATGCTAATTCTGACGGACATGCTCCCACCTTAAAGCTGAATTTTTCGCCATACTTTTTACCTAATTTTATTGTTGCATTTTTAAAATAGATATTAAATTTCAAATAGAGTCATTTTTACTTTTTCGCATATATAAGTAGTATAAAGTTATGTGATGGGTAAAAATATTGATCTAAGTTATTTAATACTTAATACTTACTCTGTTTTGTGACTTATTTCGGTAACATATGTTATGCGTTTCAGAACGTATGTTTCATCTTCAGATTCGCTCCCGAGATGTCATTAAAATATTAAAACAATACAAAACTTACACAACACAAACAAATAACACTGAAATGCGTGACATGTGTACACCAACGGTTCAAGAACGACTGAAGTAAAGGTTGTTTATTTTGGTTTGTCCATTAGGTTATCTATCAACGTCATCACGGTATTGTATAACGAGTTAGATCGGATGTTAAGTTTGTCACTTTTATTTTCTTTGAAAGCTTTTTAAATTTCAAACTCCTCACTGGCATCCATGTATCTGCCGTTCCTACATATATTCAATGGTTGGAAGATAGTATTAAATCCCTTTATCGGCGATCGACCCAGCTGAGTCGATCCATGACGCTTGATTGACTCAAAAGCACATATTTTGCAAATCAACATTTCGCCCACTTACAATCGTTCTATCGCAATAAATAAAATACCGTTGTAAAGCTAATGTTCCGTACAGTAGAACCCCTCAAACTCGACACAATGTGGACTTTAAGGTTGTCGAGTTTGGGGGTTGTCGAGTTTTAGGGAACTTTGATATTTAATGGTTAGGCTTGCAACAAATACTTTAAATAACTGTACATTTATTGATTATCAATGATTACACGTTTATTGCAAAAAAGTCCTTGCCTGACAGCAACAAAAATAGTGTGTTCAATCACACATTAAAATGAAATTTATCGATGGGTCAAATGAGATTTTTAAAGTATTGGCCTTGTACAATAGGCTCAGTAAACTAAAAAGGCTTCTGTAATAAAATTTACAGTAAAGTCTAGAGTAAAAAAAACACGGAAATAACACTATTCTTGGAAATAACACGGTCCAATATAAATTATATAAATTGAACTGCTGATCGCATATAATTAAAAGTCGGGTCATTTTTTTCACCTGGTTAAGACCTTTATTACAAAACTTGAATCATAGTTCTACGACGATCCGTTGAATTGTTATGACAAAAGACTTGCCGCTTACTTTAATGGAATCGGTGCTAATGACCGGTAGCATCCGGGTGGTTAGGCGCTTGGGTTCACAACAATATGAATATTTTGACAACACATGATTGGGGCTGTCCCGGTCTACCTGGACCCTTTATCTTTAACTTTGGCCTCTACTATACAGTAGGATTAGAAAGTGGCTAGACAAAGGAGCAACCCTCACAGCCATATAAACAAATGTGACAATCCTCAACCTCCCGGCATCTGGCAGGCGCACATGGCGTAAAAAAATGCAGTGAATGACCTTGGAAATCCCATGCTCCTGGTGACTGGCCCTGTCGAGTTTGACGGAATGTCGAGTTTGAGGGGGTCGAGTTTGAGGGGTTCTACTGTATATGCATAATGATGCAAAAAAATACCACTAAACGTTACAACTTTTTATCAACTTTTATCCACAAATATATTACAAATCTCTAGTAATACTTGAAAAAAAAAATTAATTTGTGTGGTGTACATTAACTTTTCTGTGCAATTTGTGCCTCGGCCACCGGACGATTTTTTGATTCCTGACCTAATAACTCAAAACTTTTAGATCTAAATTTTTTTTCACTACACAACTAAATTCTATGCACCTTTCTGAATATAATGATATATAGTAGTTGTGTTACCATAATATTACTATTTTTGGTGATTTTTTTTCAAATTAGGCAAAATATTTTCCCTTTTTTCGTAAAACAATTTTTTTTTTGAAAATGTAACAAATTAATTTTTTTTTTCTAAATATATTCACAAATATTATACAAAACTTTTGTATATCTTGAAAAAAGGTGGTAAGCTATTGATTTTGGATGATACAGGTTTTTCTAAAAAATGTTAACTTCATTTTTCGACACCTAACATACTTACTCCAAAACCGTTTCATATAATTTATTTATTCTTTTACATAATTAAATTCTACACATCTTTCTGAGAAAAATGATATCCTATAAGTTAAGTTTTGTATAAAAATAATATATTTTATTAATTTTTAAACAAACGAAAAGAATTAACATCTTCCGGATAGAGGGTTAAAATTGGTGAAAGCATGGTTGTTATCCATTAAGTGGTGTGCATAATTTGATTTTCTATAAATGATATTATTAGTGGGGAGGTGCTCTCTGAATCTAGTTTTAAATTTTCTGCGGGTTTTGCCTATATCATAGCTATTGCAGTCACTACAAGATATTTTGTATACACCTGTCAATGTTTCAACAAGTGTCGTTGATTTTGGGTGGAGTAAGTTGCCAATATTGTTTTTTAACTGATTGGCTGAAACGCTATTGTTATGTTAACTTTGTTAAGTATGTTGGTTAACATTTCTGGGAAGATACTGTCGTAGTCAATAGAGAAAAGGGTTTTTTTGGCTTTTTCCTTTTTATGCCAAACCGGCAAAAAATTTAAAACTAAATTCAGAGAGCACCTCCCCACTAATAATATCATTAATACAAAATCAAATTATGAATGCCACCTAATGGACAACAACCATGCTTTCACCAATTTTAATACTAACTTCCAACCATTGCATACATGTGGGAAAGGCAGATACATGGATGTCATTGAGGAGTTTGAAATTTATAAAGCTTTCAAAGAAAATGAAAGTGATTTATTGAATGATAACCTAACTTCCGATCTAAGGTGTTATAAGACACCGCGATAACGTTGATAGATAGCATAGTGGACAAACCAAGATAAACAACCTTTACTTCAGACGTTCTTGAACCGTTGGTGTACACCTGTCGCGCATTTGAGTGTTATTTGTTTATTGTATGTGTTGTGTAGGTTTTGTAGTGTTTTAATGTTTTAACGACCTCTCGAGAGCAAGTCTGAAGGTGGAAAATACGTTCTGAAACGTGTAACATATGTTACAAAATAAGTCACAAGACGAAGTAAGTATTAAATAACTTAGATTAAAATCTGTGACTTGGATACAATTACTCAAAAGTGAGTTTTAAATAACTTTAAAAAAAAAATTGATGTTGGGTTTTTTGCAGGCTTATTCGTTTTGAAGTTCTGAGTCCAAAAAAGGTAAACGATAATTTTTTGTTTTGTTAATTTAAACATGTTTAGTGTAACTAATATATCAATATTATGTTAGCGGTACTGACATATTTTTTTTTTTTAACATTTTTTGTTTTAAAGGTAATTATTATTATTTCCCCTGCAATAATAGTAATAACCCAGTACAAAAATATTAATTATTAATAATTTTATAATTACTAGTTTTTAATTGAAATATCTTGCAATTTAAGGGGAAAGATTCTGTTACATTTATTTGTGAGTCTGAAAAATATTGTGTTTGTCGAGAAATTTCTGATAATTTGTTTACAAAGAAGGAAAGCAGCTATGGATGTGTATTCTTTTAATTGTTTGTTAATTTTTTTTTTTTTTTGCAACTGTTATGCAAAATTAAATGCAGTATCTATGATTTTTCCGAGCGACTTAAATGAACATAACTGCAGAAGAATCTGTCAAGCTCTGTCACAGGGGGGAAACGAGTTGGCAAACCGGCACGGTCCCTATTGGTTTCTTCAAGGTCAGGCTGTCTACTAGCTCCTCCCTCACTGGACTTGACTCATGGCTACTTGTATAAATTAATTTTGCTTGTACTATGAGCATATTCTCATCATAAATTTTATTTAATTAAAATCGAGCTTTTAATGATGTTAATGGAGAATATATTTGTTTTTTCCAATTATTCCTGGACCGTAATATTTTTTAGTAGCGATTTTGCACACAGGTTTAAGTTATTAATCTTCATATTTCACAAGAATTTTAACAAAATCAGTAGAACCCATGTTGAAAAATTAAAAATTGTAATAATAGCCCTATGGCCAATTTTTTTTTTTTATTTACCGATAACTTATGAACTGCCATTTTTGGAAAGGTTGTTTGTTTGGGTCCTTAGAGGGTACACACTTTGAGAAATAATTTATCAAAATCATTAAGGATGATTTTAAGAAATTTGTAATTTTGTGTTTTTCTTGTGGCAGCAACACCCAAATTTTTAGTTATGAAGAAACTGAAAAAAAAAAAATCCCAAGATACAGGGAAAATATGCTTACCTACCAAATTCTATTAAAATCGGTCCACTTTTTGGGAGTATAGAGCTTTTTCATAGACTTACGGACATCATTTCAAAACACTTTTCTCATTCAAAATTAATATTTCTACACAAAAAACAACATAAATTTTGTGACCAATCGTATAACTTTTTTCTATACTGCATATATATATAATAATATATATATATATATATATATATATATATATATATATATATATATATATATATATATATACAATTTGCAGACATTTATTAAATTAATCCTACATAGTATAGGCACTAAGAACAATTTATTTTGATTTTGCCTCAACTCAATACCCTGCACTTAGAACAAGAATAGAAAATGCACAATGTTTTATTTGCATGGTATATATCTTTAAATTGTGTTACATTCATTTACGTGAATTTGTTAATAATCTCAATATAATATATTATATTATGTTTTGTTTAGTGAATCACGCGAGGAACTTGTGCAGCTAAATTACTTTAGTAATGAGAAAACTTTGCTTCTTATAACCGATGAAGTTCGATTTTAGTTTATTGTACATATTTTTAGATTGTTTTTTTCTTTTTTCTTTTTTTAATAAGAAAATTTTATTAATAAAATGTTGGATATGGCATAGATTTTAAACTAACATATAACATATGTTAGGTATCAATAAATACTTATACTATATGTAAAAATACTTGGTATTGTAAGGAATAAGTATGATTATTGAAAACAAATTAAACTCCCATTTTTTTTATTGTTTGTTTTTGGTGATAATGCCACCGATTGCACTTGTATAGTATTTTCGTTTTATACTTGCCTGAGCAATATTGATTAGCTTCAGGGGCTTACTTATAGTGAGTATGGGGATGTCGATCCTGAGGGACCTTAGCTAAATATATACCTTTTTTCGTGTAATCTTAGGCTAGATCCCTCTCCCCTATCTCTTCTCTCTTAACCTACTCTTGTTCTCTTCCGACCCTGACCCTATTAGAATATTCGAGAACTAGGAGTCATTTTATATTCTCGCTTACTGTTTTTTATAAACCGATAATGATAGAGAAGTTTTTCATTTTTAAACAACATGGGGGAAAAAATGAAAGACGGTATTGATTCATTTTGTCATATTTTATTTATTTATTAAACAAACAAAAATTTGGTTTATATCTTAATTGGAGAAACAGCTGTAAAATAACAATTAACAGGATTGATTAATCAAGATTGCACAGGCAAGTATACAATCAAATTAGTATCCCATTTATAACCATTAAATTCTATTTACAAACTTTTTATCCTTGAAATTATTAATAAGAAATAAAATCTCACAACCTTTGACATAAATATTTATAATAATTTATCATATTTCTGTTAAGGGTTAGATGATTATATTGAATACTTGAATACACGTCCTTCAGGGACTCACTAGGTTGAGTACAGGCATGGCAATCCCGAAGGACCTAGCTGGATCTTTTTCACATAGTTTTGGTTTAGTTCACTCATCTTTCCTATTAGGTTTCTTTTGACCAACTCTTGTTCTTTTCCGAATCTCTGACCCTATTAAGAGTAATCAAGGGCTAGGAATCTTTATTTTATGTTCTTTTCTTAGGTATCTCTTCTTGGCCATATGACTTGCCCATTGTAGACTACTCAGCATTGTAATATGAACAAATATGTTATCCATTTATGCAAAATAGTTCAAATAATTAATTATTTTTGTGTCTTTTTCAAAGTTCCTCACCTTTAAATTATGCCAAATATCCGCTGTTATTTTATTTTTAAAAAAATTATCTCTTTTTCTTCCGATTTTATAGGATCCTTGTTTCTGAGAAAAGGTCTGATGTGGGTTTTGCTGTCCGCCTAGAGGTAGCTGTACTGCTAAGTAGATTGTTGTTTGTATACACTTAAATAACACCTGTTTGCATTTGCAATTCTTGTATTTTATGAAACTGATATCTTACTATAAGGAAAATAAGACAAATCCTCAAACCCCAAAACTAAGATTGTTGAAATAATCTAATTATATTTCTTATACTATCCTAATGTACATTTTTGTGACATAGACATCATCAGAGGGTTACGATTAGTAACCCCTATGATTATGATTATGACTATGTCACCGAAATGTACATTAGGGTAGTATACGAAATATAACTTGATTAACCCTCGTATGAGCATCGCCGTTTTGGAACATCAGAGTATGTTTTTTTCTGTCAGGAGCATCACTATTTTAAAACGTCATGAAACTTTCTGTTAATAAGCATTAGATGTTTACATGCTGCCAACAGTGCATTCAAATAAAATAATTGAAGCTAAGATATGTAATTACAAAGGGGAAATGATTGTAAAGCCTAAAAGTGTTCTACATTACAAAGATAACCTGAGGTTGGTGAACAAGGCAGATATGCTCCTTTCTTTTAGGACTTCCAGAAAAAGAGTGGTGGTATAATTTTTTTTCTTCTTTTCATACAATGGAAATATGTGTTTTGAATGCTTTATATCAAATGAAAACTGGTAAAAAACCTAAATACCATAATTTAAAATTAAATTTAGTTAGTTCCTTGAAGAATTGACTGAAAGGGTCAATTTAAAAGCTGGAAGAAACTCCTTCTCCCAACTGAAAATCCTCTTCAACTAACTGCTCGACACTGCATTTCTCCAGTTCAACCAACAGAAAAACAAGCAAGACCTCAAAGTAGATGTGTAAAAATACAACTAAACACCCACAAAAAAGATATGACACCCTACAATGATTGTAAAATGATTGTGATGACCCTACAAGTCTAAAAACTATGGGTGTAGGTATATGCATTCATCCATGTTTCAATGTTCCGAAGAATATCATACTAAAAAGAACTTTTAAATATATCTAGATATACTTACGGAACTTAATAGACTTTGACTTGCATATTTTGCAATATCACTTAGCATTTATAATTTCTTTTATAAGTTTGTCTGTAACCACTATTGATTAAACCATTTTAGGTAATAACCTAACCTTACCAATAACAACCTAAAATTATTTCCTAAAAACATATGAAAAACTTAAACATAGTGTTATTTTTCAATCATAATAATATTCACAAAATATTTATAAAACATAAAAAATTCTTGCTTCCTGTGGGTAGAAAAATTTAATAAAATGTCACTCATCAAAGGTTTAAACAGACTTAATTTTTGTAATGTGGGGATTTTTTATTTCTTTATTATGAATATTGATACAGTGCTCCTTTACATTCAAATTTTAGTGTTGAAGCTCACTATTGACACTAGTCATGTGAATTGAATCACTAGTCAGCTCTTCTAAAGTCTGTAAAATCTAATCTCCACAAATTCCTCCGCTAAGTTTGTGTGGTCCATTCCCCGTTATTTCATAAGTCCCACATTCAATACTGCAATAATGACCTTCTGGAGAACTGTAAGACCAGGCAGCTAACTATACCTATGTTATCAGCTTAGTCTAGTAACTAAACCGCCTTATTATTTCTGCTATTTTCTACAATTTCCCAAACATCTTCAATATTGTTTAAGGTTTTATTGAGACCTTTCTGTGTAAGGTTTGAAATCAAATAGTTGTAAAAATTTGTGTTTTAAAAAAAAATTCCAGATATCATTTTTTCCCGCTTTATCATAGAATAGTTGCTTTCTGCCATATATGTGAAGTAATTAAATACATTCCTTCGAAAACCAGAAATTAGCTTTAAAATGGGTTAAAAAACTGTTTATATATCAAGATGAAAATAGTGAATCTAGTGTAGGTTCTAGATTAGTATATTATTTAGTAATAATGAAATTATAGTTTATTTGCCTCAATATATAAGTATAGGCCTTAAAAAAGTATATAAAAGTATAACATTTTATATATTTTTGACTATGTTTTATGCAAACCTTTACAATTACTCAAGCCTTTTAATGCTAATCAATTTCGTTGAATTTCACAGATTTCTACCTGTAACAAAGTGTTTGTTTCTGACTTTAAATGTAAGAAAATAACAAAGATGAATACTTTGATATTTTATTAGATGTGTTCGGATATTTTAGTAAAACTTCAATTCAAATTTTAAAGTTGAGATTTTAAAAAGTTTTCTTTAAATTTATATATTTTTTAGCCATTTGAAGTTTAAAATTTAAATAATACAATACTGTTGACTAATAAATCATTCCAATGCAGCTATTATGTTGACTTAGTTGACACCATTTTTTTGTTTTGTTTTTCTGTATCCACTCGTTCTTCTGCTACCCTCAACTTAAGATTTAAGCACCAGTTGCACAGAATGAGCTTTTACAGTTCCATGTAGGACTATGTCCTACAAGAATGAGTTACCCAAAAAAGACTTTAAAAAGCTAATATTTTCTATTACACATTCCTAATATAGGAAGGATCTGTGCTGAGTTTTGAACCACAAACGATTTTTTATAAGCCTGTTGGGAAAGGATAAAGGATGATTCATCTAAGATTAAGGTTAGGGGTTCTCTAGAAAGGCGTACAGACCTCTACCGCCAGAGCCGGATCTCTAACAATTTCCTTTTCAGGAGGCAGGAGTGCTGCTATGGTCCACCGATGCCAGGGTTTCCCCTAATAATTTCTCTGTCGGGGGCACACAGAACGTCTTCTTTGGCAGGCGTTGGTCCCGTATGATGAACGGGAAGGTAAGCAGACAGGAGGTCTTCAAGAAAGTAGTCATGGTGGTATTAAACAGGACGCTAGGGCACACTCTCACACCTACTTGTCAGCCTAAGTGTGTGGGTAAATTTTATTGGCTTTCGCACCCTACTTATACAATTTTCAACTCTCATAGCTTGAAGCTACGATTGGTTTCTTGGCTAGGATTGGTTGAGTCCTAAACAAAGTGCTGTCCATTGTATTCGTATCGGGTTGCGCGAACCAATCAGAGCTGAGCTGGGCTTGTAGGTGGTTGATGTAGCGCCATTGTTTTGTATTTGTAGTTTTTCACGGTTCCGTCTCCTAACGTGAATACTGTTCGGCCAATCAGAAGCAAGCTAATTATTGCGGGGATTTTTAAGTTGGATTGGCCGAAGCATAGCCGTTTAAGGCCGGGGAACTGATGTGGCAGGCTAGTATGTGTGAGTTGGCAGTGTTTGCCTTGTTTTGTGGGGAAACTAGTTGTGTGAACTAGTTCCTGGTGTAGGTGACATTATCAACTTTCTAGAGAAAGTGATTTTATAATTTTTGTTGTGAAGCAGTCATCAAAAGTGACAATGTTGTGGATTGCTGCATGTTGTGCAGTTGGTTTCTCTATATACATGATTTTTACATCATGCCTGGCCATTCATCCTCGTGCTTAAGTTGTCTGTGGTTAGGCCATTATATTGAGCTGGGAAAAACCTGCACTGTAGTTGGTAGATAACATTTTTACAAATGCAGATGTCATTTTTTGTTAAATTCATGTAGTTCACTCTCCTCTGAATAAATCCTTTTGGCTCTGATTGCTTGGCTATAAGGAATGGCTCATTTAGTATTCATAGGATGGCTGCTGTTGAAGTGGAGTTATTGTAGATGGTTTGTTGGTTTAACATAGATGCCAGTTTTTATTTTGCCTTTTACATTGATTGATGTCCAGAAAGGTAACTTGTGAAGTAAACACAGTCCAGGTAAAAAAAAATCGTCTGTGGTTCAACATTCAACACAGATCCATTCTAGATTGAAAAAAAAAATCAAACTTCTTTTTATATTCTCTACCGATTGAGAAAGTGGATAGTGTTTACGATATTTCAGAACTTTGGTGTTTTTGTGTGTGTTTTCTTACTTTTGTACTACTAAGGATCACTTTCCAAGGTAAGCCTGTGTCTCCTATTCACACAAACTATAAAATCAATTTGTGAAATTTGGCAACATGTTTCTAGATGCAGTTTGTGAGTGA
Organism: Aphrophora alni; assembly: GCA_963513935.1. NCBI lineage: Eukaryota > Metazoa > Arthropoda > Insecta > Hemiptera > Aphrophoridae > Aphrophora > Aphrophora alni. The sequence continues at coordinate 129,402,713 of OY740765.1, read as the reverse complement.
TAATGCTACTACAAAGTAGTACTATAAACATGTATATACTTTACAAAATGAAAGAAGTCATAATTGTCCACAATAAACCCTTATTTGTATCAATACATTTCAGTGATTAAGTCATCATCCTCGGTTGTTAACTGTACACAATCTTCTTGGCTCTAAATCTGGAAAGCTTCATTGTATAAAATTATATTTTCTTTCATTTGACGATTGAAATTCCCACAAATGTTTAAGTAAATATTGTAAGCATTTTTTAAATGTAAATTTGTGATTTCAGTCCAAGCAGTTTAACTACGAAAAAATCCAACGAGCTTTTAATGGGAGGTCTTCATAGTCTCAAATCTGCTGCCAATTCAGTAGCAAAGAAATTTGACGAAATAAAGGAAGCCATTTCAGCCAATAGCACTCCAATTAAAGGTGGAAGCCAGTAAGTAATGTGATTTTATTATTTTAATTTGTATAAAAAATGAAAACTGTCTAGCTCTGTAGTCATAATATATTCTTTTTGTTTTTCTCACATATATGAAGTATATACGAAGTTATGCAATTTCTGTATTGAGATACCCTGTTGGGAAATATTTCTGTTGTCTTGAGTGTACTGATTTTGATCAAGTAGTATATGTATATTTTGAGGCTTTTCATTTTTAATATAACTCAAAATTTGGAAGTAACACCCAAGACCAAAACTTTGATTTTCTTAAAATTTGGTCTAATGATTTTATAAAATTTTACTTAATCAGTATAGGGTAAGTTAGGTAATCACACAAAATTTTTATGTTTGTTTAACTGATTTACACGTTTCATGGCCTTAGGAAACAAAAAAACGTGATTTTCGACATGCCATCCATCCAACGTTGTTCTCATATAGAACCTTATTGAAATTCAGAAAAATCAAACGGGGAATGTCAGTGGCGGACATTTTGAACAGTTTTTTGTTTATATCTTGTGTGTTTTATAACTTACAACACACTAAATTGGATAGAAATTTGTAAATATTTGTAGATGACAAATAGCAAAGTTATTGTCAAAAATGTAATTTGGAACCCTAAGCTCCCATGAAAGTGTGATTTTCGTATAGTTACAACACTCACCAACATGGGCGTAATGATTTGTACTTATATGTACATTGGTACAAGCAAAGCCAGTAGAAATTTGTTAATGTTTACAGATATACAACACCAGTTAGGATCTAGCCATGTCAAGATAGTAATGAGATAACATAATTACAAAGTTTAGAAAACCTGTGTAAAAACTGTTTTAAACAAACTTACATTACTGGATAAGATCACTTGATCAATCACTACAATTTAACATTGAAACCAACTTTTGAGCATTACATTTAGAGGATCTGTTTATATTACATTGTATGGCTGAGCTGGTTAAGTACCATGATGGCTCTCGCAGACTTGATTTTTAACTGTAGCCTCTAAAGATCTTTTAAAAAACCAAAAGGTCAGTTGGGTTATCAGTTAAAAAGGGGAAAGAAATTATGGTTGGTGTTGTAAACAAATATCTGGATATCTTAAAATCGTACTAGGCTGAAAACCCATTACTAGGTATAAGACAAATATTTTTAATATGCATTGAGTTATACAAAATTTACATTTATTTATGATCTATTCAAAAATATTCACTCCTTGTACTGCCAAACACATTTTTGTAGCCTGCCAAAAAATGCGTGCCAACATGTTCAAATCCTTCGTATAATTAGAGAAACCATTTGACTTGCTATGCAACGGCAAAAAAGCAGCATATATTTCAAGTGACTGATGTTTCTGAAGGAGAATGAGGAAAATCAAATATCCAATAAGCAAGTTTCAAAATATATTTAAGATCAGCTGATGATCTGCAAATTTTCAAGGATCTAGGGTACTGGTACTATAACTTACCATCAGCGGTAGTATTTACATCTCTTTATCCCTACCTGACTGTTTTATCACTTAAATCAACGGATTATGGTCAAGACAGACTTGATAGGGAAAATGAAATAGAAGGATTTTATCCAAGGCTATATGAAAAAAGGTATAGATCCAGCTAAGAACCATTGAGATTTCAAAACTCGTACTCAGTATAGTTGAACCCCTGAAGATGGGGGTCTGGATAGAGATAACTCCTATATGGTAGGAGTTATTAAATAGGATATCAAAGGAGGCAGAGAATATTTCTTATGACTCAAAAGGGAAAGTGAATGAGCGAATGACCAATTAGTGAGTGAAGCATTATGGCCACAACGACTTCTTAACCCTCCCATATCGGTTTAAGTGAAAATAATAACATAACTCTTGGAAATTCAAGTGGAATTTCAAGTCTGCAATGAGACCACAATTACCTGCTATGCTCTTTTTCATTCTTTTCATAATGGTATATATTTATACGCAAAAAAAGAGAGAAAAAAGTGAAACATAGCCATATAGATAACAAAATATGAGTCAGAACATCTTACACTGACTTTCGATCATTGGTAGCTATTGTATTTTAGGAAATATCTCTTGTTTTCAAGGATTACTTAGTTAAAATTAATTTTAAATCAATACAATCTAAAAATCAATACAATCTGACTGTGATGCAGAAATAATTAAAATATACAAATATGGTATTTTATGCTCATAGAGGACCTAGCCAAAGAAGAGAGTAGCGTTTCAACCACTATTTTTTCCAAAAGAAAATAGACCATTTATTTAGAGTAACAATAATATAAATTAATAAAATCTGGCTAAATTGATTGAAATCAAACTAAACTTCAAATATTAGCATCTTAATTTTGATGTTTTAACCCTTTATTTATTACCATAGAAAACACATTTAGATATCATTGGATGCCGACTATAAATCTATATGCAATGAGATATTGTGGGACGTTATGAAGCCTACATGTAAAAACTTATTGTCAAAAATGTTATTGAAATTTGAAAATCTGAAAATATTTTGAAATTTCCCTTCCATTTTATTCGGGTTAACAAATTTAGTTCAGTCATAGTTGTCTGAAGATCCTTAATTGTGAAACAGCTGTCACAATATATTGTTGAATTGTGAAATTATATGTGATTTATTAATTACTACAATATTACAAATAAAAACTACAATTAATTGCTATTAATTACATAATAACAGCTAAAGTTTTTAAACAAAATAGTATTTGTAAAATAAATTGAGCACTCCAGAAACAATACCTACACATATACATATATATATCACAAGCACATGCACACACAAAATATTTAATATACTTCATCAATCAAGTTGCAGGTTTTAAAATATGTCATTGTCACAGATTACTAAAAGCCAACTTTTAACAATTTGTATGGTTCTCTTCCTAGAATAGTTTACTTCCAAGGGCAACAAGTTAAAAATTAGAGGTGCATTATAAAAGAAACATTGTTGAAATGAGGTTAACCTGGGCTAAGGCACAAAGAGCAAACGAGGATTCATGAGGTTGACATAGCAATCTGTGTTGAACATGCTTTTTTGTCCGATCTTAGATTTGTGTATGCTTTGATTAACGTTTTCTTATCAGGAGGATATTTAGTTGTTGAAATAGGGGATATGAGTGATCAAATCTTTTTTCTTCAAAATTATTTTAATTTATGCTTCTGTATATTAATAGTGTTCGAAGAGTAATAGCATAAATGCCACTCCAACAACTAAGACCATATCCAATATGTGATTCCACCATTGCAAAATGAACCATTCTCAGTACTGGTACCGAGCAAACAATTCTCCATAAATAAAACTTTCTTGTAGCTAGCATTCAGCTTTTTTTTTTCTTATATTATGAAATGTTAAGGCTTATTGTGCTCGAAAATTGAAAATAGATGGTTTGGTGTCCCCAAGAAGATCCGTAAGTTCCAAGAGTTTCAGTCTTCCTACACAGGTTGTAACACCTGTTAATATTTTCCCAGGTGGCAATGCCCAGTAACAAATTCTACCCCTTTATATTGCCCCTGCTTAACGAGAGAAAGTTAGATGCAATTTGTTTAGAGGGTGCACGAAGTGAAAGTTTGCTCATTTATAGATCTGAGTTACTCCTCCACTCCTCTCCTACTCTTTCTGAGCTCAAGTGCTGATAACCTCCACAAGTGGATATGCCACAGAACGGCCTAGGTCGTATGAGTTTTGCTTCTGACATTTTGTTCTCTCCAATAATCCCAGCATGTTCAGGAATCCAGCAAAGTGTAGCATTGTTGAGGCCCCCAGGTGTGACATTATTCTTAAACAATCACAGCAAAGTATAGTATTGTTGAGCCCCCCAGGCGTGTCTTAAACAATCACAGACTATCTCTGATCTGAATTTAATAGAAAGAAATTAACTTCCAATCAGTTGGTAAATTCAAGTTAGTTGCCATAGCTAACACACATTCTTTATTGTTGAAATCAGTAACTATTAACCTCAATACATACCAAGTTTCAATCTATTTGTACTAGTGGAGCAAATTTAAATAAAACCTCTATTGCAACTACTTCCAGTTGTAAGGTTCATGCGGTGATTTGATTTCTGCAAACTAGAGTTTTGCTGACTGAATATATGAAACCAGACACAACAATAATAGCAGGTGTTTATTGAGAAACCCAGAAAAAGCTTTGGCATTTAATTAAAAACGAGTGACGATTACTTGCACAGGGATTGTTTCTGTACAACAATCCTCGCCCCTATACTACAGCTTGTGCAATTTCCTTTGAGCAGTTCAAGTGAGATATTTTTTACCACCTGCCACACAGTTCTGATTTGGCACCAGATGATTATCACCTTTTTCTAAGATAAAAGCTTAGCTTGCTACTCAATATTTTGAAACAAATAAAGAGCTGATTAAGTTAATTTCTACCCGAGTCTCTTTGACAAAGGAATACAAAAGCTGGTGTCACAGTACAAGTGTATAAATGTAGAAGGTGACTATGTCGAAAAATAATGTAGACATAACTATTATATTTATATAATTAAAATATTTTTACCTGTATTCAATTTCATTTACTCGTCAAACAGAAGTTATTTCTGAACAGCTTTCATATATCGTTATCCTTGAATCCAAGTTTTTTCGGACATATTCCATTAAGGCTACTAACTGATACACTGTTGGGTTTATTCCCATCAGCAATACACATTCTTGCTCAGATCTACCGCCTCAGATTAGAGCCCCTTTTCCACTTTTTGTTTTAATACCATCTGTGAACCATTTCAGCTAATGCATGGGTAAAAGCATCCTTCCTCTACCCATGTAGCTAATTATCACTGTAAATGGTTTTTAGAGGGAAAATAGTACATCTTCATATTGCAGTGCCTTACTACCACCAATATATGGTGTCTTTCGGAAAGTAACCGTTGTTTTCTTGCAGTGCATGAAGTAGTGGGGATAGCAGCAATAAAATAGTATTTTTGTAATAGCTTTACAAAATGAGTATTACAATAGAAAACCCAGCAAATTGCAAAGTGTGTGCTGTGATAAGATTTCTGATATCATAAAATTTGTCGCCAGCAGGCATCCATTGTCAACTCTGTGCTGTATATTGAAGGTGTTGTGCACCAGTGGGTTTGTTTTAAAGTATCATGATAAGGAAAGGAGTTGCAAACCATCTGTATTCAGGATGAACTCGTTCAGAAAATTGATGAAAAGGTTCATGAAAATTGGCAGATCACAATCTGCCAGAAAGGTTATGGCAACCGTGTCTTGCAATGCAAAAGGATTATTGTTTGTGAAGGTTATGAAGTGCAGAACAACTATCAATTCTAATTAATATAATGAGATTTTTAAAAGTAGGAAGAGCCATCGAGAACAAATTCCATAGTTTGCTGACTTCTGGTTTACTATTTTTACACTATGACTTTAGCCGTCACACTGTTCGGCAAACAAAGGATTAATTCAAAAATGATTTTTTTAATCATTAGCAGTAAGGTTCAGATTTGACTCTGATTTTCATCTATTCATGCATATGAAGAAGTTGTTTGGGTCTCAGCACATTGATGTTGATGAAGAACTTCGAAATACTATGACAGCCTGGCTAAAATCACAGGTAGTAACATTTTCTAAAGAAGAGATTTCCAAACTAATCCATCACTATGATAAATCCCTAAATTTATAAATGTTGAATAGTGGAAAGCTGTAGTTTTAAGATGTATATAATAAAATGTCTGTATCTATGTCTCTGTTTTATTTGTAATCAAATGGAAGTTACTTTGTGAATAGCTCTCGTATATGCAGTGATATAATGTTGTATAAGCAAAAAATTGTGTGTAGTCTCGAGAATTGGCATTTCCATGTTGGATATCACAATAACTTGTATTTCTATAATAAATATTTGCTAGTAACTATTATTATGTTAATTTGTTTCTTTACAGACATAGTGTGGATATGGATGACAGCTATCAACAAGAAGGTACAGACAGCACCAGTGTAGATACTACATATCCAAGGAGAAAGATATCTTCAGAGTTCTCGCCTCTAGCAGTCTCACAACACATTGATACATGGAGTTCTAACTTGATGGATCTATTTGGTGATGGAAGTAGAAAGGGTAGTGTGTCTAACCTACAGCCTCTAGGTAAATTACAAGTCTTCGGGTAGTATATTTTTTTAAACATTTGATTCATATATTGATTAGTTTACATTTTAGAACTAAGCTCATGAATGGGATGTTGTTGCTAACCGATCCCCAAAATGGAGGCTTATGAAGGTTTTTTTTTTTTTTTTTTTTAATAAGTAATATATTGTATAATTAATTACGTATATAACATTTTAATTATTTTATTGACAATAACACATAATTAGGGCTATGTATATGAAAAAGTACAATAAACCAAATTATGTGAAGAAAAATAAATTATATGTTTAACTATTAGAAAAAAATTTAACAAAATTACAAAAAATATTTATAATCATAAAATATATGAAAGGAATGTTTTACACATTCTGAAATAATTCATCACAATTAAAAAAAAAAGCTTCACTGCTTTGATATTATCATACGAACAGTACAATATATTTATACGTTCAAAGACTGGCTTTAATGTAGACTACAAAGTACAAATACATTTGAAAATATGGTTCGTCTTTAAAGCTAATATATCTATAGACATGTATAATCCCAGAGGCAATTAATTGCAAAATCTCCCCCGCCATCATTAAAGGTTAATTTCTAATGCTTGTAAAAATCTGTATCAGCTACCATATCAAATCCAATTCTGATTTGCACTATCCTAAAATTTTAAGTATCGTAGTTCTATTGGATATCAAAATAGATATTTGTAAATATTAAAATTCTGTATAATTTAGACAAGTCTAGGTATGGAAGTCATAAAATTTAGAACTGCAATTTTATGCTGATTGCTTTTTAACTTTTATGACATGATACATCGGAAGTTAACTTTTTGAAAAAGACATTGTTTTTCTTTTTATTAAATTTTCGTAAAGAAATATTTATATTTCTAGATAAGTAAAGAAACATGAATCTAAAACAAAATATTTATAATATGAAAATACCTAAATTAATTGGGAGGCAATAATTTATATCTTAGTTTGAATTGTGACATAACCTTAAAGTTTACATACACCTATTTTAAACAATTAAATATAACTATTGAAATTATTGATAAATTTCAGTGAAACTTTAAGAAAGATACTTCTTATGAAGATAAACAATGATAAATTTAAAGTTAAAATTTAAACATAATCTAGAAAACTAAGTTCAAAAAAAGTTTTGAAGGCACACAGATTTGAATTATCTTTTTAAGTAACTTTACAAAGTTATGATAAATTGTTAATTTGTTAATTGTCAAGTTACGCTTACTTTCAAATAGGGACACATTTTTACGTAGTTACATTTTTAGTGTAACTTTATGTACCAGTTGTAAATTAAATTACTCAAATTGGTAATACTGTGTTCTAGGTGAAATTGAATCCACATGGTCATCTCAACAGTATCTTCTGAATGAGAAACTGTACCCTAAAGTACCTAAAGATACAAAACATGCTGTAGCTCTAGAAGTTACCATGACAACATGTTGCAAGTGTCACAATTGTGTTTCAGTTTTGTATGATGAAGAAACCATGGCAGGATGGGTACCTGATGATTCAAACCTTAATACTAAGTATGTAGACACTAGTCTTTCTTTTAGTAGGATCACTAATGTATAGTAGTATATTATCCAATATGTTTCAATTTTACTTTCTCATATAAACTTAGTAGCCTATAGAGAAAGTTATATAATGAGTCCAAAAAAAATATGTCAAGTATTTTGCTAACATATCCATTTTGATGTCCCAAAAAACTTGGTCAATGCTCTATTGTTTGATCAGTGATCAACAGCCTAAACGTGTGGAATGATTTCAATCAAATTAGGTGTATTGACATATTTCAGCTATATCTGGGGACTTTTTTGTTTTTTCAATTATTGCTGCTATTAAAAAAAAAAAAAAAAAAAAAAAAAAAAAAAAAAAAAAAAAAAATCATTTCCTCAAAATGTGTTTTTAATGCTTTGATCATATTTTGTTTAAGTGTAGTCTCTAAAGATCCAAACTAATCATATTAGTCGCCATATTTACAATAAATGGTGGTTAGTAACTAATCAGTAAAATACCAAAAAAATCCCCTGTGGAGCTATTATAAAAGACATAATTTCTACCAATTTTGTAATATTAATGAAATACGTAGTGTGCAAACCTGTTAACCCAAACCTGTGTGCAAACCTGGTTTAATAATAACCAAACCTGTGTGCAAAACTCAAGTAAAAAATTATTATGGTTCAGGAATAATTGGGAATCCTTAACTGCCTTCATTAAAAGCTTGATATTTATCAAATAAAATTATATTGATGATGTGTTTATGGGATAAATCTAACATGAACAAGCTCTATTTAAGATATAAATATTTATGTCCGTGTTTCTTTTAACATTTTAACAACAGACATCTACCAAACTGACCTTTTTTGTTTGTTTTTTTATTTGTTTTGAGGGATATGTGAGTGAGAAAATGTATGCAATGTTTTTGCACCATTTATTTTCTAACAGTTGTCTTCAGATCTGTTGATGCTCTTCCCTGAAAGCTCTTTTTCCAACTTTTGTTTCAATTGTTATCTATAAAATTTGCTAATATTTATTCATATAGAGTATTGTTCTTAATTTGATTGTAAACCTCAGGGCCTTACTATAGTGAGTATGGATCTAGTAATCCTGAGGGATACTAGCTGGATATATACCTTTTTCATATATTCTTGGGTTATATCCCTCTCTTTCATCTTTCCTATCAGGCCTTCCTTGACCAATTCATGTCTCTTCCGACCCTGATGCAACTACAGTATTCTAGGGATAGGAGTCTTTATTTTATATTCTTTTCTTCGTATTTTTATAAGACGATAATGTTTTCTCCTTTAAACAACAAGGACCAATTTTTTGATTGTATTGTTTATACTAGTCATCAAATATGATACAGGTAAGCTAACTGTACTTAAATTTATATGATGTGCTTTCAGGTGTATTTTCTGTGAGAAAGCGACAGTACCCTTCCTCTGTGTGTCAGTTCTGGACTTTAGATCTTGTTCTATATGTGTTGTGAAATCCAGCGTTGACAGTTTAGACAGAAAGTCTTCATCACACTTAGGTATGTTTTAGCTTAAGTTACTTAATTAAAATATAAAGAGTGTTATGAAAAACGTATACAAATTCATATTCTATTCATAAAAACATTGCTGAAACTTCCTTCATTTAATTAGGTACAGAAACACAAAAATATACTGAAATATAGCTGCTACAAAAATAGTTGAAGGAATCCATCATGATCCTTACCTAGGCGCATCATACAATCTAATGGAAGCAGATCCTCTAAATGTAATGTCCAATAGTTGGTTTCCTGCTCAGGAAATATAAATAAATATTGAGCTTGACTTGTGAGATAATATTAGATAGAATAATACTCGTACAAGATCTCACAAAAGTTATGTTTACTTAAACAAACACGTTTCAACGACAAAATCGCCAGCCTCAGTGATACATGAGCTACAATAACTAACTTAGCACTGTGTCACCCCGTATTTATACAAAATTAAAGGAGCGTGGCCTAAACCTACTTTCTAGTATTAAGGCGTTAACAAGTGCCTGGCATCATTCTAAATAACTTAAGAGTTAACATCTAACTAATACAATATTCTAAACTAATCTTATTTCTAACAATACATTTTATATATTTTATTTTGTAGGAAATGTTAAACTGTATTGTATCAAGGGTCGCTTCGCTCGTGTCAGTGTCTTAGCCCTAAGGAAGTGTTTTTACATCTGTAAAGAAGCTACGGTTGTGTTGGTGACTTGACGCTGGATCTCCTCGTATCTATGCAAATATCATATTTTTTCCACAAGTCAGGGTTCGATATTACATTTTTGACAAAAACTTTGCTATTTGTTATCGTACAGATGTAGGATTGGTACCATTACATACAGAATTGAAATCTGCAAATTTTGATCTAATTTAGTGTTATACGTTGAATAACATATGAGATATGGAAAAAGCTGTTTAAAATGGCCACCATTTTGACATTTTTGATTTGATTTTTCTGAATTTCAATAGGACTACACTATAGTCCCCTATACCAAATTTTATGTTGCTATCTTATTTTTTGTGGCCGCTATAGTGCATATGTACAGACTACAACAAGAATGACGACAGACGGACGGCATGTTAAATATCATTTCTGGTTTTGTGAGGTCATGAAATCAAGAAAAAAAATCTGTGGTCAAATTTTTTGACGATTTCATAACTTACCCTATACTAACTAGTTTACCTGTTTTCGAAGTTAGTCAAGAAAGTGATTTAATATCTGAGGGACCATAAACACATAGATAAATAATTTTAGACAATAACAAAGTTTTTCTCACACCACTTTTTATAGGCAAGGGAATGCTACAAAACTGTTCCCTCTAATGTTTCATGATAGTATCATTGTGGAAAATATAAACTTGTTTTAAGTTTTCTTTTTTAATTTAGGATAATTTCCGTCAAGTTAGGTTAATTTATTTTAGTCCAGTCATAACCTGAGTTCATATTTTATCTTTTCAGTCGTAATGTATATCACACAAAAATTAATGATATAAAAGTTATCTAATATTCTGGTAAACCATCTTAATTTATGTCTTATTTAAGATAGTAGAAGTAGACCTATTGAGGTAATTGTTGGTTGCAAGACTAATTTTTCAAAAACTCAGCTTCTATATTATTAGCCTTTTTACATTTGAGGTTAAATAAAGGTACAGCTATAATGTGGAATTGGAAGTAATTACAAAGTAACTAATTTTTATTTTGCCGTTTCAGTAGACTTGCTGTATAAAGCCAAATTCTCGAATTTGGACCCTAAAAGGGGGTTTTAAAGAAGAAAAAACTGGTTTCTGTTAAAAAACAAGGTAATCTTCAGAGCCTAGATGGCTAAAGGGGTTTTCATAGAATGTTCAGTATTCTCTACATTCTATTTGTAAAGTACTATATGAATAATACATTGTCTTGAGAAGTCAAGGTTTGAAATTACATTTGTTATTTGTCATCATAGAAAAGTAGGATTGGTACCATTACATGTAAAATTGCAATTCAGCGGCAAAGCCTAATTTTTTTTGTTAATGCAATTTGTATTTAATTAACAAAAATTTAATTTCGAACTGTAGATGTTCATAGTTTTATCAAGGTTAATATTCGCTATATCTGAAATTTCAGGAAATTTCAGTAATAGTCAAAATATCTACAATTTGTCTTAAAATTGTAGTGAGGGTGTCTTCCTCGCAAGCATTGTGTTGGAGGTCCCAAAGAATTTTCCAAAGATGATTTTAATAAATGTTTTTCCTTATATATTAGTTATAGAGTGTTTTCCTTTGTTTAATTTATAGTTAGTTTTAGTTTTAACAAAAATCACTCTTATTAATATTAATTGTAATTATATTTAGAAGAATTTTTTTTTTTTTTTTAATGTCAAAATTAGCCTAAACAGTATGGTAAGATTTACTGATTTTAATAAGACAGAGAAGTGCAATTCAAAAATTACTTATTCGGCAATATTTTACAGTAGAATTTTTCAAATATAATAACTTGATGTTCAATAGTGTCAATTTTCGTGTGAACATTAACTAATAAATATAACTAAAATTTAAAATTTTCCTTTATTAATATATTTGTAATGCTTAGGTGCGAGTTTGACATCAGTAAACTCGAGTACTGCTGGTGTGAACGAAGATGATCCTGTAGCTTCAGAACCAATCACAGTGCCTTATCTAAACCCTTTAGTGTTACGTAAAGAGTTAGAATCCATCTTGTATGCAGAAGGAGATTCTTGTCTCACACAGGCTAAATTTGTTGATGAACATCCGATTATTTACTGGAATATGGTAAGCATAGAGGAAATACACAAAATATTGCAAAATCTTTTTCAAACAGCCATAAATAAAACCAAACAAAAAAATATTTATCTTAATCACCCCAAAACCAGTGTTATTCGTCACAAGTAGAAAATTTATACAAATTTTGATGAAATTAAAAATCGTGTAATACAAACCTATATATCAGACCCTACAAGAAATGGTATGTTTTATATGGATCATAGTACTTACTCAGCCCTGTCATACAATGTAATATAAGCAGATCCTCTAAATGTAATGTCCTATAGTTGGTTTATTGGAAGGTGTCTTACCCAGTAGGGCAATTTTGTTTAAATCCATTATAACACAAAGTTTTCTGAACCTCTCATAATTGTGTATATCACTATTTTTCGCTAGGGGTTTTGAATTTTTTCGGGTTATAATAACTAATATATTAATAATTTATATTTCTTTAGACTTGATTTAATATTTGAGTACGTAAAATATTTGTACATTCTTTATACAGTTTATTTGATATATAAATCGTATGATTAGTACAATATTTAATGTTATTTATATTTAGGTTTGGGTGTTCCAAAGAATAAACGTTCCATCACATTTGCCTGGTCTGTGTTTACGAGCTACGTCAGTGCTCAACCAAAGAGAAGAATCTAGTTTTCATTCATCATGGAGTAAAGCTGATCACAATAATGTGTTGATACGAACAATGTGGGATAATCCTAGACTCCATGAAGAGGTAAGAGCTACATCAAATTGTTACTAGAAAAATTTATAAAGTTACATCTATTGCATTGTGTAGTGTATCGCCTTAGTAATTAACCAAGACGATAAGGAAACTATAACGAATGTAGAGAGACTTATAACACATCATTTTTCTCAGAAAGATGCATAGAATTGATCTATGTAAAATAATAATAATTTTTTTGAAACGGTTTTGGAGTAAGTATGTTACATGTCAAAAACACGAAGTTATAATTTTTCAGAAAAACCTGTATCATCCAAAATCAAAAGCTTACCACCTTTTTCTAAGATATACAAAAGTTTTATGTAATATTTGTGAATATATTTAGGTGAAAAAAAATTGTTACATTTTCAAAATTTTTAAAAATATTTTACGAAAAAAGGTAATTTTATCATTTTTTTTCAAAAATTCACTAAAAATAGTAATATATATATATATATATCTTTTACACAACTTCCATATATTTTTATATTCAGAAAGGTGCATAGAATTTAGCAGAATTTCACAGAAATGGTAATGTACACCATACTAAATTTTTTTTTTTGATTTTTTTGAAGTATTACTAGAGATTTGTAATATATTTGTGGATAAAAAGTGAATATTGGCTAAATATTTTCAAACATTCACAAAAAAATAAAATAATAATCAATAACCGAATTTTTATTACCTATGTTCTCACAATATACATAGATTTTATGTGTGTAATGCAAAAACTTTTAGATTTAAAAATTTTAGAGTTATAAGGTCATATATCAAAAAATCGGAAAGTAACGGAGGCAAAATTCCACAGATATAGTATATAAACCAATAAAAAAAATTTATAGATAGGCCTATATAAATTTATAGACATTTTGCATATATTTTGGTAAAAACAATCAATTTATAAAATGTTCATTAGACAAAATTATTTGTATTTGCTACAAATTTGCTATGAAGGAAGACCAATTTCCAACATAACCTCTATCTCTAGATAGCCTCAATATTTGATGTCTGACAATAACATTCACTCAGAACAATAAATTCTACAAACAATAATACTGATATTGTAATTTGTATACACAATTTATAATAAATAAATAAAACAAACCTTCAAAATAAGAGAAATATAATCTCAAATCAATAACCGCTAGACGGCTTCCACACGTCATTTTACTCACAAACTTATGCACGGTTAGCAAGAGAAGGATGTGATCTATAGAACAGTGTTTTGTTCGACCTGTTTGACAGAAAAATAGATTTGTGATCATATGTGAAAAAGTGGCGTCGTTTTTACTAAAAGGTGCACGGCTCAAATCTTTGACGTTACGTATTAAAAATATGTGAACTTCAGCAATTTTTGGAATATTATTTATATCGTTTTGTGGTATTTTTTTTTTTTTTTTTTGCATGATTATGTATCTACGGAACATTAGCTTTCCAACACTATTTTTTTTATTGCAATAGGACGATTATTGCAAGTGGGCGAAATGTTGAATTGCAAAATACGTGTTTTATAGCCAACTTGTCCGGGAGAATGGGTACGATTTCGGGTCTTTAACAGTTGGAGGGTTAAGACAAGCCGTTTAGCTCAAGTTATGGTGAGAGAGACTATACTGTTTTTTACCTCTTTACTCTCTTTCACAAAATCTGTTGTATGTTTTTCTGTCAAATAATTTTTTGCATATTTTTTTTTAAACTTAGTTTTATTATAGGTTGAACCCTTACTAACTTGAACCACTGTCTTGAAAACCTCTCTAACTTGTGTTTCCATTCCCTCGACAAACCTTCTACAATTTAAAAATTACAGAACTTGACTCAAAATTTTTAATTTATTATTCAAATTTTAAAAATCTTCACCTTATTAAATGAAAGGTTTCCTTTGCAATAAAAATTTGCATTCTTTACCTTTATAACTGAAAATTGTAGAGCATCTAATACAAAGAAATATGTTACAACTTGCCCAGCCAAAATCTAAAGCTGCCTGCACACGAGAGTGATATGATATTTATCGAACGATCATTGCGGTCCACAACTTTTATTGTAAGATAATTTTGCTGGACACCAAAGCGACATGATCTGTTAGCAGCGAAGATTTTTTTCAAATCATTTCAACACTTGTAATCTTGAGCTTTTCCAGTAAAAATGATGTTTTTGTGATGTATTTGAAAAACAGGAGAAAGAAGTAATGGGTTCAGTCATATAATTTAATTAGTAACAACACGGTTCCGCAGTTGTTGCAAGAGAACCATCTCATCTACAAAATTAAAATTTTTTAAGATGAGCATTGAAAGTTTCGTTTTCTTATTGCAACTTCCCTTGAAAAATATAATTTATTACTTGTTTTTTTATTTCAGCTTCAATAGTTTTCCAAGCCAAACTTATCACATCAGTTTTAGGTAGTATTTCAGTTTATAATTCTAAACAGGTGTATTTTCAATACTATTGATGAATGAAATTAAGGAACTCAAATCTTCAGCTTGTTTCTCTAGACGTCTTTGCTACTTCAATATATTACGCAATACTAAACAATGCATATCGCCTAATACATACATATGATACGACAGATGTAGTTATCATTATGGTGTACATCAGTTTAGCCACTACAACACGATTTGAACATACACTAGCAACACCTATCTTACAATATAATTATTGCATATCAGTTATGACCTTCTTCTTCATTTGGACTATCTGACCCTTTAGCGTGCCAGTTACAAGGCCTTATTACGTTCCCAAGATAGGAACTTATGACCTGAACTCTTAAATGGCCAAAGCTACTGACACACAATTTTTAGTGCATTTTTAACACTTTCTTTAAAAATGCACTAAAAATAGTAATCTTATCCAAAACTCAACTTATAAAACACCATTTTTTTTCAGAAAAATGTATAGAATGCATATATGTTATAAAAAAACAAGTTTTTTGTAAAATTGTTGGAGTCAGTATGTCAGGAATCAAAAAGATGCTGTTAGGTGAGCTAAAATTTCTGTATAAACGCCTATACACATCATACAAATATATATTTTTAATGTTTCACTTAAAATAAACAAGTTTTATCATTTAGTTATTTATAAGATTATGTAAAAAAATTATAAATTTATCAAATTGTTATTAGACAATAACAGTTTTTATGAAAAAACTACAAAATAGCTAAAATAGTAGGCCTATTTTGAAAAAATTCAAATATATATATTATTCAAATCAAACCTATAAAGTACCATATTTGAGAGAAAGGTTTGTAGAATTTATATATGTAACTTTAAAGTAAATTATAGTTGTAAAATATTTGGAGTTAATATGTTTGGAATCTAAAAAGTCGCTGTTAGCCGAGCTAAAATTTGTACATAAACGCCTATATACATCATACAAATATATATTTTTAATTTTTCACATATTATATGTAAAAGAGTTTTATCATTTAGTTGTCTATAAGATTCTGTAAACACAAATTTTAATTTATCAAACTGTTATATAGAAAAATCAGTTTTTATTTGAAATGTACAAAACAGATAATCGGTTAGGTTAGGTTAGGTTAGATATTTGTAACATGTATAAATGATTATACATATAACCAAAATGTAGGCTAAAATAAAATAAATATGTCACCTTACATATTGTATGGCATTCCGTCTGTTTATTAGTATGGTGGAGCTGCGGAATGACAGAAGAAACACATTTAACCCGTCTAATGTTCGTAGTTGTGTGAGGTTTTTAATCGTTTCCCTTCCCAGTAGAAGTGTTCCAAGTTGGGGAAACAATATTTATGAACTATGTCGATTTCTATGTCTGGCACCTGTGTCCCTGTAGCACACTTC
Source organism: Aphrophora alni (assembly GCA_963513935.1). NCBI lineage: Eukaryota > Metazoa > Arthropoda > Insecta > Hemiptera > Aphrophoridae > Aphrophora > Aphrophora alni. The sequence continues at coordinate 129,385,847 of OY740765.1, read as the reverse complement.
ACAAACTCTTGAACTCTTGTCAAAGGATTGGAGTTTGTGCAAAGGAATCAGGTGACAAATCAGAAAACGATGTTGTAGGTGGCGGTAATGTGGGAAGCGATGTAACCGACACACAGCAGAAGAATGAGCTTCACATTCAGAAACTTTGTTGGTCAACTAAGTCTTTCATGAATTTTAGTCCTATTACACTTTGATTTCTGATGTTTATACAGAATCCAAGCATTCAGAATAGGCATGTCAATGAAGTTGTAGACTACTTTCTTCCAGTATTTTCTGCAGGGCCTAGTACATGAGTAGTGGTAAATACTTATGCCTTGACATCAACTCCACCCATCCAGTTGTTGTACTGATGGATCAAGAGCGGTTTCATTCCAGTTATACCAGTCTTACTGGTAATAGATTCATCTTCAGCATGGCTCGCAGTGGATAGAAAAAACACAATCTTATTGGACTTCTTCTGCTTGTATTTCACAAGAAGAATTTCTTCTTTCCTGGAATACAAGCTTTCACCCACTCCAAGGTGAGCTTTGACCAGGCGTTTACACAACCCTTTGGAATTTTTGTTAACCGTTCCTATAAAGAAGGTTTTATTATATTTAATGTAACAGCAGATATTTCTTGTTGAAACTCCATAATAAAGGATTAAATAAAGCAATAAAGCTAAAGTTTCAAAGTTATTTTAATAATATAAATTGTAAGTTGCTCCGGCTTACAACTTGAATTTATTTTTATTTATGAAAAGTACTAGGGGCAATTTGGAAGAAACAATAAAACAACTTAATTTTATAAGATAGGCATCATCTTGGATGCCATCTTACAAGCATGTGAGTCTACTTCTTTTTACAAAATTACTTCTGTCTTTATTTATTCTACCTTAAAAGTGATTCTACTATTAATGGAGGGTCAAGGTTCAGTCTCCGATCTGTACTTACCGGTTGCATTGATGTGGCCTGGGACAGTGGTTTACACATAATGAAACTAGCCAGCCATGTTTGTGTTAATTGAAACCTTTCTTTTTAATTGCTGACGATTTATGAATTACAAACATATAAATGGATAACTTTTACTATTGAAGTTAATTAATATAAATTTAGGTCTTAATCTATCATTTTTTGCAATATTAAAAATATACAAAGTTCTCAACAACTGTTCATCTTAAAACGTTTTTTAATTTAGATTACTCATGTGATTATGTAGATATCTGTTCATATTTACTCACATAATACTTGTAAACACAGTTATTTCACTACCATTGCCTTAAAGTGACTTTTCAACGCCTCTTCTAAGATGTAATTACTTAAACCGCTCCATAGATAATGCAATACTTGCGTCTTTCTCTGCTGACTTCTCTTATTAGACTGGTTGAAGCCAAGCGTTCTTCTTGCTTGCAGGTAACGCTAACACAAAGCATCATGGGATACATGTTACGTGATCAATTAGTGTTAGAGGGGTATCGTTTATTCAATTAATGCGCACATTTTGAGTTCAAATTTTTTGTACACTGTATTCGTAGTTCATTGTCCCTTGAGCAATCTTAAAATCTAGATGACAGTTTCTTATTTAAATACATATCAACATCCTTATATTTATTATTTATTTTATAATTTATTATTTATATTTACTATTTATTATTGGTTGGAGGATGTCCCATACTTACAAAATGAACTACAATTGTTTCGCCTTGCGGCATCATCGGGCAACTGATAATTTACAAGTATAGACAACTATATAAACACAAGTAACAGGAAACTGAAGTACAATAGAGAAATGTGGAAGTGTAGGGGGAATGACCTAGCAGGTAGATGAAGGTTGATGAAATATGTTAAGGATGGGTTTTAGAAGGGTGAAGAATTTAATACAATTTGGTCATTTATGTTAAAAATAGGCCTAAGTGAAACAGATCTAATAATTTCTAAACATTCTAAATTATTTAATCATGTTTTTATTAGCTAGGTTTTGAGCTAGCTTTTTATTAGAAGGTTTTATTAGCTAACAAAAATTGGCAAATAGGTAGCTTTGTATAGAAATTATCAGTAAATAAGTGATATCCTTTCCCCAAACAATTCACTTTCTCCATCAGATTTTTTACAACTTTATAGGTGAAGGGTTCTAGGCCTTTGGACAAGAAGTATTTACCACTGTAGAGAGAAACATGCAGAACATAAGAATTTGCAGAATCACACACAACTCAAACTTCTTTATACTGTAACGAGCATGTCTCTTATTAGGCATATATTGAATGAATGCTCATCGGATTTTCATGCCAATCATGGATTCATCAATATACACATTTTGAAATGGCACAAAATACTTTCTGAATGATTCATTCATCATCGTCAGGAAGTCCCGAATTTTTTACCATGGCTCAAACCCAAGGAGATTATGTGCGAGACCATCTAAAGATGACAAATGAAACATTGTCATTATATTTTCGAACCGTTTCAGACTCATGTTTCTGGAAGAAAAAGGAATGAACGAGGCAAGCAAATTGGTTACGAGACAAGCGCCAGTCGCTATGTATATTCTTTGTACTTTTTACTAGTATTTCCCAGAATTTTTTCATTTCCTCAAGCGTTACGTCAACCCTTACTAAGAGTCTGGAACATTGAGTGAGAGTCGTTATGCCTCTTGTCGTTGACATAACACAGCTTGTGCGTACTTATTTGTCTCTCTGGCCATAAGTTTTCACACAGCCATTGTCATGTAGAGATTAAAAATAATTTATGGCTCTATTAGATTTTGGACAATTACAGTATTAGGCTTTGCATTTTGTATTGTGAACCTGTTATTGATATCTCTCGGCTGTTCCGGAGGATATACTTCAACCCACGGTGACACTACGGGTGACAAACCTGGTGTTTGTGTAGGCCTAGGCCCTACATTTTGTTCTATTGGTGTACTAGGGCACTGAGTTGTCTTACGTTTTGTGTAGCCTAGGCGCTTTGTTTTGTGCCTTTTGTTTACGCCTAGGCTTCTTGGTTACTTGTTGTGTTGTTTGTTGTAGGCCTAAGTGTGACGTGAGGTTGACGGTAATGTGAAGTCTATTGTATGTGGAGGAGCATCTGCTGCAGGTAAGGGAGTAACACTATCCTCAAAATCGGACATTTCTAACTCGCTAAAATGGAGCGAATACTCTTCATCTGAACCACCTAAATAATCAGGCAAAATCTGCTCACTATTAGAATCTATATCAGAATCTGGTTTGTCAGGCAGATCTAGTCCTGGCAAACCATATTCTCCAGGAACAGAGAAATATTCATTTTGGTTAAAACAAATTAGATTGGCTATCATCTGTCATTTGGTCTTCAAATTCAGAATCTGATTCATCCAACAAATCCCTCAAACTATCAGAAGATAATTTACGGAATGCTAATTTAGTTCAATAATAATAAAAATTTTAATATAAAAATGTTAGTCTAATGATAATAAAACTGATTGATGGGCTAGGCCTAAAACATAAAACACAAACATAAAACTTCACTGAATAATATTCATTTGAAACATTAAATTGTGTATTATAAAATGAATTTACTATTATTTTCACAAAAATATATGTATTTATTCACTTGAATTCATTAAATATATTCACATAATTACACTTACAAAATAAAACAAGCACACCGACTCTCGAACACACAATGGATAACTGTGAAAAGGAGAAGTATGCCTATTTTCACACGGTAATTTACCGGCTTTATGTTCGAGAAACATAGATGTATAACATATAGACTGAAAGAGCAGATTCTCTACTTTATAACTGTACAAAAATATTTCAACAAACATAGAACTAATAATCAATATTTGACGATTCGTGAAGTATCGTGAAACTTCGGCAAAATCTTTGGAAATTTTGTTTTTGCAGATAACGGGCGATATCTTCCAAAGCATAGATGCTACAAAATTTTTTTAAATACGGATCGAAAGAAAAAGAATTTATCTATAAGACATAACCAAGACTTAGTAGACTAAATAAAAATATGAAATAAATAAAAGTGATGTTTCTTTGAGACAAAATGACAACTCGCCAATGGTGATCAAGTTCACCAGCGTGTAATGCTAAATTCATCTATTTAAATTATATGATATATTACATATTTTAGACTTTTAGTTGAAAATCCAAGTTCAGATCTTCAGCTTTCCATTGATCCCAAATTTATTTTTAGACTATTTTTAGTGGGTAAACTTTGAATGGAATGTAAGACGTTTTTGCTGCAACTGAAAATTCTCCACTTAGCATAATGCGTTGCGCTATGTCCTTTGATGAGTTAAATTATATATTGTATCACGGTGGAGCTAGCCTATGCGAAAATTTTTGAGTATATCAAACAATCTTAAGATATTTTTCTGCAGATCCAATTTAAAATGCAATAAATTTTTACATGTCAACTACAAAAGAAAAATAAGACTTTTTTTAGTAAACAATCAAAAAGTACAGTACAGACTGTCATTTAGAAGTTTATCATGTAATAGAATACTGTATGTATATATATAATCATGATTACTGAATTCATTTTTATAAATTTAGTGTTGTATCTTAATTGTCATCGAAGTATCTAAATAAAACTAATTTTCAATTTTTAATTCTTTGAACCTCTACATGTGGAAATAATCAGTAATGTTACATATTAGGGACGACACTTCTATGAGTTGAATTTTCCCTTTAATTTTAAGTCATTAAGGTTCAACTGTATAATGATTAATATTAAAAATGTGTAAATATATCACTAACATTAAATAAATAATAATAAATTTGACTGTAGGATAACTTGTGAACTGGCATTTTTGAATAGATGGCAGTTTAGTTTGAGGTTATATTGTTGTTTTATTGTTTTTTTTGTGACCAATATAACCAAAATATCCCCACATGCCAAATTTGATGAAAGTCAGTACATTTGAGTTGAACACTACAGACAGATATATATATATCATTCCAAAACACTTTTCGGGTATAGAAAACATAAAAGTGTATGTTTCTGTGAAAAACTATATATTGATTTGTTAGAGCAATCACATAACTTTTTCTATACTATGTATATGTGAGATAGTATTTTTTGTCTTGTTGCTTAAAGGCAAAAAAACCTCTCGGTCATCATTATCTTAAAAATAGAAGAAGAAAAGAATATAATATACCCCTAGCATAACATACTTTAATAGCATCGATGTTGGAAAAGAACAAGACTTGGTCAAGGGAGACCTAAGAGAAAAGACAACATGAAAAAATGTGTAGATCAAGCTAGGTCCTGTTTAGCTAGGATTTAGGGTTAATTTAGGATTTAAAGTTAAGATAGGTTAGAATGTAATAGATAAATAAATTACCCAACAGAATATTAAAAGTTAGGTAATTGTTTTACTTGTAACCTACTAACACTACATAGATGACCAAGATTATATAAGTCAAGGTAGAAAATCGAGGTCAGACGCACCAAAGAGGTATCGACATCAGTGGTCGGCAGTGGGAGTTGGCACAAAGTTGCTAGGAGGTCAGTTGGTAACAGAAAGGAGGATCAGTGGAAGACTCTGCCAGAACGTGACCAGGGTGCTATCACAGGATAAGATCGCTAATCGAAGAGAATTTAATACAAAAGATCAATATGGACAATAAGCCACGAGGGGTCGCCAATAGGTTGGTGAGCAACCTTCATGTGTAAAGCAATTCAGTATATCTCGGAATTTATATTTTAATATGTATATTCGGTCATAATCATTGGGATAGCTCTGAAACGAAGGCTTAGGGTACTTAACTTGTAAATGAGGTGAATGTTGAATGTTGATATTTAAGCGTATTAGAGATAATAGTAATTCATAAGAAATGTTTTACATTTATAGAATCATTAATAATATGAAATTGTCAATACAATCATTTTTAGCACTGAATCGCTGATTGTCCAAATCATTTTAATATCATTAGTATCCGACTCCAGAAATCCCTTTTGATTCCTAACAAATGGTGCATCGGGCATGCTTTTAGTTTTTACTAAAAATTTATTACTATACGAACAAGAAAAATACTAACAGTTTTTCCTAAAAGTTTGTTGTTTTCTTTTTAACCATTTTGTAAATTAGTTGAAAAATTGAGATTTAGAAATTGAGTTTCTATGTTGGTTTTCTTTCTTGTTCTTCTTGTATTTCCTCTTAAAAAAATAGTCATCACGGTAATAGACTTATAAAGACTTAACAAAGGTTTATTTTTGGTATTAGTGAATTTAGTAGCAAAGACAATTGTAAACAAATGTTGTGTCGTAAGTCGTTATTTGGTTGTAATACTAATTAGTCAACATAGCAAGGTTTGCTGACAAAAGACTTCTACAATATGTGTAGCATGAACACTGACACATGGAATTTCATACAACAGTTATAGCTGTAACCTATTAGATATTTCCAAATACATGATTACATCACTTAATACTTTGAATAGATGTTGCCTTGATGAATTTGACATTGCCTGAAACCAAAAATTTAATCAAAGTAAACGTCACGAAAATTTGGCGGGAGTTAGGTTTAGAAAATTGGGAACACTTATGTTCTCATCTCCGGCTACTAAAACTTGAAATAGATTCGGGTGTGAACCATAATAGTTTTATCCAAAAATAGAACAATTGTATCATACAAGAACATGACACATTACGTGAAAAACATGTAACTTTTCAGGAGTAGAATAATTACGATAAAGTAAAATTCTGTGTAAAAAAAATTTAAAAATAAAACCGAAGGGACTCCAGTACGCATTTTACCCAGGTGCTGTAATATTCCACATGTTTGGCCTCAATGTTAGCTTAGTACTTTGAGGTAATAAGTGAGGTAATCATTTATGTCATACACGTGTCATAATCACTATATCATGAGATATAGACAAATCTACAAGTTTTGAAATTTGGTTAATGTTGCAGAACAACGGGTGAATGGAGTGTATGAGTGGAAAAAATTATGTTAACAGTAATAATCGTAATTTTAAGTTTTTTTAACCTTTTAGTTTTTTGTATACTTGTATGTATATCAGAGTATAGGCCTATGCTCCATATCTACAATAAATGTGGGTATTTAAACACACCTGTAGTTTTGTTTATAATTCAAGTACATTGTCCTAGAATCCACGATTCCGAGTTTTTTTAATTTTTTTTTTTTAATAAGTTTCTGTACTTACTCAAGAATGGCTCCTAACAAACATATTAAAATTAATAAATTTAAATTATTTAAAGTAGAACAGGGTAAAAAAGTTACAGTGATCATAATAGTAAAGATGAGAGAGTAACTTTAGCGATTGAGTAGGATGATGTCAAGAAAATCATACATTCTCCAAATGTATTTTAGAGGATGTGACATTAACGTTTTTCGAGAAACAGTTTTTAATGGTGTTGTAAATGTGTTGAGACAACAGAAATATGTAAATGACCTTGCTGACATGTGTTAGACTGCTAGTGTGACGATTAACTCGGACATATGACATTTCTACAACAGAAAAATTATTACGAAAATACTCCGAATGAATTGAGAATTAATTGTAGAAACATATTTAACCTAACATAAGAAATTTTAACATATATTGTAGGGTTTTAGATGTAAGAGATTATTGTGCACATATAACGAATCAACTAGATATAATATTGTTTAGATTATATATATTATATGTTGTAAAATCAATTTTACACTGTTTAAATATATTTCAAAAAGGAATTAAAAGTTCAATTAAAATGGGTTGATTAGTAAAGTAAAAAGTAGCGAGAGAATTTTAAAATGTTAGTTAAGTAAAATGTTTAAATTGTATAGTACCCTACTTGTTGTAAAATTCAGAGCAATTTCAATAATGTAAGGACTTTATATATATATATATAATTTCAATAACCTTGTTGAGAGTTAAAAAATAAAATTATTACACATGACATTTCCTCAGTTTCAGCAACACTACGTATCAGTAACAGTTATTTTTTGACAAAAATTGATCTTTGTACAAGTTTTCCAGAGTAGCTATTATGTCAAACAGAGGAGACAACATAGCTTTTAATGTAGTACAGAATACATAGTACAAGGCGCTTTCTGGGCACGATTGAGCACAACAAAAAGATCCAATTTCCAAAAGGCCATTATCAGTATTGACAACATTTTACAGTAGTTTTAGTCAAATAAATCTCTAGCCAAAGTCTCATAATTACGTATCTAGTAATTAAGTTAAATGTAGTAGTAAAGTTTATGTAATACGAACATTAAAAAAAAATACCTTTGATTTTAAATTCAATTAAATGTCATGACCATATTCGGGACACCGTTTTAAAAGCGATGGCGTTGTTAGGATTTAAAGTCAAGTTAAATTAGAATGTAACAAATATATATTCTAAGTAACAATCATTATGACAGAGTAAAAAAGTTAGGTAATTACTTGGCTTGCAACCTACTAAGGTTGGAAGAAAATCGAGTTCAGTGGTCAGGTGCAGGAGTTGGCATGAGGTTGCCGGGAGATCAAAGAAAGCTTAAGATATTTAACTTGTAAATGAGTTTAATGTTGAATGTTGATATTTAAGGGTATTAGAGATAATAATATTTCATTAGAAATGTTTTACATGTATAGAATCATTATTAATAATAATGAAATTGTCATTACTAACATTTTTACCACTGAATCAATGATTGTCCAAATTATTTTAATTTCATTAGAACCTGACTCCATGAATCCCTTTTGATTCCTAACAATTTCTACCAACCTCGGCTTATATACTCTTGATAATTTCTGACGTGTTAATTGGTTGCAAGTCAAGCAATTACCTAGTGATTTGTACTCTGCCATAATATAATTTAATGTGACAACAATTTCCAGAATTAATTGAATACTATCAAACAAATTGCAGTCAATAACATGTACAGTGTCAAATTAGTTGATAATATATTAAATAAATATTTAAAACATAAAATGTGTGATTCTCTATATAATTCTAATTAAAATGAAAAAGAAAACCTTAAATATTGAAGAGTTATCTTCATTGGAAACATTAGTTATATTAAGTTGGAAATTTAATATCTAATAGATATCATTAAACCTGTCTTTTATTTCTCTAGAAATATAGGAAAATTAGTTGTTAACAATAAGGATAAGAAAGATAGCTTAGAAAATAGTGGTGTATATAAGATTTCTTATAGTGATTGCAGTTGTGAATACATAGGTCAATCTGGTAGATCAGTTAAGAATAGAATTAAAGAACATGTATACAGTTGAAAGTATGGCAAATCTAATTCAAATTTTGCAAATCATTTATTAGACACAGGACATAATTTTTATCCTAAGTCGAATCTTAAACTTCTCCATGTGGAACATAAAAGTAGAAAACTCAATAACTTGGAATGTTTGGAAATCAATAGGTCTATTTTTAAAAACCATACTTCCAACCTAAATTATATCTTAACTCATCACCGTTATTAAAGCCTATTGTGTAACCCTTGTTTTCTAAAAACCACCCCTCACCTCCTCCATCCCACAGCTCACATCATTGTCCTTTCTGTCATAAATACTGGACTTTATCATTTCTCAACTCTTCTTACTCTACCCTTTCCTTTATTTTACAATTTTGGTTATTTAGACGGGTTTGTTTTCAATTTAGTAGCTTGAAAATGCCTAATGGTGATAATTTGTCGCTCAATGAAGCTCTTTTGTAGAATTAAATAATTGTTTCATTACTCATAGTCATGCAATGAACCTGCTAAAGCTCATTTTATGCATATTGAAAATAAATAGTGATTATATCTGATAATAAGTATAGTAAAACTTGAACACCAAATTCAAGTTATAGATTATTGTAGCTCATACATCACTAAAGAAGGCTACATTGTTGTTGAAACGAGTTTAAGTTAATAAACATATTTTTTGTGAGATGACACAAATCAAGCTCAGTATTTATTTATAATGAATATGGTGGTTATTGCTAAGAAACACAGTTTTATCTGTAACCTACAAATTATTAAATGTTATTAATATGAGGCATGTAAGTTGTTAAATCACTACGAATGAGAAAGCACTATGTTAGATTTTATTGATAACAGTATTTTTGTATAATGTTTTCAGATTGTGCAGCCTATGTACATACTGTGGAATCAAGATGAACAGCAGAGCTCTCTAGTGAGTGCTTTGTTAACAGATCCAACCACAATGTCACGCAGGTAAAAACAAACAGATATAGCATAACTTTCATAATGGATATAAAGTACAACCTCATTAATACATTGTGAAGATGCCTGCGGGTAATAAATTTTACCATCAATTACTTTAAATGCTATTTTGAATAACTGCTATGGAATACATGATTTTAATCAGTTAACTAGAGGTGTGCGAGATCTTGAAAATCTACAGTAAATTCAACAGATCGAAAAAAAACTCAATATTGTCTCTATCTTGTTAGCGAGAACAGATTAATTTCTTGGATATATTTTTCTCGATCCTGTAAAATATATTCCGATTCATTTTTAGAGCATCGAGATTTTTTAATTTATTTAGTTTCATTGTAATTATGTATGTCTCAAAGGCAAAGTTTTTTATTTATTCATTTTTCACTGTGTTAAATTCTGTTTTCATGAGCTTAAGTGAAGTTAAAAACCACTTACTTATCACAGATATATCACAGCTTTCTATAGGACGTCTAAGTTGTAATAGAATGAATCAAGAGAAACAAGCATGCTGTATACGAAAGAGCTCGACGTTTTCCAAATGACAAAGGAATGTCAGATCCGAAAATTCAACTTCCCACATCATTTAAGGAAATTCCCGAACCAAATATTTCTCAATATATGAATTCCAAAATTATTATATGAAAATTCCTAATTGTTTGCATTAAAAACAGCTTTAAACTTGGGATGGGCTGACCAAGTATTTCTACAATGATTAATAAAAGAAAGGAAGTAAAGTATAAGATTTTAATACATACTATACAGTGTCAAATTAACTAAAATTATATTCTGATAAATATTTGTGGATTACTTAACCTTTGGTACCTGCTCTCAATTTTTCATGCAAGATCTTGCACTTTTTACAACACATGTTTTTTGTGATTTCTTAAAACCAATAATTACATATAATTAATTGTATTTGTATAGAGAGTAATTTCAACAGTTTTTAGCATATTATACCTATATTTTCTTTATTTAAAATTTTACTAATTTAGCCCTAATGAACAGGATAAATAATGAAGACCTTTACAAATGAAGTTATGTATATTTAATTATTGTATTATGGGTGTGTAAACATAAACAAAAAATATTTTTTGTTCAATGTCTTCAATCTTCAACTCATCAAATGTTATGTGGAAATCTTGTCACTCGACATCATCTTCACTGGAATTTCTTCTCATCCAGTATAAACAAATCATTTGTTTTTTAGCTTGCTGCTTGCATATAAATCTGGAACATATATTGCACTTCATTGAAGCAGACAAGTTCTTCTTCCTTCCGTATAACCAACAGATCCCCTTCTTTTTTTGCGGGTTCATCCACTACTACTTCATTATCTTGGTTCGGTCTTCTATAGCGTTCCAAAAATGAATAAAGTTCTTGAGGAAGTGTTTTAATCTGAGCTTTCATTTCTAAATTATCTTTCATTAAACTCATTGCCGAATTTTTAAAAAAAATCTTTGCTCTATTAGGAGGCTTGTTCAGTCTTATTTAGGTCAAATAGAACTTTTGCATTTATACTTGCTATATTCATAAATACAAAAAAAGAGCCAAGAGCCAGCGCCTGGTTATTCTGGACACAGAATATAATGCACACATTTTGTCACATGTGTCCACCCCACCTTTGCTTTGGTTATAATCTATGATTATTTGTGGTTTACTTGTGTCTTCATCGGTAGTTTTTGTGTTTTGCATACTTGAGAAAAGAATAACAGCCATGTTCTTTTTTGTCACAAACGATACTAAAGTCTTATCATATTGAAATCCATACATGGAACTTCTAACTTCCTTATATGTGTTAGTTAAAAATGAGGAAGGAATGGCTGTCTTGTTTTTTTCATTGTTCCTATAAGCGTCAAACCTTTCTCAAGTAAAGATTCAGCAAGTGGTACCCTTGTGTACCGGTTGTCCGTAGTAACATTTTTATTTGATTTCTCAATTGGCTTTATGAGCGCTTCTACAATGTCAAGACCACTATTTGATAACTGCAGGGGGCTGCTTCCCACAATAAACTTAAAAATTACTGCAATAGAATGTTTTTGAATCACACATTTCAAATATTTTCAAGCGGTACTTGGCTGGTTTTTGAGGCTAATAATATTGTACAAAAGAACACCTCCCTTGGAAACAATGTAACATTTCATCGATTGTTACAAATTCACTTGTATTAACAATCATACAGTTTTCACTAATAAATTTAACATAGATCTTATTGGTGCAAATTTATCGGTCTTCTTCCAGTCATCTCTGGTGTCTAATCGTTAAACCTAATAGATCGCAGCAAGAATAAAAAACGGTTGTAACTCATTACAGCTCGAAGCATGTGAATACCTGTCCCGTCACTTGCCCAAAGCTCTCTAACGTTACCATAACCACTTTTTTTTATTCCGATCAAGTACAGCGAACCAAACAAGGCCATAATATCAGCTTTGTTAGATTCTACACAATCTCTCTCTCTCTCTCTCTCTCTCTCTCTCTCTCTCTCTCTCTCTCTCTCTCTCTCTCTCTCTCTCTCTCTCTCTCTCTCTCTCTCTCTCTCTCTCTCTCTCTCTCTCTCTCTCTCTCTCTCTCTCTCTCTCTCTCTCTCTCTCTCTCACACACACACACACACACACACACACACACACAAATTAAGAAATATGGGTTTGGCACCTATATGCATTGCATGGGTGGAGTCCTATCTTTCTGGCAGAATGAAGTCAGTGCGTTAGTGTTGGTGATGATAGGTCAAGTTGGAGGGATGTCTGTAGTGGAGTTCAACAGAGCTCAGTATTGGGACCTTTGTTGTTTAGTTTGTATATTAATGATATTCATATTGTGCTGAATTATTGTAAATTTCATTTGTATGCTGATGATTTTCAAGTATATTTGCATTTTAAAATTGGTGATATTGACAGAGCAGTGGATAATGTAAATTATGATCTGAAAAATGTTTCATTGTGGGTTAAGAAAAATGGACTCTTGATTAACAGAGCTAAGACAAAGCCAATAATTTTGGGTTTATTCTCGACTACTAAATAAAATAGATGTAACAACATTTCCTAGAATCCAGTTTGACAATCATTTTTTTGGCTACTATGATAGTGAAAGACTTGGGACTAATAATTGACAGTAGAATGACTTAGAATGATTATGTGACTGAGACGTGTAACAGGGTCTTTGCTGGGATCCACTCTTTGAAAAAAATGCAAGATTGCTTGCCGCTCCAAATTAGAGCAATCCTAGTAAAGAATTTAATATTTCCTTACTTTTCTTATTGTGACACCATAGTCAATGACATGTCTGTTGTTCTGGCTGTTGTGTTGCAGCAGGCACAGAACTACTGCGTGCGATTTATTTTTGGCTTAAAACGCGATGCTCATGTAACTCTTATTATAAAGAACTTAATTTTCTAAAACTTAACGATTTCCGATCATTTCATATTTTAATTATCTTGCATTCGTTCCTAAAAACTGGAGTGCCGAATTACTTGGCAGAAAAGTTTGTTTTCACCTCTGATATCAGTGCAAAGAGCACTAGAAGAGGTTCCACTTTGCTTATGATACCGCTACATAGAACTGTTATGTTTAATAAATCGTTTACTGTGTCCGCTTGCCGCTTGTGGAATTTACTTCCAGAGGCACTTAAATCTGTTGACAGTCGTGTCCAGTTTTCAAAATTACTTAAGACCTTCTTTTTGAATAGAATGGATTTGGTGTCCTCGTCCCTGGGTGTGGCGGAATAGTTAGTTTTTTTTTGTAATAAGTGTGAATGATTGAAATAAGTATTTGTTACTTTCTTTAGCTTTTATGTAGTAATAATAGTGATTATTTTAATTAAGTGGTGTCTTTTTTAAATGTTATTATGTATGAATGTGCTTGTGTGTATGTGTGATTGTATTTATCTGTATCAACACATGTAAGCTACAGTATTTCATTTTTGTTTCTAAATTCTAAATTTTATTACGTTGTTTAAATTTAAATTTGTTAATTTTTATTTTATTTGAAAATGAGTATTCATTGTCATATCAGAAAAGTCATTGTCTTCAATAAACTCTTCATTCAAATCCGATTCACTTTCTACATTATTCACATCGTCCTCTTCTTCTGAAGAAAACGATCCAATTTCACTAGAATTAAGGAAAGGTTCCAATATTTAACATTTTGGAACCACCAAAAGTAGCAAAGAAAGAATGAAAAGAAACTGTAACAAGAGTTGTAAAAAGCGTTTGTTGTAAAAAGTACAACAAGACTAAAGTTAACCGTTTCAAATACAACTAGCTACTGGAAAGTTACACACAAGTAGGTTGACCTTAGCAAGAGTGGTAGGGATGAGACAGACAAATAAATACTCACTGTCACAAAAAACCTTCTTTACGAATTCAACCCAATAGAAGGGGGTGAAAAAACACCTGCATTGTCAATTTTACATTGCGATTACCGAAAAGTTAAGATATTTTTGTTTGATTATTTTACTATCTTTTTCTTATTAAAAGACAGTTTTACAGAACATTATTTGGTTTGGCAAGAATATGACATACTTACTTTTTTCATATAATCAAAAAATACTATATTTTTTATTAGAGGGTATGTAGATTCTAACAAATAAATGTATATTTACAATGTTTATTTTAAATGTAATTCTTTAATGAATACTGTCCTTTCTTAGTATGATTTATTAAATTATTTAATTTATATTGTTCATAAAAGAAATTTAACCGATCAAATTATTCTTAGATTCTGAAGTATTAATTAATATTAATTTCTTCACCCTCTAGATAATATGTACAAATTACAAAACATCTTTAAGAACAAAAGTAATATAGGTACTTTTTTTCTCAAACAGTAATTAACCAATGAATTGCAGGTTTACACAGTTTATTTGCAAGAATTTTGAAGACCTAGTAGTAAATCCAAGATAGTTTTGCTTAACAGTAATTTGCTCAGGTATTAATTATTTTGCTTAAATGAATTATTCAGTAAATAAAAATTCTTGGTATTGCTCTTGTTCTTGTTCTCATCTCAACAATACAATTCTCGTTTTTGCTCTCTACAAATAACTGTCATTCTCGTTCTCATCCTTAAGCCTGTATTTCTTGATATTGATGATTTGTGTTGAAATATTTCTTGTTCTCATCTCGAAATAAAAAAAAAATCACTCTTCACAACACCCCTACAGTTAACCTAACATAACTAACCCCAAAAAACTGTCACTTAACACTACAGTAGAAGCCGCTTATTGTAATCATGGTTAATGTTTTAAATAGTTATTTTTATCACTTGTTAATTACCCAAACACTTAGATCTTTAAACAAGGAAAATATGTTGTTTATTAATATAACATGTTTGGTTACTGTTATCAATTTTTATCCTTCGTAGGGTCTACTGCATTATTTTGTTAAGTGGTACAGTCATATTATATTACTAGAAGGAATTGAAATATGAGTCATCACTCCCTCCTTTCACTTTAGACTGTACAAAAAGGTTTTTACCTGGACTATTATTAGAACATTGTCATTCTTTTCTGTAGGTTCTGTTCTCAGTTGAGTTTCAGATTGGTTAAGGCTTAGCGTTTCTTGCTCCTTTATTTTGAGTGTGAATGAAATTTAAATAAACAAATTAAAAACATTGTCTTATTTTATCATTGCCATGTTTTTTTTATTAAACCATGTTTTCATTTTCTCTGTATGGAGGAAAGAAAAAAAAGGGGGGGAAATTGGAAGTCTTTTATTGTTGCTTAAAATAAATGCAGTACAGTGATTAATTATGACAGAATCACAACATAAAAATGTCATAAAAAACTTTCAATTTTAGAGCTGTTGGTAACAGGGAAAAGTAAAAATCCACGGTGCTTAAATAAAGTATAATATATTACCTGTGGAATACTACTTAAATTCAAATGCCTGGATGACAAGTTTAATATTCAATGATTAGCTAATTAAATGGGGCAAAAAACTGGACCGGGAAGTTAACTTCTGGTAGACACTGCATATGAAGTGGCTGCATCTTTAAAAAATATCAAATCTGAATTTCTTCCAAAAAATACATCTATAATTTAACCTTGCGGTCAAATAATAAAAACCCTAAAGGCATACTATCATCAAGAAAAGCGTAAAAGTCTATCTTTTGTTAAATAATACACACATATACATACACGTATAAACGTGCACCCTTAGTATAAACACAAGCTTTATGTAAAATAATAAATCAATCAATAATTTTACTCTTTGACAATAATTTTTTTTTTTTTTTTAAGTGTGTTATATCACTTAAAGAGTAAAACAGTTTAAGCCTAGTAAGTAAATGTGAAGAGGGTGAACTTATTTACTTTTAAATTTTTTTCAGGATAGAAAGACTTCCGCTCAAGCGCAGTGAAATTGTCATGATATATATACCGAAAATAATTACGGAACTACTTATTATTTTTAGGGGTGTGTGAGCTTGGGTTTTTTAATTAGAGTCAAGTTTGAGCTGAGCCTCGGTAAATCAAGCCGAGCTTCAGCTTTTACCAAGTTAGAGCTTTCTACGAACTTGAGTCTGTAATGAGTTCGAACTTTAAAGGAGCTTGAACTTATTAAGGAGATTATCTTCCTTATTAACAAGTTCGAGTTTTTTTTAAACTTCTGATATATTTTAGATTGAAATACAATCAGTATAATTTCAATCTTTTGTTTTGGAATGAGGAATACAGAAGGAGAAGTCAGTGAAGAGGAAAAGGCGTAGTATCTATCTATAATAACAGGGAAATAGGCACTTTTTATCTAACTAAAGAATACAAATTTCCTTTGGTATGAAATTAGGTTACACACTCATTTCATTCACATATTTTCTTATCAGTTACATAATTTGTTACAGACAAATAATTATGGATTTGTGGATTTTTTAGTTCGGGTCAAGTAAAAATCAAAAAATCTAGCCAAATAAAATTAAAAACTTTGGGTATTGTAATAAATAGTAGTAATAAAATTCATGTGAGATTACGGTAAACTATTTTATACAAAATATAAATATATAATATTAGATCAAAAAACAAACATAAAATGTCTAAAAGTAAAATCATCGACTTAGCAAGGTGTTATCACAATGACTTGCATTGAGAACTAGTTAGTCTTGAAAGGGTGGTTATCAGCCTCAACACCAAAAACTTCTTATATACACGCATTCTCCTGAAGTAGGAGAAAGTACGATATACTTCCAAGTTGAATAATAACACAATTAATTCTGATAGTTGTTTGATTATGATTTGTATAAAAAAAATGTTTAAACTATATAAATGGAGAAAATGAAATAAAAAATAATTAAGTATTGTCAAGCTGGAAACCAAACGTCTTATCTATATTTTGTTCTTTTATTTAGTTTTCTTCTGATTTTCTGTTAGCCACAAAATTAAGCACGTCTTTGATCTTCAATTTTGTAGCCAATTTTTACACATTTTCCGCTATAGCTTAGATTTATAAAATCACCCAATTCTATTTATTTATTTTGTAAATAAAAAATAACTCGCATAGACTAATTAAAAAAATTATAAAGTATACTCACCCTATGAGGATGATAACTATGTTACTGAAATGTATATCAGGTAGAATAAACATAACTATACAGTTTTTGTGTTGTTAGTGTTTTTTGTTGTGGTTTTAGGGTTAATCTTTTCCTTTATTGTCTTATTACATGTAATTATTTTAATAATTAATGGTGAATGAGAAACATAATGAGTACACAAGCATATATATTTTCCAGTAAAGGTTTTTACCTTCAAAATATAGAATTACTAATATAACATTTCTAATAATTTAAAGTTATTATTCTGTGTTATGAACACCTTTGATTATTTAGCCGTGTTAGTTGTGCGAAAGGGAAAAGATGTAGCAGTGAGAAATCCTCTTATCCTGTCTCAGAGTGTGTACATGGATTCAAAAACATCCGCCCACCGATAAATATCACCGGATAACATAGTTGATGTTGATAGTTTCCTTCTTGATTTTAGATTCAAAGAATACAACATTCATTAATAATAAATTATTTAAAGTGTTATAAAACTCTATGTATAGCATAGGGCAATGTAGTAAGTATGTGTAATCGTATGTTTTTAAAAAGACTATGATTATCACCAGTTAAAATAAAACCCCCCAAAACTGTGGAGAGATCAGAGACAGATGCCAAACAGGGCTGTCTTATCATCTTAATAATTTCCTTCATTAAAAGTAAACAAAGCAGACCTTTATAAGATGAGATATCTGTTAATTGACAGGAAATAGACTAGACATTCATTCATCCTGTTGTCTTCAACATGTATCAAATAAAACAAAACAATATATTTTTAACTTCGGAGATTAAAATCTTTTTCTCATATTCAACATTAAAATTGTGTTATTTCCTAATTTTACTCTCATTATACTATTTATATGTGCGATAAATTAAAATGTGAGTAAATTGCAAGTGCTTTGTGGCAATAAGAAGAGTTTTCCCACAACCGTATTATTTGCTCTTAGTTTAGTATATTATCTGTGTTGGTATTAAACTAGATACATTGGACTGTTGTCGCTATGTTTCTAACCCCTCTCTCTCTCCCTCTCTCTCTTTCCCTCCCCCCACCCCTCTTAAAAAACATCTGACTGTGATTCTTTCAAACATATTTCTTATCAATTTATATAATCGAAGCAATATTGAAATAGAGATTAAGATTGTAAGATGAAAAAAGAGAACATCCTTAAAATAAATATTTTTTCCATAACCGATAACTAGACAATAGATGCTTTTTAACAACAAAACCACTAGGTTCACGTTTAGTAGTGTGTCGTATATTTACGATAGTTTTGTTCTTTAAGTTTCTCAATCGATAATTTTTTAACAAACCCGAACTGATTTTCTTTTATGTAAGTTTTCTTAAGCAAAGTTTCTGCTTAAAGTTTCCTTGTATAGAATCAGTAATATCTATTTCCTGCCTGTAATTATTATCTTTGCTTTATCTGGGTTTTGGTTCCTGATGATACACATTTTTTTTTCCTTTTTATTGTGTCCCTTTTAACAATAGTGTAAAATTCTTTTTTTTAATACTCTATAAAAATCTTCTATTGATAGATTATTCGAGTTCAATCATGTTGCATTGTATACTAATATGTTTTCATTAGTATAGGCCTCGCAATAATCAATTTGATAATATTAATAACATGTACAGTAGAGTCCCGCAAACTCAGCGTAATGTGGACCGGAAGTGTGCCGAGTTTGTGAAATGCCGGGTTATCGGGAATAAAGGCAAAAAATAAATTGTAATTGAAACACCAAAGCGGCGGCGATACAAACGACTTTGTCGATAGCGGTATCCCATTGTCGGCAGTGTAAAAACACCGCGGCACCAAAGCATAACGACTTTGTCGATAGCAGTATCCCATTCTCAGTGGCATAATAACACCGCGGCATTGGCACCCGTCGATATAGCAGACATACACCTGCAAAAACGTTCGATGGGCCATTTTTTTTCCACGAATCAATTTAGTATACATTATGGAAAATATAACATTTCTCTTCAGTTTTCTTTGACAGGTACGCACAGTATATACAGTAAATAAAAATGAGTGAGTTACGAAAACGGAAGCGTGTGTTGGTTTCGTTTGAGACGCGGTTATGTGTTAAAAAGACTTGACAGAGGGGAATCTGTAAAAAAGTTTTGTGACGAGTTTAACGTGGGAAAAGTACCATCAACGATTCGAGCGATCGAAGTTAATGCCAGCTTTGGGATCTGCCGAACTTTTATGAACATCGCTGTTTTTAGAAATATATATTTTTTCCCGTCGG
Organism: Aphrophora alni; assembly: GCA_963513935.1. Classification (NCBI taxonomy): domain Eukaryota; kingdom Metazoa; phylum Arthropoda; class Insecta; order Hemiptera; family Aphrophoridae; genus Aphrophora; species Aphrophora alni. The sequence continues at coordinate 129,365,934 of OY740765.1, read as the reverse complement.
GGTCGCCGAGTAATCCGGACTGCCGGGTTATCGAGTGCCGAGTTTGCGAGACTCTACTGTATTACTAACTAAATGATGGGAATTATAAAATTCTTATTTTCTATTTAACATGATGTAAATAAATAATTTTGAAATCGGATTTTCTTCGTTTGGCTTTTTAAATAATACTATTAAAACTGAGGGCTCCCTAATTATTATTTTTTTTTTTCAGAAGTAGCACATTATAAATTAAGAAATGCTCGCCTTTTGTTTTATAGTTAAATCATAAATGTGAATTATGATATGTTATTTTTGTTTTCAACTAAAGTACGTCTTCCTATGACTTGATAACCTTTTTCCGGTTTAATGAGTAGTATGGAAAGGGAAGGTTCTTTATTTTATCTTCATTTTTTTTATAAGGCTATGATGACCGAAAGTTATTTTTGCCTTTAAAGGAAAAACTTTTTTTGTGGTGAGCTCTAATCTTTAAGCTCAAATCAGTAAGAGAAGTATGAATCGACAATTAATCGTAATCACAAATTACCGTAATAATCGTGATTACTATTAATCGGTAAGCTAATCATCTCATCCCTACTATCTAATGACTCACTTCTGTTATCTTCAAGGACAGCATGTCGTATTCCATGCTCTGACTCCTCCCACTCTAGCACACTCTGAACCCTAACCCACAAATGTACAACTGTTCATCCACACATTGTGCCTCACAATATCGTGTGGTATCGGATTTCTTAGATATTTATTCAATGATTATATGTACTTAAACCCTACATTGTTTGATATTTTATACTTCACTGAAGTTTTTCCTAAAATTTTGTGAATGTGGTTATTAACTAACTAAAATAGAGTTGTACAGTTTTTAAAACAATTTATATTTTACATAACTTTTTTTTGTTTAGTGTGATGGAGGCTGTTATCAGTTCAGTTCGTTGCAATGACCTCTCAGAACCAGTGAAGCGTCTAGCAATGGAGCGACACAAACTGAAAGGACGAGGAGTTAATCGCAGCCATTCGTTGTACAGAGATATTCTTTTCCTAGCTTTCACTGTGCTTGGGAGAGATAATATTGACCAAAGTAAGAAACCATTTATCATTTGTAATTTTTTTTAAATGTTGCTTTTGTTTTCAATGACTCGATTTAGCTTGAGGCCATCCTCGATCTTGCCTCCTAGTACAATCGAAGTAAGTTGTTCCTCATTTGTTTGTCTTTGTCTAATTTATTGCAGGTCAGAAGAATATTTCACAATTATTCTGACCAAATACAAGGCATAATTAGGAAAAATACAAGCATTCTGTAAAAATGCAGGGTTAGTTTAGGGTTAATATCCCAAACTGTAGGCCCTACATGGAATATTAATATTCATTTTTACTTTTTTGCTTTATAGATAGAGTAGACCCACGACTATCTGGGCCAGGCTGTGGTGTAAATAAATTTAGTCTATAAAACAGTTAATTTACAATACATTTTTATCATAAAATGAAATATATTCCTTTAATATCTGGCTTTATTTGTCATTAAGCCGGATAGTCTACTGTATATAGAACGTTATGTGGTCCGAGTTATTTAGGAAAATAATCATAGTCCAAAAAATTATTTTTGTTAATGAGGTCTGTATATCATCTGTACAGTATCCTACTGCCCAAATGGATTGACTAATTTGATCAAATTTGGAATAATTTAATATTAATGTCAGTAGAAAAAACAAGAATATTTACTAAAAAAATATTGAATTAGCCTAAAATTTAGATTGATCTGAAAATAATCCAGAGAGTAATAAGATTTGGTTTTAAAACTTAGAATTTTAAAAACTATTTCATATATTATATTTTCATTACTTCCCTCAGAAAAAATTGTAATATTCATAAATATTGAGTGATAATAATATTGTGATCAAAGATTATAAATACTGACCTTTAATTTTAGTAATTAAAACTCATCCATTCATTTCCTGTATTGAGTATTTACTTACATCTGGGACAAGTGGTCTTAATTACGAATTGGTCTAATTATTGGATACTTTAATTTAGAATGGAAAACATTCGTCTTCATTGATAGATTTATGAATGCCAAGGATTGAATGATTCCACTGTTTTCAAGAAGCTATCTGATAATTTTATCCCACAGACATGATTATTATTATTTTTTTTTTTTTTTTTTTAGATTATTTTTAATATTTCAGTTTTATCAATAGGTGATAACTGTAAGTAAATTTTAATCATTTTATTGTTCATAAGCAGGAAATTCATATCACTAGCCCCTGTTATCTTATTTCTAACGATTTTGCTACATAAACTTGATCAAAATAAAATTAAGTACAGGCTTTCCCAGAAAATTTCATCAATATTTACATTGGATTATAGGCTGTACATTGAATAATTGTTTTGATGTTATTGCCAATATTAACCATATGTCAATGATCTTTCTCAAGAAGACCAATATCCTCACTGTGAGCACTAAAACAAGATTCACTGTCTTTTCCTAATTGGTGTTTTAATAAAAATTGAAATTTTTTATTTCTTAGACTCGGAAATACACTAAATATAAATATAAATCAAGTGTACACTCTGAAACAGAGCTTTAAATCATTATATATTATTTTGAACTTGTGTGTTCCAGGTGCCTTCGACCGTGAATATATTACAGCTTTCTCCAGCTTACCTGAACGGGATTCAAAACTGTACCTTCGTTGTGATCAACCCCCTTCTCAAGCATCTTTATATTTCCGTTATTGTTTTCGTGAACTCGAACTATGACCCAGCATCGTACGTAAATAGCATAAAGAGTGAGCCTTTGTGGTATAGTTTGCCAAAAAAGTATGATCCTCCTTTAGCTCTACAGTATAATGTATTAAATTTATTTACTAGGTTTTTGTAAAGCTACTCGTTAATTTTAGGGTACTTCTAAAAATCAAAGGACAAATAACAAAGGATGAAATATCAATTTTGGTTTTATTTTAGCTTTGTACACAGTTTAATATTGGACTAACTATATAATTGCATTAAATTTCTCTATTATATAAATTTCTATCGGTTATTCTTTAAATGAAATTTAATAATATTTGTGGTTTGGAATATTAGTATGATTCACTTTCACGTTTTTCTAAAGTTTATGAAATCATTATACCAATTTGGAGTTATACAGTCCTACATGATAGTGTTTAAAATATGTTTACATTATGATTCACTTCTGTTTTTGAATTTTCAAGAGCATATTTTTGTGTGCATCAAAATATAACAAAATTTTAATTTTTTTTTTTAACAGATTTTGAGGAACTCTGATAACATGGAAGGATATGATGATAGATAATGTATTAATTTTATGCCTAATTTACCCATCGTTTAAAAAAAATTGTTGATAAACTATTTTAAGAAACACTCACTTAAAACCACACCTTCCAGTCAGCTTTGACAAGCACATTAAGATCTTTTATTATAGATTCATATCAAAATTACATATAGTCCATCAAGATTTGGACGTTTCATTGCTAGTATTTAGCCCTAAACAGCTATGTGCAGCCAATATTAATAGGAAATAAAGTAGACGACCATGTAATTATCATTCACCTGTTTTCCATTTTCGAGAATGTTGGTTACTTTATTATAGAATTAGACATTTTTCTATCTCGCTTTTAAAACGCCACCACAAAAACAAATCGGAACACCTTATGCACATTCCTCGTGAATCACTAAAGAAGTAAGAACCCCAGAGGTTTCAGAAAACTGTAAGGCTCAAAAAGCTGGCAACCCAGATCTCGCATTGTAAAATTATGGTAGGTTAGATTAGGTTATTTTTTAAGAATATCGTTCGTATAACATCTGACTTCTCAATTTTCAAATTCACTTTTAAATGGTAGCTATTTTTTAATCTATAATTATGATTTTTTTTTCTACAAATACAGTATCATATTTAATAAGTTATGAATTGTGAGAGAACGAACAAATTACCACATATACATCTGCTCAGATACTTGTACGAATTTTCATTAGTTGTTTAGGTTTATTCTTCAACTAATTTAAACGTCACTTAGTGTACAATTTGTGAAATTGAATTCATCATTTGTTTTTGTCCAATATGAACCATAAGAGAAAGGAATCATTTTTAAAAAAATATAGATTCAAAGTTATTTTTATACAGAAAGTAAAATTGTCAATGGACCCTAAATAATTAACAATTACTGACAATTTTTTAACAGTGCCAAAATTTTGAAATGAACCTACTGAAACACTATTAAATGATCTCAGTAGTTTAAAATTATATGATCAAAATTCAAAAGAAAATTTAATGTAGCTCAAAAAATTAAAATTTATTTTTCGGGTTTTTTTTAAGGTGGATTAGATGGTTGTTATGAAAATATTAAAAACCAGAAATTATTTTCTTTGTAGAAACCTAGTCTAATTTCATTCTTTATCAATCCAGAGTGTGTAAAAAAATGTTCTAGCAATATATTCGACTTTACTCATTAAAAGGAACAGAAACTGTCATGTGGGAAAATGAGTATATTTATATGAAAACTAATTTTTGTAACCATTAAAAATAACAGCAAAAATTGTGTCTATCAAAAATTAAAACTAGTCTTATCCGCTTTAAAATTACAACATAAAATTTTGTTTTGTTTTTATTTGATTGGAGACAAATAGGCTTACCTTGAAATTGATATCCATAACTTTTGCTAATACTTCACAAAATAAAACATATAACACATTGAAATATTACATAAACACCGCTCACTTCATTAGCCTCTTTAGAAGACTAATTTTAAACTAGTGTTTTATATTGGTAGCCAACTGTGAAATGTGAAATTTGGTATTTGGTATAACAGTATTTACAATGTTTACCCAACTTTGGGAAGTGATGAAGGGAAATTAACAAAGTTTATTTAAACTAATGTCCTAAAAAGCTTCCTTTTCCCTCCGTCTGCCATTTTGTGTTTTTTTTTTCAATAACAAGCTATAACTCTGATACACCATTATAGTTTGTAGTTTTCCAAAAAATCTTATTTCACCTAGCGGTTTCAAAATGGTGGTACAGTAATTTAAAAAATTTTAAGTTACAGAAACAACAAATTTAAATCGAGATAATTTTGAAACTGTTGGTGAAAAAAATTATAAAACTTTTTAAACTACAAATTAATGGTATAAAACATTTTTGTATTGATATCTTAGTTAGTTTTTAAATTACAACTTGTTATTGGAAAAACAAAAACCGGTGGACAGATTGAAAAGGAAGTGTTTTAAAGAACATCTTTAAATAAACTTTGTTTCCTTTCTTTTGATGTCTCTTATCAACACCAAAAATTTGACAAAACATTTTATATATACTATTATTCCAAATTTCACATTCAACAGTTGTCTACTCATCCACACACCAATTTAAATTAGTCTCATAAACAGGCTGATGCAACTATCAAATCAAATCAAATCAAACAATAGTAAACTATTAGCCCTATTAAACTCATGACCTAAGATATTAAATTTTGCAAAACAATTTTTCTGAGATAGTTTTACAAGATTTATAAATAAATTCCTTGAAAATTAATTCCAACACGAGTTTTGAAATCTTATAAAAGGTATATTGGTCATTTTAAGATTCCTAAAGGCCTCGGTAAAACTCTTGTGTGTTATAATAAATACCAAGAAATTTGTGTTGCTTTTTTTGATTATTATTTACTCTACAATAATATAAATAATCAAATGTAATAGATCACATCATGTTAACCCCTCTAGCTTCAACACGCTTGAATTAACTTCGGATTCTATTAAAATCCTTCTTTCATTTTGAAACAGACTATAATTATTTATATGAATGTAAAGGATGGCCCAAAAAATTGTAAACATCTAATTTGTTTGAATAGTGTGACTTTGTTTGACTTTTGGACCACCTTGTATATAATATGTACTAATTATATTAAAAAATTAATTAAACTAACCTCTAATTTCTAGAATATAAAGAACAAAAGTAAACATTTCTGCCAATTGGATTTATTGAACATCAAAAATTATAGATAGAAATTATTGGGAAAAAATTTCAGTCAACTCGGCCAAAATCATAAGACAATTTTTTCGCTTATTTAATTACTAGTAAAACCTATCTAAATGTCAAATTTATCTAAAATTCCAGTTGATGAAGCTATTCTTTATTTTGTTTAAGTTGGTTAAAAGCTTTAAATTTTTGTTCTTTTAAAAGTAATGTTTGTATTGGATGAATTTAAAGAAAAAATGTATTTATTCTTATGCTTTTTTATTCTACGTGTTTATCAAAAATTATGTTTTTCTTTAGTAATAATTTATCTTTTATTATAGAATACATTTTCATCATTGAATGAAGATTTATAAGCAGCACAATATGCATTATTTGGAAATTTTTCACTCAAAAATTATTCTGAATAAAAATCTTGAAATTTGAAAATCTGTCTGCATTGAAACCTACAAATTTGTTTTATGGTTAACGAACTCTAAGTATTTGTAAAATCAAGCCTACATACCAAATTTGAGTAAAATTTGACAAAATTATCAGCTTTAGAGTATTTAATAAACACATAGACACATATATATGGAGCAAAAAATAGTTCCAAATTACACATATGAGTACGGTGGTCATTATATTAGTCTCAGGTGTTGACCTTTCACAAAGGAAATTCCAGTAGACACAATTTGTACATTTAGTATTATAAAGAAATGTTAGTCTGAATTTGTTATTTAAATTTCCTGCATTAGCTCAAGTCACAATATTTCCATGCAGATCGATAGTCTTATGAATCTCAATACAACTAACAAAACTGTAAAAAGCAGTGTATCAACATGTTTATCTTTAAAAGTACAAAATATGTTCTTTCTTTTAAGCTAGTTTTAGAATTGCAGTCATATTTATAACAAAAGAAATAATAATTGGGTCCAAAATTTACAATAATCACAGTCCCTAGAATATATATATATTTTTTTTTTTAAGTTTATACATTATATAAATAAATATAAAAATATGCTACAGCTTTTCTAGTAATGTCACAGTTTTTGTCCAAATGTAAGCCATACAATCCTTTTAAAAATCGTTTATGCAAGTTCATTAGCCAAAAAAAGTGAGGTTATTTTAAGATTTGGTTTTTGTACATCCCAAAAAAAGAGAAATTTGAGCCATTTTACATTCCGAAATACAGTTATCATGAAAGAATGGTGGGGTTTTGAACATAATAAATGAAAACAGAATTACTTACATCTGTTGTTTATATCTAAATTGTTGCCTGAAACAGTTTTTTTGCATAACTAATAAATTTTGATATGTGCGCCATTAGTCGCTCGGCAAATATCCAATCGATAATCAAGTTCTGCCCAAACGTTAGTTAGCATGTCTTTTTTAACGGTTGTCATTGTTTCATTAATCCTGTTCCTTAACCCTCCAACCGGCAATGTTAATTGTCTTGAAAATTCTCCGTTGTTTGTTTAAAAATTACAGGAAGATGCATAGAATTCATCTATGTAATAAAAAAAAAAATTTTTGAAACGGTTTTGGAGTAAGTATGTTAGATGTCAAAAATGATATTAACTTGTTTTCAGAAAAATCTGTATCACCCTAAATCAATAGCTTTCTACCTTTTTCTAAGATATACAAAAGTTTTGTGTAATATTTTTGAATATATTTAGAAGAAGAAAATAAAAAAAATGTTACATTTTAAAAATTAAAAAAATTATATACGAAAAAACTGAATTTTCTCTATTTTTTCCAAAAAACATAAAAAATAGTAAAATATATTTTATACAGAACTTCTATATATATCATTATGTCCAGAAAGGTGCATAGAATTTAGTTGTGTAGTGCAAAAAAAGTTACATGTATTACATTTGGAGTTTTTTGGTCAAATACCAAAAAATCTAAGAGTAACGAAGCAGAAATTTCACAGAAATGGTGATCAAAAACATGCTAATACATTTTTGCAATTTTTTTTAACCGTTACTTGAGATTTCTAATATATTTGTGAATATATTTAGGGGAAAAAAATAATAATATGTTACATATTCTAAATAAAAATGACGATTTTTCAAAAATTTGTATTCTGGTGCTTGAAGGTTAGGGTGACACGTCAAACTTTTAGGCATAATTAGTATTTTTATAAAGCTAGGCCTAAAACAAAAGCGTTAGATTTTACTAATACAATATACTTTACAAAGAATAACACACATATTCACTTGTATACTCATATAAAACACTAAATATAAGAAAATATGCTTATAGGCTAAACTTACCATTGTTATTTATAGGTTATTCCATATACACACTCGAAATTCACTCAAAAACAAACTTTAGAAATAAAAACACATATATTGTAACTTGTATACACAATTTATATACAATTTGTATACACAAACCTTCAAAATAACAAAAATCTAATCCCAAAACCAATATTTGCCACGCCAAATATTATAGTGTTCACATCAGACATTTACTACGTTTGGAATTGCTTACAAAAAATTATTAGTAAGCAATTCCTCAACTCAAGTGGTACCAACTTATAGAATGGAATTTCCTCTACAACATAGAGTAAAAAGGCAAATAATTTTAAAAACAGAGAGATATCAACTTCGTCTTTTTGTAAAGCGCATCGAACGCTAAATGAATTTCTTGTCTACGGTTTGTTCTATGTTCAAGTACGAATATCTCCGGATCTGTTAGACGCAGAACAATTTGTAATCTACGGTTAGAAAGAGAAACATGTGATCTATATAACAGTGTTTTAGTTTACTTAAATGACAGAAAAATAGAGTTGTAATCACATCAGGAAAAATGGAGCCGCGCTATACAAAAAGGCGCAGAGTTGAAAATTACGATTTTACGCATCAAAAAATACTTGAACTTCACCAATTTTTGGAATATTATTTATAACATTTTGTGGTAATTTTTTTGCATGATATGCATCTACGGAACATTAGCTTTCCAACGGTATTTTATTTATCGCGATGGGACAATTTTAAGTGGGCGTAACGTTGAATGGCAAAATACGTGATTAAGAGTTGGTGAAATCACTTGGGAGCACGTGGGCGACCTACTGTAGGTCGCCGTGCCGGTTGGAGGGTTAAGTGATTTAATTCACAAATTTTTTCTTGATAAACAATGTTTCTGATGTACCCCACAAGAAGAAATTGCTTGGTGTCAAGTCTGGACTCCTTGGAGGGCAGCGTATATGTCCTTGCCAGCCTATTTTTCATCACACCACACCAAACATTAACTTTAGGCGAGTCGCGCATTTTCTCAAAAAATGTATGTGGGTTTTCAGATCCCATATGCGTGAATTGTGTCTGTTAACAGACCCATTGATATGGAATGTAGCTTTGTCTAAAAAAATTATATCATCAAAAAATGATGGATTTTCATCAATCTTGTTCAACATTTCAACAGCGAAATTAAAACGTTTTCCACCATCATCAGGTTTCAATTCCTGCAATAGCTGGATTTTATATGCGTGTAGTTTCAGTCATTTGTGAAAAACTTTGTGGATTGTTGTTTTTGGAATACCTAACTCTAGGCTTCGTCGAGGTATTGACTTCTTAGGACTTCTGATTGCACATTGTCTAATAAGTTCAAATTTTTGTCTGATACACTTGGCCTGCCAGATGATTTCTGCTTTCGAACTGATCCAGTTTCTTCTAATTGTTTGAACCAACGTCGTAGTTATTTTCATGTGATCTTTTCTGTATTCACATCGAAATGCACGTTGCACTGAAATTACAGACTTGAATTCAGCCAGCAACAAAACACACTTTGCTTTTTCTTTATAGAGAACATAATAACAGACTCCACACAGAAAACACAAAACACACTACCACAACAATGCAAGAACTAATTTTGAGGTTACAACAGCTGTTAAACAAACTTTTAGGTTATAGGCTATTAGCAATACTTAGATATCACTAGATCACCTTTATTTCATATATCATAATTTTCTAATAACATAGGGATGAGGAGAGCAGAAAGTATTAAATAGAATGAAGAGCATCACTGTTCCCCTCCCTTTTTCTCAATTTTTTCTTCTTACAAATCTACAATTATTTTCTATATTGTTGTGGGCCAATAATAAGTTAATACTTCCGTTTAAATATGCATATTATTTTATTAATATGGTAATATATCACTAATCATGAAAATTAGCATAATTTCACAACAGCTAAGCTGTATGTTTTGTTTTGTAAATAAGTGTGCACATAGTGAGAAGGTATAATTTTGATAGCCACAATATCGATTTCCAAAAAAAAAAAAAATTATAAATATTCTAGTTTTAAGTTAAAGTACAGTCAGAAAAAAATGAAATTGGACAGTTTACAACATGACAATTTTTGTTTCTTTTTTCGATATATCAGAATATTTAGAGCCAGGACACATATTTTGTTACTTTCTGTGTTTAAAAATTTTGCCTAACAAACACACTTATAATGTAGGCATTGTATTGTACCGTCCATTTAACTTAATTTTAACTTTTATTTTGCATGAGATTTCTGTTATCTGTTCTATTGTAAAAATTATATATTTATTATCATTAGTATAAATTAGAAATATTATTCATATGATTTTATTATATATTGAAAGTGTATAAATAAAGACGAAAATTAATTTTTGTATACTTTTGTTGGAAAATACATAAATCCAAACCCATGTTTTGTTTCTACAATTTAAACTGATTATTTAATTTTATATGCTCTGTTATTTCTGAATTTTCATTTGACAGTTCCTCTGTAAATTGGCATAATAATCACATTTATTTTTAATTTCCAACAGATATGATAAAATTGTTTTTTAGAAACAGAAATTTATTAAGGGGAAAATTCTAGGCTAAATTTATGTTGAGTTGTCCGTAGAAATATCCGTTTTAAGATCCCTGAACCCAAATCAATGGTTTTGAGAACAGTCTAACTGTTGTCGATACCCTACACTATAAGAAAAAACAAACGTTTTATTCTTATTTACACTGATAAAAGAAATGAAAGTAGGGTAGGTATTTACACAGAATCATTTGAGGACTATATTTTTTTATTGGGGTTGTGTGTGTGTGTGTTAATGTTAATCGTTATTTAAAAACTAGTAAAACATTTTTACTAAATAAGCAAAAAATGTAATATTTGTTGAAAATCTTTAATGTTAAATTTCACTAGTTAAAAATCATTCGTTTTAAGAAAAATGTACATAAGACAAAAAATTCCTCTTAACGCCAAATTACATTTATTTATTTATTTTACTAGGTCAATTGATAACCTGAGTTATGGACAGAAAACTCAAAACTAAATTTTTGATTATTATCTACAACATCCAAATTTATCCTAAACCAAAATAATATTGAATTATGTTAATTTATGAAAAACAAAATTTGTTTTTAATTTAAAAAAGGCGAATGACAATTTAATTTATGTTAAATAAGTTGAAAGTGGGTTACATAATATGGTTTATATAACCACTACCTAAAGTTTGCCACGACATTTTCTGACACTGTATATAGCTGTGTATATAAAGTGAAAATATTTAGATAGTTTACACCATAAATTTATTCACTGCTTTTAATAACTTATATAATAAATTATTATAATATAAAACTTACAAATAAATGATAGTTTATTCTAACTTGTCTATCACAAAGTTTTCATGTTCAGCTTCTTTCTTCATAAATTGCATAACGTTGTAAATAATTTCACGACTTTGACTCTTTAACACTACTATTACTCATCATCACACTTAGCACAACTCCTATCAGCCGACCAAGTGAATATTGTATTCAAGGATAAAATAAAGCAAAAGCTTAAAGTTTCAAATATTTATTAGTATAAATGAGCTACAATTGTTTCGCCTTGCGGCATCGACGGGCTACTGATAATTTACAGGTATAGACAACTATTCAAAACATAAGTACAGGAAACTGAAATATAATAGAGAAATCGGGAAAGGTAGGGGGTGACCTAGCAGGTAGATAAAGGTTGATGAACTATGGTACGGATGGGTTTTAGAAGAGGTGACGAATTTAATACAATTTGGTCATTTAAGTTGAGAATAGGCCTAAGTGAAATAGATCTATTTATTTCTAAACATTCTAAATTATTTAATCTATTGCTTTTATTTTCTATATGTAAGAGTTTAACATTCAATTTTGGATCAAAACTATGACCCGAGTCCAAAAGGTGGTTAGCAAAGTTAGAGTTTCTATAGCCATGTTTCCAGCTATTTACATGTTCTTTAATTCTAACTTTTATAGATCTACCTGTTTGACCTATGTACTCAGAGTCACAATCTTGACAAGATATTTTATAAACTCCACTATTTTCTAACATTTCTTTTTTATCTTTATTATTAACCAATATTTAAAAAAAAAAAAAAAAAAAAAAAAAAAAATTGAAACTTTAAGCTTTTGCTTTATTTTATCCTTGAATATGGAGTTTCAACAAGAAATATCTGCTATTACATTAAAGTTGAATATTGTATGCCGGAAATAGGCTACGGATTGACAGATATTTTGCATATGTCTTAAAGTTATCACGTGATGCATTCTTGGAATCAACGAACAAAGGCACCAGGATAGCGGGAAGTATTTAGTGCGATCCCCTTATCATCCTGTTTACCTTTCCCACAAAAATATAGTAAATATTACGTGCCATTCTTAGATATTCAATTAGCCTAAACAGTACGCCCATTATTCATTCGAATACTTCTATAATGTACCTAATCTAATTGTAAAGAAATAATCTATCAACAAAATAATATCTACAACTTTCTTGCAGGAGTTATCATTTAGCCAAGAAATATAAATTTTCCACTACTTTTATTATATAAAAACGTTTTTCAGTTTATCATTATATAAACTTACTTTTTTACACAACTGTGACTGTCTCCACTTCTTTTGACCAGCTCGAAGCTCCGGCTGGCTGGAGACCGCGTACACTTTAGCCCAATCTTGTCAGGATAGGCCTAGGAGTCGGGTTAGGACGCTAATGAACGCATGCAACGCAAGTTAAATTAAATGTTCTCTTTTATTTTAGTGCCGAATTAGAAGATTACAGAAATAATTATAATTTATAAAAAAGACATAACGGCCAGATAAAGCCTTAATAGTGGCCGAAAAGTATACCGATTAATTATATAGCACGTGGCCGAAAATGGACTGACCTCGTCCCGTAGCGGTCTGCCGTTCGACTTCCTTCTCGCCGCTCTCGGACAGACTCTCTCGGCTCGCTGGTTCAAGCCCTCCACTCCTCGTCTCTTCCCCCCCCCCCTTCTTTGTAATCTTGCACTGCTCAACAAAATTGCATGTGCCAATTGATATTTTATTATTTAGAATCCCTTCCCATTACATCCTAATTTATACTTATTATAGTTTTTATTTGGTGGGCTCTTTGGCTGGGCCTCGCAACTTTATACTTTGTTGGTTTTTAGTTTTTATAACTTTTTATAAATAAATATTGTGTACAAGTAGGCAAAATCATAAGATAAATGAGATGCAATCTGTCATGAAGTTGTAAGTTTAGGAATTAAATGTAGCTAAGCAGTAATTTTTATACCTAGTTTTTTCTTGGAATGGGTTGTACCGTCAAGTCAGGCTAGGGAAGCAAGTAGAAGGGAGGACACGCCTATTACACCAGACACACTCCTAGTCAGAGGGTACTGTATATCGGCTTCACATCGAATGCCACTAGACGTCTCTTCCATATAAATTCAGTGGTTGTATTAAAGATTAGATGAGAAAAGTAGTGGAATGGTTTTGTGTATTGTTTTAACTTACTGATTTCAAACCAACAATCACAATTTATTAACTTGTGACTTGAATCCAAGTTAATGTAGATGATTAGTAAAAAAGACAAGATGGAAAGCACCAGTGGATAGAAGAAAAGTATGAAGTGAGTATACATTGGCTTGAAGAAAATCTTCAAAACCTTGTTTAACAGATGTGTTGTTTTTAAATGAAAATCGAGCCATGAAAGATAAAAAATGTTGGTTATTTATTCCACAGTTGTCATTGACTTTCACAAATTTGTGACATCTTGTTTCCTGTTTCCTTATTCCATTTTTAATGTCTAAAATGAATACAAATTTCTATTTTTAACTTATTTATTCAACACAGAGACTCCGAAAAAGAATGCCGAGATTTCGAACGGGAACTAAACTATTTTAACGTCAAATAGAAGAGAAAAGAACAAAGTTTTGTTTTCCGTGTAGCATGGGAGGAAGCGTTGACCTTGGCTTGTACAGAACAGCTGCGCAGTGGCAAGCCGCCATTGTGATTCACACGCCTGATGCCAGTCGCGAGTACGATGTTTACGGCGCAACAGAAGGCACAGTGTGTTCTGTGGTATGCAGAAATTAAATCGATTGTTAGTGTGCAGCGTCAGTTTCGAGTTACGTATCGAGGTCAAAATTCACCCGATGATAAAGCAATTCGTCGGTTTAACCAGTTTCATGACACAGGAAGTGTTTTGAAAGGACAATTACCTGGCCGACCAAAAACAAGTGATGACAAAGTTAAGAAATCCGACATTCTTGCACCAGAAGCCCAAAAAAATCGATTGTCCGACGAAGTCTTCAGTTAAACATACCCAAATCGACACTCCACAATGTTATTCATGAAAGATTGAGACTTTGTGCCTACAAAATTCACTTAAGACATCAGATTAAATTTTTGTTTCCTCAAATTGAAGAAACTGAAGAACAAGCCGGTGAACGAGTCATTTTGATGCAGGACGGCGCCCCGCCTCATAACCTTTGGGAAGTGCGTTACACACTTAACAACAAGTTTCCAAATGGTTGAATAAGCAGGGGTGCGCCTATTCCCTGGCCTCCCAGGAGTCCTGATTTGACCCCTTTGGACTTTTTTTGTGGGGTTACATAAAGAACATTTTTTATGCTGAGAAAATTCATGATTTGTCACATCTGCGTGGGCGAATTTTGGAAGCGATCGCAGCTGTGATACCAGAGATGCTACACAACACTTGGCGAGAAATCGAATATCGCTTTGATGTCTGTAGAGCAACAAATGGAGCTAACATCGAAACATATTAAGGTATAAAAAAAAACTTTGTTGTTGTTTGTTGCCATACCGACTACTGTTAATTATAATTTATTAAATTACTCACCGTCCAGTAGTTTTTTAACTTGAAAATGGCTGAATAGCCGAAACGGCCGTCGTTGAGAAAAAACGCAAAAAAACTACTGGACGGTGAGTAATTTAATAAATTAAAACTTTGTTCTTTTCTCTTCTATTTGACGTTTAAATCGTTTAATTATCTTGAATTGTCCACAAGCAACGGCCGTTCGAAATCCCGGCATTCTTTTTCGGAGACCCTATATAGTATGTAAACAGTATACTTTAAAAAGATTATTAAAAAAATGTAGATTCAACTTCTC
The DNA here is from genome assembly GCA_963513935.1 of Aphrophora alni. Lineage (NCBI taxonomy): Eukaryota > Metazoa > Arthropoda > Insecta > Hemiptera > Aphrophoridae > Aphrophora > Aphrophora alni. Next base: position 129,350,576 of record OY740765.1, on the reverse strand, counting down.
AACAACTGATAGGATTCTAAAAGTTTCAAAAATGTGCTGTAGGGACAATATCAGTTCATATTTCATAGTCCCGCATACCACAACTGTAACAGATATTTCAAAATACCTCCAATGTCTTGTTACTTTAACAATGTCATACCCCAACAGGTTTAAGGCTGCTTCAATTTTTCCAAAATAACTGCCATATTCCAAGGCATTTTAAAATTGATTGCTAGCTGTTTTATTTAGACCATCAATAAGGTTAATGTTGTTTCGTTTTCTAAAAAAATTGTATTTTATTTTTGGTTTTTTAATGTATTAATTTCTTAAGGAGAGGTGGAAAATCTTCAAAAGACAAATGAAGACATCCGATCTTCCCAATAATGTAAGATTCTTACTCACTATAAACCACATTCCTTCCTGTTAGTACCCCTATTGCGTAGGACAAAGATTCAGGAATGGTTTTCCATGTACCAAGCTGGTAAGCTCTTTCCATGGACATGTCAAGAATATATAGTGAAAAAGAGCAGAACTTTATATACCGAGCGAAGAGTGAGGCAAATCGCTAACTGGGACAAAGTCCAGGCAGGGGATAACCTGCGACAGATCATGCAGGATCCCTAGTTGGAGTGTTACGTAGTTGAAGGAGGGGTTTCCTTACAAATACCTTGTTAGTAATTTTAATATGGGACTAGAGGACCCGTGCTGCTCCGCAGCATTGAAATTAATAATAAAAATTACTTAACTTAATAATAGTGATAATATTCTAATCAAATTAGTAGGCCTGTCGGATGTAGACATTTTTATTAGAGTAATTCAAAAATAAAAATAGTAATACAAAAAAATATATTTAACAAATAAAACTAAACAATCATCTTTGGCCTTTTACAATACTTCTTTCCAAACAATATTGGCTGTGCGTCGACCTTTTGGTTTGATTTCCACTTTCACGCTATCGAACGATTTCCCTCGTAATAAGGCGATGTACAACTGACCATGACTGAAGACTGGTTCAGGCAAGTAGACCGCAACTCTATCAATTGTTTGCCTTTGCGCCTTGTTAGTGGTCATGCAGAATGCATCCTTTATGGGGAATTGTCTTCGCTTGAAGGAAAATGGTAGAGTTGATTCTGAGGGAAAGAGATCAACTCGAGGTAATAGTGCAAATTGCCCAATATTTTTGCCAGTTATGATTTCTAGATCTAAACTGTTTTCATACATTTTCTTAACAATTAGTTGTTCCATTAGAAGACCTGCTGTGTAATTCAAATTACTTAAAAGCATTACAATGGCACCTTCCTTTAAGACTAATTTGTGAGATGGCAAACCGGTCATCTCAAAGCTGTTTAGGAATTCAATTGGGAATTGCAAGAGTTCACTGTCATCCTCTGTGATGAGTGTATTCACACTTGTATAGGTTTTGGTTGAGCCTGGGATGAGGTCTAAAACCCTTTTGTTAACCCATTGGCCTAGCCTTTTTCGGAAACTTTGCTTGACCCTAATCTAGCAATTAATAAAATGGCTGATTTTGTACATTATTAGAAAAATATAAATAACTTTTGATTCATAATTGTGATTTAAGTTCTGTTTTCACCATTTTATTCTAAATTAAATTCTCTCTATAACAAATATAAGTTACATACAATAATGATTTTCTATAATTTTTATTTACGAAACACAGCACAACGTAAGTATTCACTTAAACAGTAAACAAAACAAATGTTTATAACCTAATCAGAACACAGAAGTCATCTGTTTATTTGATACGTTGCTTACAAGTGTTGCCAACATCAAGTAATCTAAATATTCTAAAAGTATAATAACGATATCGTATTATAAACTGAATAAATCTAGCTTATATCACACACGTCATAAGGTTTCACTGGGACTGCACGTGAACACTGCTCATAAAAAAGTGCAATTTAATTACATTTTAATCGTAATTTTCACAATAAAATGCAAAGAAACCATTCTCTGTGGACCTTGCTGTCATCTAACACATTTATTCGAAACCAGTCAAACCTACGCTTAATAAAGAACGTTGTTTTCCGGGACACGGAGAAGTTCCGTATGATTATTAGTGGGCTGCTCGGGGACTATACGGAACAGTTCCGTATGTCTAGGCCAATGGGTTAACTTCATCACAGTGCTCATTCTTTGGTGCTAAAATGACACATTTTGATAAGTATGATGAATCTGTAGGCATTGGTAGGTTTTTTCCGTGTATTTCAGTAACAACATCTGAATTGGAGATAAGTGTTGGAGGTAAGTCCACAGATTCATCTTCACTTGTAGGTATTCCCTGTTGCCAATTTTGAGCAAAAAGTTTGCAAACACATTCATTAGTTTTAGCCTTCATATTTTGTTTTAATTAAAAAATTTTGAATAGTGGCCATAGATTTGAAAACTTAATTGAATTCTACATAGTAGCGGCTCTAGATGAATGAGGCACAACTAGCAATACTTGCCGGAAATCTCCACCTAAGATAATGATTTTCCCACCAAATGGCACTTCATTATACATTATATATTTCAGTAGCAAGGTTGACACACATTAGAGCATATTTGTTGGCCATTGGTGCCTCATCCCAAGTTATTAATTTTGCAGAACGAATGATCACAGCCTCTTTACTGTTGACTTTTAAGCCGGACACAGAATGTTCATTCAAATTCAGAGGTAATTTAAATCGGCTATGAACTGTGCGGCCACGGGGAAGTAATATAGCAGCAATCCAGTCCATACCACAGATATTTTCAAGTTTAATTCAACTATGGATTAAGCATTTATATAGAAATGTTTTTCCGGTGCCACCAAGCCCATCTATGAAGTATGCCTTAACACTTGCAAACTCATCATTGTTTTGAAGTAAGTTAAGAATTTCGTCAATCACAACATATTGTTCTTCTTTTGCTGAAATGATAATTTCCGATAGTTCAGCATATTGGATTTCATCTATACTTTCTTCTGTATTTTGGGGCAAGTCACCAATAGATGGTAAATCAATGACTTCAGAGAGAAACCATGTAATGTCAGCATTTCTGAAATATTTTTCAACGCTAATTGGTATGCTACTTTGGTCTCGTTCGATCTAAGGAAATCTTCAGATATTGAGTCTAAAGAGATTCCACAAAACCAAAGCATTTGATGGGGACTGAAATATACATATGTAGGCAAATAACTGTCGAAGCTGGTATGGCATTTGAAAAGAAGAGGCCTCTTGTAAGGCTTGTTGCCATTCCATATCATCCAATAGTAATCCTTGTGCTGTTGCTGCTGCCTTAAATGTAGGATATTTGACATTTTCATATGTTTTCAAATCTTCAAAACTTGTAGCTCCTATTACATATAGTAGTAAGAGTCGTAAATGATATCGCTCTGAATCCGCAGGTGAAACATTATACATTCGGCCAATTGTTCTAGAATAGAGTTTACATTTATGCCATTCATTTTTCTTCCATACATAATGAGCTGGTGTTTCGGGATATACATAAGGACTTCTTGTTGGATTGCTGTTCAAATTGAACCATGCTACTACAGTAGAACCTCTGTTAACCGGCCGCGGATTAACCGGTCCTCGGATTAACCGGCCTATATCGTAGTGTACTGGTTGGATGAGAGTTTCCGAAAATAAATTGTAATTGAAACACCAAAGCGGCGGCGATATCAAACGACTTTGTCGATAGCGGTATCCCATTGTCGGTGGCGAGTCAAACGACTTTGTTGATAGCGGTATCCCATTGTCAAGGGCATAAAAAGTCTGCGGCATTGGCACCCGTCAGTATAGCAGACACACACCCACAAAAACGTTTGATGGGCCGCTTTTTTTCCACGAATCATTTTAGTATACATTATGGAAAATATAACATTTCTTTTCAGTTTTCTTCTTGTCTTTGACTGGTTATGATCTACGTACAGTACTGTATATACTGTAAATAAAAATGAGTGAGTTACGAAAATGGAAGCGTGTGTTGGTTTCGTTTGAGACGCGGTTAAATGTGTCAAAAGACTTGACAGATTGACAGAGGGGAATCTGTATAAAAGCTTTGTAGTGTTTAATTTTTTCATGTTTGATGTATAATATACATAACATAATATATACGATACATTTATGTACAATAAAATGAGTTGCAATAACATCTTAATTGCATAATTCTTAGCGCTACCTGATTAAATAAGCTTTCTTTGAACGAAAACCGATTTTTCACGGGAACCTCGGATTAACTGGCCCGGGTGTCAGTCCCGACTAGAACGATTAATAGGGGTTCTACTGTAATTGGGTAGTTTTTAACTGTGCTTGGATTAAAGCTTCCTCTGGGGCATCATTTCTGAAGTAAATATTCTGAGAATCTCTGGTAAATGGACTGGCAATCTAAATACAGTATGCGATTGATTGTGCATGCAATATGCAAACATTCTCCAAGCAGCTTCACTTGGTCTGACATATCATGCATTTAGAAATTAATTAATTTCATCATGATCGAGTACATCGTTTTCCCTAGCTATCTCTATATTACAACAATCATGAACTTTGTATACATACTTATGAATGTATTTTATTGATTGTACACTGGAACAGATTTCCACATTAATATGTATGTGAAAATATAGAAGAATAAATTGATTATATGGGACAATGAACTGATTTGTAACATTTACATCCTCTCCATTAACACACTTAGTTATGGTTCTGTCATTATTTCTACGCTTGTAAAGCGTATAGCCGTTTACATTTTCTTGTGTTTCCTCAATAAAGGATTTAGGGAAATCTTTTTTGCATTATCCGTCCTTCATACATACACAGGAAGGATTTGAAATACCACATGGCCCCTGTACCATGTGCTTACTAACTAAGTTATACAGATCTTTGTTTGAGGGATCTGGAATTTCAGCAGAAACAGCTTTGTCGATGTCCTCTGGGCCTCTAAACTTACAACCATTATATAAAGTTAGAAGCAAATGAACATGGGGCAATCCTCGCTTTTGGAAAGCCACTATATACAAAAACGCTTTTACTAATCCAAATATCGCAACTTTACACAACAGACGTACTAGTTCCTGCACCTTCACATAGAACACCTGTACAACAATGTCTGGTCTGTTATTTGGCATCTCCCAAGAATGAATACAGTAATCCCTCAGCATTTGCGGGTTTGGTATTCGCGGTTTTCATTTTTCATGGTTGCTAAAAAAATCATACGAAATAGGATTTTCCTACAACACACCCTTGTGTGAAATAGGTGAATACAAGTGGACTTGTCCAAATGAAGGTTAATGGCATACTGTATTGTACACTACAGTACTGTACAGTGATTTATTGCAGGGTCCACTAAAGAATACCGTTAGGGAAGGGTTGTGTACACCTAGACCTTGAAGTCGATAATCGCCGATGTGTGCCGTTGTCATGGCTAGTGACATCTCCATTTAGTATTGCACTGTACAGCAAAGTGTATTGTGAGATACATACTGTTTTACTTGGTGTTATTTCCTTCGGTGTTTTATTTTATTTAGTTAGGATTTTGATAGTACTGTACGTTTACGTACTGTATATAGTTACGTTATCTGTTTCTTTTAATTTTTTTCAAAAAGACCACATGTATAAAAAACAAAGGCTAAAACAAGTCATGTCTTAATTAAAAAAAAATTGAACTTCTTGATCGGCTTAAAAGTGGCGAAAGTGTAGCCTCAGTGGCAAGGTTTTTAAAGTAAATGAATCAACGGTTCGGTACATTAAGAAAAGGAAGAAAACATTCGTAAAAGCATAAAAGAAAGCTCTTCACAATTGGCAAAGGTTACATCTGTGTGTCGCGATTATACCATTGAAAAAACAGAGAAGGCTTTAAATATTTAGATTGAAGACAAAACTCAAAAAAGGGTCCCTCTCAGTTCTATTTTTATGCGAGAAAAAGTGTGGCGTTTATACAAGCATTTTGTGCAGCAAGATGCTGAAAGCAGTGTCTCTGATAGACCCGTGTTTTGTGCTAGTAAAGGCTGGTTCAGAATTTTTTAAAAAATAAGTCTTACTGCATAATGTAAAAATTACTGGAGAAATAGCATCAGCTGACCATGAAGCAGCAAACTCTTACCCAAATGAGTTTTACAAATTTACAATGGAGAAAGGATACCAGATCAAGTTTTTAACGTGGACGAAACTGGCTTATATTGGAAGAAAATGCCTTCTCGAACCTTCATTTCAAAAAATGAAAAGTCAGCATCAGGGTTTAAAGTAGCAAAAGCTCGTCTGACTGTCTTGCTTTGTTGCAGTGCTAGTGGTTATATGTTAAAACCGTTAGTTGTTTACAAATCGCTAAATCCGAGGGCGCTGAAAGGGAAAGACAAAAACCGCTTGTCTATTTTGTGGAAAGCTAACAAGAAAGCATGGGTAACTGCCAATGTTTTTACTGAGTGGTTTGATTTTTTTGTAAAAGAAGCTGAACGTTATTTAAAATCAAAGTCATTGCAATTCAAAGTTCTCCTTGTAATTGATATCGCGCCTGGACATCCAGGAAGCCTTACACATCCCAATGTGGAAGTCTTATTTCTTCCACCAAATACCACAACTTTGTTGCAACCTTTAGACCAAGGAATTATAGCAGCTTTCAAAGCATATTACCTACGGCTAAATCTGAGTAGGCTATTAGGCAATTTGGACGAGGATGTAACAGTTATTAATATAAAATTATAATAAGAGCTGGAAAAATTATAATATCGCAGACTGCATTGTAAATATAAAGGATGCGATTGATGAAATTAAATCGTCAACAATCAATGCTTGCTGGCGAAAATTATGGCCAGAAGCTGTTTTAGAACTTATGATGTGTCCTGATGAAACTATGACAGAAATTATATCGATAGCTGGTAAAATTGAAGGCGATGGCTACAATGAAATAGAAGCCTCTGACGTCCTTGAACTTTTGGAAGATAATGATGACAAACTAACAGAAGAAGATCTGGAGGAGATTATAAAAGATACGCCTAATATAATGAGCCAGGATGACGAAGATGAAGAACTAGAAAATGATGTTTTCGATTAACGAAAGAGTTAGCTACGAAAGTGTCAGAAGTCGATCCTTCTCTTGAATGGTCAATTAAATTCAGTCAAGAACTTGAGAAGGCATTAGCGCCGTACAACGAAGTGCGAAAAGAACTAGAAATGAATAAAAAACAATCAAAGATTACAAATTTTTTTAAAAAATTAAGTTAATTAATTTTTTTGTTTTTTTAAGTTTTATTTTAGTAATTGTAGTTTTAGATTTCTCAGTGATAAATATTTCCATAGTAGACTGTATGGTTCTTAGATTTTAGTGACTGTGTCAATGATTATGTATTTAGTGTTATGAAACTAAAGTTATCATTTACGGGATAAGAAGGATACTTTATTAAAAAATAAAGTAAATAAAATGTAAGTAAACATAAAATGTATTATCTTATGTAAATTAATTACGTATAGGTGCTGTATTAGTATATAATGTTTATGTTTATACATAAATGTTCTATACAGTATAACACGAATATAACCTCCCTTTTCCGATAAAGATTTTTCGCTATTTGCGGTACTGTACTTTTTCGGAACGTATCCTCCGCGAATAGCGAGGGATTGCTGTACTCTCTTTTATTTCAGGACATGCAGGATTGCAGGTAAATGTTATAAACAAATCAGTTTTCCCAAACTTCCCTTCTAATGCCATAGCGTCTTGATAATTCTGCATCATATTTCTAGGGCTACCAATAAAAAAGGATGGCAAAACTATGATTCGACCTACTCTTAACTTATCCTCAGATACACTTTCAAAAGTCCCTTCCCACACTTGGGAATAAACAAAATAACAAAAAACAAAATTTATTGTCAAAAGTAAAATGTTTATTCCTATTAGACCCTTATAGCTATTACAACAACAAAGTTGTCATCTTCAGAGGGAATCTTAACAAAGACTAAATTAAAACTATTTACAACTAAAGTGACCAGTTTCTCTACCCCACTCCTCTGGTGCATTGACCTATCAACAATAGGGTTGACAGTTCAAACACCTGTACTGTTCCTGGAATGGGGAAGGCCCAATCCTCTAACAAACAAAGATGTTTTGGAATTTACAATATAATCATCCCTAAACTAATTTTCTTAACATATTAACTAGAATAATAATAGTAGATAACAAAAAAAAAATTTTTTCAATGATACATGAATAAAAACTATGCTAATCTATTATCTTAACATATTAAACAAGAATACGAATAATACAAGCTATGTTACAAATTCTATTAACATATTAAATCAGAATATTAAAATTAGATACAAATATTTACTTTTACAAGAATAAAAAAAAAAAAAAAACTATTCTGAAAATTCCATAACTTAACAATATAAAAAGGTTAATCTTTAATAATAGATACAAAAATAAACTTTTACATGAATAATAAGAATTATGCTAAAAAATTCTATTAATATAGTAAACCAGAATATTAATGATAAATACAAATAATTACTTTCACATAAATTATAAAAAAAAACTATTCTAAGAAATCTATTACAACAACCTAAAAGGTCTATCTTGGTTTTAAGAAAGAGAACAAGCATGAATTAGGAATAGGGCCTTTGTCAGAATTTAGTAATTTTGAATTTTCAGTCTTAGCAATTAATATGCTTTCATAGCTATTTAATAATTTATTGGAAGGCACTTTTTTTAACAATTTAAAATTTTTAAGGTCTGTGTTATGGTTGGTTTCTAATAGATGTTCCGCTACACTAGATTTTTCTGGTCTGTCGTATTTTAAATGGGCCTAATGTTCTTTAAACCTTGTCGTGATTCTTCTCTTTGTTTGGCCAAGATAAACCTTGTCACAATCATTACATTTGATTTCATAAATTCCAGAACTCTCTAGGTCCGGAATTCTGTCTTTTGTATTGCCAATTAAATTTCTTATACTATTCTGGCTTTTGTAGGCTATTTTGAAATTGAATTTTTTAAGGATGTTGTCTAAACCCTTGGTAAGGTTACGGTCAAAGGGTAAAGTAAAAAATCTTGTTTTTTGGTTGGTTTCAGGTTGGAGAGTTGTGGATATGTTTCTATTATGTTTAAGTTTTTGTTTCCTAACAATGTTTTCCACAATTTTGGGAATTTACAATAAATTTTGTTTTTTGTTATTTTGTTTATTCCCAAATGTGGTAAGGGACTTTTGAAAGTGTATCTGTATACATTGTCACCACAGTGCTCTGGTCTTTGTTTATTAACTTATCCTGTTCAACCCTTATACGTAAAGCATCAGATAAACCAACGTAGGTGTCTACACACAATTTAGTTTGTTCTCTTCGAATGAACTTTAGTCTATCTCCCTCAATACGACAATAATAGTTTAAAAAAAGCTGTTGAGTAAGTTTTCCACCGCTTATTATAGGATTAAAGTTACCGGCACAACCATTTCCCCTAACTGAAATTCTGTATAGCATGATCTCTTGCATGGTAACAGTCATCTGTATTTTTGTTTGACATGTTCCTTCAATAGGCATATTTATATGCCAACCAGTTTCACTGCAAGGCCAAATTAAAGTATAACACATGGGATCACAGTGCATACTATCATAATCAATTTTCTGTAAGCTGCCATCTTTTTCATACACTGTAAATTGTCTATGGGAAGGTGGCGCACCATCCTCCGTTTCGAAAACAGCAGCAATATCTGAGGTAGTTGGGTCATTGTAACGACGCTGATCTGCAGATGGCTCATGATAGAACCTCATAACAAAATTAAGAGGAACACGATTCTCATTCTGTGCATGAACTTTTTCCTTTTCAAGTTTCTAGTGCATGGTGTAAGAGCGAACATAGGGGTTACATTTTTCAAACAAATTACTTAAATCCGTTAGTATATTTTTATCCATATTTAGGTTAGCGTCGTGAGAAATCCTAATTTCATTAGATTAGGCGAAGTCAAGAATATATAACTGGCCAAATGAAGCACTTTGTGAATCTTTGGGATATAAAGGCGAATTAATGGTGGACCATGCCGTGGATTCTGAAGGTTTAAGGACCGTAATTCAGAGGTAGGTCTACTTTGGCGCCAAAAGAAACAAATGACATTGTATTATTGTACTGCCTTCTATTTTTTCTAAAGTTTTTTATTTCCAGTAAATAGTTTTTTAAATTTCCTCAGGTGTTGTTTTTGGTGGCAACTTGATTTTTCCAGCATAGCAACACAAAGTAAAGTGTCCCAATGTATTTTTTTCCACTTTGAAATACAATGCAATGTCTACAAACTTCCTGAAGGCCACCAACAGAGAAATTACGTACATTTGGAATCGTGTTTGAAACAGCACAGTGTGAAGACGGCTTTAAGAATGTCTTATCAACAACAGTATTTCTTGTAACATCGACACGCCTCTTGCGTCTACCTGTTAATGTTGCACTGCGCTTATGCCTCTTTTCAGGAACAGTTACCACAATCTGAACACAATTATTTTGGGTAGGTGGATTATCAGTACCTCCAAAATTGTGCAACGGTGTTACACTCGAAGATCTGTCACTTTTATCTCGAAGCACACTATAGTGTCCATCATCTAAACTACCCGTGCATGATAATTCATGAAAAATGTTACCAGAACCATAGTTAATAATGGTTTCATTATTTTCCCTGTGTACTCTAAATGTACAATCATGGAACAACCCACCGGCACTGTTAAGTTCGACATGCCCAGCTTTCTGTCCATTAGCGGTCATCACACTTTTGTTAACATTTATAACACGTTGTCCATAAGAATTGTCACCAACAATGAAATCTCTGTATGCATTCCACTTTTTTATGACATTATCTACAACAACAGATCGGATTTCAGGGTGTCTTTCTTCATTACCATACAAAAAAAAGAAATAGCACGGAATAAACAGTTTCAATCACCAATAATGGGAATAACATCAAAATTATCATTTTTGAACAGGTAGTGATCAACAAATCATTAGACACGATACATCGGCTTTCCTTCGATGTCGTAGAATTGCTTGATACATTTAATTCTGTATGAGGTTTCCCATTTTCTGTTTCATTCTCAATTTTTCGTTGTTCACGCTTCCTTTTAGCAGATTTGTAGTTTCTACCAAGACCCATAAATATACTTGGCATGTTAGCCCTGCTGGTAGGTTTCTTTTGAGGTATAACAACCTTATTATTAACACCAGAATCAAAATTATATTTTTTTGGAAAAGTAGTGTTCAACAAATCATTACACATGGTGAATCGGCTTTTCTTCGAGGTTTTAGAATTGCTTGATTCATTAGACTCTGTTTGAGGCTTCTCACTTTTCGTTCCATTTTCCACTTTGCGTTGTTCACGCTTCCGTTTAGAAAATTTGGTGTTTCTACCAAGACCCATGGTAGCAAATACAATTGGATTTGAGAACACACAAACAAACCAATAACTGAAAAATAATAATAAAGCAAACAATAATAATCGCCTCATCTACGAATCCATAGTTTCATGATTGAAATACAGCAGATAAATAGTAGAAGTCTTTGAAAGCCTAAACAAAATGAAATTGTACTTAAAAAGTAAACACTTCATTATAAATTCTAAATCAAAAATATTTAATCATATGTTCCACGAACATATGTTAAAAAGATATGGTTAAAAAAAGGAGGAATGTATTCTATAAAGAAATTTTCGGTAAACTATGCTGAAACTGGAGAGCAGTGTTCGCTCAACATACCTCCTACTTTGTATCTCTCAAAACCCTTATAGCACAAATATATCTGAATGTAATAATTAATCTATAATTATAAAAAAGGATGTTTATATATATATAAATATATATATATATATATATATGTATGTATGTATACAAACATGTATAAGTTACCATGTTATTCTTATGGAAGAAAGATTTGTTTTGTTTAAAGGACTAAGTAAAAATATTGTAACCAGCTGTTGCTGTTCTTCACTAACAGTAGCCTACAACCATGGTAGGACATTGATTTATAATTTTTTTAACTGGAGTAGGCAGTTTACATCCGTATGAAGGACAGGTAACCAGCTATTTACCTCAATAAAAAGCCAAAAATTCACATAATTTTAAATGGAAATATAGAACTTTTAAAAATTAAAATCTGTGTTGTTTGGAATCAAGCCGTTCACATAAAGTTCATCCTACCAAAATAAACAATAGCTCAACTGAAAGCCTGTAATTCACTGATTGTTATTGTTCTCATACCAAAACATATATAGTAATGTAAATTATGTTGGAGCCATTGATCATTATTTAAAGAAAACCCTTGGAAAAATTAAACTTTGTTGGTTGTCCACAGTGCGTTCGCTTAAACTCGTCCAATTTCAATAATTAATTACTTAAATTAAAGCCAGTATTTGACTGAAGGTTCTTAGGCTAAAATATATAGCATAATTTAATAAGAATTTGAGGTATGGGTATTTAATTAAAGGCAAATTTTGGAAAAATGAATATTTATGTTATTTTGATGACCATAAATCACCTAAAACCCGTTTGATTTAAATTATTAATAGCTCAAATGAAAGCCTGTAATTTAGTGAGTGTTTTAAGACCAAAACATATCAAATAACTTTAGTAAAACTGTAGTAATAATCAATAATTTTAGGCAACTCCTCAAAAAAAATTTTTTTTAATGTGTTGTTTGGAGGTCTACTGTTCGCCTCATATTCATCGTAACTACATAAACTATGGCTCAAATGAAAGCCTGTAATTCACTAATAGTTCTCATACCAAAACATATATAATAACATAAATAATACTGGATCTATCAATCGTTAATTAAGGACAAATCTTGGTAAAATTAAAATTTAAGTTGGTTGTCCAACTTGCGTTCACTTGAAACTCATCAAATCTCTATAATTAATGACTTAAATGAAAGCTAGTACTCCACTGAAGGTTCTTAGACAAAGACATTGCGAGTAACATAATTTAAACTGGAGATATGGATCTTTAAATAGAGTCGAATTTAGGAAAAATTCAGATTTATGTTATTTGGAGGTCCATAACTCGCCTTATGAAAGCCTGTAATTCAATGAGTATTTCAAGACCAAAAGTAACTATGTACCTGTATTAAATCTGGAGATATATGAAAAACAATCATAAGACAATTCTGCAAATTTGAAACTCCCGTAAGAAATGCATGGAAGAGGAATTTTTGTTTGAGTATAAGTCGAGTCGAGTTAAGCAGTAGATAAATGAATGCGGATGTTTGTTGGCAAATCTGGGTGTACATACCTTTAATTTAAGATCTCAATTATGAAGATCAGTCGGGTAGAAGAGCCAAACGGACTCGGAAAAGAAAAACTGATATTTTTTAATTATATAAGATTGCCCTACACGGATCATCTTCTGCTCCCTACTTGAAACTAAAATAAGCATGCAAAAGAGACATGCTACATGCAACTATGTGCTGATAGCTAGACCTGTAACAAGGAGTTACAAGCGATATCTTCTCCCGGACTACAGAAGGTCTTGTCTCATGCATCTACAACAAATAGATTTTGTTGATAATTGTTATGGAACAGCACTTACTGTATAGTAGTACCATAACAATATCAAGGTTTACAAAAAATTAATATATTTTTATTTTAATGAAATATGTATCAATATACTGAGAATCCAAAGAAGATCATTCTCTGAAATCTGTTCAGTATCGCTATTTGTTTAGAAGAAATATCAGTTTAATAGTTGGTAAAATATGTCCATTTCTAACAAAACCCGTTTTTTCACTTGCAAGCTTTTTTTAAAACATTTATAGCTCAGCAAGTAATAATCCGAACGATTCGAATATTTTTTTTCATCAAGACGAAAGACCAAATTTTCATTGGGTTTTTTCAACATGTAATATCTTCTATAGATTCCGAGAAATTAATTGGTAAAAATGACCAAATTTCAACTTTTGCCAAACCTTGATTAAGGCCGAAAAACAATTTTTCGAATTATCCTTAAAAATGAAAAAACTATCTAACAAAAGGGAAATAAAAATCATGTCATTTCACACCAAATACACATGACATATACACAGACACACAACAATAAGAAGACGGGATGGAGAAGGTAGCGAAAATTTTAAAAGGCGAGTGACACCAGTTTATAATAAAACTTCAGAAGGAAAAGATTACATTCCATGATTGAAGCCTTTGTGTCATTCATTATAAATCAGTTCAGTCTTACAAACATAAGTGATAAATTATAACTTAAGACTTTTGAAAAAGTGTAATATAATTTTGATCGTAACAGAAAAGGAAGAAATTAGAAAGAAGGAGAAAGAAACGATGCTCAACTAATTTGGTGAGATTAATCTAATACTAGATAGCCATTACACGTCATGTGTAAACCAAAACAATTTAATTAACATATTATTTTATTTTATCCCTGAGATAGGAGTGTATTCTTAAAATGATGATTCCGTCAGGGTCTTATAGTCAGAACAGGTGTTTTCCCCTATTATTTAAACACATTGAAGTCCATTAACGCATTGTCAACAGATACGGTCACTTCAGGTGTTTTAACTATTCTAATGATCCTTCACATTAAGCTATTCATGTTGTACCTTGACGAATCTCAGGAGCCTTTAATCAGACGCTCATCATAATATAGGAAATACGAAACTACAATCCGTGTTCTGGGGATGTTCTCTTCCCTAAAATTCATGTTTTGTCTCTTTGGTTTCAATGAATCACCAAGGATTAAACCCATTGAGTATCACTCAAAAATACACAAGTCCAAAAAAGCAATTTAAAGTTGTAACTAGAATAAAAAACATAAAATTAAAATAAAACAAGACTTATTTACTAAAAAAATTATATATTTTTTCACATTACAGAACCAGAATTTTTCAATACAAATTATAAAGTAATCAACAACGAAATAAGTTTGCCTTCTGTCAAACTTGGAATATTTTATCTTTCATCATCTTATCAGAAGACACCTATGCCTTCTGTGTCTGAAACAGAACAAATTTAAATTACAAAGTGTAAAATAAACATGTTAATTTACAATAATTTAAAAAATGTTCACGAAAGAATTGCGAAACTCTAAATCTGTTGAAAATATAAAGTTACATAGTTCAGGTATGATCCTAAAAACAAACAGAACTCGCTTACGATTAACAACGTTAATATACCTACTACAAGATCTTCTCCTTCTTGGACATGATCTCCTTCATATTTGACAAGATCTTCTTCTCTTTGAACAAGTCCTTCTTCTCCGTTGACAATATCTCCTATGCTTGGTCCTCCGTCTCCGTTTTCTAGGACAAGAATTGCTTTGCCTACTAGATCTCGGTCTCCTCTTCTTAGGACATTTAACATCAATAATAGTTATCATGTTGTTCATATGATCTATTGTAGCCAAATCTTTCTTTGTCATATTGACAGTGTTCGGTTGATAGTTTCCTTCATGAGTTATTTTCATGAGACCTTTGATCAAGCCTTAATGGCTTTACTTGTTCTTTCAGAATTTACAAGTTAATTGTTGTTGAATAAAGCTGAGATGTAAGCCTCCATTCCATGAGGATTTGTCCCTCCTGATTCCCTCAACACCTTCACTGCGGCACACACAGCAGTAATTAGTTGATGTGAAGCTACCATTTAAAAAAATAATTACAAATTAAATTTTGTTAGACAAAAATTGTTTTAAGGATTTAAAAGAGATGTTTACAGTACGACTGACAATTTTCAAATGAAAGGCTTCCATGGTTCTTATTAACAATAATTAATTTGGAGATAGACAACAATTACTAGTTTTATTTATATTTATTTATTTATCCAGCTTCCCTTAGATTACAAAGCTTGGCAATGCCAATAATAATATAGGAATTGTCAACACATCACAATAGATAACAAGTGATACAAAAATATTACAACAGAAGAAGTGTCTCAGACATCTCTAAACTCCATAAACTCTTCCACGGAGTAAAAACATCGGTCTTTTAAAAGTGCATTAATTTTTTTCTTGAAACTGGTGTCACAAGCTATATTTCATATCAGACTGGAAGTTGTTGTACAGTCTGATTCCCATGTAAAATGAACCAACCTCGTAGACTCATAGGCGATACTGAAGGACATTCTTGCCTCGAGTTTCATGTTTATGTTGTAAAATTCTATCTTGAAATATGTGTTTATTTAAGTGACAAAATTTAATAATTAATTCATATATATATATATTATATATATATATATATATATATATATATATATATATATATATATAAATGCAAGGCACAGACATGAAAGGCTTACACAACTCCTTGTTCCTCGCTCCCGCCTTAATTCTAATTACACGTTTTTGTATTTTAAATATTTGTGTGCCTCAGGACAGTTACCCCACACCATTATACCATAAATTAAGAGAGAATGGAAATATTCGTAATAAACAGATTTTAGAGATTCTTTTTTCCATTTGGCTAGAAACTACCAGTATGGCATAAAATCCAGAATTTAATTTCTTAGACAGTATTTCCACATGGTCTTTTCATCCTAAATTTTAATTATTTTCAGTCCCAAAAACTTAACAACATCAACTGAGACAATATCATCGATTTCCAGGTTTGTGTTAAAATCCATTTAGTTTTAAAATCTAAAACGCAGGTCTTATTCATATTTATTTGTAGACTGTGTAATACCAAAAATGGTAATTTTAACCTAAATAACCAAAAAATGGTTATATTGAGATTTGAATATTTAAAGTAACCCGGGAAACGTTAAAGTTGAATAAGGGAGGGGGTTTTAGAAGTCAAAAAGATGACTCAAATATATAGATTATTAAAACTAGGGTAATAAAAAAATTAAATATAGGTTTCCAAAATAATAATGTCATGTATAAAAAATTAGTTATAAGTTGTAATAAATATTTAGGTAGTATTTGTATTGTGTTAGGTAAAATAATTTGAACCGTGTCAGTGTTGCTAGGTGTGAGAATAATTCTCGCATACGTTGCATATTAAATAGGACGCTTGGTTGGGAAGCTGGACAAAGAGACATGTGGTTTAGAGTCTTAAGGGGACAGTTGAGTAAGTCAGACGTGTTTTCAATTCAAAGAAACTTTTTCAAAAAAGTAGTGAATATGTGATAAAAGAGTCTTAAGAGGGAGTCTGGCGTGATCAGATGTATTTTTATATATATAAACTTTTGTAATATGTAGTGAAAACGTTTAGCAGTCTAGTGAAACGTTCAAGTTAGTCAGACGTTGTCTTGTGTAGAGAATTTTTATAAAATGTGGTAAATACGTTAAAAGTAGCCTTAAGATCAATCTAAAATTGATCTAAGTGACACTCGTTCGAACTTTAATCATGATACTAACAGACATTGAGTTATTTGAACAATAAAATAATGAATTCCGTACAGCAAAATGAATCGACCATGTCAGCGACTCGACACGAGACGAGATGTATTGTCTACAAGACGGAAACAAGGAATTGTGATTTTAACTAAAAAAAAACGTGCCTGGTATACACGTTAAGACTTTATTTCTAAAATCATTTTTGTCTATAATAGGATAATAATTTTTTAATGTTTAGTTATAAGTTTAATTGAAAATCTGGAGTTTAATATTGAGACAATGTCTTATATTGTAAAACATGAAATTACTAAAGTAGAATCCTCTTTTTAAAATAGATAAATTAATGAAACTTTATCTAATTTGCAGAACTAAATTACTAATTACACTAATTCAATTAAATGAACAAAAAATCTTTTTACTTTTTCTTTTGAGTTGCAACTAAAAAATAAATTTCATGAATAAAATTCAATTTGATTTTTTTATAAAGAAATATGAGGATGTATTAAGCTATGATTTCTGAATATGAATGTTTAATAATATTTGATGATAACCTTGTATAAATGTTTTAATATTTGCATTTCAATAAAACATGTTAAGTTTCAGCACAACACTTAAGATTTCTTTATTTCATCAAGAACCACTGAAGTACACTTTTAAAAGGACTTGCGACCCTGAGAGATTTTAATCATAATAACAATTAACTTCTTTCTTTTCTAAATTGGTAAGCTAACGCTTCCTGGCGCCCATAAAAAGCTTGGCAAAATTTTATAAATAATAATAAAACCTAAAATCATTTTTTTTTATATTTTTTGTAATAAAAATAAGTACTCTTCAAGTACGACAAGGCTCATTTTTATAACTATTACAAGTGTCGCTCAACTCGGGGCTGTATTCTTATATTGAAAAATATAAGAATATAAGTCGAAAAACAGTGGTTTCTTGGTGGATTAGAAATTCTTATCAAAAAGGTAAGAATATTCATAGTCAATATAAAAATAAGAATGTTCTCTCTAAAATTTTTTTAATAATAAGTAGATAAGTAATTTTAAAATAACTAATTCTAAATTTAAAGTTTAAATAATAATAATAATTAAAAATGGAGGGTACAATTAATAATAATTTAATAAGTGAGAAAGACAGAGTAATGGTAGAATTTAAAATTATGAAAAAAGAAGCTGATAAGTATTTTGGTAAAGTTAGTAAATGTTTTAGGAAGGAAGATTTGAAATTGGATGATTTGGGTAATAGAACTGAACTATGGTGTATAGAAATAAGTAGGGATGATTTAAATGAATATTGGTATAAAGAATTAGGAAGGGGTGGAATAAATAAAGAATTAGAGTTAAAGGAAATAATTAAAATGTTACATGCTGTTCTCAAAGTAAGAAATGAAGTTTATAATAAAATGTTAAATAGATTAGCTGTAAAAGAAAAAATTAACTTCCAATTAAAAGTTTTTATTAAAAATGATCAAACTGAAATAATAGAGAATATTTGTATGAATGATTATGTTTTTGAACAAGTAAACAATGGATTAAGTAACAATGAGATGAAATTAGAATTTAAGAAAGATGAAATGTGTCAGGATGAGCCTATGGAGAACAATGAGTTAAAACAGTTAACAGGTAATGTTGAAATTAAGAAAAATGATGGGGTTACCAATTTTGATGGGGTTAGAGAGATTGTAAGTGATTTAAATAACAAGGGTAAAATTAAAGTAAATGAATGTGTGAGTAAGATAAATGATGTAATAATAAAAGAGTCAGCTGTTTGTGTAAAAAGGCAAAACTTTTGTAGCACTGTAAGCTTTGAGAACTACGTAATGTTGAAATTTACAAGTATTTTTAAAATTCAAGAGAAAAAAATTAAAAGTTTTAGTGAACAGTATAATGTTGAATGTGAATATAAAAATGGGTGTGTGAAAGAGATTTTTGTAAAAGCAAAGGAGTATGATAAGGTTAGGAATGCTAAGCTGACAGATGACAGAAATAGGTCAGTAGATTCTAAGATGTTTGAGAGAAAGAGAAATGTAGATATGTCTGTAAAAGAGAAAGAGAAAAGGTTTTCGTCAACACAAAAGTGTAATGTCAACAAAGGGGAATCTTTTGTTAGGAATGGGTCTGTTGTAAAGACTAGCCTAGGAAAACTATCTAAGCTAGAAGCAGTATTTAACATTAAAAGTATGTTAAAAAATTCAATCATGTACTTTAAAATTTTTCACCAATCTGGGAACCATCGTAAAAAATATATAATTCATAATTGTTGTAATAGTTTGAGATTTGGAATAAATGAAATAATAATGTAAAGACATTTTATAAACACACGGACTTGATTTTTAAAATAATTAATAAAAAGTAGTTAAGATTTTGTTAATAAGTAAGTTTAAGTTTGAAAATAAATAATTAAGAGTTATGAATACTAATAATTTGTGTGTACTGATAAATTTTGTAAGCTAAGACAGAAATATAGAAAATAATTATATGCCAAGCTAGTATGATTAAGAGTTTAGTTTTAGAAAACGTTTAGGTATTTGCTAAGTGAAAGACGCTAGGTTTATATCAGTAGATAACTCTGAATTGTTGTTTATTCCAATATAAATAATTATGAAACGTGACATAGATAAGATAGTTAGTTCGAAGCGAGGATTCAGAGTAACGTTGAAGAAATAGTATTCAATATTAAGTAGGTGGATTCAATAAAATATTCAATAATGACGAGAGAAATAGAATCTAGTTGGAGCTAAAAGGTTCACTTCTTATCAGTAGTAAACAGATAAAGAATTGCGTCTCTATACACAAAGGGGAAATTGTTTATTCCTTAGTCAGGTATAAGTTCTTTGCATGACATTAAGACGAGATACAGCGTGTGACAGAATTATTGTTCTGAAAATGAAAAACTTTTGACGTATAATCGAAAATTAACTTGCGTTTTCAAATGAAAAACTACTTAAATAAAGGATAATTGGTTTTAAATAAAGTAAATAAGAACAAAAGTAGATTACTTAAATAACTTTAATAGAATTAAAAGTAAATTTCTGAGTAAAGAATTTAGAATAAACTTTAAAAATAAAATTTTCGTTTTGAATTTGAATAATAACATCTAGAAAGGATTACATAAACAGAAAATCGACGATGCTAGTAATAAACTTGGTAAAAATAAACATTATTTCAACTTCGGATGATACGATTTGAATGAAATTTTTTATGAATTTTAAAATTTTCTTCGTGTAAATGCATTTAGGGAATACATGAACATTTGGGAGGATGGTAGGGTAACGGTAGTCGAAAACATGTCTTATTCTTAGAAATAAGGCATGTAGACAGCATTTAAGGTGTATTGTGGTTGTAAGGTTGTGAGGTGGGCTTTATTCTGAACTGAGTAGGAATTTTGCATTTCAACCTTCTCACATCTGAAAATCATAATGCAGACTTCAATGTAAGTGTCTAAAGTTGTAATCAGAAGGATACAAAGTGTAATTAAGTCGACAAGAAGTGTCGCGGATATTGGAGATAATAGGAGAAAATACAAGAGACTACTAAATAATTAAAATTTGGATAAAAAAGTAAATTTTGGAAAATGATGAGTTAAAATTTGTAAAAGTTTTGAAATTTAAATGTTAAGTAAAATTAAAAATTTTTTTTGATGAGATGATGGAGAATTTGTAACAACGGTTAAGACAATAATAATTTGATATAATATTACATAGAATTTCCATGTAATGATACTTTAGACAGATGATAGAAGAAAGATAAAGTGTAGTGTATACAGAACTGATCAATCTGTATATACAAAATAAAACTGGACGAGTCAGAATTGAAGTATTTTAGTAAGAAAGATAGTAATTTTTAAATGTATATAATAGATTAAGAGTAATAATGCTTGGCTTATATGTAGAAAGTATTTGATATTTGTTTACAAAGGTTAAGAATAATAAAATAAGTAATTATATGCAAAATATTGTTAGATTTAAATAATTTGAGATTTGAAAGGTTACTTGTAAAGGAATTGAGTGGTTTTCAAGAGGCATTGCTAAGATGATAATAATATTGAAGTTTTTTGTTTTTTAATAATGAAATGGTAATAAAATGAATAATGGAGTTAAAAATGTTAAAGTTTTTGTTTTTTAAAGAAGGAGATATAATTGATAAATAATATAATATGAAGAGAATTTTTGTGAGTTTGGCCAAGACAGATAATAATTAAGTTTTTTAAGTTTGTGATGTTAAATAATGAATAAAGGAGGTTAAGTTTTTGTTTTTTTTAAAGGAAGGAGTAATAAATAATATAATATGAAGAGATTTTGATGAAATTTATAAATAAAATAAAAGAATTAACGATTTTTAATAAACAATAATTGAATTTGAAATAATAGATGATTGTGAGAAGTTATTTGATAAAGGTGTCTAAAGATTTTGATGAAATAAGGTGTTAGCTGGGAAAGCAATGATAATTTTTTTTATTTTTTTATTTTTGAAGTTTTTGTATACAAGTAATAGATGATTAAGAAGATTTTAATAAGAAGTAGTTTAAATGAGAGATTTTTGAGTTTTATATGAAGATGATGACTTTACAGAATTGTTGAGTAAAGTGGTATTTAAAATGAAGTTGTTCTGTTAATAAGCTTTTATAAAAAGAGTAGTTAGGTTGCATTAATGGTAAATTTTAGTTTTTAAGAGGTTTTTTGAATACTACGATGAAATAAAGGAAATATACGACGATTTTAATGAAATAAAGGAAATATGCGACGATTTTAATGAAATAAAGGGAGATTTGAGGAATTCTACGAAATACGGCGATTTTTAAAGGAAGCTACGTTGAAATAAAGAGATTATTTATACAAATATGTAGGTAACCCGCGAGGTCTGCATAAATAGATGATGAAGAGTTTTTTGGGGATTAATGCAACTTGAATTATTAAAATATGAAAGATAAGATGGAAATAATTTTAAGATAAGGTACTAAAAGATGATACAATTGTAAAGAGGTAATTTTGAAATAGATGAGATGAGTTTATAAGTGATTTTTTTTGTAATAATGATGTTATATTTTTTTGAATTTTAGTTGAAGAGAGGAGTTTTTGGTAATTGTAAAATCAGTAGTTAACATGTTGTCCCAGCGAGACAAAGAGTAATTAAGAATTTAAGTAAGAATAAATAATTATTGGATTTAAACTAAAATAATATAAGATTAAAATTGAAGAGTTTAAAGTAAATTGAAGTAATTTTGAGTAATAAGTAAATAATTTTGTAATGATATTAAATAAGAATGAGAAGTTTTAATTTTGGATTGTATTAAAGTGAAAGAAATATTCAGATGAATAGTTAGAATCTTGGCAAAGAGATAGAGATATTTTTTTCTTTTAGCAATCAGGAGTAGACACTCTGACGTCGCAAGATAAAAGTTGAGTGATGGACAGCTCAATGATAAGAAGTTGGTGAAGGTTTTTTGATGATGGATAGGACTTGGGTATAAGTGGTTTGATTGATTATAATATGCAATTAGGTAGATTTAGTGAATCAATAGATTATAAGATGATTAATGTGAGTTAAGAGAGAATATTTCTTATTTTAAAGTTTTGTTTTTTTTTTATATGAATATTCTTAGTTGGCTAAAATTTTTTTTTATTTTTGGAAATCTATAGGGACCGAATTTGAAAGTTTTTTTTTGAAGTTAAAATTTTTTTTTTGTCAAATAAAAGAGAAATCTGTGTTTCAATATATATATATTGAATCACAGCTTTGATGGGGTATTTGTAATACCAAAAATGGTAATTTTAACCTAAATAACCAAAAAATGGTTATATTGAGATTTGAATATTTAAAGTAACCCGGGAAACGTTAAAGTTGAATAAGGGAGGGGGTTTTAGAAGTCAAAAAGATGACTCAAATATATAGATTATTAAAACTAGGGTAATAAAAAAATTAAATATAGGTTTCCAAAATAATAATGTCATGTATAAAAAATTAGTTATAAGTTGTAATAAATATTTAGGTAGTATTTGTATTGTGTTAGGTAAAATAATTTGAACCGTGTCAGTGTTGCTAGGTGTGAGAATAATTCTCGCATACGTTGCATATTAAATAGGACGCTTGGTTGGGAAGCTGGACAAAGAGACATGTGGTTTAGAGTCTTAAGGGGACAGTTGAGTAAGTCAGACGTGTTTTCAATTCAAAGAAACTTTTTCAAAAAAGTAGTGAATATGTGATAAAAGAGTCTTAAGAGGGAGTCTGGCGTGATCAGATGTATTTTTATATATATAAACTTTTGTAATATGTAGTGAAAACGTTTAGCAGTCTAGTGAAACGTTCAAGTTAGTCAGACGTTGTCTTGTGTAGAGAATTTTTATAAAATGTGGTAAATACGTTAAAAGTAGCCTTAAGATCAATCTAAAATTGATCTAAGTGACACTCGTTCGAACTTTAATCATGATACTAACAGACATTGAGTTATTTGAACAATAAAATAATGAATTCCGTACAGCAAAATGAATCGACCATGTCAGCGACTCGACACGAGACGAGATGTATTGTCTACAAGACGGAAACAAGGAATTGTGATTTTAACTAAAAAAAAACGTGCCTGGTATACACGTTAAGACTTTATTTCTAAAATCATTTTTGTCTATAATAGGATAATAATTTTTTAATGTTTAGTTATAAGTTTAATTGAAAATCTGGAGTTTAATATTGAGACAATGTCTTATATTGTAAAACATGAAATTACTAAAGTAGAATCCTCTTTTTAAAATAGATAAATTAATGAAACTTTATCTAATTTGCAGAACTAAATTACTAATTACACTAATTCAATTAAATGAACAAAAAATCTTTTTACTTTTTCTTTTGAGTTGCAACTAAAAAATAAATTTCATGAATAAAATTCAATTTGATTTTTTTATAAAGAAATATGAGGATGTATTAAGCTATGATTTCTGAATATGAATGTTTAATAATATTTGATGATAACCTTGTATAAATGTTTTAATATTTGCATTTCAATAAAACATGTTAAGTTTCAGCACAACACTTAAGATTTCTTTATTTCATCAAGAACCACTGAAGTACACTTTTAAAAGGACTTGCGACCCTGAGAGATTTTAATCATAATAACAATTAACTTCTTTCTTTTCTAAATTGGTAAGCTAACGCTTCCTGGCGCCCATAAAAAGCTTGGCAAAATTTTATAAATAATAATAAAACCTAAAATCATTTTTTTTTATATTTTTTGTAATAAAAATAAGTACTCTTCAAGTACGACAAGGCTCATTTTTATAACTATTACAACTGTAACAAGTAAGCCATTTTTTAATGAATACTACTAGACATTCTAAGAAAGATTTATTTAAAGAATACATGTTTGATTGCTGTATTAATGCTGAGGTATCATCTGCAAAGAGAAATACAACCTGTATAAGAACTTAAACAACAATAATAAAACCTCAAAATTTGCAAAACACTTAATAGAAATAGGCACCAATATAGAAAAAATTTACAAATTTTATATAAATGCTCAAAAGGCTCAATAATGAATGTTTTGGAAGAGTTCCAAATATATAAATACAAAAAAATGTACCCAACTTCTTTACTAAACAAAATTTCAATGAAACACAATTTTCGACATAATCATACAGATAGAGCCCCTTCAATACAAGATACCCAACCCACAAGACTAAAGAGAGAAAAAAAACCAGTATCAACATAGAAACGAACGCGGACACACGTGTACAGGACAACGCCCGTAACCACTTAAATCACCTTAAAAGTCCATTTTATATGTTGTATAGTGTTGTGAATTTCGTGTTGTAAAAGTGATGTATATACGTTTCGTTTAAGTTTAATTTCAATTACCAACCGACTTGCATTAATCAATGCAAGAAACAAATTTTAAATTAGGTTTGATAATGTCTGATAAATGGGTGAAACGATGTAACCCATTCAAAATAGGACTGTGAGCAATAAAAAAAAAATTTTTTTAATCTAATATCATTATTTAACAAATTTTAAATGACTAACTAAAATTTAATTCCAATACCATGTATAACACATCGATAAAAATACAAGAAAAATTTTAAGTACTTATTTTATTTGTACTAGTGGTTATTTGACAACCATACGCTATCTTTTTCAACATGGTATTTTATAGCGAAAACCTACTGAATTGGTTGCTACTCAAAGAACCTTTTGGATTGAATTTGGTGTTCAGTAGTGGCAGCTCATGGTTCAAAAAGTTTATCCATCCTAAACTACTGATATTTGTGTGTGTGTGTGTGGGGGGGGGGTAATGCCAGTCTGGGTCTATTGATATGTGTGTTTGGTTTTACCCTAACAAATTGCAAAAAGTAACAAAACAATAAATGAATTAACACCAATATTGTCTGTTTTATAGTTTTATTTTCGTTACAAAACTAGTTTTACTAACTACATTTTCATCTTGAGTTGCGACCCCAATCATACTTGTGTAACCAATCGAACAAACACTAAAGATGATAAATTAGTTATCAATGAAAATTTTGTAATTAAATTAATTGTATGAAATTGACAATATTTGTGTTATTTTTTCATTATTGCAACTATGAAGGAATTTAACAACATCTGAATTTGCAAAATCAAATAAGTTTCTCCTAAATAAATTGTTAACATATGGAATACAAAATACATATAAAACAAAGATTTTTTTTTAAAGATATAAGATCCAATCTCCTGTCTTTGTGAGCAGCAAACTTGATTATGTCTTTCAAGCATAATCACCAGATGGTACTCACCAAGCAGTTTCTTCTCCACGGATATTGTTGCAAGTTCATTCAGCCTATCTGTGATGTGGCATTTTCCAAATACATCTTTATTCTTTTCAAAAAACACGAAAAACTTCTTTTTACCGAGCAACTTGTCAAAGGTAATGTCAGAATCCAGGAAAATAATGTATATACTTCTTCGAAAATATCTTTTGTGTCAATTACATTGAAAGTGCGAAGAATAAAGTCTGACATACAAAAATTGAACTTACTAACATATATACCATGAGCACAAAAACAATAGAATTAAACCAAAAAACTCACTTCAAAAAATAAACAGTAAAAACAAACTTGATAAACTTTCGTAAACGAGCAAAGGCAAGTATAGCCATTACTCCTGTTGTAGAAAACAGGATTATTTTTATCCCAATAACAGTGTCTCAATAACAGTTGGAGGGGAGAGTGGCTAGTTACCATGGTAACCACCCAAATAGCCCTGCCTATTTATGTGGTGTATCCATTGGCAGTATTGTGATAAGGTAAAAATTAAGGTTTAATTGAATGTTTGAATACAGCGCGTACAATTGTGGGGTAACCGGATTAGGTAGTATTTCGTACTGAATAAAGTCAATTCTAAGATAAAAATAGATTTTCAAAACAACAAAATAAATAATTATGTTTAAATTTAAAATAAGTAGTTTAAAATAAAGTGTTTATAAAATTAGTGTTATTTATAGTTTTGAGTGGATTTTCCGGCGAGTATGTTGAACTTTTGTAACGGAGTATGTTGAACAGCTCGCTCGCGGAAGAGAGAGAAAATCTCGTGGGGAATTTTTAGTCTAGAACTGGGGCTTGATGCTCAATGACCTACGAGCGGTAGTTCTCCGAGTTTTTGTTCAAAAAATAGAAAATGTGTTAGGAAGTTTTAATTTTGTAAAAGACATGAAGTACTAACAATTTTAGAAGTGCAAAGACAATAATTTATGTTTTCTAAAAGTCGTTAGCGTGAAAATACGTTAAGTTTAGTTATATTGTGCAATCTCATGCACGTGATTTATGAAATCTGGACAAAGAACTTGTGTGTAAGAAAATTAGAATTATTAAAAATTTTCATAAGACATTAATAATTAATTTGATACAGGAACAATAAAATAGTAATTAATCTTGTGAAACATGAACTAAAGACATTTTCTTTTGAACAATGGACAAAGCAGCTCTGCAGAATCAGCACGCAGTCGCATTGAAGGACGCAAGTCATCTCTTGTGGGAAAGTGCTTTTGAAATAAAAAATATAACGTGATTTGGTATAACACGTTTAGACTTTCATAATCTAACCATGTATATGTATTTTGAATAATTTAGACCTTTTCACTTTCAAGATATATGTTTGATATTGTTAAATTATGTATTTCATCAATAAGATGCAATGTTTTTTTGTTGTGGAATCTTAAAGTATAACAATATGCTAAAGTAAAGTTATTTTTTTATAATTAATCAATCAATTTTTCATTTTATAATAAAAATTATACTTTTATTAATTAAAATACTTGCCAAGAGAAATAAAGTAAAATCTTTTTCATTTCATTTTTTTTAGAGTTGCAACTAAATAATATAAATTTATTAATATAATTTGATTAAATTCTTTTTCTTTGGAGATCAAAGTAATGATAAAAATATTGATAGGATGTAAGATATCTTATATGAATCTTTCTTTTGATTTTTTGTTACATGAATTTAATGTGTTTTATGTTTAATAAATGTCTATGTCAAAATTTCAGCTCAAATGTATTCATTTCTAACCAGAAATCACTGTTAGTACACAGAAACAAGAACTCATGCCCTGAGATATAGATATGCAAATTCGTAAATTTAAATTAAATAAAGAAATTAAACTCATTTTTCTAAATTGGTAAGCTGAGGCTACCTGGCGCCCATAATTGCTGTGCAAATCTTTAAAAAATAATAATATTAAATTCATTTTCATTTTTTTTGTAAACCAATTATATGAACTTTTCAAGTTCATCATTTTTTTAAAATTATTACAGTATTTGACTTGACAGTCAAAATTAAGTTAATAGCCGACATTTAATTATGATTATTATATGTTGCTTAACTTTTAATGAATGACTGACTTGTTGAATAGTAGGGTTCAAACAGATATAAAATAATAGAAAAAGGAATTAACATAATTTAATAAATTAGCAACAGTTGTATAAACTCATAAAAACCTTCACTTGTAGTTTTGAAGCGTGAATCATATGGAGGTCAGAAAGGAGGGGAGACACGAGAGCAAGCTAAGGCGTCAGTTCCCTCCTGGTGCTGCTACGGGTTGGTCGCTAGCGAAAGCCATGGTTTCCTTCTTTCCACTGGACAAATAGGGGCATTTTTTCAATTTTAGACGATTGAATAAGTAATTTTTAATGAAAGTAAATGTTGTATGTTTTAATAGAATGAACTTAATTTTACACAGAAAATTAGGGATAACATGTTCGATGGATGAAATTGAGTATATAATAACAAAGTGAATAGGGGATGCTATAAAACTTTAAATCGGTGACAAAATAAAAAGTAGTTACGATAAAATGGCATCTAATTATAAAATTGAAGTGGAAGAATTTGAATCCAGTTTGATATAGTTTGTGCTCGACTTCGAAAATTAACAGTAGAGAATAAATCTCTAAATGAAAGACTCGGGTTCTTGAAGTGGCAAATGCTACTTTATTAGATACAACCATAGCTGCTACGCTAGAGACATAATTGGTGGAAACAGGATTGGAATTAGTATCAGGGTGGCTGTTTTTTAGTGGGGGAAATAAAAGAGAATTAATAAGTAAATTTTTAGATATAATACAAGACGCAGCATGTGTCAATAAGTGGAACTATGTTACCACAATAATTATTTTTTTTGAACAACTAAGCAATGTAAGGCAAAAACTAAATGAATCACTGAAAATTTCGCGGACAGGGTGGCACGTTTAAATGAAAAAAATAACAATACAAATAACAGCAAACGAGGAGGTTAATAGGAGACAATAAGGCGATAGGTGAGATTAAAAATCACATTTATGTCCCGTGCCCTCAAATTTGAAACGACTTTTCAAAAAAAAATTTTTTTGACCACTTTTCAAATTTTAACCAAGGGTTGGTATAAATGCTTGCTATCTATATGCCACATGTCAAAATGTAAAAATGCTTAGTTCCCCACAATACACCTTATTATTCATTGTGCGATTAAAAATCACATTTATGTCTTGTGCCCTCAACTTTAAAACAACTTTACAAAAAAAAAAAAATAGTTTTTTGTCTACTTTTCAAATTTAAACCTGAAGTAGGTAAAATGTTTGCTATCTATATACCAAACGTCAAAAGGTAAAAACGCTTAGTTCGCCCCACAATACTCCTTTTTATTCCCCTGTGTACTTGTCCGATTAAAAATCACATTTATGTCTTGTGGGTGGCCTCAACTTTAAAATGACTACAAAAAATAGTTTTTTTCTTCTACTTTTCAAATTTTAACCCGGGGTTGGTATAAATGTTTGCTATCTAACTTATATGCCAACCGCCAAAACGTAAAAATGCTTAGTTCGCCCACAATAAAGTTTAATATGTTTACACTGTAGCCTTTGACGGTATACATTTTGAATATTTCTTACAAAAAATAATTTTAAGACTTTAAATATGTCAAATACCACAAAGGAGGAAATTTTAACTGCATAAATAAGGGTAAAGAATGGACATTTCTGCATTTCTGGGCTGTTTCACCATGCATCTTACTAGATGTATCTGTTGTAATAATATCGGCCATACATTTTCAAAGTAAATGCTTTCTGAACATTCAATACCATACTAAAATCTGAATTCAACTAATGAATATTTTTTTAGTCACACATTTCTTAATTTTAGCCATGAAGACATGCAAATAATTCATGTTTCAATTTATCAACATGGATTTCCAAACCTAATCTCTTTACAATAATTAAACCTAAGTACTGTATATATTGAATGATAATTTCAAAATCACAATCATTCATAAAATTCACACAAAAAATCACACCCATGCCATAATGTGGAGACAACTTGAAACTATTATTTTCAAAGCTTGTACAGGCAAAATCTTTATTTAGATTAATGGGACAGTCTCTTTAGAAGATATATTTTGTATCCTAAAAGCGTTGATTTACAGAACTTCTGACATAAATAGACCTTGTAGATTTCTCAGTACATGATCATAAAGTGTGCATAATTAATAAACATCCATATATTATCATACACATAATCTCGACAGGTGTAGAGATATTGCCTAAGAATGACTTAGTCCATAGTTTATAAATACCAAGCAGTGTTTTACAATTTGTTTATTCCACCAACATGAGGCTTACTATTTTAATCTTGCTAGTCTTGATGCTAGGTAAGTGATAATTAATAAATTTAGTAGAACGTGAATTTTATAAATTCCAAAAATTTAAACAAAATATAATTCAATTTTCTCTGAAATATTAGTGATAAAAAAAACATTTCGAAACAGGGATCACCAAACCCCCTCAGTAACTGATCAAATTTAATCATATCAAAAGTGTTGTTGAGCTAACTACGATTATGCTGTGTAAGCCATTAGTAATATCATTAGGATTACAAAGTTTAATAAAGTAAGAGTACACCTTCCAGATAGTAATTTCCTTCAAAGTAAAGGTTTAAAAATAGCAATTGTCTAGAAATCAGTCTCACACAATGTGCAATTATTAGTAGAAATTTAAAATGTAAGTTATATCATAAAATCAGCAAATCTGTACACATTTAGTACTGTTACACCAGCTTTTGTATTCCCTCGTCAAAGAACATGGCCAGAAATTAACCCACTCATCAGCTCTCCATTTGTTTTGAAATGTAGCATTGCAAGCCAGTCTTTCATCTTCATAAAAAAAAAAGGTGGTAATCACTTGGTGGTAAGTCAGGGGATAAAAAATTTCTTATCTAAACTGCCCAAACAATTCACTCACATAGGCTGTACAGAAAAACAACTTCTTGTGTCATCAATCCCATTCGCTTTAATCAACTTATAAAAATTTTTAGGATTTCACAATAAATATCTAATGTTATTGTTATTTTATTACAGCCTAATTGCCGATATATAATTGTTTCACAAATAGTTTACGAACAGGCATTTTTGTAGAGATGGTGGCTAATATGTTTCATTTGGGTCTTTAGAGGCTACATTTGTGCAAAACTTGATCAAAATCATTTAAGCCAATTTTGAGAAAATCATAATTTTGATCTTTTCCTTCTAGTAGCTATCCCTAAATTTTGAGTTGAACACATCCCTCGATATGTGGTCAAAATATGCTCAATTAAACTAAAATAGGTTCACACGTTTGGTTTGAAGTGTTGCACATCTATAGGCAAACAAATTTTTTTAACTTACAAGACTTTAAAACAAATATATTTTTTGAACTTACAGGACTTCAAAACAAATATATCTGCAAAATAAATTACTTTTTTTTGACCCCATCACATAACTTTCTTTATACTACGTATATGTTAGAAAATAAAATAATGTTTTTTCTGTAAACTTTATATCTAACAAAAAAAATAAATAAATCATTTTTCAGCATTAAGTGTTTTGTATCTAACAGCCATAGATAGGTCCATAGGTCCACCTAAAATAAAACCTTGTAATATTTTTTTCTCTAGAATATTGAAAATAACAATTTATTTTAGAAAATTATTTTCTGTGGTGTAAGCTATATTAATAATCTGATCCTATTTTAACCCACAGTTGATCTCTCAACTCAAGAACCACAAGACACAACAACAAAACCTGAGGTCACCATTTTTCCTAACTTCTTCTGGTGGTGGTTTCCTCCATCAGCTTGTTATGAGATTAGACAGTGTCAATATGTTGCCGAGAATCGTATCTGTGCATACGACACCATACGAGGTTGGAGAAGCTTCCGTAACTTGTGTACAATGAATATGTATAATCTGTGTTATGGATATAGTAAGTAGTGATACACAATTTTTAATCTTTTCTAGAATTTCTTTATGCATCACCCGAAGATGGTTTTCAAAATCATTGAAAACCGATGTTTAGAAAATAGAATTTTAAATTTTAGTTTTATGCCCTTACCACAAATATTAAGTTTATAAAAAAATGTCCAAAAATATAGTCACGCTGATAAAAATTGAACAACTTGTTTGGGCTCTACAACAATGTAAAATTTAAAACATCACAATTTGGAGCTCAAATAACCTCAAAAGGGATACCCTCCTTCCAAAAAAAAAACTGAACATTGATTTTTTGACATACCACATGACTAGCTCAAAGCAATGTTATATGTGAAAAATAAAATGTTAAGTAGTATAGTCTATTTATGATTAATTTTTATCATTTATGATTATTAAGTCAGAATTTCATCAGAACGTAAAAAAAATAAAAAATTATATGGAAATAATTTAAACATCAGTTTAGTTTATTTTCTGACTCCAGTAGTAAAATCTTAGGAGGGAACAGGTGATCCTTACTGCCCAGAAGCACAGTAAGGAGGGGGTGTTTTTTGTATATATAAATAAAATGTGTACTATAACACAGAAACTGAAGTTGGAATCGCCTTTGAAAATGCTTAACTGCATCTCAATGATAATTGATATGACATGTGGAAGGTACTGCATGTGTGGAACTTCGTATAGAAAGAAGAGGAAGGACATTTTACATGAGTTGAAAAGGGTTATGCTGAGGTATAGATCGCTTCCATACACAATTCATGGCAATAGAAAATATCTCTTCCTGTTTCGTTGTTTTTTTAAGCAAACAATTTAGCATCAAGTGAAAACTTGCAGAAGTTTTGTCCAAATCTAATCTCGCACAAATTTCTTTCAAAAAATGTAATTGTAGAAACTGATCGACTGAGAAGACCAGCGGCTGAAATTTGTAAAGAAGTTGTAATCGCTGAATTTTTTTGAGTTTATTGTAGAATTGACATTAAAGATTAGGTACTAGACCTATCTTCAGGGTTATAACTTTTTTGATTGTTTCTGTATCAATTGCTCCCTGTGAAGACGTGTTTTAAAACTTAAACTAATCAAAAGCTGTCTTCGTTTAATCATGAGCCAATCAAGACACTCAAATTTGGCTATACCCTCAATTAAGCATGAAGTAACTAAACAAATTAATTTTGTTAACATTATTAGCATATTTGAAGTTTAAAAACAGAAATTTTGTTTAAGTTATTTTTATATTCTAGTAAACCTATATAGTATTTAATAGAATTTATCTTTATTATTTGTTGTACAAGAGAAATTGTGTAAATACATTTCTTGAAATTATATTATTCCATTTTTATACAGGATTTATTTGTTTACCATGGAAAAATATTTTGTATCTGACTATCACTCAATAACTTGTTGTTTTAAGTTTATATCGATATGCATTACAATATGTTTTAAAAAATCCAAAATCTACTCTTCTTTTGTTACCAGTACTCATTTCTATTTTCTAGAATGTGGAAAAATAATTCTTTTTAATTTCAGGGTTCATATTGACGTTGTGAAGTTTGGAGATTATGTTCTTATTATAAACAGGTTATGTTCGGTCAGATATTCAGAAAAGTAAGCTTGTAGAGAGGAAATGGAAAAATAAATACTCGCCTTGAGTAACTTCCTTGCTAGGCTATTATACCACCACCTCTGCTATTTCGAGCAACAGACTAAAAGATTACAAAGTGTGATCACAGCTAGATTATTACACCTTCATGGAAAAAAGTCATCTGGAGTTATTGTTGTATGGTATATTATTACAGTACAACCACGTTAAGTCGGCCCCCTTTAAGTCGGATCTCCGGGTAACCCGGACCAGTTTGCAATAAATAAACATAAATATAAAATATATATTTTGGTAGCGCTATTGCTTTATACGAGCGCATAATCATAGCGTATCGCACGGTGATTGTGTTTCCGCTGAGTTCACGCAACCAAGTTTGTTTGCCGTGACTGTACACCTGATGCCTAACTGTAGCGCTGCATGCCTGCGTGGTGAGTCATTGTTACCCAGGTGATCGGCGCGCTTTGCCATAACAACACTAGTGTATAAAACAGGCTTGTATTTGACAGCTGCTATTGATAGTGTAGATAAAAATCACATATGGGAAACACTGGAAAAGAGAAGAGTGCCATCCAAATTTAAAAGTGTGTATAAAGATATAAAAGGAAGAGTGAAAATAAATGGAAATTAATTGGAGACTTTTAACTGGGAAAACAGTTTGAACACAGGGAGACATTCTATATTCGGTAGTGTTCATAATTTTAATAGACAAAATAAAAATGGAATGGAACAACAGTAGGATACTGGAATCTGAATCCAATAAATGTTCAGGTTCTAACACATGCAGATGACATAGTTTTAATGACAGATATAGCAGGTAAACTAGGAAAAATTATTCAGAGTTGCAGTGAAAATTTAGAAAAGAGAGGGATGATTGTAAATATAAAAAAGGAATATCATGTATGTTGGGTATAGAGATTAGGGGTGAAAACTGGAATATGTTAATGAATTTAATTATTTGAGAACTGTTTTTTATAAATAGACAAAATACATCAATAAATATAAAACTGATTTAAAAAGATGAAAAAAGTTTACTATCAGATAAATAACATTATAATAAGTAAAAAGGTAATAGTCTCAAACACTAAAATGGTGATCTATAAAACAATCTACTAACTCTTACATATAGGGCTGTAATTTTGCCAATAACAACCAAAACTGAGAGTAGCTGTCAAGTGGGAGACTGCATTATCTTATTTCTTGTACAAAAACTATCTAGCACTATTTTAATGTAACAAATAATAATTTGTATTTTCCACTAATTAAATTAAATTTATTTTTCAGATTTTGTACAAAACCATCTTGGTTATTGCCTGGCCACTGGATAGAATCATTTTTAATAACAATTCACATTTATAAAAAATAAAATTGTTTTAATATTTATGTAATTATAATTGTCTTAGTGGGAAAGGAAAATAGTACCGATTGTGTAAAGTGAAATAAAAAGCATTCAACTGTTCGATAGATTTCAACTGATGTAATAAAAAGAAATAAATGGTGCAAAATTGTAATAATTCTTTACACATCCATTCACCAAAAAAAAGAAAAAAGAATATTCATTATTTCAGAGTTTTTCATATTGGGATGTAAATAATTATAGAAGAGTCCTTACTTATTACATTTTGTAAAATGATATATTTAAATAGAATCTATGCCTGTGTCGTAAAATTGTGTTGAGCTAAAATCATATTTGATTGAAATTGAGTTTTTGATAACAGCAGTCAAAGTTACCGTAATTTTAATATTTTGCCGACTATTTATAAACACTAATTTTGTTTTGATTTTGATTTTACAAACTGGTATAAGCCATTAATCATCACATTTGAATGAAATTAGAATAGCCGATTTCGAGACTCTACAACTCTATGGACGATTTTAAAAAAGTTGATGACCATCATAGTATATACTTACAATATTACTATTATATCATACAATATAATCCAATGCAGCCCTAATACCCAAAAGTTGGTCTCTTAGGACATACAGGAAATGTTAAATGTTCAAAAATATGTTTAAATGCTTTAAAAAATGGTCACAATCCAAATTTGACCAATTATGGAGGTGTAGATCATTGCATAGATGACCGACATCATTCCAAAACCACTTTTAACTCTGTGGATCTCAAAAAGGAAACTTTCTCAACAATGTGTATGGGAAAGTAAAAACTACTAGTTGGGAATACATTAAGAAAAAGTGAAAGGAGAGGTGAGGGGGAAACAAGTAAAACATTTTTAATCAAGCTGAAAGTCCCTCCATTTTTTAATACTCAGCAAGATATGAAGACTAAGAGGTGCCTAATGAGTTCTGATGGGTACCACAAACACCACTAGAAATACCATAATATAAATTATATCTAACATAACCACACTCTGTGATCTTTTCACATATTGTCATACAAAGAACAACTTTTGATAAGCATATTTTTGGTTCCAAGTCACAATTTAAATAAAATATTTAATTACCTTAGGTCCGTCTTGTGACTTCATTGTTGGTTGCTTCTTACATGTTTCGAGGCCGTAACCCCATCATCAGAAAATTACTTTGTTCTCTTTGAAGAACTCGTCATTGATTATATTAAAAAACACATTTAACACAAGAACATACACTGACACAAAAATAAAAACACATCATATGAGCTTGTCTGACATTGTTGTGTGCTCTGTCGTGTCTATCGGTGAGTAAATATTTTAAAGAACAACTATCTAGCCATACTTTGATATCTCCCCTCCCAGGTTAATACTGTAGGCATCCAGCCAAAAGTAACGGGGTTCGAGGGATGTAGGCTAAGAGAGGGGGAAACATGGACCTCGACAATTAAGGCATAATTAGTAATTTTCTAAAGCTAGGCCTAAGACAAAATCACTAAAACCATAAACTTTACAAAGAATAACACACATATACACTTGTATAATCAAATAAAACACTCCATATAAGAAAATTTACTTTTAGGCCTAGGTTTACAACTTACCTCTTGGTTAGTCCAAATATAAATCATTCAAAAATTAGAACTTCACTCAAAAAAATAAACTTTAGAAATAAAAACACATATATTGTAACTTGTATACACAATTTATATACAATTTGTATACACAAACCTAAAAAATTACAGAAATATGTAATCCCAAAACATAGCGCCACGACTTTCTGCGTCAATTTATGTCACACACTCGTCTAAAAATACCTATGTTCCGACGAAAACAAAAAAAAAAACGGAGAGTAACCATACCCTATATCAAGTAATACCAACTTGTAGAATGAAATCTCCTCTACAATATACTGTAAAGATCGGTTCAAAATGTCGATTATCTTATTTAGTAAACTGCACCGAATGCCAAGTGAATTTCGTTCCGTTAGGTTTCTACTATGGTCAAGTAGAAATATCTTGCGATCTATGACACACAGAACAATTTGTAAACTACGAATAGAAAGAGAAAGATGTGATCTATAGAACAGTGTTTTGGTCGACCTGTTTGACAGAAAAATAGATTTGTGACCATATGGGAAAAAATGGCGTCGCTTTTACAAAAAACCGCACTGTTTAAATCTTTGATTTTACGTAAAAACTATGCGAACTTCACCAATTTTTGGAATATTATTTATAACGTTTTGTGGTATATATATTATATATATATATATATATATATATATATATATTGCATGATTGTGCATCTACGGAACACTAGCTTTCCAACGGTAGTTTTTTTATTGCGATAGGATGATTCTAAGTGGGTGAAAGGAATGTTGAAATGCAAAATATGTGTTTTAATTGAACTATCCGTCATTCATCGTCCACGTACGTGGACAGTTACCAGATGGAGGGTTAATACCAAATGTAAATTATCTGTCACAAATCTGACAGTTCGGAAGTTCTTAAATAAATGTGAACATTACCCATAAATGCACTCTTTGAAAACACATTTATACTTTTAAAGAAGGCTTTAACTTGGTTCGCTTGTAACATAAAGCCGTTCTTAACGTAAATTTTATTAGTTTAAAATTGTGTTTTTATAACGGCTGTCAATGTTTACTTGGTTTTCCCAATAATTATTGAACCGTTATATTTTCTTTCCACGCGGATTTGGATCATTTATATTAATGTATCACTAAAATTTGATCAAAACATTTACATATTTTAAAAAATTAAGAATTTTATAAATAACAATTTTTTTGTAATTGTTTTCTGATAATTTAATACATATTTTTCTACTCATTAACAATTCTTAACTGAATACGAAACAAAAGCGTACATAGGAAACGGTAAAAGTTAATATAAAAGAAAAAATGTTCTTAACAATAAATTATTAAAGTTCATCTATAAGACCCTATAATCCTTTGTATGTTCGAAAAAAAGATAATTGTCAAGGATATAAAGATTACTGTAGTCTTGGGGAAGGTTCAGCAATTTATAACAAAGCAGAAAATGCCACTGCATAAATACAACACCAAAAAACCACAAAGGTTTGAAACAGGAAATCCATATCAGTTAGGTTAGATTTAATGTCACAAGTAACAGTCATCACAAATTCACAGTGATTAGTGTGTTAGTAAAATACACCAATGGATGTTCATTTTACACACAGAAACATGTATAAGGGCAATATTTATAAATGTGCTTCGCACCTTATATATATATATATATATATATATATTTAAAAAAGAAGGAATATATGATGTAGTAGAACAAATTTTGAAGTATCAGCCACATTTTTAATTTAGAATGATTCTATACAAAACAAAGATATCTATCACCATATTTGAATAATTTTTAGTCAATCTGAAAATAAATAACTGTTTTGTTGTTGACTTAAACAGGATTTAATGTAACTGTTACTGACCAGCATGAGAGATTTTTATAGCAAGACAAATGATTTATTATATTTGTATTGAAAACTAGTGGTATTGCATTAGTTGCATATCAATCATATATACGGAATAAGTTACTGACTGGTTTCTCCATTGTATCAGAAATACATTTATTTACTTTAATATGAACCTCCGTGAAAATACCTTAGTTGCTTTAATATTTATTTTAGATATAACGATTAAAGATTTAAAAGAGTTCATCTTTTTATTGTCCATGTTCATTTTAAAAAATATATACAAGTAACTTTAACATGCGATAAGCTCCAGCACAAAGTACAGTTATCTACTAAAGCTTCTCTAATTGCGATGATTCTTCGTTGAGGGATCACCTCACTCTTGTACAGATGTAGTAGCAGAATTTCATTAAAACTAGGTTGTACCTTAATATGCAGTAACCAACACAAGAATGATTTCTTGATGAAATTCCACGGTTTTCAATGATATAGTCAATAGATTTAGTCGGATATTAGTCAACTATAATCTATGTCTTATTGATTTAATTTTGTATTTAAGCTCTCGGTTCATTCCCCTTCAGGGTTTAAATGTATTACACATAAGTCTATGTGAGGGACTCTTACTGTGTAAGTAAGTAATAACTGCTTCAGAAATCGTTTTTACACTTAGACTTGGACGAGCTCATGAAGTTAAACCTAAAATATATGCTTACTAAATTTACAACACAAATACAAGACGATGTTTCAATGACTAAGTCATCATCCTCAGCTGATACATGAACACAAACTCTACTGACAAAGGACTGTGACTCACTATGTTTCACATACACTTCACACTGTGAGTCACAGTCCTCTCTAATAATGTTTTAAGTCACAAATGTGTTGCACAAATAAAGTTATTTTTTCTGTACAATTGTGTTTAATTCATTTGTTTATTGGAGTTTCCACAGGTGTAGCTCATTGCAGTTGATGTGTAAAGTAATTGTTATGTTATTTATTTATATATTATTTTCTGTGACTTAATAATAAAGAGAAAGGAATGAACAATTATGTTTAATTAATTTGTTTATTGAAGTTTCCACAAGTGTAGCTCATTACAATTGATGTATAAAGTAATTAATTGTTATGTTATTTATTCGTATAATATTTTCTGTAAATTAATAATAAAGAGAATGTAATGAACAATTTTGACGATGACTAGAAGAACCCATTGACAAGATCAGACTAGTAATATGTTCTGTGTTCTCAACATTATTAAATACAAAGGTATACAAGTAAGTGGTCTGTGTTCTCAATTTGGATCTTTTCTAAACCCTAAGTTACTTTTATATTTTAATCCTTATAAGTAAATGGTCCAATCATGAAAGTGATGATGACTTTGTTGGGTGATTGCCAAAGATTTTATTATCGTCC
This sequence comes from Aphrophora alni, assembly GCA_963513935.1. Taxonomy (NCBI): domain Eukaryota; kingdom Metazoa; phylum Arthropoda; class Insecta; order Hemiptera; family Aphrophoridae; genus Aphrophora; species Aphrophora alni. The sequence continues at coordinate 129,310,772 of OY740765.1, read as the reverse complement.
AATCCCAATTTTGTACTTATTAAATAAATATTTTAATTCCAAATAAATATTAAGTCTAAAACATCAATTGGTGTTATTGGTTTAACATAAGCTCAATCAATTTTTAATTTTAAAAACTAAACATCTGTTGGGAATTCATGAAGCCTGCAAATGGTGCTTGAAGACCAAACCATTCCCAAATAAATTAAAATCTATTTTTACAGCATAAGCTATACCAAAATCAATTGTTATCCATTCACACTCAATAGATTGTTGCACAAAAAATATAGCCTGACAATCCTAGGTACAATATATTCCTCCAGTCTATACCACATAAATAAGCTGACAAGTTTATTTTGCTGGGAGAATCGCAGGACATCTATGCCAACCATCGCCTCTTGTTCTGCAAGCTTAGTCAGATCACATTTATTTTGTGGTTCTTATTAAGACAGTATTATTTTATTTGGATATAAATAGCAATACACAAATTATTCCCCCCCCCCATGTAATTTTTATGATTTGTTTTTATAAACTGGATCTATACCTCCACTTGTTCAAAGTGTACAAGATTTCATAGATTTTTTTTATCCTCTTTTGAACTACGTATTTGAAATTCTTATATCTGTGATAGTTTTTGAGATATATACATTTTACAAAGTTGTGACCAAAATTAACCGAAGCAGTTTGTAATGTCCTGTGTTTAGCAAATTGTGAAACACGAAGACATACTTTCATATTTTGATCAGCTGTTTTATTCCATTGAAAAGAGGACGTTCATTTCTACATAAATAATACAATACAAGCATTACATTATAGGCCTATTTTTAGACAAGCCTATAGAACTGGAAATCTCATTGCATTGACAAGTTTTGTGTCTTGTCTCAAGTGTCAAAATGCATGCATTCAGTGCGTAGTAGGCCTATTTCTACTGTGGCTAGATTTATTTCTGTTATTATGAACTTATTTGTTATGTAGAGTGATTTGTTTATTATAATTTTTTTATACAAGTTATAATATGTGTGTGTTTGTTTCTAGAGTTTATTTTTTTGAGTTAATTTTAAGTTTTTCAGTGATTTTGTTTCAGGTTTACCTAGTACAAAGTTCTAGGTTATGACATAACTAAATTTTTTGGAAGTATACATATAAAATCTACATACATTTCTGAAAAAGAAAAACAAAAAACAAGATAGTAAGTAGTTGTGATTTGGATAATGTTACTATTTTTAGTGATTTTTCAAAATCGTACAAAAGTAGTAGCCTAATAACTTTTCAGCTATTTTAGACTTTTTATATAATTTTTTTTCCCTAATTTTAGAAATTGATTTTTTTTACCAACTTCTATTCACAACTGCATTTCAAAACTTTTGAATATCTTCAAAAAATTTGTGTATGATACATATACACTTTTCTGTGGGATTTTCACTTCATTTTTTTCCACATTTTTTGATTCCTGATATACTTCCTTCAAAACCGTAACATGTAACATTTTTTCTTTACACAGATAAATTCTATGCATTTTCATGAAAAACATTATGTCTTGTAGGTTGGGTTTTGAATAAAATTACTATTTTTAATGATTTGTTTACAAAATAATTTTAAAAGGTGAAAAATGGTAATATTTATAGTAGGTGGTTGGAGGGTTAAATATCATGTGTATTATATATAAAAAAATGATGATGAACTTTTGAAGACATTATTGAAAATAATAACTCAATTTTAATGCTTGCAATTTTATATATGTTGTTTTAATTTACTTTAATAAATTAAACAAAGCTATTTTCTATCCTTGTAATTTTGTATTTTATTATTTCATTTATTTATAAAGGATAAGTTCAAAGAGAAATGTTAAATAGTAATTTTAGCACACACAACGTGTGGCTATTATTTTTGTTGTTTTATTTTAACCATGTTTTAAAAAAATTGGTTGTGTTGTTGTAGTAAAGGGAAACTTCTTTTGAAATAATTCAACAAAATTAATTATGGATGAACTAATTAAACACTTTTTTAAACTTTATTATGGAGTAATATTTTATATTGATTAAAGTATTCAAATTGGAATAAAATATTTAAATATAAATTTACACATAATAATAACACTAATGAATAAAATACACTTATAACATAAGTTTATACAATATATGCATTGGTTGTACTTAGGCCAAGTGTTGTTGGAAAGTCCAAATGAATGTTGTGCAGTTTATTTTGTGATTTATTCTTATACTTTGTACTATTATTGTACAAAGTATAAGAATAAATTTATATATTGTACTATGACATAGTATTCTAGCATCATACCATTCTGATCATACAATAGGTTAATTTTCACAATAATTACAACCCAAGACAACTTAACTCTTATGCTAAATTAAAAAAAAAAAATAGTTTATATAGTTTTTGTACATAATTAAATTATTTTCAGTAATATTGAACATAGTTTATCATTACTTCATTTGGCTAATACTGAAGATTCAGATTTTATACATAGTAAATCCATTAATTATAATTTGTATTGCATATTTCCTTTGTATTTTATATTCCTAGTAATATTTTTCATAAGTCAGTAAGTAAGAAGTAAAATTATGATTACCAAATAATATAGCACATGTTGTTTTTCTTCATTTGTTACAAAGTACGATAAATAATAGAGCGTATAAAAGAACAAATTTTATATTCAGAAGAGATAAGAAGTTTTCTCAAAACTTTCACGGATTTTCTTATTTTTTATAAAAATAAACCAAAAATAAAAATCTACCAAATAACAAAAATACACTAAAAAAACAAAATTGATGTTTGGTACCCTTTTTTAAAAAAAAAATAAAATCACAGTTGGTAAAAATAGTAACTTATTTACACTAATATTAATAAATATTTAGTCACTACCATTTTTATCTTTAATGTAGTTCAGAAGAACATATTTTAAAATATCTAAAATAGTTTATGGTAAACAAGGTTTGTAGGTTAGCTAGGTCTAGCCAAAAGTAAATGTCACTAAAGGAGAACTAATTATGAATATATTAAACTAAATGAACAAAAAAAAAAAAAAATAATAATAATAAAAACATTAAAATAAAACAAATTACCAAAAAACACAAGTCTACTGTTCTAAAATATATAAAATATATATAATTTGTTGCACATGCTTACACTTCTTCTTCCAAGATTCAAGTTAATTGTCTTCAAATAATTTTTTTTTGTTAGAGATATTATATCATTAAATTTAAAGGTAGTATTGTAAACAGCCAACCAGTTCTTTACATCGGCCGACACAAGCTCTATAGGGCTTAATTCTGGATGGTAAGGGCGGCAATCTTAAAATGACATGTCCATTATTTTCCACTATAGAGTCAATGGACATATTCCTTACGATTTGGTTTGTGTAACCGTATCAACTCCGCAGCTGCATTTTTACCATGTTATCAGAAAATGCTATATTGTGTCATCTCAAGCAGTCTTGCATTTCTGACTTCCTAGAATTACTAGTGGGACACTTGTTAGCCTGATTGTGGTAGGGTGCATTATCGACAACTAGTACACTCTTCTCAGGCATGTTCAGAAGCAACTTTTCTTGTAGCCATTTCTTGTAATTTTGAAAGTCCATGTGGTCATCATAATCCCCTGTACATTTTGTTGACTTCCATATTGTCAAACAGTTTTCTAAGAACCCTATTTCCTCTCCCGCGTGATTGATTATTAGCTTTCCACCCTTTGATAACGGAGTGCACAAACTTTTTTTCGAACTGCCAGACCATGATTTAGGCATGCTGTGTTTAATATTAATATAAGTTTCATCCATAAATAGTAATGGCCGTCATTCAGATCTGTACTGTTTGATTTTATTTAAGTAGTCCCACCTTTGGAAAGCAATGCGTTGCTTTTCCACAAGTATGTGCCTATTATTTTTTCCTACCAGTAACCTAATTCTTTAACTATTTTCCTTAGACTTGTTTTCCCACCTTTAAAACCAAAATCTTACACTAATTTTGGGATGATAGGGGCGCATTTTTCAACAAGATTAAAATTATTTATAGTTCTTCTAATCACCCCTCTACCAAAATCATCAATTCCAGTTACAGGTTTATCACGCTTTTTCCTTTTGTTAGGAGTTTCAAACAAATGTATATCATTAGTTCTCTTTGCCTCGCGATTTATATTTATTAGTGTATTCTGTGACACTTCCGTTGCTGCCGACACTCTTTCCCGCACTTATTTGAACTCTATCACAAAATTTCCATGCTCAGCTCTTTTCTTCATAAATTGCATAACGTTGTAAATAATTTCACGACTTTAACTCTTTAACACTTTACGATTACTCATCATCACATTTATCACAACACCTATTAGCCGACCAAGTTAACATTTTATGCAGGAAATAGGCTATGTGAAAGACAAATTGACAGATATTTTACACATGCCTTAAAGCTATTATGTGAATGCATTCTTGGAATCAAGGAATAAAGGCAGTGGGAAAGCAGGAAGTACTTCCTGGGATCCTCTTATCATCCTGTTTACTTTTCCCACAAAAATAAGTAGCCTAACCAGTATGCATTCGAATACTTCTAGAATATGCCTAATCTTATTGTAAAAAAAAAAAAAAAAAAAAAAAAAAAAAAAAAAAAAAAAAAAAAATCTATTCAACAAAATAATATCTACAACTTTCTTGCAGGAAGTTATCATTTAGCAGAGAAATATGAATTTTCCTCATTTTATACTAACAATTAGTCTAAAAAATCAAACTAATGAACATTACTGTAAGTTCTATGTGTAATAAATTTAGATTAGTTTTATGACTTTGTAATGGTAAATATAGTAATTAGTTTTTTTAAATATTTAATTATTTACAGAATCTTAAATAACTTTTTTAAATATCATTGTTTTCAATTAATTCATTTATCTCCAGTTACTTTCTCTCTTTATAAGTTATTTTGAAGTGTGTTAATGACAATATATTAACATCAATGTATTCTGTATTAATCAGGCTTGTAAATAAACTAAATTTAAGTGATACTTCCTTATTTAGTTGTATTGACAAATGGATTTTTAAAATAGCTTAATTAAAATCATGTAAACTGATACCAATTTTTTTTGTATAATGTCAAAATAAAGTTTGTATTAAGTATCTGAATGTTTTTTGTATTACAACCAAATAATTACAACAACAAAAAACCCGGACTCTGCGACCGTGCGTGAGTAACAGTGAAACATTCTGAGCATGACCAATACAGGGTTAATAATAAACTGTCTCTAAAAAAAGTTGCAGAATTTGATGCCTCTTCAAAAATGGACCATCTCAGCATCTTTTATATAAATACAAAACCATTTAAAATTTATATGAAATCATGGTATGATTTTTTACAAATATTTTCAAGAATTATTTATAAACAGCTGGTATAATATAATTGCAGATAAATATATAGTTAGGTATTAATAATTGTTATACACTCAAAAAATTAGGTTACTTCATTTGTATCCAGTCAATAAATAGTGTAACATCAAGAGATGAATTGCAAAACTAAATGATACAAGCTCATTTACAATTATGAACCACACAATTATATATGAGTCTCGTTTGGTGAAATGATATTGTCGAAAGAGACAATCTTACATATATGATAATGTCAAAGACAAGACTAGCTCAATGAGATAATGTCATATCAGTTTCACTTGATGAGTTTGCTGATATTACAATGTTAGAGATTAGGCTAACTCTATCAGATAATGTCATTATGAGTCTAGTTTGATAAACTGACATTGTATTGAACGAGACAAGCTTACTGGTACGACAATGTCATGTCGTTGTTGAAAAGACTAATTTATTAAGATAATATCATATTTGCTTTTGCTTGGTGAGATGACATTTTCATAGACAAGATAAACTCGATGACATGACATTGTAATAGATGAGATAAACTCATTAGTATGACATAGCCATAGTAGAGATAACTTCACTGATATGACATTGTTATAGACAAGATAAACTCAGAGATTTTACAATGTCATAAATGAGATAAGCTCACTGATATGACACTGTCACAGACTAGATAAATCCACTGATGTGGCAATATCATAGATGAGGCTAGCTCAATGATATAAAGTCAAAAGTCATATGAGCTTCGCTTGGTAAAATAACTTTGTCATAGACAAGATAAATTCAAAGACATTACAATGTCATAAATGATATAAGCTCACTCATATATCAATGTCATGGATGAGATAAACTCTCTAATATGTCAATAGATTAGGGTAGCTCAATGATAAAATTGTATGAGCTTTGCTTGGTAAAATAACATTGTCATAGACAAAAAACCCACTGATATGACGCTGTCATAAACAAAATAAATTCACTGATATTACGTTCTCATGGATGAACTAGCTCAACGAGAGGTTATTTGAGCTTCACTTGGTGAAATAACATTGTCATAGACAAGATAAACTCAGAGATATGACAATATCATAGACAAGATATATTACCATCACTGATATGGTAATCAATAAACAAAGATCAGAGCACTGTGGTGACAATATATACAAATACACTTTCAAAAGTCCCTTACCACTCTTGGGAATAAACAAAATAACAAAAAACAAAATTTTTTGTCAAAAGTAAAATGATTATTCCTATTAGACCCTTATAGCTATTACAACAACAAAGTTGTCATCTTCAGAGGGAATCTTAACAAAGACTAAATTAAAACTATTTACAATTCAACTGTAATAGGAATAAACATTTTACTTTTGACAAAAAATTTTGTTTTTTGTTATTTTGTTTATTCCCAAGTGTGGTAAGGGACTTTTGAAAGTGTATTTGTTGATATGGTAATGTTATAGATGAAATAAACTTACTGATATGATATTGTCATTAATGAGGCAAGTTTAATGATATATCATATGAGTTTCGCTTAGTGAAATGAAATTGTCATAGACAAGATAAACTTACTGCTATGACAATGAAATAAACGAGACTAGCTCAATGAGATAATGTCATATGCGCCTCTTCTTTGGTAAGATAACATTGTTATAAACCAGATGAACTAGTTGATGATATTTAATAGACAACGGTACTTCTAGATGATGTCATACGATTCTTCTCGGTGAAATGACATTGTTACAGACAAAGGCGAGCTCACTGATAACTATTACATTAAATGAGATTGGTTCAATGAGATGATGTCATTAGAGACTTGCTTGATGAGATGACATTGTTACAGATGAGGCTAGCCCATTGATATAACAATGTCACAGATGAAGCTGGTTAATGAGATAAAGTTGTATGAGCCTTGCTTGGTGACATGACATTGTTACAGGCTAGCTCACTGAAATGACAATGTCACAAACAACGCTAACTAGTTGAGATAATTATGTCACTGATAAAGCTAGCTCGCAGAGATGATGATGTCACAAATACTGCCTCAAGAGGCAGGTGTTGCATTAGTACGAGTTGGGGTAGTAGGGAGTAGTCCCATAGTTCTACAGACCCAGCCTGCAATGTCCACATCTTCGCTTTCTGCTTTACGAATCCATTCGTGGTTCTGAAAATAAATTATATGTTAAACATCACTTAACAAATAATATATCTTTTAAATATTTAACTAAAAATTCATGCCACTAATTATTGGTGTTTGTTAATTTTATAGAGAAAATTTAAAGAATTATGAGGGTTTAAAACTGTTATTCTGTTTAGCTTAACTGTTAAGACACCAATTTACCATTTCAGTGACAATAAAAATAAAGATGCTATCAAAATCAACAAGAAACAACCCCCACAAAATTTAAATCTTGTTTATATATCTCTCTGTTTTTGTTTCTTTGATGGTCTGTGTAAACTTAGGTTGTTTGGTATTTTATATGTCGTTACCAAATTTGAACAGGTCAGGTAAAACCAAAACCAAGCCAGGTTTTTGATTATCCGAGAAAAACTTTTCTGATTACAAAATAATTTTAGTTTCAATAAAAAGGATAAAATAATATAACTTAAAATAAATATATTATATCCTAATCACTAGAAGTAGTTTTTAGTTTTTTAGTTCTAGTAAATCTATTCATCATTTAATTTTTAATGATGAGAATGTTATGACTTGCGGAGTCCCTCTGGTATCACTTTTGGTGAGTTCATTATTTCTAGTTTCTATTAATAGTTTGTAAAGAAAGTATCATGTTAATTCTCCCACACTAAATATTTCATACTTCATAAATTTAATCTAATGACCGGTCTCTTTATCCTGGTTGATCGTCATAATACATTGTCTAACAGTTTGTTACAGTTGGTGATTTCAGAGGTTTTTCTTGAGTAGGATTTCTGAGAGGTGAACTTATTTTTTCATCAGAGTTGCTGTAGTTCATCAGTACTTTTGTGCTTTAGCTCGAGAGCTTCCTTTGTATCTTACTTCATCTAAACTACTTGTTAGAAGCTGAGATCCACTAGTAGCTAAAGTTGGTACAATTCAATTTGAAACTGAATTTGATGGTCCTTGTTGATGAAATGGCCAAGACTCGTTCTGAATTGTAGTGAGATGAAGACAAACTACAGAGATCTTTAACAGAATTTTCATCTCTGTAGATCCTACCTCACATTTTCGAAGTTGATCTACACATTTTCGAAGTTGATCTACATGGTTCAAAACAACATAACCTCTAGTTTGATAAAATAATGTAGTTTACCTAATATATCCATCACTATATTGTAAAGCCACAATGGCGGTGAAAAATAATAAATAATTTTGAACTTGAACACCTGTGAACCTAAGTTCACATGGTGTTGGGCTGCTCTATTTACATCTGAAGTAAAATTAATTTTGTTTTGAGGTTTCATAACCAGAATAATTCATCTGGCGTATTATTTGAAGCTAGATGTGTTGTTCTATATATTTTTTAAATGGTTTGAATATTTTTATGAACTGCTCCTTCTCTTTTCATTGCTTTGTTTTTTTAAATATCTGCACATAGTGTTTGATTTGACCATTTGTAAGCTGGATGTTCAGGAGCTATTATTCTTTGTTTAATACCATTTTGTTTACAAAAGTTTTAAGTTCATTGAACACTATTAACTTCATAAACACGTCCTCAGCAAAAATTGTATTTGATTAAAATTGAGCTTTTAATGGTGGTCAAGGTTAATTTTTGTTTTTTACCAATTATTGTTGAACAATTTTTTTTTCAATACGATTTTACACACAGAATTTATAAATTTTCTTGAAGCACTAAAATTTGATTAAAATCGATTTGAATATTGGGATAAAATAGCCTAATGTGTAATTTTATAATGACTGAGAGTTTGTGAATATTCTTTACTGTGATGAAGTAGTTGTTTCAATCAAAAAATACATTAGGCATAAAACTACCTAAAATTCCTGCCTTTTCCTCAATATTCCTGGTTGGTAGACATCTTGTTATTTTTATTTTTTTAACCATTTTTGTTGATACAAAAAGTTGCACTTATCAAACTTGCAAGAATTTAGATGTATTAAAAAACATTCATAGGAATGACTAAGTCTTTCTGTTGCTATTTAATACAAAAATATTACATTAATGTGAATTTTATACTTTGAAACAAAATTTTGTTGATGTCCGAAAAATCAGATGTCACACTTCATGCTTATTTTAAAACTCAAAGGGTTCAAATAAATAGCGGTCTCCATAGTTCACATGGTTAAACGACAACATTGTATTTTACTGAATATTACTGTTTGTTTTGTTAATTATAGTAATTAAGAGTTTTGTGTTTTTTATATGTGTTATTTGTACTGTACTGAAACTAAACATTTATGTTTCTCACTAAAAAAAAATTTTTGGTGGATTACAATCAAAATAGTTGTAAATCAAGTGGCATTTCAAATATCTTTTAATGTGTAAGGTTTATTAAGTAACTTACAACTATAAACCACATTAAAAAAATAATTAATAAATAAAAAAATCTAACCTAATTATTTATTGTGGAATTTTTAAGTGTTTGTACAAAATACTCTAAAGTATTAAAAAAATAACCATATAAAATCTACAAAGTTTTTTACATACTTACTTTATTCCAAACTAATAATAATAATAATAATAAAATTTCTTTACCCAAAATAAAATAAATTTGGATTTTATTACATGTTTATTATCTAATTAGTTTTATAGTACATATAAGGAGAAAAACAATGAAAAAATTACAGTACTACTAACATTTTTAGAAGAATTACAAATAGTTTAAATCATCATAATAAAACTGGTCTTTTTGACATACAAGTGTTATTTTTAAACACAGGTCTTTTTTGGAACTGAATGAAAATATTTTCTCTGGCATCAAAAGGATTAATCAAAATAAATTTATTTGACATTTGTATTTTTATGTGAATGTCATCGTTTCAATCTCATTTCCCCACAAATCTTTTCATTTCTTCTAATAAGCCTAAATAAAAAAATAAAATAAAAAATAAATAAATAAATAAAATTTAAAAAATACTACAAATTATAATCTATTAGACTACCACAAGGAGCCTCACTAAACAACTTAATCTGAACTAGCAAGATATATTATATAAATCACCAAAGACTACAATGATCAAAGTGAATCTACATAATACAAAATTTCCACTCACCATAAGTGTCTTAAGGTCTGCTCTTTCTGTTGGAGTTTTCTTCAAACAACGATCCACAAAATCCTTAAAAAGGTCAGAGAAAATTCCTGAAGGAAGTTTAGGAGGTGGTTCATTGACGATGTAATCTAACAGCTCAAATATAGCCATTGGACGAGGACCGTTCCCATTTCCTGGAAAGTAAAAAACAGGTTGTTTAAAATTTATTTATATTACATTCATTAAAAGACTTTACAGGTAGAAGATAAAAAATAATTAATTAATTAAAAAATTAAGGCTTTTCATGTAGAAACTATGATGCATTTTTTCTAATTTTTAATTCTCACATATACTATAAAGTTATGATAGGACAAAAGAACAATATCTAGTTTCTTGCGTATATATCCATTTTGAGGTCCCCTGACTCTATAAAAGTAGATTTATAATATTATCTGTCTGTCATTTGTCCAATGCTCTACAACCCAAATGCATGGACTGATTTTAATTATTTGGTATATGAATTTGAGCCACATATCGGAACTTTTTCATTTTTTTTTTTTTTTTAATCATGGGAAGCAAGTTTACCCCATATTAAAATATAGTATTCACTCTATGACTGACAACTACCGAACTAACATTTCTGTCCAACACAAAGTTTAGGTTGGCTTTATTTGGTTTTGGGGATAGGTGAGTGTTAGGATCGGTTCCTTTAAACTGTCTGGGTTCTATATTGAAATAATTACAAGTTTCTTAATACATGAAGTTTGCTCACTCTGTTTGCAATTCAATTGAATGCTTGTCCTAAGTCTCAATTTTCCCAGGAAGCTCTTACTCGCCAAGTCCGTCTAGCTGTCTTCAAGGGTTCCTGCAGCACCTTCCTTTGATCAATCCTGGCCTACTGACACCATTTCCTCCCACCCAAGGATTTATATATCATTGTAGCATCAACGACATCCGCCTTGCTTGCAAGATAAGCAATTTCATCATTTTACAAGTCAGTCACAATGATTGTTGTCATTCTGGATTCTTAAAAAGAACTTGGACTCTATTTCTAACTAAAACTATGAGCAAGAAAGTTTGTGCAACTTTTTGCATCGTTTATTTAATTTTATTATTTCTGAACATTAAATATTTTACATGCAACAGACTTTGTCATTACTAACATGTATAAAAACTTTACAGATTAAAAATATAACAAAGTACATGCAATGAATAACAATACAGTATTAATTTTGTTTGCCTTTTTTTCTTTTTTTTTTTCTTTAAGAGACGGTTTTAGTTACAGATTGATGTTTTTGTTTTCCAGCAAAATGTATTATTGTACATGTAGTATTGATGCTGAAGTATCAATAGCTCATTGGATAATTCTGACAACAGTAAAAATTTGGATTATGTTTGATTCTAAATCATCTCTAAAAATATATAGTTATCTTGACTTCTCTTACCATATAGATGAAATTTATGATATGCTGATTTAACTGCAGATAAAAAATATATGCTTCCAGTGGATTCCTAGCCATTGTGGAAATAAGAAAATGAAAAGGCAGATTCGCATGGCTGATCTAGCAAGAGACTGAGACCTGCACCCTTAAAATAGGTTTCTCTATGTAGATCTTTGGAAACTTTAGGACGACTTGGACTGATCAATGGAGAAATGGAACTTCAGGTCACTCGCTCTTCGACATTCACCGTTTTTCACATGTCATTGTGAAACGGTTAGAGATAAATACAAACAATGTTTATTTTTGAAAGACCTTTCCAATGATGTGCTCACGACTAACGTTACTATTTGGAGTTTTGGAGTTTTAATCTGTTTTTTCCCAAAATTGTATGTATTTTGAAAATTTTTGAGTAAGAGGCAACTTAAGCACATTTTTTGAAAGAGTGTCTTCTTATGAATCTAGGATAAAAATTTGGTTTATGTAGGCTATGTTATATGGTAATAATAAAACTAACTGTAAAACACTACTTTTTGACGTTTTGGAACACCATGTACGTACACAGTTAGATAAGTTTAAACTTTTTTTCTAAAATGAACAGTTAACAGAGACCTGTAAAATGAGTTATCAATCGACCTAACTACATTTGAAAATTTTCCAAAAAGGACCCCCACCCCAAAAAAGCATTTTGGGGCATTTTTGAGATTTAAAAACATTTTTACTGAATTCTCTAGGGTTGAAATAGGGGGGGGGGGTAAGTTAAAATGAAGGCTGCAGCTCATTTTGTTCAGTCGCTATACATTGCGGACGAGTGGTCCGATTTACCCTGTATAAAAAAAATCTTAATAATAATAATGATCTGACCTAGCAATAACATATACGTCACTTAAAACAACTACAACTTTTTGTTTGTTTTAAAATTACCATTTTCATAAAGATAACATTTAGTTCACTTTTCTTAAACACACCTATCCTTTAGGTTAAATTAACAAATTAAAAAATTTAAAAAAAAAGGTACAAAAGATATTTTAAGACTATAATTATTATATTTTAAATTAATACACTTTCAATTCCATTATATAGCCTATTTTATAAATTATTTTAAATATAACTTTTTCCGTTGATTTACAGTTATGTTATAGTCTTACTAGGTTCAAACTAAAGTCCATTATATACAGTTTAACTACATGATCCCTTTAATGTTGTTTGTTATGTTTATTTTTACTGAATATTTTTCAACTACCGAAACCCAATTTTCCACAGCTTTAGTTTAATTGTATAGCATATTTTATAAATTATTTTAAACATAACCCTTTTCATTGATTTAACCCCCTCTACTTGACCTTCCTAACTTCCACTTTGAGACTTCTTGTCAACTAATTTTTTGTATATGCCCTTCTTCTGGTTTTCTGTTACTCTCCCATTAGAGTAAATAATGTAGCTAACAGTTATGCTATAGTCCTACTCAGTTCCAACTAAAGCCCATTACATGCCTTCTAGCTACACTATCCCTTTAATGTTGTCTGTTATGCTTTGTTTTACCAAAACCCAACCTTCTCGATTAAATTAATATAATTAAATTATTATAAAAAATATAATTAATCTACACCTTCATTTTATAATTAATAAAAATGTATTTATTTATTTTATAGGCTATCTCCTAAATAAAATTATCTTAATTGTGTTATATTATAACTACTTTTATTTTCATTATTTTCAATTTTCCCAATTATGTATGTTTTCCAATTTAATTTTAAAAACTCTATATGGTCCTTGATACAGTAAGAAGAATTTTTTTAATTTCTCTTTTTAAATTGGAAGATAAGAAGTGATTCCTAACTAGTACTAAATCTCCTATATTGAATTGAACGGGTTTAAACTTTTTATCATGTATTTCCCCCCCCCCCGCCTTTACCTTTAACATTTTTCTAGCCAATATTATTTTTTCCTCAACATTTATTATTTCACCCGGTGGAAATTTTGTAATAATGTAAAAATGTTGGTTTGATTAAATATTTAAAAAATTAGCGGGCAAAAAAGTGGGGATAACTGGATTAGGTAATAATTTGCACCAAACAAAGTAAATTTTAAGATAAAAATAGATTTTCAAATAAACAAAATAAATAATCATGTATAAATTTAAGATAAATTGTTGAAATAAAATGTTTATTAATTTTGTGTTATGTGAAATCATGAGTTGACAATTTTCGGGGAGTGTGTTGGACTATTGGATCTAGCCTTGAAGGAATTGCGCTTTTTTAACCGGAATGAACAGGTTTGGGAGGGAAGACGTGGAAGGAGTCTCAGAGAGGAACTTGTAGGTGTTGTTTGTGTTAAGAGTTTTCCGTTAAAATAGAGAAAAAATGTTCGGAAGTAATAATGTTGTTTAATTCTTGGTGTACTAACATTCGTAAGAGTATCAAAGACAATGTTCCATGTTTTTTAAGATCGTATATGTTGAAAAGTAAGAAAAAGAACTATATTGTGCAATTTCGAACATGTGCTTTCAAAAGACGGACAATGAACTTTTGTGTTAACACGTTATATGAACTTTATTTCAAGCATTACGATACGAACATTATTCGAAATGCAGGTGTACTCAACTGTAATTCAACGCTAAAAACACAGGCTGAAGAAACGGTGCTCCAAAAGACAATGAGTTTCTACAATTTGGTAAAACCATGTGCATAATATGTTATGATTTTATTATGTAAATTTTTTATAATATATACTATGTTTTTCATTGTATTTTATATATTTAAATTTAATTAATTTCATTTAAAAAGTATTAGTCCAAATATCAGTCAGATAATGGACAAAAGTAATTTTTCTTTTCTATATATTTTCGTGCTCAGGAAAATGAGTAAAATTATCATTTCAAAGTTTTAATTTCATCAAAGTAATTCAATACTTGCAAGTTTCATTATTAATAAATTCAATTTTCAAATAAAGTCAATTCTTGACTATGAAAATAGACCTTTTTCAAAGGCATTAAATATAAATTTTAGTAGGATGTTAATTATAAATGATGTTCATGATATGTTTCTTTTTGATGAAAGTTCATGTTAATAATTTGATTTTGTTTAATAAATATTTATGTTGAAATTTCAGTTGCAGTGTTATTCATTCTACCAAGTCACTGAGAGTACACTTAAGAAAGAACTTACTCCCGAGATAAGATTTTAAATTTAAATTCATTTTTCAAAATTGGTAAAGCGAAAGCTTCCTGGCGCCCATTATTTCTGAGCAGAACTTTTAGATTAAATAATAAACTTTAAATTCATTTTATATTTTTTTTATTAAAGTAACTTAAATATATGAACTCTTCAAGATCATTTATTTTACAATAGTTACAATTGTCTCCCAACTCTGGGGCCTCTAAGTCGAAAAGATTAAGTGATTTTAGTAGAATGAGAACACTTAACAAGGTAAGGATATTTATATTACAATAGGAAATTTTCTCTTAAAAAAAAAAAATTTTTTTTTAAGCAAAGTAAATATAATAATTTTAATAGAATAAAGATGGATTCAAAATAAATAGTTAATGATAGTGAACAGGCAGAATATGGGAGTATTTTTGATAATTTAGGACAAATACTACTACAAATAACAAAAAGTAATGAAGAATTAGATGAACAATTTGCACAAGATTTTTTAGATCAAGGATTGAGCCTTAGAAGTAATAGTAGTAGATGTTCAAGTTTGAACGATAATAGTAGTTTAAGTTCAAGTTTTCATGGTTTTAGTAGTGAAAGTATAGATCAAAAATGGCAGAAGTTGAGGGGGTAGAAATTGAAAATAATAATGTAGACAAGGAAATAAGGGCGGAAAGTGTTAGGGAAATTGAACAAAATGGGTTAGACAAGGGTAAAAAATTTCAAGGTGAGGAGTTAATGATAGAAATGCTGATAGAAATGAGAAAAGATATAAAAAAGTTTGAACAAAATAGTTTAGAAACAAAACGGGATTTAAAGCAAGATATTAATCAAAGTAGATTAGAGGTAAAACAAAACAATGTAGAGTTAAAACAAGAATTAAAGCAAGATAATGATAAAAAATTTGAATGTATAAATAATATTATTAAACAAAATTATGTAGAACTAAAACAAGAATTTAATACTAAATTTGACCAAAATAATTTAGAATTAAAAGAAATAAGTAACAAGTTAGATCAGAATAAGCTAGAAATTAATGCTAAATTGGAGGATTTTAATGTTAAACTTGAGCAAAATAATGTAAAACTGGATAAAATAGATAATGAGTTAAAACAGAGTAAATTAGAGTTAAGACAGGATAATTTAGATTTAAAAGAAAAAATGAATAAAAAATTTGAAGAGAATGGGGTAGAAAGGAAACCGGATTGTTTAAAATTAGAACAGAATTTGAAATGGGAAATTAAGCAAATGGGAATTAATGTAGTGGAGAGGTTAGGTCAAGTGCAGGAAGAAATAACGAGTGATGTGTGTATGAGTATCTATGCTGTTGAAAACAATAATAAGGCAGAATTTGAATTAAGCTATTGTGAGAAAAAAGTTGAATTTGAACAAGTTAACAGTGTAGGGGACGTTTTGATAGAAGATAATAATAATGTGAATAATAATTTAGATCAGATAATAGATAAAGTTGAAATTAACAATTTTGATGAAGTAAATAAGGTTTCAAAAGACTTAATAATAATAGAGAACAATTATGTAAATGATTATGTTTTTGAACAAGTAAACAATGGGATATGTAATAATGCAAATTTAGAAATTAAGAAAAATGTTGAGATTAACAAGTTTGATGAGGTGAGAAAAGGTGTAAGCGATTTAAATAACAAGGGTAAAATTTAAGTAAATGAGGTAATAACAAAAGAGTTAGCTGTTCATGTAAAGAAGCAAGTGTATCATAAAACTTTCAGTTTTGAAAAATACGTAATGCTAAAATTTAAGAGTATCTTTCAAATTCAGGAACAAGAAATTAAAAGTTTTTGTAAACAAAGTAATTTTGAGTGTAAGTTTGAGAAAGAAGTTGTAAAAGAAATCTTTGTAGTAATAAACAAGTTTGGTAGGGTTAGGAATTCTGAAATAACAGATGACAAAAGTAGGTTAGGTTGTGCTGAGATGTTTATGAGAGGGAGGAGTGTTGGAATGTCTGTAAAAGAGAAAGAGAAAGGGGGTCTGTCAATACAAAGGCAGAATGTCAACAAAGGATCTATTGTTGTTAAGAAAGGGTCTAATGTAGAAAATGGTGTTGAGCTATCTAAGTTAGAAATGGTATTTAACATTAGAATTATGTCAAGAAAGCAGGTTATATTTTTCAAAATGTTTCACATTTCGGGAAATCATAGAAAGAAGTAAATAATTTATAACTGGGTTATATACGATGAACATGGAATGACTAGAAATAATGTAAAGGCATTTTAACAAAACACGGACTTGATTTTGAAAAATAATATTAATGAAATAAAGGTTTTATAATAAATAAGTTTAAGTTTGATAATAAATAATTAAGAGATATGAATAAATGAATTGTGTGTACTAATAAATTTTGTAAGCTAAGATAAAATGTTAGAAGTTTTTAGTTTAGGAAACATGTTAGTATTTAATTTAAGAAAAGACGCTAGACTGTAGCGGTAAACAACTTTGTATGTTTATTAAAGAGTAAATATTGAGAGAACGTGACGATAACACATTAGTTAGAAGGAAAGGTTTTGTGCATCTGTAAGAAGCAATAATATTTAATATTGAATAGAAGAGTTAATATTGAATATTCAATATTGTGAGGAGTCTGTATTGAAGCCGGCTAAAAACGTTTTCATAGTTATCAGAAGACAGGTAAGCGATTGCATCATGCGAGGGGAGAGATGTTTATGCTATAGAGATAAGACAACATTCCTGCACAAAGAATACTGGTATTGAGATAGTTTATGGGTGTTGAGAAATTCAAGTTCTAAAATAAATTATTATCTGTTGTAATAAAATATATTCTTTGGTGAATCTGAGAGAAATTTAAGTGAAATATGGGTTGTATAGGATGAAATGTTTAATTGAAGGATATTCATTGGTAATAAATTGATAGAATAAAATGTAATTTGTAATTGAAAATTTTCAATAATTGAAATGGAAAATTTTTGAAGTGGTAGAGATGAAATTATACTGGGGTATGATATAAGAGACTTGTAGGCTGTAGGCAGGCGGCGATAGAAGTACAGTCGGGTCTGGAGATAATATCTCAACTTCGGATAGACCGATTTTGATGAAATTTTTTATGAATTTAAAAAAAAAATTTTCGCGTACATGGTTTATACAATTAACAAAAGGGAGGAGGATGGAGTTTGTGTTAGTAAATAAAATCTTTTATTCGTAAGAATAAAGCATGTGGACTGCATGAAGGGTGTGTTATGAAGTTAGGGTGTGTTTTGGGTTTTATCTTGAATTTAGTAGGGAAATTACATTCAACCATTGCACATTTTAAAATCATAACATGTTACTTTGTGTAAGAGTCTATAGAGCAATTAGAATTATGCATGGTATAAAGTAGTCAGTCAGAAGGATTGTAGTGGGAGTTGGTGGAGGTAAAATGCATAAAATAATAAAAAATTCATAAAAAATAAAAATAAAAAAGGTATAAGTAAAACAAAATAAAAAAATGGAACGTGGAGGGTTTTATTGATCGATGTTCGGCCAGGTTGCTTGACCTACATTGGATTGTGTTTTCTAATTGAGTTTAAGTACCCTGGCGGGGCTTTAAAAAATAAAATAAATAAAAAAACAAACAAAAAACAAATAAAAAACAAACAAAAAATTGTCATATGACTCATGTAAATGAAATATAGTTAAAATTTGACAATTTGAGAAGTTTAAAGAAGGAACTAAGAGTTCTTATATATTGAAAAATATAAAGTTTGGTAAAGGAGCTGTTCACTATGAACAGGGCGTAGCCATGTTTGAAAAATGATACGACGAAGGACCTAAAATATCATTTGGAGGCATGGTGATATCGGGTTAAATTGGAAAACCTATCAAAAAATCCAAAGTAGTCATTCATAGTCTTGTCACATGTAATTATGGGCAAAAAACGTGAATGATGATTTATGTTTGGAAGTGTCATAAACTTTGGTAGTTATAAGTAAAGTTTTTTTTTTGAGTCTATTCTATAAAATAGAAACGGTTGTTATAGGAGATATTGAAAGACAATAGGATTATCTTTCATGGTTAAAGGAGAAGAATTTTGTTAAAAAAAAAAAAAAAACTTTAAACTAAACCGGACGTGACAGAATTGGAGTACTTATGAAAGCAAACGGAAATTTTCTTTTTACAAAAAATGTATATATGTTAATAGATTAAGATAAGCAATTTCATGTTAATTGATAAAGAAATAATAGAAATTTGATGTTAATAAATAATAAGGTTTAGGTAAATATGAGAAATAATAATATTGTTAGATATAAGTGATTTGTGGTTTGAAAAAAGAGTAACTTGTGAAAAGATTGAGTAATCTATGAAAGGCATTGCCAAGATGAATAATGTTGAAGTTTTTTAATTTTGATTTAAAATGAATAATGAGTAGAAAATGTTAAATTTTGTTTTAAAAGAAGGTAGCATAATTAAGAAATAATAATAAATGAAGAGATTTCAATGAATTTTATGAATAAATATTTGAAGTAGAGATTTTAAATAAATGATAATGGAGTTTAAGATAATAAATTATTGTTAAGGAGTAATTTGATAAAAAGTATTTAAGATTTTGAAGTAATAATGTGTTTTAGCTGGGAAATAATGTAATTTTTTTTTATACAAGATAATGAAGTTTTTTTTGTATTTAATTAATAGAGATGAAGTTTTTTATGTGAAGAAGTTTTAAGTAAGAGTTTTTTGAAGTTTTTTATATGAAGATGAGAATTTTACAGAAGTATTAAGTAAAATGGTATTAAAAGATGAAGTTGTTCTATTGAAGAGTTTTTGTAAGAATGGTAGTTGATTGCATTAATAGTTAATAAAGAAGTTTTTTAAGAGGTTTTTTGAGTTCTACGATGATATTAAGGAAGAATACGACGATTTATGAAGAAGAATAAGTTTGAGGGAATCTACGAATATATGATGATAATGAAGTTTCATGAGGTTTTTTATGAGGTTTTTTTATGAAGTTTTTAAAGGAGTTTTCTACGTGACGATATGTACAATGGTGATCAGATGAGCCATGTGTATAATTTGGAGAGTTTTTTGGTGATTAATGCAATCTAGATTATTAAAGTAGAGAAGGCTAAAAGATGGAAGAAATTTAAAATGAGGTACTAAGAGATAATACAATTGTAAAGAAGATTTTTGTGCAGATAGATGAATTCTGTAATTTTTTTTTATGACAATGATGTTTTGAAAGGAGATTTTGTTTGAAGTAAGTAAGTTTAATAACTAGTAGAGTCAATTAAGAACGTTTTGTCCCAGCAAAACAAAGGAGAATGGAGAGTTTAAATAAATAAGAATAATAATTAAAATTAAGTCAAAATAAATAATAATGTAAATTTAGAATTAAAAAGTTTAATGTAATTTGAGATTGGGTTAAGTAATAATTAAGCAATTGAGTAATTTTAAATAATAATGAGGAGAATTTTTAATTTCATAATAATAAAAAAGGAAATAGAAAATGTTAATAGAATAAAGTTATAAGATGAAGAAGTTTTAAGATGTAACCTAAATGGAAATTGTTTTTTAGAAGAGAAAATATGAATTATATTTATCTTTGAAAATAGTATGTTGCATGGGGAAGGAAACGCTAGGTAGACAGGATATCTTGGCAGACTTCAGGCGGGAGAAAAGACTTGATTGGCAGTCCAAGTCAATAAAAAATATTGATGGAAAGGTTTTTCAATCAACAGATGGAGATAAGAAACCTGATGTGGGTTTATTTATGACTAGAAATAAGTTTTAGCGCTAAGTGATTTTTTGTTTAAAGATAACTAAATGATAGGGTGTACAAATAGTTAGTTTTAATAAGAAAAATTAGGGAATAGGAAATAAGTCTGAATAAAGAGAATATTTCTTATTTACCATGTTTAGATGAATATAAATATTCTTAGCTGCTGAAGTTAGTAGTTTTGGAAATCTATTGATTAAATTTTTTTTTATAACTTTAAAATTTTTTTATATATATATAAGTTTTGTACTACAATATGTTATATTGTAACACAAAACTGATGGGGTTTTTGTAATAATGTAAAAATGTTGGTTTGATTAAATATTTAAAAAATTAGCGGGCAAAATAGTGGGGATAACTGGATTAGGTAATAATTTGCACCAAACAAAGTAAATTTTAAGATAAAAATAGATTTTCAAATAAACAAAATAAATAATCATGTATAAATTTAAGATAAATTGTTGAAATAAAATGTTTATTAATTTTGTGTTATGTGAAATCATGAGTGGACAATTTTCGGGGAGTGTGTTGGACTATTGGATCTAGCCTTGAAGGAATTGCGCTTTTTTAACCGGAATGAACAGGTTTGGGAGGGAAGACGTGGAAGGAGTCTCAGAGAGGAACTTGTAGGTGTTGGTTGTGTTAAGAGTTTTCCGTTAAAATAGAGAAAAAATGTTCGGAAGTAATAATCTTGTTTAATTCATGGTGTACTAACATTCGTAAGAGTATCAAAGACAATGTTCCATGTTTTTTTAGATCGTATATGTTGAAAAGTAAGAAAAAGAACTATATTGTGCAATTTCGAACATGTGCTTTCAAAAGATGGACAATGAACTTTTGTGTTAACACGTTATATGAACTTTATTTCAAGCATTACGATACGAACATTATTCGAAATGCAGGTGTACTCAACTGTAATTCAATGCTAAAAACACAGGCTGAAGAATCGGTGCTCCAAAAGACAATGAGTTTCTACAATTTGGTAAAACCATGTGCATAATATGTTATGATTTTATTATGTAAATTTTTTATAATATATACTATGTTTTTCATTGTATTTTATATATTTTAATTTAATTAATTTCATTTAAAAAGTATTAGTCCAAATATCAGTCAGATAATGGACAAAAGTAATTTTTCTTTTCTATATATTTTCGTGCTCAGGAAAATGAGTAAAATTATCATTTCAAAGTTTTAATTTCATCAAAGTAATTCAATACTTGCAAGTTTCATTATTATTAATAAATTCAATTTTCAAATAAAGTCAATTCTTGACTATGAAAATAGACCTTTTTCAAAGGCATTAAATATAAATTTTAGTAGGATGTTAATTATAAATGATGTTCATGATACGTTTCTTTTTGATGAAAGTTCATGTTAATAATTTGATTTTGTTTAATAAATATTTATGTTGAAATTTCAGTTGCAGTGTTATTCATTCTACCAAGTCACTGAGAGTACACTAAAGAAAGAACTTACTCCCGAGATAAGATTTTTAATTTAAATTCATTTTTCAAAATTGGTAAAGCGAAAGCTTCCTGGCGCCCATTATTGCTGAGCAGAACTTTTAGATTAAATAATAAACTTTAAATTCATTTTATATTTTTTTTATTAAAGTAACTTAAATATATGAACTCTTCAAGATCATATATTTTACAATAGTTACAATTTATATAATTCTCTGTATATTCTTGGACACTCCCATTTAAACATTATTTCATAAGGACTATTATTGGTTAAATTTATTAATACAATTTTCTATGAACTTAACATAATGTGCCAATTTTGTTTATCATGGACCTAAGTTCTAAACATTCTACTTAACTCTCTCATACAATGCTCATTACTTTGTAGGTGATACAGAGATGTATGCCTTATTTGTATGTTTTCCCTTCCCAAA
The DNA here is from genome assembly GCA_963513935.1 of Aphrophora alni. NCBI lineage: Eukaryota > Metazoa > Arthropoda > Insecta > Hemiptera > Aphrophoridae > Aphrophora > Aphrophora alni. The sequence goes on along the minus strand of OY740765.1, from coordinate 129,288,009 downwards.
ATTTCTCTCCATGCTTTTAATTAAAATTGGCTACCATGATCATTTAAAATTATTTTCGATCTCCCCACTTCACCTATATATTCATTTTACTTGTAAACTACTCCAATCGCTCTTTTAATCGAGTATAATTTTTATAAATTTTGATAATACATTCAAGACAAAAAAAATTTACTCCACTACTTCAAACAAGTAGCTCTCCTCCAAATAAATCTATTGCAACTAATTCTAATACATTTTCTGGCAAAATGTTCACCATTAAGCCTTCTTGTTTTTAATTTTATGTTTTACTCTTTTTACATAGACCACATGATTGTAACAATTGTAGAATCCTCTTTTTAAATTGTGGGTAATTATAAAATTCTTTTAAAATTTTATAACAGTTTGCCGGTCATATATGTCTTTATATCTCTCATGGTAATCATTTACTTAATTGAATTAAAGATTGAGGTACACACATTCTATAGTTATTTTTATTTGATTTTTTTAAACAATACTCCTTTATATTTCATATATTTTAAAAAATCATCTGATCTAGCATCTTTATTATTATTGATTAATTTCAAAAAATTTTGGATTCTTTATCTTTATCTTGTTCTATTTATAGCCTGTTGGATGATTTTTTTTCTTCAAAATTTTATTTTGTTATAACAAATTCTTATCAATTTGAGTATATAACATTTTAATCAGATATCTATTTCCTGTTTTTACAATTTCTTTATTATTAGATCTTGATATTATATCTACTACTATATTCTGTTTTCCTGGGCAATATTCAATTTCTATATTGTATTCTTCCAAAAAGAGAATCCCTCTTAAAAGTCTACCATGTATGAATTTACAGTTTCTTAACCCTCCAGCTGGTGCATGTCAATGGGTCTTAAACATTCTTCGTTCGTTTAAAAATTAATAAAATATATTATTTGTATACAAAACCTAACTTATAAGATATCATTTTTCTCAGAAAGATGCATAGAATTCATCTATGTAATAAATTTTTTTTTTTGAAACGGTTTTGGAGTAAGTATGTTAGATGTCAAAAATGATATTAACTTTTTTTCAGAAATATCTGTATCACCCAAAATCAATAGCTTACTACCTTTTTCTAAGATATACAAAAGTTTTCGTGTAATATTTTTGAATATATTTAGAAAAAAAAATTTAAAAAAATTTTATATTTTAAAAATTTAAAAAAATATTTTATGAAAAAACTGAATTTTCTCTTTATTTTTTCCAAAAAACATTAAAAATAGTAAAATATATTTTATACAGAACTTCTATATATCATTATGTCCAGAAAGGTGCATAGAATTTAGTTGTGTAGTGCAAAAAAATGTTACATGCATCACATTTGGAGTTTTTTGGTCAAATACCAAAAAATCGAGAGTAACGGAGAGTAAAATTTCACAGAAATCGGTACATAAACCATATTTAAATTTTTTTATGATTTTTTTTAAATATTGATACAGATTTGTAATATATTTGTGGATAAAAGTTGCTAAAAAGAAAAATAAATTTTCAAAATTTTCATTAGACGAGGTACATTTTTACGTAAAATGTGAATATTGACTAACTATATTCAAACAGTAACCAAAAATATAATTTTTATTCTAAACAAAAGTTTTTATTACCTATGTTCTCACAAATATACATAGATTTTATGTGTGTAATGCAAAAAAAATTATATGGAAACATTTTAGAGTTATTACGGACGGAATCAACAAATTTACTCTGTAACCGAGGCAAAATTCCACAGAAATAGGTATATAAACCATATTAAAAATTTTTTATGATTTTTTTTAAATATTGATACAGATTTGTAATATATTTGTGGATAAAAGTTGCTAAAAATAAAAATCAATTTTGAAAATTTTTATTAGACATGGGTCATTTATGATAAAAATCTACCTTCACAATAGCCTAGACGTTGAGGTTAGGTCTGTGAAAAAAAAAACCAAAAATATGAAATATCACTAATAAATACACTCTACAAACATTGACACATTTATTATAAGTTGTATATACATTTATATATTATGTATATACATATTATAAAAAATAAATGGTTTCTTGAAACTAAAAGTTCCAATAGCAAATCTAGAACTAGGCCTGACTAGTACTAGATTTGGCTAGACTAGGCCGAAAATATGAATTATCACTCATAACTACACTCTACAAACATTGACACATTTATTTTAAGTTGTATAAACAAATTATAATAAAAAAATCACTTCATGAAACTTATATTCACTATAAAAACAAAGCTATTGCACTTTGAAATTTCCACATCGGCAAAAATCTTGCGAGATCGAAGTAACAAATTTGAGGTTATTCTACGTTTTATAAAGTACCACAGCCTTTGTATTTTTCCTTGTACAGATGTGTTTCAAATACAAGGTTAAACATTGAAACCTCCTCTTTACAGTTATATCAAAAACGACAAGATTGTATAAAAATAAAGATCGGATTCTTCAAGACTGTCTAGAAACTGAATATCGCAAACCGGTCTGAAAGTTCAGAGGATCATTTCCTAGAATGGATATAAATCGTAAACTATATAACTTAGGATGATTTCGTCTTCATAGTTCGAAAGAGGAAGAAAAATACTATATAATATTGTCAACTTGTAACATTTAGACAAGTTTTACCATTTCGAAAAAATATATGAACATATAGGTGATATTTTCTATATAAAACTCGCCGCGAGAAACTGTCGCAATCTAGCGCTAACAAGGTAAACTTCAGTCTAGTCTTATTTCTTTACTACACGCTACATAAAATTTTCTAAACTTGGTTATGAAAGATTGAAAGATAACCTTTTCATTGGTATAAAATACATTTAGATAATATAATATCTACTAGGATAAAAGTTGAATTGCAAAAAATGTAATTTTTAGCATGTAAAATAGGGTTAAAATTCTTGATTTGGTTTAATTTTTATATAATAAAAACTATACTAGTTGGAAACATTTGATAAACACGGTTTTGAAGAGAAAGACGCGATCTATCAAGCAGTGTTATGTCCGATGTGACAGATTGAAATTTCAAAATAGGAATAATTGACAAAGGAGACGAATGTTTTGTTTAAAACTTGTTGACGTAAAACTTTGACGTTTCGCATGAAAACTATGCGAACTTCGCCAATTTTTGGAATATTATTAATAACGTTTTGTGGTATTTTTTTTGCATGATATGCATCTACGGAACATTAGCTTTCCAACGGTATTTTATTTATTGCGATGGGACAATTTTAAGTGGGCGTAACGTTGAATGGCAAAATACGTGTTTTTTAGTTGGTGAATAGAGCCGTGACTAACGAAGCGACCACTTTTAAGGCAAAAAGGGGTCGATCACCAGTTGGAGGGTTAAAAATGTTAATGCTATATGATCTGACCTTATAGTTACGCTATTCCTCAATACATAATTTCTGAATTTTTTACACACAGACTATACTAAGTAACTCTCTGTAACTGTATACTTAATTTCACTACCATGTAAACTTCTATTTACAAATGCTACAATCATGTGATCTCCATTTTCATCTAATTGATATAAAACTGCTCCTAACGCTATATCTGATACATATGTATTTAAATAAAATGCTTTTTTTTTAATCTGGGCATTTTAATATTATTGTTTCTAAAAATGCCGCTTAAATTTTTTCAAATAATGTTTTCTCCGTTTTTCCTCAACTCCATATTTTACCACCATTTCCTAACAAATCTGTAAATTTCATAGTTTATACAAAATTTTCTATAGTAATTACATAAGCCTAAGAAACTTTGCAATTGTTTGAAATTTGTTGGTTGTGGAAATTCTTGAATAATTTTGATTTTTTCTTGACCTGATTCTATTCCTAAATCCAAAATGACATATCCTAAAATTTTATTTCTCTTCTGCAAGAAACTGACTTTTTTATTTTTATTGTGACATTATACTCACTCAATCTTTCAAAAAGGTTTCTTAAATGTTCAATATGTTCTTCAAACGATGTTTATGTAATACATACATCGTCTACATAAACAGTTGTAAATACCATCACTTCTGGTCCTAAAACCATGTGTAACATGCTTACATTCAATTAAAAAAGAAGTCCCTTAAATTGTAAATTTCTACCGTTGAACAAAAACGTCACATATTTTCTAGATTCTTCATCCAAATCTATTTGCCAAAAACCACTAACAAGATCTTATACTCGACATATATTTTACACCTTTAAATCTTTGCAAAATGTCATCTATCTGTTTCGGAGCTTACCTATCTGGAATTATTATTTGATTAACCTGCCTTGCATCTAAACATAGCCTAATTCATGAATCCTTCTTTAGTATACGTACTAATGGATTTGAAAATTGACTATTAGAATCTTCTATAATAATATTATCAATCATTATTAAATTTCTTTCTTTACAGCTTTCTTTTTTGAGTATGGTATTGCATAAGTCTTATTAACAAATTAATTTTATGTTTAATTTTGCCTTTTAATCTAACATTTTACCTGATTTTTCTGAAAAATTTCAATAATGTTATTGTTTTCCTTAATTTATTCTTTTCTAATTCTTCTCGGAAATTACTATTCTCTAACGTGTTATTTACTATTTGTTCCCATTAAAAATCTTCAAAATTCCCCGCTATATTTTCTACTTGTGATTCTTCATAATTTATTTCTTCATCCTCATAACAATTGAAATTTAATTAATTTTTCATACCGTAATTTAAATTTATATCATTGAACTTTCCATAATTTTTAAAACCTAGTTTGAATTTATTTTCTATATTGAACTTTTATTATTTCTTCATTTAAATAAATGTGTACTTAATTTTTAAAATCACAGCTAATCACTATTTCTATATTTAATCCATGTACTATTGAAAAATTCACAGGCATTATTTCATTACCTATCTTTACATTCACATACACTTGTGTGGTCATTCGCTCGCTAAGCACACCAGTTACTTCTACAATAGTTTTAAGTTTGATACAGGAAATTCTAAAATTTTATTATTTTAATTTATTATTAATCTTTTTAAAATCTTTTCATCCATTACTGTAATTTCTGATCCTTTATCTATTATGAATTTAAATTCTTCATTATTGATTTTAATTTCAATTTCTATTATTTCCCCTTTTAATAGGGTATGTCCTAATATCCGAAAAATTCTCTTCAGAAATCAACTCATCTCTAATTTCTAAGTCCAAATTTTTTTCTTTACTTGTTAAGATTGTATTAATAGTTTGCTTATTGTCTACTTTAATTATTATAGGCCAAGTTGTTACTGATAACAATAGTTCAGACTGATTTATTGTTGCCTTTCCTTGATCTCATGGAGCAACCACTTTGTCTTTTTTGCTGAAAATTTTGTCTAAAATCCCCATTTATACCACTCCCATTTGGCCTAATTAACCTAATTTCATTATCATTGTACATAAACCTACTTTCTGGTCTAAATCAATTATGCATAGGGGGTAGATTGAAATTTTGCTTTCTCTAAATCCATAATTTTGAGGTGGTTGTATTAAATTTTGTAGTCCCCTAAATCCATAATATTGAGGTGTTTGATAGATATTGTAATTTTCACAATTCTGAGATCTTTATATCAAGATATATTTGATTGGGAGAAATGGAATAGTTGGAAGTAATGTGATTAATCAATAAACGTAATGAAATTGTAAAAGATTTTATTGCATGGATTATTTGCGTTCAAAGACAAAAACTACTATAATTCAGAAGTTGAATGTAGACGAGATTTCAGAGTTGTTAAACTTACAGGACTATATAAGTGTGTGATTTAGAAACAATCGGAAAACTTATAAGATGTTAGTTTAAGATTTCAAAATTGCAATAATTTTAATAAAATTAAGTAACTTAGTATGTCTAATGTATAATTAAGAAAAATATATATTTTGTAAAATGATTGGAAATAGTTTTGTCAGAAATCAGAGTGTGCGGTATTAACCAATAAAAACACCAATAGAAGGAAAGTGTGTAGTGGGGAGATGGATAATCCTAGATATTAAAAAATACAGACTACTAGCGAATGGGTCTCCGAGAAGAGTAGTTCTGGATTAAGAATGCTCAAACTCCATCATAAGCTGATCGCTTGATCTTCCAGAGCGATGGTCAATGCCCATTGTGTAATTCAGTACTGAAAAGTAGTTTTTTAACATTGAACTTTAAACTAAAATAAGTTAAAATTATGCCTTGGTATGAGCGTAAATTTGAATTTTATAATTTTAACATAAAAAATTAAGAAAATTGAACTTTTTATTTTAAGAGCTGAGACTAATATCTCAATTAATAATATAAAGAAAAATCATGTAATACGTAATAAAAGGACTTTTGTAAAGAAAACCGTCATAATTACTTAAATATGAAAACTACTGTTCCAAAGAGTTTGGGTAAAAATGAACTTTCAAGATGGAATGTCATAAGTAGTGAGAGACATTTTCTATTAGTGAATTAAATAAGAAAAAGAACGATGTGAACTTTTATTTGAACTTTATGTATACTTTTAATATAAAATATGTTTGTAATTTATACCAATCTTGTTCTATAATTTGTTTATTATAAAATGTATGTATTTCAGGAGGAGTTGAGCAAACCACTTAACCAAAATATGTATATTTAATATATAAAAATTTTAATATAAGATTATAATATAATTTATAATAAGAAGTTTTTCATGATTATTTATCATATAAGAGTACATTTTCCCGAAATTCATGACCCAAGAAAAGAGTAAAATAAAAAACTGTTTGTGCTTTTCTCACAAGCTGGCACATGACAATTTAAAGCAAAATTCTTTAATAATAAATTCAAGCCTTCAGTTATAATTGAAAAGAGATGAAATAAATTATTACAAAATTTTGCACGTGTTTATTTATTTCTATTTCCTTATATTGATGGAAATTATGCTGTTTCATCCTATACTGACCGATATATCTTTGGCTTTCTTGCCAACTTGATAATAATTTTTCGGACACTTCTAAATTATTTGGTGTCCCAGATTTTTTAGTTAGAGCCGAGCCTCGATAAATTGAGCCAAGCTTGAGCTTCTATTGAGCTCAAGCTCAAGCTTTAATCAAGTTTTTTACGAGCTCAAACTTTTTAATAAACTCGAGCTTAAACTTTTTTCAAGCCTCGTAACACGCTCAAGTTGTTATCGAGCTCAAGTTTTTTAAAGCTTCCGATAAATTTTACATTAAATAATAATCAGTACAATGTCCACCTTTTGTTTTGGAATGGACAATACGGAGAAACCAGTGTAATGGGAAAATGTGAAGTAGCTGTAATGGATGGGAAATAGACACTCTCGATCGAACCAATGTATACAAGATTCCTTTGGTGTGAAATTATATTACAAACTCATTTCATTCACACACTTTCTAACAAATACATATTTTATTACAGAACATTAATTATGGATTTGTAGATAGTTTGGATCAAGGAAAAAAATTAATAAAATCAAGCCAAATAAAAGAAGAAACTTCTGGTTTCGTAAATAAGAGTAATATAATTCACGACTATGTGAACTTACCGAGACTATTTTACACAAAATTAAAATTTTTAATAACATAATTAACAAAGTGTGTTAACATGATGACTAATGTTAAGCATAGTAGAAATGAGGTGGGAGAATTAGTTCTCCTTGAACGGGTCTATGTATTAATTTGTTATCAGGTCTATGCACCTCAACAGACAAAACTTCCTATTTACACACATTTTATAAGTCTCCTGTAGTAGGAGATAGTATGGTTTACATCTGACTTTAATAATAGTACAATTAATTCTGATATAATTATTTGTATTAAAAAAACTATCCAAATTACTAAAAAACTGAAAAAAACTATTTTTTCAGAATTGGTGTAATTTTGTTTTTATTCTAAATCGAAAATGTTCGAGGATTTTCAAAACTGGGATCCATACGACTTATCGATATTTTGCCTTAATGTCCTTACTTCTGTACACTTTATAAAAATCTGTGTGTATAGCTTAGGGTAATGTAACTGTGGGTAGTCTTATGTTTTTAGAAAGGCTATAATTATCGCCAGTTAAAATAAAACCTCAAAAACTTATGGGAAGATCAGACACAGAACTATTCGAGTTTTAGATTAAAATCTGCCTTACCTTACTAATAGTTTCCTTCTTTACAAATTAAATAAACGATGCAGACTTTTGGAAGGAGAGAACTCAAAATGAATACAGTAGTGTATTTCCTCGTTTAATTCATTTTAAATTTATGGTACATTATATTATTACCATAAACGGAAAATTATTTGCCGCTGATTACAGGGAATTGATAATATGTCAAACGTAGATATTACTTGTCATTGTGAACTGCTGTGTGTGTGTGTGTGTGTGTGTGTGTGTGTGTGTGTGTGTGTGTGTGTGTGTGTGTGAATGAATCAAATTTAAGCCCAGAACTGATTAATGTGCTTGCACAGTTTGAGTTTTACAACTCAAGCAAGTTATCTAGACAAAAGACTCGGTGTCTCTCTAGTTTCCGTGAACTCGAGATTAACAACGAACATTTGGTTGAATAGCCAGTCATTTTGTAAATGTAAATAATTACAATAGGAATAGGAATTACAATAGTTTACTTAAAAATTATAACTTTGTAATTGTATTTTCGTTATTTGTGATTTTATTTACAAAACTATTAAAATAGGAAAGTTTTCTGCTGGACTTATATTTTTGAACGATTAATCTGGGAAAATCATTGTTCAGGGAAGGTTGAATCCGGTAAAAATATGCATTGTTTAAATGGGTTTCCAATCTCGAACGCAGAATCTGAACGATAAATGAGGGAAAACGATGAATAGAATCACTATTTTTGACTCGGGGGAAGGGGGGCTCTTTCTCGTATTCAACATTAAAAATTATAATTTCAAAGTTTCCCCCCCTTTTTTATACTAAAAAATATGTGCGAAAAATTAAAATTTGAGAAAATTGCAAGTTTGTGTGCCAATAAGATGTATGGGAAATATAGCAAATATTATGTTCCATGTCAATTATTTTCCCCACCACCGTACAATATTCACACTTGGTTTAGTATATTATCAGTGTTGGTATTAGGCTAGATGCATTAGGCCATTGACGCTCTGTTTTAAACCTTGTCTGCGCTCTCTCTCTCTATCACACACAAACACCCAACTAATCACTTCATTCATCTTTCTTTCAAATTGAAACTTGTATTAGGATAGGGAATAAGATTGTAGTACAACAAAGTTAACTTTGAGCAAGTCTGCGCAGGTTGGGGAAATGAGGGGCATGAAATGGAGATAAACAGGCTACTAGTAGATACGCTAGTGTGTGAAGGAGAATTTATGTCTTCCTTGACCTTCCCTTTTGAAACATTTTTTTTTTTTATAACTACTTTTCAAGTTGTCAGATCATGAAAGACATTTAAAGGTTGTAATGTGAACATAGGTTTCAAATTTTTAAATATAATTAATTGTTTTCAATCATATGTCATTTTTCTCAATTAACTTTTATTGTCGTCAGTTTTTCTCCACCAGAAACCAATATTTCTAAGATTTTCGCACAAGGTTTCAGTTGTGAAACTAAATTCAAGTTCTGGGTGTTCCGTTCTTAAAACTGTCATTGGTGATTTTGAGCATGGTAGTTTGTTATATTTTAAATGGAAATTATGAACTATATTTCGTAATGCGCTTTTCTAAACGTTATCAATATTTATTAATTAACCGTCTTTGGGTTTTTCAGGTGTTGAAAAAATCCCATTTTGTCCACATTTGTTAAATTCTGTTATTACTTTTTTTACTGTGCTTAACCCTAGTGGTGGCGCATGTTAATTCACTTTGTTTAAAAATTAATAAAAAATATTATTTTTATACAAAACCTAACTTATAATATATCATTTTTCTCAGAAAGATGCGTAGAATTTATCTATGTAATAAAAATTTTATTATTTTGTTGAAACAGTTTTGGAGTAAGTATGTTAGGTATCAAAAAATGAATGTATCATTTCTTTAAAAAACTTGCATCGTCCAAAATAAAATTTTTATAACTGTTTTTCAAGATATACAAAAGTTTTGTATAATATTTGTGAATATATTTAGAAAAAAAAATTAATTTGTTACATTTTCAAAAAAAACCAAAAATGGTTTACGAAAATGGGAAATTGTTAGGCTTATTCTCAAAAATTCACCAAAAATAGTAATATTTATGGAAAACACAACTTCTATATATCATTATATTCAGAAAGGTGCATAGAATTTAGCTGTGTAGTGAAAAAAAAAAATGTTAGATGTAAAAAGTTTGGAGTTATTATGTAAAATAACAAAAAATCGGAAAGTAATGGAGGCAAGAATTTCACAGAAATGGTAATGTACACTAGTGGTGGGCGTTAACGCTAACAATGGTCAACGTCAATACCAGTTAACGTTGAGCATGATTAACTGTTGAAAAAAACTGCTAACATTAACCTGCCAGACAGAACAGAAGACCAAGCGCCTTTGTTTGTTCAGTGTGCAGTGAGCAGGTGTGCAGTGCACGTGTTCAGTGAGAAGTGAGAAGGCTTTAGTCATCAATCGACTGTCGCCTGTTTCTTAGAATCGGAGGAGTCTATTACTCGCCTATATTTACACCACACTATTTTCGTATTACCCAGTCGTTGTTTTATAGTTTGAGATTTAGTAAAAAACAAACAGTAAAATAGTAAGATACAGCAGAAACATACATTGATTCGTTGATGAATAAACGTTGACTTTAATTGATTCACTTTAGTTGCTCAACTAAACTAACAGACGACTGAGAGGCATACATGTAGCTGGGTGCGCGCGCATCGAGTGGGCCGCTAACGCTAACAAAACAACCACTGATGCGTCACCTGCAAGCACTAAGCAAATGATCAACGTTAGCAGTTAATGCACTTCTTCGTCAACTGCGTTGATCATTGATGATGGTCAACGTTGACGGTTAGCTGTTACCCGTTAACGGGCACAGTCCTAATGTACACCATACAAAAAAAAATTTGGATTTTTTCAAGTATTACTAGAGATTTGTAATATATTTGTGGATAAAAGTTGCTAAAAAGAAAAATCAATTTATATAAAATTTTCATTAGACATGGTGAATTTTTTCGTAAAAAGTAAAAATTTGCTCAAAAGATAGGCATATTTTCAAAAATTCACCAAAAATATAATTGTTATTCAAAACCCAAGTTTTTATTACCTATGTTCTCACAAAGATACATAGATTGTATGTGTATAATGCAAAAAAAAAATTAGATGTAAACATTTTGGAGTTATTATGTACGTAATCAATAAAAAATACCCTATAACCGAGGTTAAATTCCACAGAAATAGGTATATAAACCATATAAAATTTTTTTTTATAGATTGGCCTATATTAATTCATAAACATTTTGCATACATTTTGGTAAAAACATAATAAATTTATAAAATTTTCATTAGACAAAATTATTTTTATATGTAAACATATGGAAATTTGCTAAAAAGGTAGACCAGGTTATAACATAACCTATCTCTAGACAGCTTCAGTATTTAATAAGTCTGACAATAACATTCACTCAAAACAATAAATTCTACAAACAATAATACAGATATTATAATTTGAATACACAAATTATAAAAAATAAATAAAACATACCTTCAAAATAATAGAAATAATCTCAAGTCACGCACAACTCCTATCACAAACCGTTATTTTACCATACAAACAAGCCTGAGTAAAATGGTAACTTGCAAGTCAGAAATAACAACCTAAAAAAGACATATTGAGTAGTACCAACAGAAAGATCTAAATTTTCTCTACTAAACACTGTAAAGATCGGTCACAAAATATCGATGTAATAATCGATATATGTTATTTAGTAAACTGCACTGAATGAAAAATGAGTTTGATTCGGTTTGGTTACTACTTTGGTAATATAGATATATCTCGCGATCTATGACAGATAGAAAGATTTGGAAAGCACAGATCGAAAGAGAAAGATGTGATCTACAGAACAGTGTTATGGTAGATCTGTTTGACAGAAATATCGAATTGGGAATATTAGAGAAAAATGACGTCATTTTTGTTAACAATCGCTCAGCGCAATTCTTTGATGTTACGAATCAAAAATATACAAACTTCAGCAATTTTTGGAATATTATTTATAATTTTTGTGGTATTTTTTTGCATGATCATGCATCTACGGAACATTAGCTTTCCAACGGTATTTTATTTAATGCGATAGGACGATTCTAAGTGGGTGAAATGTTGAATTGCAAAATACACGTTTTCGGGTCGTTTGACTAAACCATGCATTGAGAATAGGTTTTAATGGTATTCCACGTATGTCAGCAACTCTGTATTTAATATTATTCTTTGAGATTTTCTTTCACAATCTTTTTAGAAGACATTTACAATAATACACTTACTTTGACTTTGTAATGATACTCCCTGGCCTAGTTGATTAATTGATCTACGTTGAGGCATTATAAACAAACCTAGAATGTAAAAAAGACCAAAACTATTTTGACTCTATGGTACAAAGATGACATGCAACTGGTGTTATATAGAAGGAGATACAACTGTTGCGTTTCTCTCCTTCTCTAAATTCCACCATTAGACTTGTCCTACCCCTTGTATACAAACTCGTCAACTACACATCTCAATATTGTTCGAAGTTAAAACTTTGTCCTATTATAAATACAGCATATCCTTACTCCTTACAATCTTTTTTTTGCCAATTCGCTAACGAGAAAATTGTCACGTTTAGTAGTGTGTCTTTTAACCACAGTATTTTCAGGATGGTTGTTTCGTTACGTAGCAAACTTCCCTCTATTCTCAATCGATAATTTGACTCTTGTACGATATTTTGAATTATTTGTTATATATTTTTATTTCGTATAAAATATTACACCACAATTCACACTTGCTAGTTTAACATTTTCACGAAAAATGTATTGTTTTATTTCTCTCTCCATAGTAAGGCACGAGTTTTATGTTGTTTAAAATTTTTATTTTTTACCAGACTGATTTTCTTTTATTTAACAAAACAGATAAATCACCACTCCCAGACAATGATTTGTTTGTAATGAAATATAAAAATACTAAGAGTTACAAATATAACTTAATAATTTAATCTTACTTACTTAAGTAAAGGAGAGATAAGAATTATAGGCTAATAATAACATTTCTACTTTGTGTTTATATTCCTTAGAATCAGTAATGTTCATTTCCTGCCTATAATTATTATCTCTCCTCACAATCGCTGCTTTACCTGAACTATTCGCTTTCTCGATGATAACACCTTTTTATTTTTATTGCGTCCCTTCTAAGAATAACAAGGTTCTATTATTCAATACACTCCCATGATATTTTCTTTTTTAGGTTTTATAAAAGGCCCCATGATAACCAATTTGACAATATTAATTAATCACACGTACTACTGGATAAATGATGTGAATTATTAATTTCTGTTTTCTTGAAATTTAATATAATTCATATAAATTTAATTTTTCTACGACTTATAATTTTGAAATCAGATTTTCTTATTTGACTGTTGTTATAAATCTATTATAAAACGGAAACATTTTGGTTTCTCTATGTCTTCAGTCATGCGCGTTGACATTTAGTTGTCACATTTGAATCTGACAAATAGAGACAACACTAAGGCAGCTTACTTCCTTTCTGCTGGTAACTTCCTGTTATAACTTGAACAACTAACAACAGATGTTAATAAAAACTTGTTTTTCTCTCATGAGAAGGGCGACTAAAATTTAATATCATATCCGTGTGCGTTTTGTTTCATTTCCGATATCAATTCTGTCTGTTTCCGATATCATTTTGACTGTTTTTTTTCCATTTATTAGTTCACGTTTTATCGTGTTTATTCCAGTATTATTCTATCAGTTAGCGCCTTCTTTGGAAACCAAGCTAGGCTCATAAAAGCAAGACTTACTCGGAAAACTGTGATGAATTCGTAAAATTTAACCCAGCTCAGAAAATCGAGCTAAACTCAAACATTCAAGCTAGGCAAAAAATCAAGGGCTCGATAATTTTGCAGTCATTGTTCGAAACTCGAGCTCGAACTGAGGGTGTACATAACTAAGGTGCCCATCTACATTGGTGGATTTAAAAACTGTGTTTTCTTATATAGCCTAATTACATATTTAAAAACACCTTCTGGTGGTCCCTTATATGAATTCCCTATTAACATTTTCATTTTTAACTTCTTTTGTTTCTTGTCTAACTATTTGCCCATTTAAAAAGGGTAAATTAAATTTCTCAAAGTACTCCCATTCTTTGTTATGGGCTTCCTCTTTAAACTATTTTCTAATGTAGGCTAGTCTGATTTCCCTCTTTTTACCCTTTATTTTATTAAAAACTTCTAATGCTTCTAGGAATATTTTTGGGTGCAGTTCTCAGTTTTCATTGTAAAAATCTGGTATTATTGCCTCATTGTTCAAACCACCATTTACACTGATATTTTGATTCATTTGGCCTCGTTTCCAAAATTTCTTCTCTGATTTTATTCATAAGTTCCTTTTCCAATTGTTCCGTGACAGTATTAATTTTCCTATCTACACTAGTTTTAAAATTTACCTTTTCGTTATTTTCTATTTCTCTCTGTTTCCGTACATTAATGTCTAAATGTGTCATTTTGCCCTCATTATTTCCTAACTGTGTTTCAATGCTACCTAACCTCAAGTTGTTCACGCTATCCTCAATTTCCACTATCCTACTCTCCACATTATTATTAATTTTTCGTTCTAAACCTTTTATTTCATTATCTAATTCTACTTTAGAGCTTGATAATTCCTCTTTTAAATCTATTTTTTCTTTACTTATTTTATTTTCTAATTCCTCAACTACATTTTTTCCTCAATTTAGTTAATTTTCTCAAATAACCCATTTTCTGACTCCACCTGTTTAAATGTTTCAAAACCTTGTTCTATTTTCATAATATTTTGTTTCAATTCTGTATTATCTTGTTTTATTTTTAATTTATTTTTATCCAATGTTTCATTTAATTTTAAACTATTTTCTATCACTATTTCTAACATTCGCTTTATACCCTCATTTTTTTACTATTCCTTTTTCAACTACACTATTCATTAAAACCTCTAAAATTTTGATCTACATTATTATTACTATTACTAGAACTAGGCCTACTTTGAATCTTTTCATCTATGTTATTCTCTATTACTATTTCTGTTACTTCTATTCTTTGCTCATTTTGCGAAAATAAAGCCTCATTTAATTCTAGATTTGAACTACTTTGCTGATTATCTATATTTTCCATTTTCATTTTTTAGTTAAACAATTATTCTAAAATTTATAACATACAACTTACTCCTAACCTTGTCGGCTTTAAAATTTATTAATATTTGTCCATATATTATAATTATTTATTATGAATTTAAAAAAATAAAAATAAGTTTTCATAGTTCTTCCTTTCTTTGAATTGGATTTTTTTTTTTTTTTTTTTTTTTAATCAATCAAGCCCCACTTTGGCAAGCCAATTGTAACTATTTATTATATGCTCAAAGTTGTCCGACTCATTTATTTACTCCTTACAATCCTTACAAAACCAATGTTTGGATTCTCTGTGTTTTTGCATTTACCCAAACATGACCATTACTTTTGTTTTACTTTAAAAATTAAGAAGGGAACCAACAAATTTTCTGAGACTTGTAATCATTTAATTTAATTTATTTTCTCAGGATACGGGTTCCATACAAAAGTGTACTATGAAGAAATTATGAAAACAGACTCAGTTTCTGAAATACATACATAGTTATGTTTCCAACTCTCCCAACTAACTCCTAACTACAACTTCTACTCACTCATATCATCAACTAACTTCCCAGACTAATTCTCTCAAGTCCCAACTATAACTACTTCTAGCAGATATTAAAAAAAAAAAGAAAAAAGTTCTCTCTGCTCCCATCTCCAATCAGAAAGGGAACATACAAATACTGTTGCAGAATTTCAACTTACATAGTACATAATATAATTTCTTACATGGTATAAAACTAAAATGTTGTCTATATATTGTAATCATTTTCAATATTTCTGTGATGTTGTTTTTATCAATTATTATGGTTTTATTTTTGATATGATTTAGAAATATTTCTGCCATAATATGGGCATCCCATGACTAATCCGTCATTTTGGGTATAATATTCATTATGTAATTAATTGGAAATAGTTCTGTGACATACAAAGTTTCAGTAAATTGGACATCTCAATGATTTGCTGTTTGTTCTTCTAGGCTTTTGTTGTCCTTTAAAAGTTCAATTAGTATGGATATTGTTTCTGTAATTGGTTATGTCGAATGACACTAGTTTTGAGCCGATTTTTATATTTGCATTTTTTATTTTTATGATTAAATCTTGGCTGTTTTTTTTATACTGTAAAATCTTTGTTAAATTTTATGTTTTTACGAATTATTTTTCCCAGATACTTGGTTATTCTATAGGTTGTGGTGCACTTCTAAAATTAATAATTGGTCTCATTAGATGATTGGGTTTATGTATCTTTGGTAATATACATGCAACAAGTGATAGAACTAAACACTGAAACAAGTGTTCCTTAAATGTTAATTGTTATGTGTACAATTAACGAGGGTACTAAGATAGTGAGGACTTGTTAATTGCAGAATAACCAAAACGGGCGTAGTGCAACCAGTTATAAAAAAAATTAACTATTTTGACAGTAGGTCGTAGTAATATAATTATTAATAGTCGGAAGCAATAATGAATAAAATGTACAAAAATTATGTTGAACTATAATCGCAAAATTCGTTTCGTAAAACCATAACACAGGAGCATGTTCAATACCAGTAAAAGTAATCATTTTTAACTACAACATTGATGGCTGTATTTGATACTATGATATAACGTTAGTCAAACTTGATGTGTTTTGCTTTAAAATGACACCTCAACTGATTTTGTAAGTCATCTGAATTAATTTCTACATGTTTGTAAAGTTCTTTAACTCCAGAATGGTTCGTCATCACAAATTGTGATGATTAGGCTACTTTTCCAGTCTCATCATCACAAATTGTGACGACTAAAATACACTGGCTTCAGACCTTCTACGAAATGCCTAACTAGTCATAGAAGTTAAAATGTTCATAGGAAAGCCAGTGTTTCAATCTGTGTTTATATAGCTTTTGAATCTTTATAATCTGTTATTAGACCTGATAATCTTGCAATGCTTTTTTCATGAGTTTGTTTATCCTCAGTAATGGAGACTGTGTTTAAAGTGAAAATGTTGACAAAGAGTAACATTCTACATATATAAGGAGCAAGAATATAATAATAAAATAAAATATATTATTTGTATACAAAACCTAACTTATAAGACATCATTTTTCTCAGAAAGGTGCATAGAATTCATCTATGTAATTTTTTTTTTTTTTTTTTTTTTTTTTGAAACGGTTTTGGAGTAAGTATTTTACATGTCAAAAATGAAGTTAACATTTTTCAGAAAAACCTGTATCATCCAAAATCAATAACTTACCACCTTTTTCTAAGATATACAAAAGTTTTGTGTAATATTTGTGAATATAATTAGAAAAAGAAATAAATAAATTTGTTACATTTACAAAATTATTTTACGAAAAAAGGGATTTGATCACTTTTTTTCAAAAATTCACTAAAAATAGTAAAATATATTTTATACAGAACTTCTATATATCATTATATTCAGAAAGGTGCATAGAATTTAGGTGTGTAGTGAAAAAAAATGTTAGATGTAAAACATTTGGAGTTTTTTGGTCAAATACCAAAAAATCTAGAGTAACGGAGAGAATAATTTCACAGAAATGGTAATCTACACCATACAAATAGATTTTTTTTTTTTTTGAATTTTTTCAACAATTATTAGAGATTTGTAATATATTTGTGAATATATTTAGGGGGAAAAAAATGATAATTTGTTACATTTTCAAAATAAAAATAACGATTTCCCCTAAAAAGTGATACTCTGACAAGTGAGGTTAGGTTTGACACCTCGACAATTTAGGCGTAATTAGTAACTTTCTAGAGCTAGGCCTAAGACAAAATCACTAGATGTCACTAAAACAATAAACTTTACAAAGAATAACACACATATATACTTGTATAATCAAATAAAACACTCAATATAAGAAAATTTGCTTATAGCCTAGATTTACAATATTCCTCTAGGTTATCCCAAATATAAACCATTCACAAACTAGAAATTCACTCAAAAACATAAACTTTAGAAATAAAAACACATATATGGTAACTTGTATACACAATTTATATACAATTTGTATACACAAACCCTCAAAATAACAAATATCTAACCCCAAAACAATATGCGCTGCAACTTTATATTTACGTCACACAATTGCGTATGTTGTGAGATCAAAACAAAAACTTCTAAGTATCTATTGCCTATATCAAGTACTACCAACTTGTAGAATGAAATCTCCTCTACAACATACTATAAATATCGAATAGAAAAATCTTAATAGAAAAATGGATTATGTCATTTAGTAAACTGCACCGAATGCCAAGTGAATTTCGTGCCGTCAGGTTTCTACTATCGTCAAGAAGAAATATCTCTGGATCTGTGAGACGCAGAAAAATTTGTAATCTACGGTTAGAAAGAGAAACATGTGATCTATAGAACAGTGTTTTGGTCGACTTATTTGACAGAAAAATAGATTTGTAATCATATGGGGAAAAATGGCGTCGCTTTTACTAAAAACCGCACAGTTCTAATCTTTGACGTTACGCTTCAAAAATATGGGAACTTCAGCAATTTTTGGAATATTATTTATAACGTTTTGTGGTATTTTTTTCATGAATATGCATCTACGGAACATTCGCTTTCCAACGGTATTTTATTTATTGCGATAGGACGAAGTGGGCGTAATGTTGAATTGCAAAATACATGTTTTACGGTTGTTAGACTAGACCATGCATTAAAAATCGACCCGCTGAGCAGGTCGGTGCCGCTTCTAGGGTTAATGGTAGTTCATGTACACACAGTCCATCAGTAAATATTGAATAAGTTGAATAAAACCACAAATATATTGGAAGGTTATGTGAAGAAAAGGTGTTTGAGTTTTATCAGAGTTCGTAGGTATGTTATATTGGTTCGCCTTATCGGAATTAAGCTTACTTAGCTCATAACTAACCATAACATAGTTAAATATGATGCTGGATGTTTCTCCGCACAGTACTGCTGAGGTGACTGGAAGATAGCTCAAAACAAATAATGTTTATAATGTATTTAATCTGATTATCACTAAAACATTAACTTCATTCTAAATGCAAATTATTGTTTTTTTTTCCAAAAGTTATTGTATGAGCTCCATGTTGCTGGCCTGGCAAAAAAAATTTCCGGTCCTGAAATAATAACCACGATTTAGTACCTAAGTATTAAATTATAAGAATTAATAATAACACAGTTCTTGAATTATTTAAGTATTGTTGGCCTGGCCAGTGACATGGTAGTCTGGTCACATTGTATTTCGAGCCCAAAACTTATACTACGATTTAGTATCTATTTAGTACTAAATTATTAGAATTAGTATTAACACTGATCTCGAGTAGTTAAGAAAATCTTTGTCCGGACCAACGACATTATAACACAGTCACTTTACATTTCGGCCCCGAAACGTATATCACGATTAAGTACTATTTAGTTCTAAATTATTATAATTAATACTAACAAAGTTCTTGAGTTATTAAGGAAAATGACTACTTTTGGTAGAACTGTACAAAAACTACGTAAAAACAAAAACAGTTGCAATAAAATAATGTTGTACCTGTAAAATATTTCCACATCACAAATGTCCACTTATCTGTAATATATTATATAAGAAAATGTAGTATGATTGATTCAAACTTTTAAATTAATGTGCTTAGATTGTCATCATAATGGCTTCTAGGATAATTATGAAATAGCGATGGTGACACTTGCAAGTAATTTGCAATTTGTATCCTAGTTGATGGTTAAGATTAGCTTAAACAAATTAATTCCCATTAACTCATTTCGAAAAGTTGCTAATGAACAGATTGTTGCACATTTTATGGTATAGAATTAGTATATTTAAAGAGAAATGCAAGTGAAAGTGTCCCTGCACAATTCATGGTAGAGTTTGTATATGTATAGACCTGTTTAAGGCGATAATTACTAAAATGGTTTTTCACCTTTAAACTCAAAAAACAAAACAAAAATAGACCTGTTTAACTTATTATTGATGTAAATATTATTCAACAATAATTATAAGATATTTAATTTGAAGTTAATATTATGACGAAAGAATCAATTGATAGGATCAGCGCACGTTTCATAGCAAAACGTTTGTGTATTTATTGACTTATTTAACTTATCATGAATATAAATAATCTTCAATAATAATAAAAAGCTTTTCAATTAAAGTTAAGATTTTGTAAAAATATGCAAGTAATAGGATTGACGCAACTTTCATCTTAATAAATTTGTATTTTTACCGACTTGTGTAACTTAATAGCAATGTAAATAAACTTTAACAATAATAATAGGCTTTAAAAATTATTACGGGTGATGCAAGTGACAGGATTCATAGTAGAGGGATTGTATATTTACAGACATGTTTAAATTCCCAACAATGTAAATAATCTTTAACAATATAAATTTAACTTTAATTTATGACGAGAAATTCAAGTGATAGGATCGGTGCACATTTCATAGTAGAGAGTTTGTATATTTACAGACGTGTTTAAAATATCAGCAATGTAGTTAATCTTCAAAAATTTAAAGAAGCTTTATACATTTGGGTTTAAATTACAAAGAAAGATCCATGTGGTAGGATCGGCGCATATTTCATAGTAGAAAGTTAATATATTTACAACTTGTTTACTTATCATCAATATAAAATTGTCTTCACATTAATAATAAGCTTTATAATTTTAAGTTTAATTTATTACAAAGATGCAACCAAAAGTATTTGTCACATTTCATAGTTTAGATAAAAAATTGTTGAAATTAATCATCTTTTTTTCCCATATTTATGGCTCATTTTTTCCTTACCTCCAAAATGACAGACAACATTCTTAATGCCTGTGTAAAAACAATTTTATTTTCACGGTCGTGTTTTGCAAAGATAGTGGTGCAGGTGTTTTTAAGTTTAAAGAACAATTATAACATCCAGTATAATTTCCGGTTGACAAACAAAAAGAAATGCCTGGAAATAAGCTTACTACTTGTACATAAACCCTACGCAGAGTAGTGTATCTCACAGGATTGCTACATTTGCTCGCAAAGTATGTACTGTGCATGTTTTAAAAATATAATTTATTGAAGAAAAAAGCGCCATAACTGGTTTTGGTGTAATTTTATTAGTATACGTAATAAATATTTTCAAGAAATTTTAAGTATTGCAGATAAGTTGACAATGCATGTACGCTACATGTTTCCTTCTTTCGTACAGTAAACAGGTATAGGGGGTGGGTGTGTGTGTGTGTGTGTGTGTGTAGTTTTCCAGTGTATAAATAAGTTTAGTGTAAAAAAAAAAACTATAGTGTATAATGAAACTTTGTGTATAAAACAACTGATCTTCTGTTCAAGACTATGGAACTTAAAAAAGATTTTCATTTTGCTTGTTTGTATGTTTTTGATCGCCTAGCAAACAGCAACCACATCAGTAATATTAATATTGTTATTTATATTCTGAACATATTGCTACATAAATATATATATATTTTGATTCAGAACAAAATATTGTATAATTTAACTATATCATTTTTTTTTTTTTTGTAGTGATAAAATGGAAAATGTTAAGTGGGCCTAAATTTTTAGAAGCATAAAATGTTTTACATTTTTTTAAAATTTCACTTAAGTTTTTACAAACTTAATTTTTTTAAATTCTTAAATGTCACATTCAAATTCTATTGTTCTTTCTAAACAAATGATATATTAATAAGTCCATTTACTACCATTTTTGTATTATTTTTCAAAAAACCTTTGGAAAACCACTGAAAAGTGGTGACACTATATAAATTTTAATGACCGTTCTAGGGTTAAACACCCTATATTGTAGGTACAGTAGAACCCCTCTTAACCGGTCTAGTGGGGACTGACACCCGGGCCGGTTGCCCGTTTGGCCGATTAATCCGAGGTTCCCGTGAAAAATCGGTTTTCGTTCAAAGAAAGCTTATTTAATTAGGTAGCGCTAAGAATTATGCAATTAAGATGTTATTGCAACTCATTTTATTGCACATAAATGTATCGCATATATTATGTTATGTATATTATACATCAAACATGAAAAAATTAAACACTACAAAGCTTTTTTACAGAATTCCCCTCTGTCAAGTCTTTTGACACATTTAACCGCGTCTCAAACGAAACCAACACACGCTTCCGTTTTCTTAAGTCTCTCATTTTTATTTACTGTATATACTGTACTTAGATCATAACCAGTCAAAGACAAGAAGAAAACTGAAAAGAAATGTTATATTTTTCATAATGTATACTAAATTGATTCGTGGAAAAAGTTTTTGTCTGTGTATGTCTGCTATACCGACGGGTGCCAATGCCGCGGTGTTTTTATGCCACCGACAAAGGGATACCGCTATCGACAAAGTCGTTTGACTCGCCGCTGCTTTGGTGCCGCGGCGTTTTTACACCGCCGACAATGGGATACCGCTATCGACAAAGTCGTTTGACTTGCCGCCGCTTTGGTGTTTCAATTACAATTTATTTTCGGAAACTCTCATCCAACCAGTACACTACGATATAGGCCGGTTAATCCGAGGCCGGTTAACAGAGGTTCTACTGTATGTCATTCACAACAGTCTTAACATCTCGTAATTAATTTTGGATCCAGTTTATCTGCAGTATGGTAAATTCAACACATTATTATAAATTACAAATCACATCTTCTTCTGTACAGAGAGATGATATGTGTTTTAGTTACCACTACAAGATCTTAAACATACAGATATAACTGTTATAATTTTTAGTTCTATAAAAAGAGATCAAAAAACTAGTTTTAGGAGACAAGTTTGTCACTAATCTATATTTCAATTCAATGTATATATTTTTAGATGAAAACTCATGAATGTTTCAGACAGCAAAAGTTAAGTCCTACCCTGTGAAGAATCCCCATCCTCCATTTTATTAGAACCTCCAGGACCAAATATGGCTGCAAGTGTTTTAGCATCCGGTGGTGGTATCGGATACATACCAATAGCCATCTCTACTAGAGACAAACCCAAGGACCAGATGTCGCTCTGTACAGAGTAATGAGTGCCTTGGAGTCTTTCCGGCTGAAAACATTTGTATAATAAAGCGAAAATTTTATAAAAACTAATAAGAAAATACTTATTAATGATTAAATAATAATCGTTATTATACAGAAGAAATTATTAGGCCTATTTTCATAATGAAATGAGTCATGTAACACAAACTTCTAAAAGCAGAAAATATTACCAACGCCATGTTTTCATTTACTTAACATATTCTATTTTGTTAGAACAAATTTTACAACATGGTTGGTATCCAACACAGAGCCAAGTGTTACTTAACTATCCTCTTCATAGACAAACTATGTGTGAAGTGTCTCCTTATTGTAGTGGAATTAGATTCTACAATAAACTGCCACACCATATTAGAACATAGTCCTAGTCCATATCAACCTCTCTCTTTGGTACAGATACACTGACGATATTTTTTTTAGTTTGGACATCAGGACAGTAAAGAAAGAAAAAATTGAAGGCCATCACACATGTACCACAAAAACTATAGCTCAGTTTTGACAAGCTCAATATATAGGGCTAACTACAGACAACCTAAGCACCAGGTTGAATGGCCACAGATATGATGTAAAAATCATGGATGTAGAGAAACCAACTGCACAACATGCAGCAACCCATAATGTTGTTACTTTTGATCACTGCTTCACAACAAAAATTATAAAATCACTCCCTCTAGAATGTTATAACTAGGAAGATTCCCATCTCCTCATTAATGAGTCACAAAATCAAGAGAATCCCCGAACCTTAATCTTAGATAAATAATTCTTTATCCTCTTCCAACAAGCTTACTTAACCCTTAACCCTACAAGTGACAGTGTTAATTGATTCTATTATCGATCATTTTTTAATAATTTTATTAAAAATTAACAAAATATAGTAATATTATAAAGAATTAACTTATTTTCTATCATATTTCTCAGAAAGGTGCATAGAATTTATCTGTGAAATGAAAAAAAATAAGTTATATGTGAAGGTTTTGGAGTAAGTACGTTAAGAATTAAAAAAATGTGCAAAACAAAAAAGTGAAAACTTCACAGAAAAGTGTATAACGTATAAAAAATGGTTTATCAAAATATTTAAAAGGTTTTGTAATATTGTTGTGGATAAATTTTGGCAAAAACAAAAATCAATTTATAAAATTTTTATATGAAAAACTTTTTTTATGTATAAAGTCGAAATTTGCTAAAAAGTTATTCCTAATTTGAAAAAAATCACCTAAAATAGTAATATTATGTAACACACAACTCGTAAAATATAAAATTTCTCAGAAAGATGCATAATTTATCTGTGTAATAAAAAAATTTTAGATGTAAAAAAATTTGGAGTTAGTATGTCATAAATCAAATATTCTTACAAAAACCGAAGCCAAAATGCCAAATGAAAGCCTATATTTTCATATTACAAAGTTTAAAAAAATTTTTATAGATATAGAAAAGTATTTGTACTATATTTGTGCATAAATGTTAGTAAAAACAAAAATTAATTTATAAAATTTTTATTAGACAGAGTAGAAATGTTCTAAAAAGTTAGGCCTAATTTGACATAACCTAGACCTTTGTACTAGGTAGGCCTGAAAGAAAATCAATGAGAACTTAAAATTCACTCAAAAAATAAACTGTAGAAACAATAACACATATATTATAATTTGTATAACAAATTATAATAAATAAATTACTCTATATAACAAAATAAGTTCACAATAACAGAAATAAATCGAACCACGCTTGCAAGACTAGCATATTATGGATGAGACACAAAACATTGCAAGCCAATGGAATTTCAAGTTGAGAATGCTTATCTAAAATTAGGCCTCTGATGTAATAAATAGGTTTGTTTCAATTGAAAGATCTAAATTTCATCTTCCTTATGGTGTGCAGAATGGTTATAAAATATCAATGTAAGTAATTTATATTTCACATTTTGTAACCGCACCGAAAAGAAAATGAATCTGGTTCGGTTTGGTTACTTCATAGAATGTCATATATCTCAAAAACTATGACATCTAGGATAATTTGGAATACATAGTTCGAAAGAGAAAGAAGGTATTTAGACAAGAATTACCATTTACAAATAGTATATGATCAATGAGTTAACATTTTCTTATATTATGACGTTCCATGATGTGCTTCACTCTCGCGGAAAAACAAAATTTTATTTGTATCTTTCGTGATAAGGATTTTTAGTTACATGATTATGAAAGATTGAAACGTTATATTTTACACATTTCGATATAATAATATCTAGTAAGCTAGGCTCAAAGTTGAATTGAAAAAAAAATATGATTTTTACGCTGTAAAAACGTATTAAAATTCTTGATTTTGTTTAATTTTTATAAATTAAAAACCTTAACAGGGTGTCTATTTTCTTCCCTTTAAAACAATCGGTGACTTTTAGAGACCTTTTTTATTGCGATCGCAAATGACTAGAGGTAGCGTGCATAATATAAATAAATATATATATATATATATATATATGTATGTGTGTGTGTGTGTGTGTGACATACATTATATATATATACAAACTATTTGTTAAAAAATAATCAAATTAAAATAAATTGTAATAAAATACTCACAAAATGTCATGAAAAAGTCTCACACACCAAACTCACAAATATATTAAAATTCACCAACATGTTTACATTGAAAATAAAAACTGATAAAGCACACTTTATAGACTAGCCTACCCAATTGTGTGTCACCCAATCAAATAGATTTAAGAAAGTCTTAACTTATTACACAGAATATAACTTATTAATATTTAGGCTTATTATTATTATCACATTAGGCTTATTTTAGGACATTTGTTATTGTCTTAAAATTTTTGTTGAAGAAAGTTTATTTTCTTATCAATTTCAGAAATCTGTATTGATTTTTCTTCCATTATTTTTTGTTTTTTAAATATTAATTCTTGTGAAGCTCTTTTCTTTTGTTCATTGGCTTTGTTTTCTGCTTCTTCTTTTAATTTTAGGTCATCCAATCTTCTATAGGAAACATTTCTAAAGTCATGCATCATGGATTTTGTTACATAAAGGGATTGAACACCTCCTACGATGAAAATTAAAAAAACAATTATTTTCCCTACATTCATCGTCTTCTAAGATGAAGAAATAACCACAAAACATCTGCAGTAATAAGCATGAGAAGAAATTTTTTTAACATGTTTTTGTTGTACTTAATGAAAGCCCAAGATATTTTACAGATAAAAAAAAAGTGTGAATTAATTATTATATAATATATAATAATTGCTAAAGAAATATGTTTAAAGGTATGGTGCCTTTAAACAATGGCCTTCCAAAGCTTAATTAAATGTAAATATGAAAGAATTTAATGCAGTGTAACTATTCTAATAAATATTTAATTTATCTATATAACACCTAAAAGCTTCCTACTTAAAAGCCCCACATTGTGGTGCCATTTTGTAACTCATCTAATATATATATATATTTTTGTTTAATACATTTATTTTAAGAAATAAAATTACAAACTACAATATAACATAAGTTATTTATTGTTATTAAACGTCAAAGAAATCTGTTGATCAGTTGATCAGAAAAGATTTTTGTCTTAAATACAAAATCGGTACATATATTTGAAAAGTTAAAAGAAATAAAACAGAAACATAAATTAATGATATTTTAAAACATTCACATCTCATAAAAAAAATTATCAAGGTTGAATAAAGTTTATATCTCGAGGAATTAATTGTCATTACACATACATAACAATAAAAATATCACAATTGAAATTATAGTTTTATATCGTGGAATCAATTGAATAATGTAAGAGTCTATATATCTCAGGGAATTATCATAACACATACATAAATGAAATCACAATTAATTAGAGTCTATATTCGGGGAAATATTTATTTAACACAAGAGTCTATATATCTCGGGGTATCGGGTCGGTGCAGCTTTTGTCAAGGAAGTGGGTATAATACACAATTAATACAAAAGACATGAAATTTAAAAAATAAAGAATCAGTTTAAACTAATGGCATAAAAGAAAATGAAATGAATAAAATTTGCAGCTTATAACTTTTCAGAAAGTTTATGCTGTACTCTTGGTACAGATATTCATATTCAGTTTATATGATTTATATTTATTCCACTTTTAACTTGTGGATATTAACGTTTATGAAAATTAGGCCACATAGGCTTGATAGTTTGAATAAATAATGGAATGAAATGTAATTGGAACGGTCTCACCAGTTCATAGAGGTTGCTTTGGCAATAGCTTGATATTATATCTGTCTTTTGGTAGATTAAAAAAATTACAACTGTCACTTGACACTGATTCTTCTGTGCTTCTTCTCAGCACCTTTTAGAATATGTAAAATATACTTTTATATTATTTAAATTACTTCAAACGGGAGCAGGATTTGGAAACGTATAACCTGCTTCAGCTATTCCCAACAACTAAAAAATTTCATTGTTAGAATATCCATATATTTGTACTTGTATTTCTTTGTATTGGTAATGGATTTGGGACACTAATGAAATAATATATGATCCTATTTTTTACTAAGCAAGAAGTTGTTAATAACCTTATTTACATTTACTGACTCTAATTCTATAAATTAAATTGTTGAAGACATACTAGGGATCCAAATAACTTCTCTTAAAGCTAAAAGGCCGTTTTACAACTAACATACATATATCTTGGTTTTAATCTAAAACTAATTGAAAATTCCCGCATTGCAATGTCTATGGAACATTCTCCAATCACGTTATTTGGTTGTTGGTGGACGTGTCTTTTGAAATCTGTCACTTACTTATTTTCTCTCGGCCGCCATTTTAACTAGGACTTTCGTTAGTTTTATACAGATTGTAAATTATTTTGGGGTTTAGATATGACCTCAGGTGACATTTGATATCAAAAAAATATCTATTTCTTACATAGGCCAGGTTTGTTTGGTTGTAGCTATTACCGTTTTCTTATAATTGCGAAATTGCTGACGCTATTGTTCTAATGCGGTCATTTCTAGGCTTGACACTTCACTTTTGTTTGTGCCAATTTCTTTTATTCTCGTCATTCTACCGCAATATTATTATTTTTTACAGATAGCTGGGAAGTTTAGGCTTTAATTAGATATAGTGTAGGCTAATGTTAAATTTCGAAATGTTTAGTTATTTATATTATTCAGTCGGGAATCTTGTAATCTAGGCCATTTTTATTTATAAAATTGTTTCGCAAATTTACCGCTAGGCGTCTTAGTAATCAATCGTTCGTTTGAATAATATTCCTAGTATTTATTTTCTAGTGAACAAATTTCTTTACAACATCATTTGGAGTTGTTTTAGCAGATAAATGATTTTTAACATAAATAATTATTTACTGGTCATTTTTAGAATTGCCGAAACAACAGCCTTAGCCTAACTAAAAGTTTTTAATTTGTAGATCAAATTTATAGACAATTGTTTAAAGTTATAAATAAGCTAGTGTGACCGTCTCCACTTCTTTTGACCAGCTGGAAGCTCCGGCTGGCTGGAGACCGCGTACACTTTAGCCGAATCTTGTCAGGATGGGCCAAGGAGTCGGGTTAGGACGCTAATGAACGCACGCACGCACGCAAGTGAAATTAAATGTTATATTTTATTTTATCACCGAATTAAAGAACAGAAATAATTATAATTTATTAAAAAGACATAACGGCAAGATAAAGCCTTAATAGTGGCCGAAAAGCATACCGTTTAATTTAGCTAGCACGTGGCAAAAAATGGACTGACCCGACCTCGTCCCGTAGCGCTCTTCCTTCACGCGGCTCTCGGAACAGACTCTCGGTCGGCTCGCTAGTTCAAGCCCTCCACTCCTCGTCTCTCCCCCCCTTCTACGTCATATTGCACTGCTCAACAAAATCGCAAGTGCCAATTCATATTTTATTAATTAGAATTCCTTTACATCCTAATTTATAATTATTATGGTTTTGGTTTGGTGGGCTCCTTGGCTGGGCCACATCACCCCCCTCCATACAATTCAAGCCGCACCACTCGGCTCGTTGTAAAGTGGTGGCTAATGTGACACTCCACTCATAAGCAAAAAATAAATTTTAAAAATCGCCAAAAAATATACTACAGATTTCTTTAAATTTTGAAAGGAGAAAGAGAAAATACGAACGTGAGGTCAATTCATTGCTGCCAAATACCTTCAACGTCCCCATGCGCCTTAGGAAGACCGCTACGGGACGAGGTCAGGTCAGTCCATTTTCGGCCACGTGCTAGCTAAATTAAACAGTATGCTTTTCGGCCACTAATAAGGCTTTATCTTGCCGTTATGTCTTTTTAATAAATTATAATTATTTCTGATCTTTAATTCGGTGATAAAATAAAATATAACATATAATTTCACTTGTGTTGCGTGCGTTCATTAGCGTCCTAACCCGACTCCTTGGCTCATCCTGACAAGATTCGACTAAAGTGTACGCGGTCTCCAGCCAGCCGGAGCTTCCAGCTGGTCAAAAGAAGTGGAGACGGTCACACTAGGTACTGTATGCAAAACCTAGGCCTGGTGACTTTGTTTATTAGTTAAATCAATAGTTA
This sequence comes from Aphrophora alni, assembly GCA_963513935.1. NCBI lineage: Eukaryota > Metazoa > Arthropoda > Insecta > Hemiptera > Aphrophoridae > Aphrophora > Aphrophora alni. The sequence goes on along the minus strand of OY740765.1, from coordinate 129,258,214 downwards.
TTAATTTTAAACAAAATTAAGTATGCCCTATGTTGTAGGCTATAACTTAACTTTACATAACTTACCCGGTAGATTATTAATATAATCATTCAATGCCCTTTGTGAGATCAATGTTTTTTCATGTAAATTTTCCACAAGGAAATTTTTATTAAAAGAAAACTCCTTTCTACTGCAGCATTCCCATGAAAACTGACCAAAAATTTGAATATGAAACATTTCAACTTCTAGTTTACTTCTTATTATATCAAATAGGTCTTTAAAAAACAAATCAAGTTGATCTCTTTTCCAATTGTAATTGGTAAGTTTCTGTTTTATAACTGAAAGTTCACAAAACTTTAAATATTCCCTCATGACGATATCTCCTTCTGCCAGTGATATGTATGAATGGACTACTAATTCTTCAATAGCGACCTTTATCCATGATGATCTTAAAACATCATTAGACATGACTGTAGGACTAAGACTAGATGCACCCAACACTATTGTCTTATTAAGGGGGGGGGGGTTCGATAACAAACCTCTTGCAATCAGACTTGAACTTCTTTACATCAATCTTTAACGTGTTTCAAAGAAAACCTAGCTCCAAATCCCACATCAACTGAGTTGACATTTGGAGGTTTTCTTCGTTTTTAAAATCAATGCGCCGTAATTTAACAGACGAAGTAGCAGTTTCCATCACTTTCTTTTCAATAAATTAGATGCCAATATTTGTCATAAGGTTGAAAACCTATTGATGTAAAAACAGAAGAGGGTCATTTTTTTGAAAATAAGTCAGGAATTCCTCTGCCACCATTGCTAAAAAATAAAGTTTTGCTTCCAACGTTTTATCCTCAGTTATAATTTTTTTGACACTGGAGAAGTTTTCTGTCTCTAGTGGTTTATTTATATTACTGAAATATATCTTCAAGTGTGGAAGCATTTCAATACACCTTCTTATAACTTCTGAGTTTTCAGTCCATCTTACGGCGCAAAACTTTTTCGGGAACATAGAAAAACTAGTGATTTCATTATAAACTGCTCTACGAGATATGTAGTTCTTGAATAGCCTGTACAAGGATCTAAGAAATAAATTTAGCTTCCAGCCTACTAGTACATGTGCATTTTTATAAGAACCATTCACTATATGCATAGGTGCCTATGTCTCAAATTTGTTTCACATCATTTAAAGTTTCCTTCATATAGCCTTTTATATCTTTAATTAACTTCAAGTTAACTTTTGGGCCATCAGTTGACAGTTGCACCAAATTTGCAAGTGATAATTTTGAATCTTTGATGACTGTTAATACTTTACTCAAAAGGTCAACAGCCGATGACCTTTCCAAAAATGCTGAGGTTAAATATCTAGTATTTACACTATTTTTATTAGTATCCCAGTATTTGATCATAATGTCCATTTGTTGTTTTTGACAAATATCGTTTAAGACTTTCATTTACTGAAAGTGAATAAAAAGGGCTTTCTTTGGCCTCTGCTAAAACTAAACTAGTAAAATGTGGACCTAGCTCATACGTAGCACTATAGGCCAATTTGTCTTTTTGCATTTTCATCTTACTGGCGATTGGGCTATCTAGATACATGGATGGAAAAATATCTACTGCATTTCCACCTGCTCTAGTTGATGTATGTGTAATTACACAATATACTGACTACACTGACCAAAGGATTTCAGCGAGATACTGATATGTGACAGTATTTGAAATTAAAAAACTGCTTAGTATTGGTGTATCATCAATGGGTTTTTTAAATGTGGATCTTATTGAGGCAGTAAATAGTAGGACTAACCTAAACTAAGATAAGCCTATTGGTATTAGGCCAATCATCTCTCTGTTCAGATGAGGGTCCAGGTTGAGAAATTTCCTCTCTTATACTTATTGTAGTAGGAGACTTAAACGAGTGAAGTGTTAATTGTTTCCCACTTTTTAGATTACTACTATAAACACTGTTTTTCCCCTCTTTCATGAGATTAGAGTGAGAAATGTCTATTTCCTTTTTCCAAAATGCACAAAAAGCATTGTTTTTATCTTGTACTTTGCGGAGCCACAATTTCCACTTTTCTTCTTCGAACCAAATTTCCTGAAAACAGCATGTGCCAGGCATTTTATGATGGAGTGTATAGACCTAGTCTATTATGTTATTCGTTTAACCCTATTACACAACTTCCACAAATACTTCACTTCAATCTACAAATACAAACACAATTCACATATAAAAGAACACTGTTATTAATTAATATTTAGAAAACCCTTTAACTTAAATAGAATTACTAATACAAACACTACGAAAAAGCAACAAACTATAAACACAATGGAAGCGTGAGAAACACAAAAGAAAATTACTGAAATATACACTGCTGAATATAAAGTAAATAAATATGATTTAAAAAACTAAGCTACGATCTAAAATAAAACTTACCTCGATGTCTATCCGAACAAAATAATTGAACAGATACCGAAATCTAACTTCAAAGTTCAATTACAAACTAACATGAGGCGTCATATGCTAGCCTTCCCGTATACAGTATAGTGATGGTTGATTCAGGAATAAAATACTCGGTGATTCCGATTATCGAAGTACTCGGAACATTCCAATTCTTTTAAATTCATCTGATTAGTGTATTCCGATCTACATAATATTTCTTTTGCAGCGAACTAATATTACCAGCTGTCTTTTTTACCAAATTGTATTATTTAGGAATGTTACAACTTTCCAGTAATATATTATCAGCAGCGGATCATTCCTAAATTAATAGTCTTGATAGACCATTCCACAAGTACTAGTCAAACCAAATGTTCCATAAATAATATTCCTGCCAGAACGTTTACGGTTGTCCACTACGGTTAGTGCTTGACATTACAAAATTAATAGGGTCTTCTGTGGAACCTATCACCGTGGTAATAGGCTGCAATGCAGTATTAGTGATATTTATCTTATTACATAAATAAAGCCTACCTCTACAACGCACAAACTGTTATGTCCTAGCAGAAAACTAAAGGGTTTATATAAATCATGAGTATTCAGTTAGCTGGTTAGCGATTGTATAAAGCATTAGGAATTATTAAGTGGAGAAATTCGGTGACCTTGATTATAAAATCCGTGACTTTCAGTGACATCCATGATTGCCTATCAAAATCCATTACTTTTCGTGACTTCGTGACCCATAGACACCCGGTCTATGAAGTATAGAAAAGTGATTTCTACAGCTTGGCAAGCCGATAACCTGTCCAGACACATCGTTCATCAGTTCGGTCCGAGCTATATGCCACTTACAAGGTTAAAACACATTGAGACACACATGTGTGCCAATGAGCAACGTGCTGTATCAGCGCGATACACAAACATGTTTTTTGCAATTCAACAATATGCCCACTAAGAAACATCCTACCGCAATCAGTAATATATCGTTGTAAAACTAATGTTCCAAACATTCATATTCATGTAAAAACAAAATAGTCTGCACCCCCTGCGATTAAACCCTAATTAAAGGTGAAAGTAAGAAAATGTATATAGGTGAACTGAGTGTATATTTTACGTGTTGTGAGTGTTTGACTGGGGACCGTGAGGGACACCAACCCCTTCTTATTAGGTACAGCTAGTCTGGACCTCCTCTGCGGGAAACAGAAGTTACAAACCATGAAAGTTTGTATTTCTTTCAATAAAATTACTACTAAAAAGGAATAAAAACTGTCTATACTTATTTGTTCCTACTAAACCGTTATTTGCCTTGTTAGTTACACCAAAGGAAAACAAACTTTTAGGAGCTGTCATTTCTGATTGAATTGTCTTTTTTAGGTCGAGTTTGCAGCAATGTGTTATACTAACAAAGGCCTTTAAAATGAAGTACTACTTGATCTATGCTTACATTTAAGATTTCCACGACTTCCTCTGCAGACGTTCCCCCGTAGGGAAATGTGACAGTTAAATGTATCAGAGTGTTGTGAACCATAGTAAGGTCACACATCTAGAGTTACATTGTTGTATGCATTTTCGCAAAGAAAATATCTTGTAGTATTAATACTTTTAAGACATCCGGTATAACAAGTTGTGTTTTGCATAATATTACTATTTTTTATGAATTTAAAAATAACTATTAAAATTGAAAAAATAGTTAAATTGCTGGTTCTAGGGTCAATTAATCAATTTAAAAAATGGAATAATAATAATAACAAAAATAATAAGAAGAAGAACATTGTTACGAAACATTTCAGAACTTTAGTGTTTAAAAAATTTGTTTTATGTTATTCTATTTGTGTACTATTAGGTAATACCAAGAACTACTTTCCAAGTTAATCCTGTGTCTCCTAGCCATGCAAAACCTAAACTAATAAGGATATGTACCCTATTAAACTCTAACCTAAAAATATTAATAAAACATTCATCTGTGGTTCAAAACTCAACAGGAATCCATCGTCTGCAACAAACTACAACTACTTAGTCTTCTTTTATACCTCTCTACTGTACTGATTGAGAAAGTGAACAGTATTAACAAAATATTTCATAACTTAAGTGTTTTATTGTATGTTTCTTCTATTTGTTTACTACTATGTAATACCAAGGACTACTGATATATTATTTACTCAATGAATATCATTTTTTAAAACTGTATAGAATTTTGGACAATATAACTACCTTGAATATTTATACTTTCATTAAAAGTTTTCACTAATACCAAGGAATGACCACAATTTACTCTTTTTTGTGTGTTAGTTCTTTTTATTTAACTACATTATAAAAAATATTAGGATCTATTATTATAAAAATTGATAGTATAATCTAGTGGTTTTCAAAATGAAATATAATATTACAACATATAGTTTGATTAAATGTTATATTTTATATGAATTAAAATACATATTAACACCCGAAAATTGTGTACCAGTTGAAGAGATAACCTAAAAATGTTAGTTTTTTTTAAACGAAAACTAATTTAAATACTTACAGACATATAAGAACGTGTTCCGACAAATGAGTTGGCCATTGAGTCTATGAGTTGTCCCGACACTCCAAAGTCGCAAATCTTAATTTCTCCGCCACTGTTCACCAAGATATTGCTTGGTTTCACATCTCGATGCATGATAGCATGTTTGTCTCTTAGGTAACTTAGACCTTTCAAAACCTAAACAAACATAATAACTACCTAGATGCACAAAATATTCTCACATGTGCATATGCACAAAAACACAATTATACGTTCAACCTATACTAAAGAAAAATAATATAACCCCTTGAGTACTTAGAGATTGACATGTTACTGCAGTCAACGTCATAATTTAAATATGATCCTTGTGCTTATGTTTCTTGCTTTCACTGGTCTTTCTCAATGACGTCACACCATACAAAAGAAAATATATAAATGATTCAAAAACAAGAATTAAACAAATAACCATAAAATACAAGACATGATGTGCAGTATAACAAACTAATAGACTAGTGGCTGTGAAGGGTACAGTCACATACATGCCTACTCCTGCACAAACAGAGACTTTGGGGAGGGGATTGTGAAAGCAGGTGAGTGACAATGATTAACAACCTTCTACAGGTATTCACCACTAATGCGTAGAATGGAGTTACATGATCATAAGATGTCCATTCATCATAAATTTTTATTTTCATTATATTTTTTTTTTAAATCTGATATTGGATTAAGGATGTTCTACTATACTTTTAAATTTTAAGATATTGGAAGAAACACACAAATACATAATTTAATTAAACTCATCCTATCTGTGTGAGTTTCAGTATCTTGTACACGTGATACATTCCAGAAAATACTTTTTTGAACTAATGAGATCTTATAACAGATATTTCTATGAAAATATAACAGTAATGTAATATATACTAAATAATCATAACATGTTTTCCCATTTATTATATTTATGAGGAAACAACCGATTATTAATATAATACAGTTAGATATAATAACAACAAGTTGATGGATATTTAGTAACACCCATTTAATTTACAATGTAACACAAGTAGATCCTAAATGTAATGCCCAAAAGTTGGTTTCTTGGGGTTTGTAGGAAATGGTCAAATTATATTGGTAGAATCAAGTAGGGCGAGTTTGTTTAAAACAGTTATTATGCAGGTTTTCTGAATCTCGTAATTGTGTGTACAACTACTTTCTTGACATTAGCTAGACCTTATAAAGTCCTCATCCACTTCGCTCGTGTCAATATCTTGGCCTTAGGAGGCCTCTAAGCTGTACATATGTGAAGAAGTCTCCACTTGCTATGCTTGTGTTGGTGACTCAGCTCTGCCAGATTTCATAAGATTGTGAATATCAGATTTTTTTTGAGAAGTCAGGGTTCAAAATTACATTGCTAACAATAACACAACTATTTGTCATCGTAGAGAGATGGGGTTTACCATTACATTCAGAATTTAAATGTGCAAATGTTTATCTATTTTAGTGTGTTATAAGTTGAATAACACACATGACATGAACAAAATATTGTTTAAAATAGCCAGAATTTTGACATTTCTACATGAGCACACTATAGTCCCCTAGACCAAATTTTATAGTCCTATCTTAATTTTTTGTGCCCACTATCGTGCTTACATACAAATGAAAACGGAGACGGCATCTCTAAAATCACTTTTTGATTTCCCGTGGCTATTAAATGTGAACATTAGTTAAAAAATGAGTTCAAAATTTTTTCCGATTACCAAACTTACCCTATACTGGTTATATAAAAACAACTTTTTGGGGCTTAGAGAACCTCAAAACAAATATTTTTGCAAAAAATAAATAAATAAATAAATAAAAATATTACCTATCATATAACTTATGAATTATTAACTATATGTAAAAAAGTTCACCATTAAATAAAATGTATGTGCAGAAGGACAGTGTTAAACAACAGTAGCCTATAGGTCAAAATTCATCAATAAAGCAAATAGTTTAAGCATTTTATTATCAATTAAATTTATGTAGCAACATGAAGGTGAAATTGTACATACCGCAGATGTGATAGTACCAAGGATGGATTCAGGAATACGTCCTGCTTTCTTTAATATCAAGTCTAAAGACCCTCCGTCCATATACTCCATACAGATGCTGATTTCACCGTCACTGAAATGCACATCACATTTCAATATTTATAGATCAAGGGGGAAAATTGGTTCAAAATGTATAGAATTATTATTGGTGAGTAAATAATTTAAAATCTACACAAAATTAATTGGAAGAGAACCCTAATTTAATCTGAAGTGCACCTAAAAAAATCCTAGTTTATAATTAAAGTCAGATTTAACAGAGTTCTGTTTAACTTATTTCCAATTTTAACACAATTAATTTTTGCTACAAGAATATAAACATACATATTTAGCACACAAAAATTTAAAATTGTTTAATAACTATTTTAACCAATGAATTTGTTTTCTTATGAGGAAAAGGATTAAAGTTTTATGAAGCTAATACCCTCTTCTTTTTCTTTGCTGACAACATTATACCGGATCTGTCAATAAGGATACAACCCAACATATAAGATAATTCAGTTCATGCAGAGGTATATTTTATGCCATAATTCGTATGGGGGCTACACTGTACTCCAGATTGATAGCTCCTTAACCATTGAAATGACCTTGTCATACACTAGTCTAATGTGTTATTTCTTTGTGTTGTGTTAGGATTTAGGATAAGAAAATATGTATTATAAGTTCAGAAAATATTTGATTAACAATAAATGTTACTAAAGTTAAATGTTAGCACCAGTTAAATCTTCAATATCAGACCTGTGGTAATTATTGAGAAATGATTGAAAAAGTGTTGCAACCACTTAGCTTGCAGGTCATTGGCATTATATGTATAGTGAGGTTCTATATAAACTGTCAGTGACCTAGATAGAGGATCAGTTGGATCAAAGACGTCGGCAAGGACGAGGAAATGCTGCTGGTCACCAGAGGGACGTAGCCCAAGAACAGACTCGTAAAAGGGACGGGCAGTTATAGAGCTTCAAGGCTAAAATTGCAAGGTGAGCGGATACATTAGAAAGCAAAAGTAAATTAATTCAATTATTTGCCATTCGTCTGGATTGAAGATTTATAGGTCTAATTAGGAGAGATTATGTTTTAAATTATATTTTATAGGATTAAATATTGGATAGGGATATAATATGTCAAGTTGACATAGAATCATTTATAGATCTAAAGTAATTGCAAATTGTAACAAATATAAGGGAATAAACAACAAATTAATATTAATAATCTGAACCACCGAATTTGTATTCTTTGTTATCGAATGAACCTGAGAAAATTAGGTATAGGAAAAACCAATTCCTAATAGTTGTGTCAGTAATGTTGCTTTCCAAAGATGAAGATATATTTATTGTCAAGTTAAGTTTTATTATCAGTACAATTCTTACAAATGTGGAAGTGATGAGTTTTATTTGTAGTTTCCTCAATCTACAGTTCCTAACAAATCAACAATATTAAATTAAATTAATACATTCACTGAGACAGGTTAGGTACATGATTTCAAGATTCCAGATTGCTCATCATTGTTAACTACCAACATTCTTAATAACAGAAAAAAAGGTTGAGAAAGTCATTTTCACAAGTGAGACTGTCAACATTTACTGTTTTCAGGCCTACAAGAAAGTTAAAATTGTATGCCTGCTGTATTGGTGTCGTTCATGAACTATTACAACCCGACTTAAAAATGTTTACAGTTCTGTCATTGGTTTTAACTTTGGTTAACAGTGTACATGTAAAGTATGTTTAGTCTTTAACTAACTAATCAAATAGTTTGTTAGCTAGGAAGTTTGTTAACTACAGACTGATTTGATCGGAAGGGGCAACACGTTAAATATGTATTTCTCCTTGAATATATCTCCTAATTTAGAAATATTCTTACAAGTTGGTAGCAGAACATGGTTATGATTCACACACTTCTGAGTTATGGCTCCAGCACAATAATTTTTTCAAACATTATTATCTGTATTAACAAATGTTTGAAATTATTTGTGTACATAAAAACTAATATGCAACATTTCGAGAGAATAAATCAACTTCTGTTATCAAGTGATAAACCTAGAACATGAAAAAAGTGAAAATACCAATATAGCCTAGAAATATGTTGGACATTAAAGATAGGCATGAGCAGTCAAAATAAAAAAAGTAATTAGGAAAACAAAAGTTACAGAATCACACTATACAAGAAAAGGAAAAATCACTGGACAACTAACTATTTGGGGTTGTATTCTAATGGAGTGGTGACCTAATGGATTATAATGGTGAATAACCATTTGTCCCCTCTTTTAAAAGTTCAGCAGCGTGACTGAGTCATCATTCATAGTGTAAATTTAAGTGAACAAATTTCAGTTTTATTAAAAATACAGGAATTTTTATTTTCAATTTTGACTTCAGTTTTTATTAATGGAAGTCATAATTAAACAGCCTTTCTATAAGGGTTTTCTTGATAGGATTGTTCGATCGCTTTGTATATGAGCCTTCAATTATTTTTCATTTATGTAATTTTTTTCCCATGGTACATTAATTTTATCTCTTTCCATTTGAATTTATAATTTTTGACTATGAGTTTGGCCTATTTTCAATTTATCTATTAGCCCTAATCGCTTGATCTTGTTGTGTTTACTAATGTTTAATTTATATTATTGAATCATGTATTAGTTTCAAATACATTAATGTATTACAGTAGAGTCTCGCAAACTCGGCACGTGATAACCCGGCAGTCCGGATTACTCGGCAACCTCGACGGGAAAAAATATATTGCTAAAAACAGCGATGTTCGTAAAAGTTCGGCAGATCCCAAAGCGGGCATTAACTTTGATCGCTCTGTCATACTTGCCAGGTCAACGCATTAAGAGGAATGTGCCCCCCCCCCCTACATCCGCTTGCCATCCCTACCACTCCCGCCAACCTGCCGCCAGATCGCTTAGTCTGAATCAGTCGTCAGTGCCGGCAAGATGCCGATTGTGTTTACTTCTGTGTGAGACTGCGAACTATTGTTATTGTAAATTCTACTATACAGTAGTGTTTTATTTTTGGTGTTGATTTAAATCTTATAAAATGACAACCTCAGGGAAAAGGAAGCAAGTCAATTTATCCATGGAACAAAAGCTAAATGCTTTAAAGAGACTCGATAAAGAAGAAAGCGTAAATACAATTGCATTGGATCTCGGAGTTGGAAGAAGTACGATTGGTGATTGGAAAAAGAAGAGAGCAAAAATTGAGTCTTGGTGTTTGAAAAGACTTTGTACAGATTCGTTAAAAGAACGGAAAAATTTGAAAGAAAGTGAATTTCATGAGGTGAGTGAGGCTCTCTACTTATGGATTCGACACCAGAGAGAAAAAGGTACGCCGATCTCAGGACCAATCCTACAGGAAAAAGCTCTTCAGTTCAATGAAAAGCTTAAGAAAGAAGGAGAGACAACATTTATAGCTAGCATTGGTTGGCTTGATCGGTGGAAGAAGCGGTACGGAGTAAGACAGTTAAGCATATGTGGTGAAAAACTTTCCGGTGATAATGAGAGTGTCTTGAAATTTAAGGAAAACTTTCAACAGTTTATTGAAAGTGAAGGACTTTCTGGCAACCAAATTTACAATTGTGACGAGACCGGGCTAAATTTTCGTATGTTACCTGAAAAAAACTTGGCTTCAAAACATGAGAAATCTGCCCCGGGTTACAAACGGAGCAAGGAAAGAGTTGGGGTAATAGCCTGCAGAAATACAACTGGTGAGCATACGTTAAAACTTTGCTTAATTGGAAAAGCTAAAAAGCCATGTGCTTTCAATTTCAAGCATGTGAAAAATATGAATGAACTGCCAGTATGGTACACAAACCAATCTAATGCATGGATGGAAGGAACAATTTTCAAAGATTGGTTTTATAACTAATTTGTCCCATCATCAAAGGGAAGCGACACAAGTATGGAATCAAATTGTATAGTTTATGCGACCCCCGTGGTTTGATTCTTAGATTTTTTTATGTATTGTGTGGTGTTACAAGACTATGGTGGTACGGGACTTGCCAGTAATGTTGAACTAAATCTAATGCAAAGAAAACTGAACTGTGGCCATAGTTTATTTATGGATAACTATTACAACAGTTTTTCCCTTGCATCGGCTCTGGTACGTAGACACACCTACTGCACTGGAACCCTTCGGCTAGACCGAAAATACAATCCTGCAGAAGTGAAATCCGCTACATTGAAGAAGGACGAAACTATGCTCGTTACGCGGAAGGTGTCATCGTTGGAAAGTGGAAGGACAAATGTGTTGTCGTACATTTCAACTGAATTTACTAATGATATGGTAATTTCAAATAACCGATTTGGCCAGCCAAGGAACAAACCACTGCCAATTGTGCAGTATAACCATTTTATGAAGGGTGTAGACCGCAGTGATCAAATGAGTCATACTACCCATGCGAAAAGAAAACGCTGCAGTGGTACAAAAAGATTTTCGTACATATAATGCAGATGTTTATGGTTAATTCACACTACCTGTATAACAAGGTACAACTCTCAACCGGCCAAAATAAAATACCTTTGTACGATTTCCATCTCGCCGTTGTCGACAATCTCCTGCCTGACATAACGCCTCCTCCACGACCACTGAAGCGAAGGAGTGTACCTCACGTGCCCTCGAAAATGACAGAGAAAGTGGCTTGTGGAAAAAGAAGCAATCAGAAAAGGTGCAGAGTCTGCTACGCAAAAGGTATCAAAAATATGTAATGTGGCAGTGTTTAGAGTGCGAGGGAGAACCGGGCTTATGTGTCCCGCACTATTTTGACCAGTTCCATCACTAAAGAACAAAGACTTTGGCTGGTTGGTTGGGTTGTATACAACTATTTTTTTTAACATTTTTGATCAATTTATCTTTTAAGTTAGTGTGTTTTTATGTATAATACTATAAACTAAAACATTAGTGCAGTATTTATTCAAAATAAGTAGTGCTAATGTGTGCACCCACAAGCAAGACCGGCACCATACGTGCGTGAGGTAGATCTACCGCACATTTTCAAAATGGCCAAATTCGGAGTTTTGGATACCTGAAGACTTTTCTTTGCCTATTTTCGTCACAATAACACTAGAGGTAAGTGATAACATAAAAAAAAAAAATAGCTTATAGAAGCATGTATTGCATTTTTTATTAGCAGTCAACGTGTTAATGAAAACAATATATAATTTTTTTTTTTTTCATTTTGAATTTTTTTTCCCCGTTTTATATACAGAGGGGTGCAAAAGTAGGCATACAGTAATGAAATATATTATAGAAAAAGTAGGTTTATTTATACAAAAAAAAAAACTTTTACAATATATTTTAAGAGTGTTAAGAAACAGAAATGAACTCTTAAAAGTGTTGTACTTGACCAATACACTTACTTCCCTTTGTGTTCAAACTGTTTGCCTTCACAGTCAACACACTGCTGTAACCTTGAAGTTACGCTTAAACACACTTTTCGGCAAAGTTCTTTATTTTCATCTATGTCTTGGCAAGCTTGGCGAATGAATTCAACCATCTGATTAAGATCATGAGGTTTCTTCGAAAACATTTTGTCTTCGACAACTCCCCAAAAGAAAAAATCCATAGGTGTCAGATCGGAGATCTTGCTGGCCGTTCAACTGATCCTCTTCGACTGATCCAAGCGTTAGGAAACTCCCGATGTATTAGGTCACGCACGATTGTCGCATAGTGGGCAGGAGCTCCATCTTGTTGGAAGTAGAATTCCTCATTACCCTGCTGGATTTTGATTTGTGGTATAACGTCGGTCAGCATGTTCTTGTATGCATGTTGGTCTACAGTGTTATGAAAAATAACAGGTCCAATGACACCATTACATGAAATGCTAGCGCCCAAACTGTTACTCCAGGTTGATTCAGCTGTTCTACGAATGTCATGTGTGGATTGTCAAAACAGTAATAGGCACAGTTGTGTCTATTGACGGCACCTGAAAGCTTAAAATTAGCCTCATCGCTCCAAACAATTTTTGGAATAATTCTAGCACCTTGTAGTTACTCGTTTAACATAATGGCCCTTTCAATACCTGGCGATAGGGAATATGCAACCCTCCAAAGTTATTTAGGCAACTAATAAGTGATCTAATGGGGCGGTGATGTATATAATCATACAGTGTATATCTATTAGATGAAGACCTATCCTGGGCAAATAGTGTGGCCTTAATTATAAGGGCCCTAACATTGATATCACATAAAACTACTAAAATTAAAATAAATCTCACACAATGTCTCACGAATAACACATTTATTAATTAAAACATTTTCAACGACAATGATACCATCTTCAGTGCTCTATGAGCTACAATAATCAAATTATAACTAATCTAGTACTGAGCCACATTCCATATTTATAGAGAAGACGAGAAAGGGTGTGTGGCCTGGATCTATTTTACCACTTTCTAAATAGTAAGGTGTTAAGAAAAATGTCCTATGTAATTCTAAATAACCTACGTAATAAAATATTAAAATACAAGTTAAACAATTTTATATTAATATAGATTTTTTTATAACACTTAATTATGTATAATTACATTACAATATTTTTTAATATAAAAAGTTTCCAAAGCATCTATTGAAGATGGTGTCATTCATTATCTTTGAAACATACTTGTGAGAAACTGAGTTAAAATTTTATTTTGATTTTATATCATGACTTAAGTCAAGCTCAATAATTATTTATAAAACTGAAGTAATTCATTCTCTTGCAAAACAATCAAATAATATCTAAGCTTAAGTGTTTTGTATGTTATTGAAAATAAAATATTACTAGTTGTCTTTAAAATTACTAACCTATAAAATGCTCCATAAAAGCCAACAATGTGTGCGAAGTTGCATTCATGCAATACTTTGAGTTCTCTAATGATTTGTTTCTTTATGGCAGGTTTCACTTCCAAGTGAATAAGCTAAAAAAAATTTGTTTAATTAATACTTAGTGTGGACAATCATCTGGTACAAATGTAGTTGTACATAAACACAAAAATAAAATGGGGAACAAGTTTTATTTGGTTTGGGGATGGCTAAATAAGAAAGTTTTTGCAATGTTCTTTCACCATTTATTTTTATTATTTACAAAGTGGGTTTTACCCCACCTAGGCTCTACAGCATAAAAAAAAGGTTGTGTTTTATGTTTTAATGTTACTCAAAAAGTTATTGTAGAATGTTGTTTGATGAATATGTTCAAGAAAGACTTTAGACATTAGAACTTAAATTATTATTTAATTTATCGAAGTTGGCTATATTAATTTATGAAATCATATCTGATAATTTAAATAATTGTTGGTTGCTACGGTAATGAATTGTTATATCAAAAAGAATTATGAAACATTAATAAAAAGCTAGTCAAGGTTTATTAAGTGTAACAATTGAACTTTATTTTATTTAACACGTTGAGTGCGGTAGGCCTGGATCCAAGTCCTAGTTGTCTGATACTGGATGCAAAGGACCTGAATCCGGGTCATATTGCCATTCTCTAATTTCATATTTAGTCTAAGTTCCGCTTTTGAAGCAGGTAGTTTGTTTGTCGTGAGCATTAGGTAAAATATTCAAGTGACCTAGTTTCATGTTTTGTTTCCAGTTCTCGCCATTTTGTCAACTTTGGCAGCTTTTGTTGTGAGTTATTGCGCTCAGTGTTATAGTGAGCAGTGTTGTACTGTGGTTGTTATATTTTGATGGTATATATAGTATATTTCTTATTGTTTTATCTTGTGTATACTATCACCGCACTAATATAAACATAAAAATATAAGCTTTTGTTGTCTGTATATCGTTCATTGTTGTATTGTGTACATAGTATATTTTTTATTGTTTTATCTTGTGTGTAGTTATTATTTTTGACTGAAATGGCTAATCGCTGAAATTATATTGAAAATATTAGCGAAGATGCAGAAGATGATTCTAGCGCTGCTGATACAGAGACAGAAAGTTCAGAAAGTGACGATGACATTGAAATGAATCCAACGTGGTCAAATTCTATAATTGGCCCAAAAAATATTGATTTTAAAAAAGAGATCAAATTGTTAGTTCCAATCCCTGGTGAAGGTAATCCAATTGATTGGTTCAATCTGTTGCTGGATGATGTGTTTTTAGAATTCATTTGCAGAGAAACAAATGTGTATGCTATTGATTTATTTTACGGCCCTAGTAATTCAGAGCAATCATGCATCACTAGCTGGAAGTATATTGATGTACCAGAATTGAAGGTTTTTCTAGGGCTTCTTCTCCACACAAGTACAATCCGACTCAACAGACTTCAGGACTCTTCAACCTTCCAGTATTCAGACAATACATGAGTCGAGATAATCTTTTATTGATTTTAAGATGTTTACATCTTATGTGTCCCGGCTAATGATTCACATCCCGATCGATCTGAAAAAGTGAAGGAAATTGTTGACTATTTTAATAATAAAATGGCAACTATTTACTATCCTTCAATAGAACTGTCAATCGATGAAGCAATGGTGCTCTGTTATTCGACCGCCTGTTATTCAGGCAGTAAATCAAGGGAAAACATTATAAATATGGAATCAAACTTTACTCGGTCACCGAACCTGAATTATAGCATGACTATAAAATTTAAAATGTATTCAGGAGCTAATGTTGTCTTTTCTGGTAAAGGACACAAAACAAAAGTTGTACTTTACCTTATGCTTGGAATGTTGCGGAATGGCCACTTCTTGTATATTTACTCTGGCGTCTAAATTGCTTGCTAATAATACCTACTGCACTGGTACTCTCCGTACAAATAGAAAACACAATTCGGAATTAGTGAACGCACAATCTTTAAAAAAAGGCCAGACCGTCGCCCAGTACGTGGAAGGTATTGTCATAGGAAAATGGAAGGAAAAAGAGTAGTTTCTCTTATATTTCAACGAAATTTGAAAATACCATGGTATCTATAATCAACAGGAGATGACAGACGAGAGAAAAACCTTTGCCTATGGTGCAATACAATGGCCACATGAAGGGTGTTGACCGATGTGACCAATTCATGTTGTATTACCCATGTTAGCGAAAAAGTCTTTGCTGGTACAAAAAGGTTTTTGTACATGTAATCTTAATGATTGCCAGGACTATGCCCTGTGGATTGCTTTGACAAATTTCACAGAAATAACATGTAATAAATGACCTTTGTGTAAGGAAGAGATTGTACATATTGTAAATATTGTTTTGTGATTATTGTGACTATTTAGACTTAATATAAATACATTTTACACGGTTTGGTATATATTGTGACTAATTAGACATCACATACATCGTTTTTTATAAATAAAACACTATGTTGTGTTGCCTGCGGTGCTCATGACCCGAATCCGGTCCATGAATTAGAAGTCACCTAAGATGAAATTTTGGACCACTATCGACTTTTTGTGCCTAATTGGAACAACTACAACTAATGGTAAGTTTAAGAAATAATAATAATTTTCAGTTTTTCAGCTCAGATCGTTGATTTTTCATAGCAGTCAATGTATTAAATTCATATATATGAAGATTTTAAACAATTGGTGATCATGAAATTAAAAAGAACTTAAATTAGAAAATTTTTTTCATGAAAGTCTGTATATCTGCAGATCACTTGATAAAAAATGAATTGGTTTATTTACTTAGTTTATTTCAAGACAAAGCAAATCTCTTTTTTAGTATCATAAATTTTAAATAGTAATTTGTTACAATTAAACACCAGAAAAGTATTTTTTGATGTTTGAAAACTGCCTTCAATTTTGAAATTTAATGACCAATTTTATAGTTAACAAACTTAACCAGTAATTTGTAAAACCAAGCCTATATCCCCAATTTGATCAAATTGGATTAAGATTATTAACTCTAGAATATATATACGATCACGGACAGATATGTGTGCGCGCACACAGACACACAAATATACTGTATATACATAGAATTAAACAAAATATCAGAACAACTTAACCCATCAACGCCTAGTGGTACCGTATGGTATCATTTAAGTTCGATACTTTTGACTCTGTGTAGTGGCCAACCTGTGTGGTAATCTCCCACGCTAACTACTTGTTCCACATTAGTAAACTATATACAGTGACAGCCTGTGTTTATTTGATCCA
Source organism: Aphrophora alni (assembly GCA_963513935.1). NCBI lineage: Eukaryota > Metazoa > Arthropoda > Insecta > Hemiptera > Aphrophoridae > Aphrophora > Aphrophora alni. Next base: position 129,241,160 of record OY740765.1, on the reverse strand, counting down.
TGGGAAGTGTTTCCTTCTTATAATTATCTTTATATAACCAAGTTGCTTCAGCGATGTGTGTCTATGAGTTTGTAACGTGTAAGTTATGTGTAATACTTATTTTGGTACATTTTATTTGTGTTACATATAAAACAATACTGTTAGCTTTTAGCTTCATGCAATAACATAACTTTAACTACCATTTATTTTCCGCTACACTTAGGTTTTTTGTTTGATCCCATATGATACCACTTGGTGGTTACAGCACTGTATTAGCTCCCATGTATTACAATTTACAATTTTATTACAGGGACAATCTCACATTATCGGAAATCATAGACTTACTACATGAGGAAAATGATAATTTCAACAGAAACCAGTTGAATGCAAATGGTTCAGTTACATTATTTGGTTGCATTAATTTTGTTGTGAACATACTTGATGACAATGATCATGACATAGATGAAATGATGATCATGTGAATGAAGATTTCGGTAACACGAATTTCTTTCACATTTCAGATGTAAAAGAAATTGATTTTATTGAAGGTGATTTAGAGTTTACCAATTTTGAATTCCCGGAACCAGATTATGCTAAGTATAAGGATCTAAATAAAGTAGAGGTCTTCGAATTGTTTTTTGATGAAAACATTATTTCATTTTTATGCAAATTAACAAGTCGTTATGCTTTTGTATCACGAAAGAGGAAATGAGATGTTTCTTAGCTATTTTATTACTGTCAGGATATGATGTAAAACCTGGGAAAAGATTCTATTGGGATGTAGATGTCATGGCTAATATATTGGTTAGAAATTCGATGAGAAGAGATCGTTTGATAGAAATTTCTCGCTATTTTCATTGCGCTAACAACAGTAAAATTGACAATACAGATTGATATTTCAAAGTTGGTAGATATATGAATAAAATTTAACAAAAATTATGGAAACTTATGTTCCAGAACGTAATATTAATTACGATGAGTGCATGGTTAAATATTTTGGCCGCCACCCTTGCAAACAGTTCATAAAAGAGAACCTTATACGGTTCGGGTACAAAGTGTGGTCCATTAATACATCTGCCAGTTATACCAACAACTTTGAGTTTTATCAAGGGAAAACGAAAAACATTGAAGCCAGGTATGAGAACTGTTTCGGAAAAAGCACTACTCTGTATATAAAACTTCTGTCTGAATTATCAGTTGAGAAAAGAAATTTAAAATATACTTGTTATTTTGACAATTTATTTAGCAGCAAAAATGTGTTGGTACTCTTAAAAGAAATTGGATTCCACGGAACAGGAACTATGAGAGAAACCCGTTTACCAGATAAATCTATTTTAACAGATAAAAAACCATTTAAGAAAACTAACACCTACAGTACTAATGAGACCAAACTAGACAAAGCAAATAGTATCATATACATAAGATGGTTAGATAATGGCGTAATTACCGTTGCATTGACAGCTTATGGAGTTCAGCCGACAAAACCCGTAAAGAGGTATAGTCAAGCTTAAAAAAAATTGTTACAATAGCTTACCCAACTGCAATAAGTGAATACAATAAACTTATGGGTGGAACAGATTTATCAAATGACAATATAAACCGTTTTCGAATCGGAATTCGAGGAAAGAAATGGTGGTTACCTGTATTTACTTGGATGGTGGATGCGACTGTAGTTGGAGTAAGTTACCAACACATTTTAGTACACAGAATTATCCCAGCAATCCACTATGTGGAAAGATTAAAGTTAAATTCTTTTTGGTTCCTATAAGATGGATTGCCCCCTCATTATACGGTAAATGTATGCAATGTTTTGGATCATATTTTTTCCAAAACGGTGGATAGGTCGGAGAAGGTCACTAATTGAACATCTTGCAAGGTCACCTGAACAGGTACCTTTTAGATTACTTATTTTTTGGGACACTTAAAAAACAATATTTATGAAACTGTGACAAATGATATCAATGACTTAACATAGTGAGTATGAAATAAAGCTGAAGAAATCCCTCCTAAGATGCTACAGAATATAATAAACTATGGCAAATGACTTAACACAGCGAGTATTAAATAAGGCGGAAGAAATCCCTCTTGAGATGCTACAGAATGTGGTAAACTGGGACAAATGACATCAATGACTTAACACAGCCAGTATTAAATGAAGTGGAAGAAATCCCTCTTGAGATGCTACAGAATGTGGTAAACTGGGACAAATGACATCAATGACTTAACACAGCCAGTATTAAATGAAGTGGAAGAAATCCCTCCTAAGATGCTACAGAATGTGGTAAACTGGGACAAATGACATCAATGACTTAACACAGCCAGTATTAAATGAAGTGGAAGAAATCCCTCTTGAGATGCTACAGAATGTGGTAAACTGGGACAAATGACATCAATGACTTAACACAGCCAGTATTAAATGAAGTGGAAGAAATCCCTCTTGAGATGCTACAGAATATGGTAAACTGGGACAAATAACATCAATGACTTAACACAGTGAGTATTAAATGAAGCGGAAGAAATCCCTCCTAAGATACTACAGAATGTGACCAACTGTGACAAATGACTTAACACAGCAAGTATTAAATAAAGTGGAAGAAATCCCTCTTGAGATGCTACAGAATGCAGTAATTTTGTCTATTAAAATTACCTGCCAAACTGCAGAAGGAAAACAGTTTGAGTACTTATTATAAAAAGAACAAGGTAATCTAGCAAGAAATGTATCTGTAGCAAATTTTCAACAAACTATGGCTCATAATTGACTCGACGGACATATCCACGGAATGAATTTATTAATCTCAGAAAAATGGGCAATTTATTCACAAGATATGTGTATTATGAACAAGGATCATACTCATCTGCAAAGGTTTGGATAGGGAGAAACAAGCAGGAACTTCCTGGACTTTATTGGGTGACAAGATACAAAATGGTGTAAGCCAAAAGGAGTCATTGGAAGGAGAAGAATGTTCATAAAATGTACAATTTCAACCGCTTATTAATCCGTAGGGGAGGGAATAATAAAAATTTCTTTAAATATATTTTAATGGATTTTTGCTCTATTTTAAGAACAGAAATACTTTATATTTGTATGGTTCTATAAGAAAAAGTTGGAATAAATAATAATTTATGAATTTTTAAGATATCTTGTATATGGTACCTAATTTTTGATTTTAAATAGGAGGTCGATTTCTATAAAATAGTTTCTTTTATATTTCAATCTAAATATATTAAACTGTTCTAATATTTTTTTGAATATTCTGTACTTATATAAACACAGTTAGAAAAAATTGACTCCAATAGGTAGTATCGTTAGACATTTGATGGTCTCAGTTATCAGAATTCCACAAGGTAAACTATATTAGAAATTCACTAACAACGATACAAATACTTGTGTTCACTTGTTCTTTTCTTTGAAAAGGTAATACAATAAACAAGATAATATCTATTTATACATTTACTTATCACCTGTATTTCTAGAAATGACTATCATATGATAAGAGGATTTAAGATATTAAAATGATTGTGCAGTTTATAACATCACCATAAACAAATTTCTTGTTTACTTTAAAGAGGCATTTTAATTGTTTAAGTCATTCAATCACTCTCATTAAAAATACAAAAGGCTAACACATGTTTTTTTTTGAAGAAATCTTTGTTAATTTCAAATTGTTTTCTTGTTTTTTTTACTCTTCATTCCATAACAGGTTTGTTAGGTTTGTGGGTCGTTCGACGTGACGAGATATATGATATATGTTGCGTGTGTTATGTTATAAATAAAGATCTATTAGTTACCGAGGGACCAGAGTTTTATAGTGAACTCAAACTTTATTAGTTCCAACGAGTGGTTGAATGACGGTACAGAGTTTACGTTAATTAGACTTTCATACAATCTGTGTAAATAATAATTGAGTAACAGTAAAATTCATTACCTTGAATTGATGCAATGTCCAATTGTCCAACAGGGTAATTCAGGAAGCGATGTAGACAGACGTAGCACTACACTTAACACAGCTAGCTGGTTATCATAATTATTCTATTGTTTATATTTGTCACTCTTAAATCTACACAGATTGCACTTATAAAATAGGTTAATAATTAAAAAGCGTGGCAGAGCCGAATGGTATAAATACCGCGTTGCGTTATGAAAACTATGCACTTGCATATAAAATTAAAGCGAGTTGAAAGGAATGAGCGTTTGCGTGATATACAGATGAGATGTTCTTTTACAACTAACTTTCTACCCTTCAAGAAGATGGGAAGCGTCCCCAATCACGTGATATAGTCCGATTGTTCTGGACCAATGGGAGGCTATGATGATGTCATTTAGCCTTGAACATTTCTGCAATTGTGGGTAAAAACACCCCTCGCGTGACTGACATGGACTCTTCTGGATCGTATGATCAACTAATTATTGTAGTCTGATATTGTTAGACGGAGACAGAAAATCGTAAATGTAGAGAAACCAGTTTATTCGAAGAGGGCATATAAAAATACTGAACAATATATATATATATATATATATATATATATATATATATATATATAACCCTCAAATTTTTTTGGAACAGAAATCAGGGCAAAATATTTCTAGAACCGTAACTCGAAAACAAAGTATTTTTGGACATATGTGCGTCGTGCGTGTGTGTGCACATGTATGTATGTGTGTGTGCGTGTGTGTGTGTGTTATTTTATTTAAAATCAGTTTTTGAAGTATTGCCACACAATTTTGAATCACTCTGCACAATTTTTAAGTAATGAGGTTTCAAATTATTTATTTACCGACTACCATGCCTCATTATCTATATTATACAAGGAAGAAATTTTTAATATTAATTTAAATATTTTACACACATCTACAAACACTTACATTTCAATTGTAATCTTTAAAACATTACCTTTCTTGCCATTATCAGGCTGCTAGACTTGTGTCTTACTTTCATCACAACGCCACCATTCCCTGCTCCAAGTTCACCCAACTTTTCAAAATCGTCATCCGTCAGCTCCCCAATTTTTTCCTTTTGACAAAGAAAGAACTCCATACGTTTTCTTTGAGTATCATCCATGCCCAACTCCTCTAACCTCTCTTGCAGAACCTCGATGCTTGTTTTACCAACCAGAGTACTTCGTCTGAACAGATAATTTTGTACTTAGTTATTATTTATGTCAGAGATGGGAAAATTATGTTTAAAAAATAGAACTAAAACGACTTAAGGATAAAAATGATAATATTCTAATATTTCTGCTAGGACTTATATAATTATGTAAGTACAATTTTCAGTTATAAAAGTAGTTTTTGATGATGAAGCTATGCCAAAACATGTTAACTAGTTGAGACAAGACTAGGAATGACTAAAAATGTATTAAGTATAATTACTTACGAGTTGTCTATAATATTTTGTTATAGAATTTCATATAACCAAACATTCGCCCACTTCAGTATTTTAGTGGTAACTGTTGTTAGCAATATGCTGTCCAAGAGAATTAGGATGCATAATAAGGGGATTTTGTAATTCCTTTTAAATAGCTCAATTTCTTTCAATGTGGTTGGCATATCCATATAGTAGTGGATTTCTGTGTTGCATGTATACCAGGGCGCATCAGCAATAATTCTTAGAATGTTATTTTGGGCCCTCTACAAGCACTGGAAGTTCGATTTACTTGTAGTGGCCCATAGTTGGAAGCCGTAAGTCCAGATTGGCTTAAGGATCGAGTAATACACCAACAGCTTTTTGTTAAGAGACAGGGTATATTGTTTACCCAGGAGCCAAAGAATATTTCTAAACCAACTATTGATTAGATTTCTTTTATTCTTGATATGGGTTTTCCATGTCAAGCAATGATCCAATTGGAATCCCAAATATTTTACACTCGTGGATTGTAGACGTTATACAATCCACGAGGATTATACAATCCTTGCCCAGTTATACAAAGTACTCTTTCAAAGTGAAAATGTGATGTGCTGTGGTAGAAGTACTTGGTCTTATTCAACACTTTGTTGGGTAGGTATTTGTACTATCCAATTGTTTTTGAAATTAACTACCTGTATCATCAGGGATCATCGCTGCATAAGAGAAAGGTATCATCATGTACAAACATAGCAACAGTAACATCTGGTAATTGTGGTATGTCGCACATAAATGTATTGTATAGCACAGGATCAAGAACTGAACATTGTGGTACACCCGCTGAGAAGTTGTAGAGAGGAATTAATCTCTCCTTGCTTCACCTTAAAATCTCAGACAGGTAAGAGGAACATTTAGTGAGGCATAAAATTCTTGATTTTGTACAGTAGGCCATCATCCCAGACTTTGTTGAAAGCTTGTTAGACCTCGAAGGATGCAGCAAAGTAATATTCCCTCCTCTCTAAGCATTGTGTGATTGTTTGTTAAACTCTATGCACTTGTTCCACAGTAGAGTGATGTTTACAAAATCCAAACTGATGTTGTGGTATTAAGTTAGTCTTGTTAACACCCAATTCAAGAGTGTCTCTAGTAGAACTTTGTCCCACAGTTTAGATAGTACAGGTGTGAAACTGATAAGGCGGTATGATTGGGTGGTTTGCCAGACTTGTGGATCATCATAATTAATTATCTGTGATATTTTTCAAATTCATGACATGTGAAGTGGGAGAGTCTAAATATTGCATTAAAAATAATTGAACACCATACATTTTGTACGAAAATACTTTAAAATTTTTGTGGTGATCAAATCAAAGTGGTCTTTTTTAGTTATTAACCTAACAAGCTCTCTCTAGGTGAGGTTGGTGTCAAAGGGAACCATGGTTGAGGTTGTTGTTGATATTAGTGTCAACCTCTTCATCAAGATCATTAGGTTGAAAACTGAGGCAAGGTGGACAGGAAACAAACTGGTTACAGTTCTGGTAGGAGGAGAGGACTGCTGTGCTGTAGTTTCCTGTTTTTTTTTTTAGTATTGCCTTCCACAAGGAATATTTGCCTTGGGCTGTGCATGCCATTTCTTTCAAGGTTTTCTTATGAACCTTGTTTCTAATAATTTGAATATTATTTTCCTGAATATTTAGGCTTTTTTTTTTTAGAAGACAGTAAAATACTAACATATTATGTTAAACATACCATTTTTATAGATGGTAGAGGACATTTAAAATTTATATCTTTTTGTATCAGACCTAAGACCAAATCCATAAAATAGAACATTGTTCAGATATGTCATCTCTATATTATAAATTGCTGGACTGATTTTTATTCTGTTTTCAGTAATCTCTTCCTTGGGTTATGGATTAGAACACGTAATCATTTAATATAATATGTTTCTTATCATATATATTTCTTTTTATCAACAAATTCTGATAAAAAAAGAACATCTACTCTTCTCCCAAACATGGAAAAACCTCAGAACTTATATTTTAAGTTAGAACCTTTATAATGGTGGCCATTTTTAAATTAATTAGATTTTGTTTATTTTTTAACTAATTTGTGTCATTGATCATAAGAATATAAACCAAGTTTTATTAAAATTGTTTCAAAAGTTTCCGGAAAAAAATATAAACCACAGACAAACCAAAAAACTCCAGGTATTTTTTAATCTGGATATGATTTTCCAGATATACACTTTCTTCAAAACCGTGATAAATGATTTTCTTTTCTTATTATAAATCTTTCTGTTTCAGTATGAATGAGGAAGGAAGAGAGAAAAATATTTATCAAGAAACAAGGCTATAAATAATAATTTCACCTAACATGTTTATTCAGTTCTTTACAGTTTTCCTGCTACCACAATTACTTAATCAATTGCACCAAGGTTGAACATTATGTCTGATATATAGGCTTCTCATAATGATTATACTTGAAGGATATTGCAAAATTTTGGGCAGCTTAACTAGTTCAATATAAACAACAAAACACCATCCCCTTTAATTTTTCTTCATGATATACTTTACCATATATTTTTCATTAAATGTTACTATTATATCATGAAATGATGTTTACTACAATCTAAATAAAATAAACAAACCTACATAAACTACATATGGTGGGAGGAAACAAGCTAAAATGAATAGTGGGAGAATAACGGAAAAGAATGATTTATTCTTGATGGTCTTGCTATATTACAGAAAAAAACACTTGAGTGGCTTTTCATTAAGAATATATTTCAGAATGATTGATTAGTAGGTAGTTAACTAGCTAAATAATCAAATAATCATCAGTGTTTTAATCAGTTATCCAATTTTATGTTTATAATTACATCAAAAGAGTATTAAAAAGTAATGGACTTAACTAGTCCTCAAAATTTCATGTTCCAATCTTAATTTTTGTGGCCACTATCATCCTTACGTATGACCACAACAATTATGACGGAATGTAAAAATCACGTTTTCAGTTTCTTGAGCCCATGAAATGTGAATATCAATTAAAAGAAAATATAGGTCGAAATTTTTGCAAATTACTAAACTTATCGTATATTTCTTATACTGGATAAGTTATATATATATATATATATATATATATATATATATATATATATATATATAGTTGGCCTATTCACAAAATGGTAGCCTATATGAAAATGGTAAGAATGATAAGACATTTCATACTTTCATAGAGGACTATGTGCAGTAAGTGGAATTTCTAAATTAAAAATTTATTAATAACAAAATTATTGAATAATATTAACACGGGTTAAAATACCTTTTAGCACTTGAAGATCCTGGTTCAGATATGATCTTCCTAAAATATAAAACAATTTATTAATAACCTAATATTACTAGAACATCATTCATTTTTTTAATAGAACACCAAATCACTTCACTTACTGGAATTGGGGACATGGTGGGACTTACACATTGAGCCTATAGACAAGTAGAATATACCAGGTACAGTAAAAGTACAGAACTTATTATTTATTTCTTTTATTATAAAGATCTATTATTTTTCCTTTTTGCAAAAAGGACTGAAACACCTTTATCACCAAAACTTATTTTGTTGATTCAAAACAATTTGTTGGGTTGTCCTAAAAATAAAATTGAATTTTTTCAAATGCAAAACAAGACTTGTGTGGCATATCATTATAAAGGTATGCTTTCATCTCAGGGGCTAAATTATAGTGAATACAGGTGTGGTAATCTCAAGGTATCAGCTGGAGCTACACCTTTCTTCATCTAGCGAGTATTGGAGGACTAGGGATCTCTATTTTATTTTTTTGACTTAAGGCTATTATGACAGAGAGGTTTTTATCTTTAAATTAGGGGGGTGTATATATCATATTAAAAATTTGTGTTAACATAATCGTAACGCCCGTTTTTGATACCTTATATTGTTAAAAACTTATGTTTCTTTCATTTAAGATGAAAATTCCACTGTAACAATATTGATTTTTTCCTTCATAACCAGTTGCTGATATTAAAAAGCATACTTTATATCTCTTAACCACTTATATGTTTTTCAGCCACTGTGGAAATAAACTTTTGGGGGACAGTGTACCCAAAAACCAAGTTCACTTTTTTGCTTTAATTGTAAAGTTTATCATTTTAATGGATATTTTGTTCTAAAAGAAATGGTGATCTTAGTTTTATTTTTTATTTATTTATTTTTTTTAATTTACAAACTAGTGAATCGTTAAAGGTTATGGAAGTTTAACACCATTAAACACTATTAACTCTATCAAACCATTTGATAACTAATTTAGAAACATTAACAATAAACAGAGACTTTTATCTTAACTTACCACAAATTCGCTAGACACACCTAAAACCTATTCTAACATTATTTTAGAACTTTGTATCGTAGGAAATTTTCACAACCGAAGTTAACACTGGTTAATTAGTTTACCGGGAAAGCCCAGAACACCATGAACCTCGTTAATTTAGCACAATATTATAATAATTATAACAACCGGCAAGTAAAAATGTGGAAGAAATTTATCAGCCGGCCATCTTACTCCAGGCCCTAAACACGACTGCTCACTGTGCTCCCTTCATAGTCCTATGCGGAACACAACTCCACTTTCTGCACAAGACAAACATAATCTTCGTGCATGGTCATGTGGCCTCATGGGAACATCAGTTTAATTTCCTGACTTAGCAACTAAATGGGATCACGTCATGCCCGTTCTTCATTATTCAAAACGTTATAAAATTTTTTCTTAATATCGTTCATGATTATAAAATTACTCATGATAATTCAGTAAGAAGTCTTACTGCTGTCATATTTTATTTCGTAAAGTGTACAAATGGCTATCCCCAAAGCGTGCTATGCTTTTAGGGGAGTCGGGTGTTTTTTCTTTGTTTTTTTTTTTTCTCTCTTACAGAGAAATGGGGTGGTTTTCTCTGAACTATATTATATTTTCTATTCAAGCAAATGTTTTTTTATACTTTTAGTTTAGATAAGCAAATGTTATAGTTATAAGCTATGTATATTAGTTTTATGTATAGGTGTGTAAGTATGATTGGGCGTAAGTGTATATATTTAAGAATATGGTACAGGTCAATGTACACTTTATGTCTATTATAGATTTGTTAATTTTTTTTTTATTTTTTTTTCCTTTCTCTTGTTTCTCTCTCACTGATTACTATTGTATAAAATAGCTGTAGAGTAGATGTGTTAATATTTTGTATCTGTATTGATTCTGGAGGGAAATAAAATAAAATAAATTTTTTTAAAAAAAAGTGTTGAGTCAGCGAAAATGTTCAACGCTGTCATGAATTTAGCTCCTCCAAGCTCAAAGTTTTCTCAGTACAACCGTAAGCTAAACTATGCAGTAAATGAGGTAGCTGAGGCCTCCATGAGAAATGCTGCTGTTGAAGCTATTGAAGTTAATAATCATTGCAAAGATTTAGCGGCTGCCTTCGATGGAACAGCGATACTTCGCTAAATGGCGTAATTACTATATGTGTCAGGAACCTCTTTTGACACAGGCAAAGTTCTGGATGTCGAGTGCCTATCAAAATTTTGCTTTGGTTGTGTAAACAAAGGTAACCAGAACCCTGAAAACAAGGCAAAGCACAAGGCAGTTTGTAGTGAAAATTACAGCGGTTCCAGTGGAGGCATGGAAGTGTCTGGAGCACAATCATTATGTAGCCGCTCTGAAGCTAAGCTTAGAGTTAAAGAATACCTAGGAGACAGCGATTCTAAAGGATTTTCTGCTGTATTAGAAAACAATCCTTATGGAGAAGACTTCCAAATAACCCAGCTTGAATGTGTCGGGCTCGTGCAGAAGCGCATGGGAAGCAGGCTGCGAATACTGAAGCGGGACTACAAGAAGGCGTGTTTGAGTGATGGCAAAGGACTAGGTAGCAGAGGCCGGCTAACCCAAGAAGAGATGGACAGATTGCAAACTTATTATGGTAAGGCAATAAGAGAAAATTTAGAGAGTGTAGAGGATATGGAGAGGGCTATCTGGGCAACCCTTGACCACCGAATGTCTACAGATGAAAATCCTAAGCATGAAGTTGCCTAGATACCTGGTGTAAATTCGTCAAAGCTCAACTGAATGGAGAGACTTATCACCACAAATATCCACTACCACTTGAGGTAATTGAGCCAATCTACAAGGATCTCTCAAAAAAGGAACTTCTAAAGCATTGTCTGCACGGTAAGACCCAAAACCCTAAAGAGAGCTTCAACTCTGCAATATGGCAAAGGTTGCCTAAAACGGTTTTTGTTGGTCTTCAAACCCTCAAATTAGGTGTGAATGATGATGTAGTCAATTTTAATAAAGGATCAGTGGGAAAAATTAATGTGTTGGAGAGGCTACAAATCACTCCAGGAAAGTTCACGATTCTAGGCCTCCAACGACTCGACGCAGCTCGGATAAGAAAGGCTGAATAAGAAGAAGAGAGTAGCTAGAAGGATGTTGAAAAGGAAAAGAGAGGATAAGGAAGATGAAAGTTACTGCCCTGGAGGTTTTTGAAGTGTGTGTGAGAGGCTTTAGCGTGACTCAAGTTTTAATTTGCGATTTCCCAAACTTGTATTTTGTCATATTCAGGTATAATTTTCTTAAAAACTACTGAACCTATCAAGCTGACATTTTGTAAATTGATTTGGGACCAGAATAGGAGATAAACCTGCCAGATTTATAAAGGTATGTTGAAAACTTATAAAAGTAATAAAGGTATGTAGTTTTAAAATAGTAAAAAAAAAATTTTTTTAATTTTAATGTTATTTGATAAGGTTTGTAGGTTGGTTTGATTTTTTAGGTAAATATTATAGGTGGGTTTAATTTTTTAGGTAAATAATGTAGGGTTATGTGTACTTAATAAACTACACTGTAAAATTTTCAGTCACATCAAACTAACCATAGCTGTTATAGGTACCTAACGAAAGCATTAAGTCCCATTTAATTTACATGGGAACGCTAAAAGTGACCGGCTCCCCTTAATGTAATTTTATTTAGAATTAAGTATAAACATATTTTTTAAATAGGAGAGATACAAACTGACCCTGAAACAAAGACCCCAGAGAGAGAGAGAGAGAGAGAGAGAGATCTTAAGAAATAAATGGCTCATTTCTGATTAAATTCAAATAGGATAATAAAAATTAAATAGACTAATAAAATAAGGGAATTTTAATAATTAAAATAAATCTTTTGAAATTTAAATTTGATATAGAATAGTTTAGAAGAAAATTATGTAAGAAGGGAAATTTTAACTTTATTTGGAGGAATTTGTTTTGTTTTAAAATAAATAAGTTTGTTGTATACCTAAACTTTGTGTTGCTTATATCATTTATTTGTTGAGAGTAGTTATTATACTAATTTTAGCACTCCAACATGAGGCATTCATTTATTAATATAAGATAGATAAATAATTTTACAAGGTCCCTTAATATTTAAAGTATCCATTGCAGTAACCACATCTTCAACATGTTCCCAGTATATTTAACTTGGCAATGTATTCTAAAAATGTTGATAGCCTCTCTTAAAGGTAACATTTCAATGGAAGTCAAACATTTGTTATCATTATACAGTAGATTAAAATGACAATCAATTGATAAATTAATCTCATACTTAAAAACAAGGTCTTTTATGAATATCATGAACTGATACTTTATTTTCTTAAACGGTGACCTTAATTTTCATACTTTGGACTCAAACCTTTATGTAGATAAAATACAAAGTACAGAATGATTCTCTCGCTAGAGGCCTCAAATTTTTGTTAATATAATTATTATTAGTTACTGAAAGATTGACTTAAAATTGAGTATGTAGATACCATGAACAATGCAAAACAGAACCTGGTCACAGCAAGTATTGAAAATATTTTCCTTCCACATCAAGCACACGTGTAAACGGCTTTCCAAATTCTCGAACATCTTTAATAATGTGTTGTTTGTGTTGACTTCAATTGTCATATTATGTTGTCATGACAGTAAAATGGAACGAGTGTCAAAGTTCATCATTCTTATGACCCTTTGCAATATCCTCTTATGTTTTCGAAAGGTGAAGATGATTATTATCAAACTATTCCACTAAAAAAAATGGTGAACGAAATTAAAAAATTTCCTATGTGCAATTTTATTCTTATAGACTTATGGTTAGAGACAACAGTGACAATTTTTTACATTATTTCGAAAACTTATTTAAAATATTGTGTTGACATGATGGCTAAAATGACTTCTAAAAGATTAGCCTTTATTGTAATAACAACAAAAAAATTATGTGCTGATAATTACATAAAACTTTGATATTCTCTTATCATTAACAAAAAAGAAATATATGGTCAGGTCAACTGCTATGCACTTAGTGTTGAGTGGGGAAAATGAGGCTTATCTTACTGTTACTTACTGATATGGTTACAATCTAAAATAAGACCTGATTAAATTGATCATATCATTTCTGCTGAGCTCCCAGATAAAAATGCTGAACCATTATTATATCAAATTGTAGTAAACATATATGTCACCATCTATGTGGTGATTTTAATAGGTCATCACCATGCATGATAAATGGAAAATGTTCAAAATATTGAATATCCTTGAGCATTCATTTCAGATACTCAAACTGCAGATGAGATTTATCAGACTTATCGCAAGTGGACAGAGGTCATACAGTTATATTAAACATGCGAGGTAACATGATTGATATTGATAACAGATGGGTTGTTTGTTCCATAATGCCCACTATTGTGATGTTATTTTAATGTCCACATAATAAATGTTGAATTTTGTAACTCCGTACAGACGATTCGATATATCTGCAAATATTTACCAAAGGATCAGATCAAGCTACTTTTTCTATAAAAAAATGAATTAAACGAATATATTAATGATCGATATATATGTACGTCTGAGACAACTCTGTGATTTTTTGAATTTCCAATACATCTACAATATCTCACTATTATTCACTTAGAAAACCATCAATGCATTTATTTCACTGAAGAAAATCTCCAAAAAGTTTTGATAGTGCGCAGAAAACCATACTTATTGCTTTTTTTGAGCTTTTGTCAGTCGAATGATTTCGCTAAGAAATTTATATTCGAAATTCCTAGCTACTATACTTGGAATAATAACAAGTTTAGCAGAAGAAAGCATGGAACTGATATTAAAAGATTTTTCTGGAATCAAAAAAGATGCCGCTTTGATTAGAGTATATTCATCTGCTTGGTTTTTGTCATCCTACTCAACCTCACGTATTGTGAGAAATGTTTCAAAAAGATTTTTGTCAAGATATTCTATATCAAACTCATAATTTTTTTAAAACATTTTCAGATGAAATATTTAATACAGGTCTCATTGAGATTGAATGTATTATTGTTCATTTTGGTGAGAAAAATATATGCGATTTCGGTTTACCAATGCTAATGATACGATATTAGACATTCTTTTGATGTCAAGGAATTGAGAGAAGTTATAAATATCAATCTTCCTAAATTAGTAGCAGATCTACGTAAGGCTTTTGATTATATTATTGACAGTGTTGATAGCAAAAATATTAAGCTTTTTTTTCTTAGAAGCTCCTGGAGGTACTGGGAAAACGTTTTTAATCCATCTCCTTTTTGTTTGATCAATTACTAATGTTGCAATCAATGGCATTGACGCCATTGAATAAATGTAAGGAAATCAAAAGTATGTGTAATTGTATTATTGAGGCTACTATTTTAACAGGTCCAGCTTATAGGAGACGTTGCTCTCATACCCCGCATCCCAATGATCTCTACAGATTTACAGCTTTAATTCTACAGTCGTCTGATTTACAGATGCTGCAATATTCTATAAAACTTTCTTTTCCGATAACAATCAATAAAGTGTAAGAGCAGACGTTTAAACTAATTGGTATTGATTTATGTTCAGAGTGTTTTTCACATGGAAAATTATATGTTGGATGTTGGACTTTCCAGAACTAGTAATTCGGATAGTCAATACATTCTGTTACCAGACAATCAAAATTTTACAAAAAAAATAAGTATTCTGAAATTTTATAATTTTAAAATCTGTTTTAAAATGAGTTGATAATATAGAACCAATTTGAATTGCAGGCGCATATGATTTACACCCTGCAACAAATATCCGAGCCTATTTCAAACGGTTAGTACAATTATTTGTGTAAGTGCTCTTGAAGATGATATTAAAATATCTTTAGCTTTAACTTTAATTAATTGGGGAAGAAGATGGTTATTCAGTACTAAAAAATTTAACATTGTCTAAACTGCCTAGTGAAATAGCCTACATTCATTTAAAAAAAAAAAATTATTAATCATTTACCATCCAGTAGAAATAAAATTGCAAAATGTTTTCATTTTCACAAAGAAATGCAAGAAAATTATTTGGTAAGTGATGTTATTGTTAAATTTAAAAGCTAGATGATCGTAATTGTAAATATAGCCGAGAAACCGCCAGTTCAAATAATAAAAATAACCTCATTTTTTATTAGGGTTCCAGTATTTCCCTTCTTATTAACTACAAGCCCAGTCTCCTAAAACTTTGTAACTAATTTTACATATACATAAAAATACATATAATTGCAGATACTCTCATTTAACAAGCTTATCTGTTGTAGGTTAAATAACTTCGCTGTTCTAATGTCCCTTATATCATTGATTTTTTTCCATAAAAAAGTAATCATTGCAAAACTCTCTCGCGTGCATCGAGTGAACTATATATTTTTTTAACAAACTACTTTTTTTTACAGGAATTCTTTGGATTTGGTGGATAAGATTAAAGATGTCAAAGCCCCCCTTAACGCCAAAATTGTGTTATTTGATGTAAAAAGTTTATTTACTAGTATTCCGGTCAAAGACTGTTTGACTGGTGTGCAATCTTTGTTAGATCGAGCTAAAGTTGATCCTTGTATGTCTATAGAATTGATGAATATAATTGAAGTATGTATCAAACAAAATTATTTTCAATTTCAAAATAAGTTTTTTGCACAAGTTGATGGGTGCCATGGCAATGGGATCTCTGTTATCTCCATTGTTAGCTAAGATTTTTATGGATACTTTTGAATCTACAGTTTTTGATAGTAATAACAGGTTTAAGCATTGTATTAATTATTGGTATAGATATGTATATGGTGTTTTATGTTTATTTGAAGGTACTGACCGCCAACTTGAGTGTTTTTTAAATCATTTAAATTCTATTAACTCGGCGATACAATTTACTATGTACGTAGGACAGAATAATCTAATTAATTTTTTAGATCTTACAATTAAAATCATTGATGGTAGGCATAATTTCAGCATTTTTAGGAAACCTACGTTTAGTGACAACATTATACATGTTACATCACAACATCCTTATAATCATAAATTAGCTGCTTTTCATAGTATGTTGTATCGCCTCATTAATATTCCTATGTCTAATGATGATTTTTGTGCTGAGCTTTTATGTATTAAACAAATAGCCATTAATAATGGTTATGAGGTTAATCTCATTGATAAAATGTTAAAAAGAAAATTAAAAAATAAGGCTAAATCCTTTATTTTCCCAATAGTCAATTCTAATAATTCCACACAAAAGTGGCGTAGAATTAACTATTTTGGTAAAGTTAGCCATGCAGTTGGTAAAGTTTTAGAAAAGTAAAAACACTGTAAACCAGCTTATTATTGTAAACAAAATTTAGGAAAGATGTTAGTAAATTCCAAAGATAAAATAGAAAAAAATGCAAAAAAGTGGTGTGTATAAACTGACATGTAGTATTTGTAATGCTGCTTATGTTGGCCAAACAGGCCGTAGTTTTAAGTGTAGGTTAGGTGAGCATGAAAGGAGTTGGCGGTTAGGTTTGTTATAATGATTCTAGTTTTTCTAACCATTTAAAAAATCATGCATTGACAGATTTTTATTCTAATGTTAATTTTGAAATTCTACATGTGAACGTAAAAAGTAGAAAATTAAATGTTTCGGAAATTTTAGAAATTAAGAGACTTTTGTGTAATGATGCTAATCTAGTTTTAAATGACCAAACGGAATTTTTGTCATTTTCTCCTTTACTTCAACCTCTATTGAAGGTTGGTTAATACCTGTGTGAATGACCTGTGGGGTTTTTCCCCCGGGTCTTAGTGTTTTGTTTGTTAACAGGAATTTCCTGCCTTTCTCTACCTTTTATAATAACCTAGTTATGGTGTGTATTGTATTCAGCCTCGTCAATGCCGTAACTGGCGAAACCATGGTCGGCTAGACCAAATAAATTATAGAATTTTACAAAAGAAAAATTGTGTTTTATTTGTTACTTTGTTTTTGTTTTTACATACTTTTTGAACAGTTCTACCAAAAGGGATCTTTCATTTCCCTTAATAAATTGAAAACTGTGTTAGTACTAATTATAATAATTTAGAGCTATATAGTACTTAATTGTGGTATACATTTCGTGGCCAAAATGTAAAGTAACTGAGTTATAATGTCGCTGGTCCAGCCTAAAATTTTCTTTACTAACTTGAAAACAATGTTAGTTTAGTACTAATTCTAATAATTTAGTACTAAATAGGTACTAAATCATAGTATAAGTTTTGGCCCCAAAATATGAAGTGGCTGGACTACCATGTCACTGGTCAGGCCAACGATATTCCTTAATAACACGAGAACTGTGTTATTATTAATTCTAATTATTTAGTACTTAGATACTAAATCGTGGTATTAATTTCGGGACCGAAACAAAAAAAGTATTTACACAACTAAACTAATAATTTACACAATAAAAGAAAACATTAATAATTATTATAAAAATATAAGAACAATAAATAACAGTTAAAATGAGAATATAAATGAAGAAATAATTTACAAATAATAAATACAGAAATAGTTGCACACAAGACTATAATACCGTAATGACAAAACACTATGGCTGTCAAGAAATCAGCTGTTTTATTTCAAGTTACAAATTTTACGAAGTCATCTGTTTAACACACAAAAATGTATATCATGAAGCACAAATTATCAGGTTTTTACTTATAACAAATCGTTCTTGAAAAATCGATTATTACTGTACTACGTAACTGTCTTTTTTCTGACATCGCCACTTATGATACAAATACATAAGTCTGTATAGATGTTGGACACTCGACAGTTGCTCCCAGATCAAGGATTAATGGAGTTTTCCCCCGTTTACTTATTGTTAAAAGCGGGAATAAAGATAATAGTTTACCATAGTTTATGTCTATTCAATAACATAACAAATTAATTTAAACTTCAAAACAATTTTACATTATGTATTTAAATGTGCTTTACATTATCCAATTATAAATATACCGGTACATCAACAATACGATGTTAATAATACAACATAATAATCCAATAGTGATGAAATTAGATTATATTTGATGCTGAAACATTTTAAAATGTGAATTAATACCAATATGGCAAGAGTAGAAGAACCCTATTTAGCAAGTAATGAGCAGGAAGTCACACAATCAGAGTCCATTGCTCTGTATAATCCAATTCGAGCTAACTGTTAGAAATGAGGAAGCAGCTTAGGTGATATGTATGATACCATGTCTAACGTAGGAAACGAGCATGCCGTGTTTGAAACGATGACAGCGCTGCCTGTAAATAGAAATCTTAATCTACAGTGTATGATTGTGTATGTGAAAAACCTGTAAAACGAAGAAGTATGAAATAACTATATGAAATAACTATATTACAAATAACTATATTTGTAAAGAAGAATATGAATAACATGTATTTATATTCTTGCTCCTTATACATGTAGAAGTAACATAGAAGTGAAAAAGCAAGAGGTTGGATTGCAAGCCTTCCTCGATTTGCAGCGTTTGCTCGTAACGTACAGTGTGCACGTGAAAACTTGCTCGTTTCATACATTGCACAAACACACACATATATATATGTATACACGCACACACACACACACATATATTATATATATATATATATATATACACACTCGCACTTAAAATCATACTAATGTAATTTTTTTTTTAATGTTATTGCAAAAAGAGGATTGAGTTAGAGGGAATTCTATTTATTTTTACAATTTCTCATAAACAAGAAATTGTTCCAAATGAAGAATTGCATTTGATTGAAAGGTTTGGGTAGATTTATCACAAATTGTTTTGTTAATTTTCTCTAATTCCATTTTTTTCTCTTATTATTTTTTTTAACTGCATTTGTCGTAATAAAACAATTCGTTGAAGCTGAGGTGTGCTTAATTTTTTCGTTTCCTCAATTTCAAATTACAAAACTTTTTCATGTATACTTTCTTAAGTATGCTTTTCTTCTTCGTTACTGTAATCATTTTCTAAGCTTTGCCCTGCAGATGTCTCAGTCCCAAAATACAGGTTTCCAGGAATCTTACACATAACAGGATTTTCGTCTTTTTTCATTAGTTCTAAAAATTCTATCTCCCAGCTCTTCAACTTTATTTTTTTGTTCCTCATTGCCTCAAGATCTCTTTTCATACTATTCAGTACCTTAATTACCTGAGATGTAACTTTTCTACCATTTGCCGGTGAAAAATCTACCGTCAGTTTAGCCCAAGCCATCTTCTTTGAATTTATCGTAGAAGGAATTTTTGATTTTTCCAATATAAGCCTTACAAACAACAACTCTCTATCCAATTTTTTCTCTTGTTTCCTATCTTCTTCCTTGCTTGAATACATGGTTCCTCCTTGGTTGAAGAAAAACAACTACAAACATGACATGAAGAAATGCAAAATAGGAATGAATTTGCAACATTTGCGCAATATGGACATGCGCAGTGCGGAATGGGGTGAATGGTGGGGTTAACATGTCACGACAGGATCAGAGCTGAAACCCAAAGTCCGAAACTAGTAAATGCTTAAAATTGTGCAAAATAATAACTAATAGCTCTAGTATATGCTTAAGTTTTTCCGGAAACTACTTAAAACTCCTAGTTGTTACTACCTATAACTAGTATTTGTTTATTCAACAAATTTTAAGGTCATGCTTAAATTGCCTAGTATTTAATAGATAGTAATAACTAGTATTTATTCACTTCACCCAATGTCATTATTTTATTTATTTTTTTTTTTTTTTCGTTATTTTTGTACTATATACTATATAAGAATAGTAACATTTTTTGGTGAACAAAAATGTTTATCACTTCGAAATTGACATATTTCAATGACGTATTTATGGGTTAAGTTTACATGACAAACACAATTTTATGACTGATCACTAAAGTCAAGCAACATTAAGCGTGGTTATTACTTGGATGGGTGATACTTTTTCTCCCACGTGTGCATGAGATTAGTGTTGTTCAAACCATTGAACAGTCAACATGGATAATGAGATGTGTGAATATATATATATATATATATATATATCTAGCTACCTTACTTGACCTTGTAAGGTTAAAACAATATCCGGTCACCGAAGTCAAGCAACATTGAGCATCATTAGTACAGTACTTGGATGCATGGCTGGTTGGGATCACCACATGAAAAATTTCAATTAGGATTAGTGTCGTCATATCTTATGTAGGTTTATTCACACGTAGATCAAGTAAAGTAAAAACAATTCGTGTACAAACCTAATTTAACGTGTAATTCTCTTAATGGAACTTATCCTGGAAAACTTAAAATTATGGTGTTTTTTTCCCATAAAAACCATTTTTCCTCACAAAAGACTATTACTATTCTTATAAAGGCAGGTATGTTATACAAAAATAAAAAAATAATGAAAAAAAATAATAATAATAAAAATCAAAATTACCATAGCCACCTGACCAGACCTCGGCTACATCATCGCCCGTCACAAGGCGTAACTAATGCAACTTAGATGCTACAGTAGAGTCTCGGTTAACCGTCACCCTTTTTACCGTCAGTTTCTGTTAACCGTCAGTACAGGGGGGAAAATAGTACACATGTAATACGTAACGATGTACCGTATATATTTAATGTGGTATGAATGTTTACAAGTTAGTATCATACTCAAATTTGATTTTAAAGAATAATGAGCCGTCTAAACAGTTGACCACGGCATTACTATACAAAAATTTTATAATGTACAGTACTGTGCCTCAGTCTACTTGTAAACGTGACATTATTCACGGCACTATTGGGAGCGTCACCAATTCCTAGAACAGTGGCCAAACCCTCCTTTCACTCTCACTCCTGTGTCTTAGCAAACAAATCATTATGTTAATTTCGTGCGTGGCATCCGACAGTCTTTTTTATTCAGTGTAGTGTGTGTTTAGAAGTAGTGGAGGTTGGACTCGTGGGGGTGGTGGTTCTGCTGATGGTGGATATTTTCCTTTCCTCCTTTAGATTAGGTAAGTTTTAACATTCAGGGGTGTCGTTGATTTCCAGGTGGGTATCAATAAATATTATTAAGTTAATCATTGGAACACTTGCCACTAGATAAGGCCGCACAGGAAAAAAAATTGCCTTCAGACACAGAAAAAAATGAAAAAAAAAAATAAATAAATAAAATTAATGAAAAAAAATTCAGTGTAGAAACTACAGTACGTACTGTACATAATTTTTGAGTGATTTTTTTATTTGTAAGTTTTGTTTTAGAGTGCTTAGATTCAGTGTGTCATGATTGAAAAACGTAAACGCATAGTGTTGGGTTTAGACGAGAAAATAGAAATTATAAAACGTTTGCGCAAAGGGGAAAGTGCTAGTAGTATTGCACCAATTTATGGTATTGGACGGATATTAAAAGAGATGCTGACAAAATTGAAAACCACGTTTCAAAAATGGTAAATGCTGATGGTAACGTAAAAACCAAAAAACTATGAAACCAGCCAGACTTTATCATCTTGATACGGTAATGTACCAATGGTTTGTTCAGGCCCGTAGTCAGGGAATGCCTCTAACAGGACCTATAATACAAGCTAAAGCCATAGTAATAAATAAAAAACTTGGTGGTGAATCCAGTTTCAAAGCCAGCATTGGTTGGTTAGACAAATTTAAGTCTCGTCATGGTATCCGTCAGTTAGACATTTCGGGTGAAAAACTAAGTTGCCGACAGTACTGTTGTAGCAGATTATCGTACAAAAATTGAACAAATTATAAAGGAAAGAAAACTTGTGAAAGAGCAAGTTTTTAACTGTAATGAAACCGGCCTAAATTGGAAAGCTCTTTCCAAGAAAACATTGGCATCATCTTCTGAAAAATCTGCGCCGGGATTTTAAATGCAGAAGAACCGGATTTTGTTATGGTATGTGCGAATGCAAGTGGGACCTACAGACTTCCTTTGGTTGTTATCGGAAAATCTAAAAAACCTTGTGCTTTCAAAAATTTAAACCTAAATGTTTTGCCTGTACAATATTATGCTCACAAAAACGCTTGGATAAGCCAAGACATTTTTGAGAACTGGTTTCACAAAGCGTTCGTGCCTAAAATAAAATCTCACTTAAAATCAAAAGGATTACCATAGTAAGCAATGTTGCTCATGGACAATGCACCTACTCATCCTACAAATGAAATGATGATGGCAACATAACTTGTCACTTTTTACCAGTGAACACAACCTCATTGATTCAACCAATAGATCAGGGTATAATTGAGACGATGAAACGGCGGTACCGAAAAGCTTTCTTACAACAAGTTGTTTCTAAAGATAATGAATTTAACATCAGAGCTTTTTGGAAATCATACACAATCAAAGATGCAATCTTCAATGTTGCTGAAGCTTGGCAAGATGTTTCAGAGAAAACTATGGAAAGGGGATGGAATAAATTATGGCCTGTGCAAGAAAATGATGTGAATAACTTGGAAGCAGAAAAGGAAAATGACGAAGAAAACATTTTCGAGCTTAGTAAATGTCTTCCGGTAGAAGTAAATACTATTATTTTAAAGGAAGATGTCATTGAGTGGCTTGAAATGGACAAATTTGATGGGGGTTTGAAATTCTGAATGACGAAGAATTGATAGATAATGTTTTGCGGGAGGATAATGATGTGATTGAAGAAGAACAGTGCGAGTTTACAGATGAATCAGCAAAAACAGTTACTCATTCAGAAGCTGAAAACATGTTATGCCAATGTATCGACTGGTTCGAGCGACAGGAAGAAGCTGACATCACTCAGGTGTTACTGCTTCGTAGAATTCGGAGCATAGCAGCCAGGAAAGCTCGCAGAGTTTTAAAACAAAAGAAAATGACAGACTACATACTTTAAGAAGTAAGATTGGTAGAGTTAAAATTGTAAAATATTGTGTCATTTTTCTACAGTAAAATAACTATGTTTAATGTAAATATAACTTACATTTATATTACAATTAATGTTTCTGTAGTATAATATACAGTAGTTGTTTTAAGTTACATGATTAATAATATCTTTAACATAAAAAGACAGTGTATCATATAGTTTACTGTACAGTACAATACTGTATTTTGAAGACTTTACTAAATTTGTTTAATAAATAGAGTTAGGCCTACTGTAAATAGAAAATTTAAAAGTTTTACTAAATTTTCCCAAACCAATTTTTTTTTAGTTAAAAAGAAATAACAGTACAGATATTCTGTGTTATATAAACACTGTTCAAAACTTAATAGTACAGTATTTTTATCGATCGCCAATGACTTCCAGAAGTCTGGGAAGTCTATTTCTGTTATCCGTCTATTCTCTCATCCGTCACCCCACCGGTCCCGAGAATGACGGTTAATCGAGACTCTACTGTACTTTCTAATAGAGAAATGTATTTTGTGGCTCTACTGTACTTTCTAATAGAGAAATGTGTTTTGTGGCTTTAAAAGTGTATTCCGAAATCAAAAATTATGTGATTGTTTGAAAATAAACTAAATAGTTAACACACCATAACCTAACAACAGGTAGATTCCCTTGTTTTGAATATGTTGTTTGACAGTGAAAAATGCAGTTTGGGACTTTAAATGTTTCTTCCAACAAAGAACATAGGTAATTATAGATTGTTCAGTTCGGTTGAATTTAATGACGAAAATTCATGATATCGGTTACCTTAATTTTAAAGAATTAGATCATATTTGTTTTCAGAATTCACTTTTAAAGTACCAAACTCAATATTTATGTCAAGAATAATAAATATAAAAGTAGAAAATTTAGATGAGGTTATGAATACCGATGTTAGTATAAATGACTACATTATTTCATTATTTCTCAACAAAATCAGAATAATGTCAATAATGACAAATATTACATGGGAACATACCTAAGCGTATGTTTTACAATGATGTGCAAATTATCGCAACCACCACCCTAATATTAGATTGTTGAACAACAATTTAAAGTAATGAAACAACAACGGTTTGGGAAGGTAACAAAATATAGTAATTATGCAATTGACTGCCACAAGGTTTTTACTAGCTAAATGTTGACAATTTGATATAAAACATCTTCTGTTCCATAAATAACATCTTCCTTTAGCGTGATTTACATTTTTGAAGTCAAAATCCATTATTTATATCAAAAACAAGCTATTTAAGAAGACAGCTTTCAAGCATTTTCAGGTTACGAATATCGAAAACTCGTTAAGAAAATGCCCACTTGTAAATTGCTTATTTTTGATAAAAATATTGAGCTTTGGTACTTCAAAAGTATCTTCCAACATCTAATATGATCTACTTTTATAAAATAAAGGTAGATAGTTAACAGATTTCATGATTTTTCGTCATAAAATTCAGACTGCACAATCTTAAATTACCAAAATATGAACTAATTTTTGAATACAAGCTAAATAGTTAATGATTTCATAATTTTTAATAATAAAATCCGATAACATACAATAGATATTTGCCCATAATTTGTATATACAAAATTTTGTTACATCTACACTCCACAATTACGGAGTAACCTATGTAGTAAGCTTAGGCTATGTGGTAAATATGAAAAGAAGTTGTCCGATTGATTTAGATGCAAAATCTCGATAATTCCATTTCAAAATAGCGTTTTTTCGATAAAGTAGATACTCATTAACAATGCAAGTGGTTTTTTATCTTTCACAATTCATTATTTACTTAACAATCTATGAAATTGACAAATTCGTAACATATTCAATTGTATAACCATATTGAATTCACTCATCATGGGACGCATGCACATTTCATTCACTTCTAAACAGGTTCATATTACTACACTTCTATGATATAAGATGACTAGGTCTCTGAAACCCAGACCTAGTAAAAGAACTATGGGTCAAGTAAGGTACCATAATTATAAACATAATAACGTTCCTTGACCTGTGGTTCTTTAACTAGGTGTGTTCAGGTAACCTCTTCCCTGACCTGGTTAAACTGAAAGTTCATAATTGTTTGACAGTTCTTAAAATAGAACTATTTGCCCAGAATAAAAAAATATCGATAGATTTTACTTAAAATTTATGAAATATTTGTGGAAACAACCTCAAAATGCTATAAAACAGTCATTTTAAATCGCTGGTTTCGGACAGAAATGATGAATTGTGAAAGATAACAAAGTAGAAAGTGTCTTTAATAAGTAGGCTATTGAAATGATGAAAAAACCACTATTTTGAAGAGGAATTGCCAAGATTCCTTCAGACGATTGCCAAGATTTACTTCAATCGATCGGACAACTTCTCTGTAAATATCTATTGTACATCATCCTTCAATTTTTTTATGAAAATAAAGTATTTACCTTGATTTCAAAGGATCAGATCATATTATGTGGCAAAATAAACATTTCACGTCCCAAAATGCATTTCTTCACTGTTAAACACACAGAAAACAAGGGTATATAACTGTTATAAATGTTAGGTTAAAGTCTAATAACAAAAGCCGATGTTATTATGTATGACTACATTAGTGTATGTATTATGTCTACCTTATTTTCAAACAATCAGGTCATTTTTAATGTCGTAAGAAAATTTTTGTCGGAAAATGCAGTAATTTATTAGTAAATAGAAATATTAACCTGTTGAAGAGTACAGGAAAATACCGATTAACGAGTACGACCGTTCTTGAACGTCCTCTGTGCTGTTTGCGTAAATGAGTATGGACGTTCCGGAACGTTTTAGGTTACGTCTGAGCAATAAAAGTATTTATCATAAAACAAATTAGTCATGGCTTATTGTGTTGTCACAATTCAACAAGAAATAGTATTAAGAACACAGGAAATCGGGTTTTTCACAATTGTAAGGCAGGACAACTCCAGGGGGCTTGGTTTCAGGAGAATTCACCGTGCGCGTAAATGTAGGCGGTGGCATCGTCTTCTCCGCGGTTGTTTCCCCCCTACACACACCTGTGCCTATGTTCCTTGTCTAGTATAAGTGATTTGTATCATTATATTATGTTACGTATATTATACATCAAACATGAAAAATTAAACACTACAAAGCTTTTTTACAGATTCCCCTCTGTCTAGTCTTTTGACACATTTAACCGCGTCTCAAACGAAACCAACACACGCTTCCAAGAAAACTGAAAAGAAATGTTATATTTTCCATAATGTAGGCTATACTAAATTGATTCGTGGAAAAAAAGCGGCCCATCAAACGTTTTTGTCTGTGTATGTCTGCTATACCGACGGGTGACAATGCCACGGTGTTTTTATGCCGCCGACAATGGGATACCGCTATCAGTAAACGAAACCAACACACGCTTCCAAGAAAACTGAAATGAAATGTTATATTTTCCATAATGTAGGCTATACTAAATTGATTCGTGGAAAAAAAGCGGCCCATCAAACGTTTTTGTCTGTGTATGTCTGCTATACCGACGGGTGACAATGCCACAGTGTTTTTATGCCGCCGACAATGGGATACCGCTATCAGTAAAAAAATTTATCAGTGTAAATTTTTATTCTTACAAGTTTTTAACTCAATATGATATTATTATTATACATTTGTAACCAATAAAACAACTATTTTCAATTTTTTTTTTCTTACTCCTTGACAACAATTTTCTTGTAAATACTTACTAACCAGCTGGTGGCTATTTGGGACGTTCAGGAACGGCCGCACTCATCAACAGGTTAAAGTATTGAAATCGACTTCACAATTAGTAGCGTCTAAGTTGCGTAAGTTACAAAATGGGACATAAATTACATAGGTGAGGTAGTCGGGTGGCTATGTATATATATAGCTACCTGATTTGAGAACAAGTGATCATAGATGCAATGACTCGATGGCCAATGTCATTAGTATTAACTTTGGCATTCCTAACCAATGTAGCTGGATTTTGTACTTTTATAAATCTCATTTTCTATTAAACTAATGCATTTTGGGACATGAAATAATTATTGCGCCACATAATATGATCTGATCTTTTGTTTACAAGGTAAATACTTTATTTTCTTAATTTTTTATATAAAAATCGAAGGACGATGTACAACCCATATTTACCAACTTCTCTCCATATTAACTGACTATGCTAACAATTTATCATTGTTGTGTAACTTACTCTGGGGCAGTTTCATTTGTAGCTGTCTGTGGTGCTGAAGGCGTTAACGTCAACGCTGGTTCAATAGATCCAGGAGGTAAAGTCAGGTTTAACTTATTTTTGGATAACATTTTTTGGCAATTTCAAAAAGCTTGGTGTGGTATAATCCGCTTCATTTGGTAAGAATCGTTATTTTCCTCACAGTTAATATTAATCTGTTTGAGATAAAATAAAATTGTAATAAATCTAAACCAACACCTCTTTAGTTAATTCTTAAAACCATAATTACTAGACTTCACGTTTATTATTAATAATTTCCCTGTTGTTGTAATAGAATTTATAAGACTTACTTATAGTTTTACTAAACCGATAACGATAACTAGTAGCTACGTAGCTACAACTACAACTAATAAATTACTATATTGTACTTGACTTGTAGATTAATGTTTTTAGCTTTAGGTATCCTTTCTCTGGTTAGTTTTGATATTGAATAAAGATGAACCAATGAACTACGCTGCAAACAGTTAGGTATTTTATCTATGACTTTCTGGAAACTTATCGATTAATTTTTGCCGTCTGATTTTGCTTTAATTGGGCTCTGATTTATATTTGTTGCTCCTTGAAATTTTAAAGTTCTGTTTGAATTTTATATTTTAGTAATAGCAGTATAACAGACATCATCTAAATGTATTTTTTAAACACAATGCAAATTTACATTTTCTTAACCAATCCCACTTTATTTTCACTGTATGTATACTTTAACCGCTATTATTTTACCAAAAATTTATTTTCGCTCATCACTTGTTACTAGGATTGGGTACCTATGACTAAAATTTGTTAGTAATCTAACCCAAATATGTTACCACAAAGTTATCATAATAGAGTTTTATAAACTCAAAAAAAGAAGAAGAAATTCTGTTAGTCGCTAAAGTGGGAAATTATCTAAAATATTGTAACAGATTTTTTTAAATGTATTTGAATGGATGGTCACATGAGGAATGTATCAATTAATTTGAGCAGCCGAAGTTTTCTGATCTTAAAGGCCTTTTCACACCGGCGTACTGAACGTCCTGGACGTTTAGAACGTTTGGGACGTTCGGTACGCGCCCCTTCCACACCGCCCAGCAACGTACCAAACGTCCACTTATTCGCTTATCTTTTTCTAGTTCTTAATACTATGTACTCAGTTCAATAAAATACAGTGCTCTTGTATTATTTTATTTTTTTACCACATTTTCCCTTTTATTATTAGTGCACACTGTATTAATGTAATCCACAATGCCTAGATGCAATGCAGTATATTACATGTAGGCCTACTTTTTAGGTATTTGACATGTACATTTTATAGATTACTGTACCTAGTATTATATATCAATTTCTATTTCTAAGAATAACATAACATAACATGATTTCTATTTTAAATAATATTTGTTTTGCCTGTGAATAATATTTGCAGCATTGAAGATTTCATTGCGCATGCGCTAGGCCGTGGACGTTCTGGACGTTTGTGAAAAATCACTCTCCGAGCGATCCTCCGAAAACCGTCGCGGACGTCCAGGACGTTCGGTACGTTCTGTACGCGCGGTGTGAAATGTCTCATTTGATAGCATGGGCAGCGATTTATTTTGACAAAAACGTACCAAACGTCCAGGACGTTCAGTACGCCGGTGTGAAAAGGCCTTAATCATTGGTGCATATAGAAAAGATGGAATTTAAGGTGGTTTTCAAAGACAAGAAAACCTTATAACTTTTCCTTTAGCTATAAGCTATCAATAGGTGCCTTTGGCAGTGCTTTTAAAATGATTAAATAGTGAATACAAACTCCAATTTCTCCATCTCAAATAAAATTGTAGCAGACTTCCTTTATGTTATACTATATGTTATTACGGTTAGACAAGAATGCCTTTTTGCAAGCTGTTTTATCTACTAATCTTTTTTAATCTAGTAGTAAAATCAATTTTTCTTTTAGTAGATGTAGATACAATCCTTGTTACTATTATCTGTTTTTAAACATTTCCTTACTGTTACATTTTCTTTGAAAAACCAAATTTAGCATTGAACCAAGGAGCCATAATGATAAATTTATATGTTAATACAAGTTTAGTTATGATCGAAATCATTTAATATTAAATTGATTTTACACATTATGATATATACTAAATTGTCCACCTCCATGGTATGATTTGAAAGTGCAGTATGGATGTTCAATACTGTTAAATATTGTGGTAAAAAATTCATTTGGGCCTAGTTTCGAATCTGAGATAAACGTGTTCTCAGCATAAATCATAATCAATATTTGATTTCAATTAAGCTTTTGATTAAATACATGACGAGAGTCAAAGTTTATTATTCCTTTTTGCTAATTATTCTTGAAATTTAATACTTTTTACTTTTAAATTTTGCATATAAATTTGGGTCATTAATCTTCACATAACAATTAATTAGATTTGAACGATTTCAGTTGATTTCAAGAAATTATGATTTTTATATCAACAGCCCCTTCTTCAATTTTTTTGGTTTTTACCGGTAAATTACAAATTGACATTTTCTTAGAAAGATTTGTGAAATTTTATTTGGGAGCTTAAGCTATGCTCGAGCAACATTTTATTAATATTCCTAAACCGATTTGGGGTCTAGTGAAGCGCATAACGTAATTCCCAAAACCACTTTTGTACTCATATGGCAAAACCACACAAAAACTCAGCTCGATTTTTATAACCCAAAAACCCATTAGCACACGTTGTAAGCGTTTAATGACAACATTTGGCTGAGTGCACATAATCCATTTTGTTTCTATACATCGCCAGTTATGAGTTAACCATTGGCTAATTTCTGTACCTTTCTCCTCAGTTGAAAGAATATTAAAATTATTAAACATTGTATGTACTATGTATGTGTGGCTGGAGGCTGGAGATCAGACTGGAGTTGGAGTCTGGTGCCGATCCACATAGTTACGGACTTACGGCTTATGGTCGGCTAAGGTCAATCCAAGTACTGATTCATAGAAGTCCCCAATATACGTGATTAAGTTAGTTTAATAGTTTATTTTTTTCAAAAATAAAATTTTAGGTTCTAACCTTCCAAGATCAAAATTTAGATGCTCAACAAGGAATCGAGGTTAAGTTTCTTTTTGCGTTCAATACACATGTACGGCGAGTGAAATGTTTAATGCAATATTTAAAAGCAGATTTTCAGTTACAAAATGTTATTCAAAATGAAAAATATATAGGCTATTTGGTATATTTTCTACATTTCTTCAACAAATAAAATGTTCTTGACCAATGGTTAAAATGGTTGCCATTTTAATGTTTTTTGTTCATATTTAGTATTTTTCAATTTATATTTGCAGATTTCAATTCTTCATGTAATGGTACCAACCCCACCTATCTATAATGATATAATATAGTGAAGTTATATTATATTTAAAAAATACATTTTTGAACCCTAAAGAAATTGTGATATTTGTTTAGTTACAACATCCTGCAGGGCGGAGTAGACTATATATAATATACACAGCTAACTGATATAAAGAATGTAGTGCCACACACATTTAAAAATTTCAGAAAAATTATCTAACAAACGTACCCTTACATTAAGACTTGTAATTTTGCATTGAAGCTCACCCTATTTTTTTAGTCTATAAATGATGCAAACTTAAACTATTTACCTTGTTTGCCATTAATCTGATATTTTTTAACAATTTTCAAAATTCATTGACATTGAAGAAATTTACAATATTAAAAACAAGGAATTTAGGCTTTTTCGAAATGTGTACAATGACAATGTGATTCAAGTTTGTGACTGCATTACCAGTCTATGTTTATGTTATACAATGTACTTTACATGAGTGTAAATCATGGCATGTAAATACAAGGACAAAGGTCAGGGAAAGTAACTATGTATATATTATTATAATTATGGTTATATGTAGAAAGGTTGTCCGAGCGATTTAATTGCGAAATCTCGGCAATTCCTTTTCAAAATACCATTTTATCCATCATTTCACGTTTTATCTTTCACAATTCATTTTTTCTTTCTGAAAACAGCAATGGAATTTTGAATTTATTTCATCATTTTTACACACAATCTATTGGTTTTTTTTTATTCCTCAGAAATAGTTCTGTTTTAAGAACTGTCAAACTAGATATAATTTAGTACGGTAACAATGATGTCGTGTAATTACTTAACCAAACCTAGTTAAAGAACTACAGGTCAAGGAAGGTCCATTATATAAATATATATTTACTTGATCATAGTTCTTTTACTAGGTCTGGGTTTCAGAGACCTAGTTGTTATGAAGCGTACTAGTAATACCAACCTGTATAAGTGAATGAAGTGTGCATGCCCCCCACGAGTAATTTCAATATGGCTATAGGATTGAATGTTACAAATTTGTCAATTTCATAAATTGTTAAGTAAAATGACTAGAAAAAAAGACTATTTTAAAGCGAATTGCTGAGATTTCACACTTAAATCGCTCGTAAAACCTTCCCAGACATTTGTAAAAATATACTCGTAATGAAGTCACAAACTTGTTCAATATTATCATTGTACACATTCCTAATAACCCATAACTCCTTGTATCAAAAAGCGTCAGTTCCTTTAATACTAATGGATTTTTAGTTGAAAATTGTTTTAGGTTGTTAAAAAATACCTGATTTATGACAAAGAAGTTAAATAGTTTAAGTTTGCATTCGTTTTTAGCGACTACAAAATAGAGTGAGCTCCAGTTCATTATTATGTTAGACCCCTTGACCAACAAATACAATTCAACATTTTCTACATGGTTCAAAAGACCAATTTTTAGGCATTATATTTAGAGGAATTGCATGGTATGTTGGGAATGGATAAACACAATGATTACGCCCATTGACTGTTTGGTAATTATGTATTGTACCTCTCTCCGCATTTTAGTTGCTAAAAATCATAGAAACACTATTTACCTTGTTTGTCATTAATCAGACGTTTTTGACAACGCTAGACAATTTTCAAGCCTCAAAATCCATTAATATTGAAGAAACTAACACAGGAATCAATGTTTGTTTGGGTTATTGGGAATGTGTAAGTTAGTCAGTAGGACTACGCTAGTCCAGTTAGAGAAGGTCTCAGTGCTCAAGTAATGTAATGTTTAAGGGCTAAGTGAGTCAAGTTAGTGACTGCATTATCGGTCTATGTTTATTGTATTTATTTAACATGTTAACTATTAATATTTTTATTAGGTCTGGGAAGGTAACTACAGTATATATATATATTGTTACCTGACCAAAATGTTGTGAAATGTACCAATTTCCTAATATTATGGTGGCAGGCGCGATGTACTGCTCATCTTGTAAATCATATACAATTGTAGGCTCCTTACTTCATACATCTGTTCCTTGTGACATAATTTTGATTTTCTTCCAGAATAATGATATATTTATTGATTTTGAGACTTAAAAATTGTCTAGTGTTATCAAAAAATATCTGATTAATGACAAACAAGGTAAATAGTTTAAGTTTGCATGATTTTTAGTGACTAAAATGTGGAGAGAATTACAAACATAATTACCGATTGTTTCTGTTTAGGCGTATGATTTAATTTTGGTTGGATGAAAAAGATTTTCCGAAGGCGATTATTTGTTCCCATAATCAGAATAAATATGTCGTGGCAAAATTTTTTTTGGTGTGAAGTAGGTTAGAGTTGCAATAAAAGATTCAATGATTAAATAATTCATTGAGTGGCTCTCATGGTGTACACAAATAGGAATGTTTTAGTATATTATATATCTGAATATCAATAGCTCCTCCAAAGACAGTGCTATATTCAAGAAAAAGTTTATCTGGTGTTGTTCCAGAACTTTGTAACTCACCTTCACCCATATACGAGTTGATATTTCTAGGTCTACATTTAAAATGGTTGATGTAGACAAAATCCAAAAATTGTGACAAATAATAGATTTACGGAGCCGATGCCCTGCACGATGAAAAATCTATGAGTTGACACTTATTCTCTGTTTGAAGTTATTTGTTAATGATGGAAGTTCAATTTTATTATTATACATTTTTTGGACATTTGCCATCATTTGTGTTAAAAAAAACAAACAAACGTAAAATAATTGAAGCCTCATATATAAAACTAACGGACAATCCTATCAGCCAATCAAGCATAGAAGTAAGGCCATTATGGCTCCCATTATTAAAAAAAGAACTAAAATTTGATTATAATACCCCTACAACTAAAAAACAAGCTGAAATTTTACCTGTTAAATCGCCACAAGGGGTTGTAACCCGCTCTCGGGCTAGGAAGCTTAATACAACTAACAATAGGCCACTCCCCTAATAGTTTGTCACGCCTTCTGGACCATGTCACTTGTTGCTGTATTTTTAATACAACAACACGTATTTGACGTTAGTTGTGTGTTACCGTGATTGTGTTTTTCGACTTCTCAGTTTTAGCTCTGAGATGCATACTTAGATATTAAGGTTGGTGGTATTCTTATTTAATTTTACTTCTTACATAGGCGTAGTTTCTAGTTTCATGTTTCTTTAATTTTTAGTCACTTGATAACGGGAATTGATTCTTATTCCCGAAACGTCGTGTTTTGTTTTTTAACACACAAATGATGGCAAATGTCCGAAAAATGTATAATAATAAAATTGACACTTATGATGTGATTTAGGAAGAATTATTAGACGTTTTATACAGCAGTTAAGTCAATTAGTCAATTATCTCCCCACATGGATAAGTCTATTTGTGTGAATAAATGAAGGGATGTCAAATTCACTTGACGCAAATGGTAAGCAGCTGTTTATCTCCTTTATAAAAACCAGAATGCTGAACTATTTGTAGATAAAACTAAAAATTATCCAAGTCTTAAGACCAAAATTATTTTAGTTAATTCAGGTATTTTTATATTGATTTGAGTAGAAAGTATTGACATTTAAATGGTTTAATGGCAATTTTCTTTCTAACAAGGCTATAACATCTGAAATAATAAAAATAATAAATTAGTGGATAACTCGCAAAATCAATAAATATTTTCTTCTTTGTTTTTAACTTGCACTAGAATCTGGTACATAAAATAATAAATGAACACTTGACCAATTTTTATAGTTTTTAATGTAGAAATAATAAGTTCACACATACATACAAATATGCTTAATGTCCACAATGATTGTAGTATAAAAAGGTATAATTAATTGTTCACAAAATATAAGCATAGTACAGAAAAACATACAATTTTATAACATACGATGTATAAGCGACGACATGAGAGAGTTGATCAGACTGCTCGAGTGGATCGATATCTCAAGTAAATACAAATTTTGCTTGTGGAAATGAACAAAAACTATTACTGTTGGAGATGTACTATTATCTATTATATCGAATCTAAGAATATTATGACAAATACAAAAATCTTGTTTATAATATGGTATAATAAAAATAATTATGAGGTCTTAAGAAAAAATTAATTGAGTATATAGAAACTAATAATATAATTAAAAATAATATAAGAAATAATTAAAAATTATCACAAAATATATTATATATTTTGCATTTAAAAAGTATAAGTAAATATAAAATAATAAAAATAAAGGTATAGTTATAATAATAAATACCTATAAGGCTTATATATATATAAAAGGTAGGATAAAGATTATATATATTCTATGGCAGCAATAAGTTTGGCTCCATCTGGAAGTAACGGCATAGATTTGTTTTCAATTTTGATAGTAGAACACTTCAGTATGTTGCCTTGTTCATCTTCAATGCATATTAGGATTTCTTTATCAGTCACTTTGTCCGGATCATCAACTGTCTCTTGTTCATTTTCACTGGATAACATGACTTCTGGATATGAAGAGGTTACTTCTTCCTCCTTTTTATTTACCTCGATGACAAAATCAGGAACTTCAGATTCATACTGCAGAATAAATAAACACAGTTTTAAAACATGACTAATATGCAGCAGTGAGAAAAAAATGTTTATTAGATTCCATATAAAAAATTCTTTTAAAAATGTGCTCAAAAAATTAATTTTTATTTTTAAGTTAGAAGAGCTCAAAAATCCACAGGATGTTGGAAGAAAAAAATTCAATATATTTCAAGGCTTTAGTTAGAAAATACAAGGCAACTTTTATTTCCATTATATCCAGATTTTAATAAATCAAATTTTAATCATTTAATGGTGCAACATATATTGTTACATCTCAAAACTTATATTGAAATAAATAAATGGTGCAAAAACTTTATAATTTGTAAATAAGTATGATGCAGTTTTCCTTAAGAATTTTCACTCGCTTTACTCACATTGGCAACTGCATCTTAGGGAACCTAGTAGTAGTTTATATTTTAATGTCTCCATTTTCTATATTCGGTTAAGTGATGAACCTCATAACTAATTGAAATCAAGTTTATAATGACGTGTCCAGTTCATTTTCACTAATTATTCCCAAATTATAATTTTCTTTGGCTTGAAATTTGAATCAGTAATGTGGGCTATTAATATTCATATTTAACTAAAATTTGATTGAAATTGGTAAATGCTGATTTTGAGAAAATAGGTCAACAGCATAATATATTTTTGTTTGTTTTTACTGATAACCCTCGAACTGGGTTTTATTTGGGATTTTGGTAAATTGGAGTAAATTTTATAAGCATCATTTGGTGAGATTTCTGTAAAACTGAATTTTTAGAATTTGTGTAGTGTGAGACAGTGGGCCCATCGGACATGATATATATGTTAAGTATGTTTTTTAGAATAATTTTAATTAAATGTTTGTGAAAGTGTTTTGTTGAGTGTTCCATGACAACGGAGAAGGTTCTCCAATAATAAACTTGATAATGGCTGAATAGTTGAAACGGCCATAGTTTTTTAAACTATACGACAATTGACAACAGTAAGTTGTAATATCATACTAAAAGTATGTGGTTAAGATACACACTTAACAATGACAATGAAAAGGAATATTTTATAAAATTAATTTTCCAAAATTAAATAAAACTATATTTTTTCAATATTAATAAGAAATTATAAATATACATATAGAACCTGTAGCATTCTGCTAAATCATTCAAATCGTCCCTATCCGTGATACACCTCATACATAACATCAAATGTTAGAGTAACTCAGATTTTTACCATTAGAAGTAAAAGTAGAGCTGTTACGTGCCACCTGAAGTTCAAAATCTTAAGTATACTAAAAAAAAGGCTCACCAATGCTAACCACCACAACATTAATTCATTTATATTTGGTCACTGATTCATGATTGTCTGGAGGGAATAACACCTATTTGGTCTGTGACATCATTTTTCAATAGTGATTAGGATGTGTTAGGAATAAGTTAATATTAGGTTAGATTAGGAAGAAATCATATTCACAAAGCTCAGAATGATCCAACTATTGTGAAACAATTAAAAAAATGTTGAAATGCTTGACTTGCAAACTCAACTAGGTTACCAGAGAGAACAAAAGGTATATAAGCGGTCAGCATGATTTGGAGGGGGTCTCTTGTCTTTTTGGAGCTTGGAAGATACACGGCTGTGTGGCTAGCCGTGGTGGAAGATGGCCCAGGAAATCTACGCAACAAACCGTAAGCAAGCATTTCTATACATAAAGTCACCAATAAAAACATTTATAATTTCTTTCATTTAAAATATAACAAAAGTTGGAATACTTCTGGGCTTTGAATAAATAATATGGTTTTGTTTTATTGTTTAATTGAATTCCTATTATTGTATTAAAGTTTTGTATTTAAATTATTGTATTAAAGTTTTGTATTTAAATTATTGTATTAAAGTTTTGTATTTAAATTATTGTATTAAAGTCTTGTAGTAAAGTATCAGGGAAATGGACATAAGTTTCAGGGCAAAGATAAGAGCTAATAAAATACTGAACCACTGATTTGATAATTAATTGAAACTAAGAACCCAGGCATATTTTGAGGGCCGTTCATAGCAGATGCATGAACAAATAAATAGTCAATAATTTAATTTAAATAAAAGAAAGGTGGATGTGGTGACTGAACAATTTTGGAAGAGTTTATAGTCTGAAAAATATTTTAGCGTATATCATATATAAAAAAACTGTACTGTTGATTTGTTATGTTGAACTGACTATGATATTGTGCTGTATTCATACCTGTAGATTTATATATTTCTTTTCTAAGTTAACTCTCCAATTGGTTTGTATACCGCAGCGGTAATAACTTTTTTCAATTCAACATTTACCTTAGTAAAAATCATCGTTCCGAAATAACTTATATACCGTTGTAAAGTTTAGGTTCTAAACATTAATTTTTAGACAACCAAAAGTTCATAAAGCGTTATAAATATTTAATTAAATGGTAAAGTTTGTGTATTTCATAATGCGACAACATTCGTAGCAGTAAAACATAAAATTATACCATTCTTTGTCTAAATTACACAAGTCCAAATTTCTGTTAACTAATCCTTGTAAAAAAAGACCGTATCGGAATAATGTATACATCAATTTAAAGCTCATGTTTCAACCTTTCATAGTTGTATAACCTAAATACCATTGGACGAAACATAAAAATCTAATGAAGTTGGTGTGTTTTGCCGCTAGGGAGTAACACGTGACGAAACGTCGCAATACAAGAAAATATGACCTCATTGTTCATATAGTTTTTGTAAATGTTAATACTTGTTCAAATACCAGAAGATGACAATATTTTATAGTATTTTTCTTCCTCTTTCGAACTACGTATTCTAAAATATCGTTGTAATCATAGTTTTTGAGATATATACATTCTACGAGGTCGCAAACAAAATTAACCACTCCCGTTTTCTTTTCGATACGTTTACGAAATGTTAAATATCGATTAGTAATATTTTGATTTTTTGGACAATATTTATATCATTAGAAAGAAGAATTTTAACTCTATAGAATGTTTTATTCTATTCCTCTATTCTACTAATATTTGGACTGGACTGGACTGTACAAGGTAAATGCATCATAACAAAGTGTAACAATTTAAATATATTGAGTGCACTTGAAGAGTCAAATATGGTTGAACCTAGTCTGGTGGATAGACCAAAATGGTTTGTAATTTGTAACTGAGAAAAATAGGTTAGGGAAAAATATGAAAGAGTAAAGTAGGCTACCTGAAGTAAGAAAAGTATAGGCCTAGAGGGAGATTAGTTTAAAAAAAATAGTCTAAAAGAGTTTAAAAGATGAATAAAGTCATTGAAGTAAATAGGTAAAGTTTTAAGAGAATTGGTAAATAAATTAATAATGAAGTAGGGGAGTAGGCAAATTAGGCTTAAAATAAATATGATTAAGAATTAAAGAAAAAAAACTTAGGAATAAATAAAGAACTATGAATGTTTTTATAATAATTATTGTAATTAAACACATGAAATAGGCAGAGAATATGAATACAAAGTCAGATTTATTATCTGCAGGGAACTAATTTACTAGGTTCACAGTAGATTAAAAAGAATTCTTAACATACACAAATTAAAATGATAAATATTTACAAAAGCGCCCCAAATTAGATTTTTTCCCATTATTTTTGTACTACATACCTATTTCCATAA
The DNA here is from genome assembly GCA_963513935.1 of Aphrophora alni. Taxonomy (NCBI): domain Eukaryota; kingdom Metazoa; phylum Arthropoda; class Insecta; order Hemiptera; family Aphrophoridae; genus Aphrophora; species Aphrophora alni. Next base: position 129,201,940 of record OY740765.1, on the reverse strand, counting down.
GAATAATAACATTTTATTTTGTGAGCAGTAAAGTTTTCACGGAAAAAAACCCTCAATTCAAATTATAAGTTTGTACACGAAGCATTTTTACCTTTCAAGGTCAAGTAAGTTAATATATATACCTGACCTGACCTACGCGTAAAAAAATGTATGTACAATATAATTGGTCTAACCTTGGTATTTTGGAGGGTATAAACTTGCAGCTGCAAGGCAGAAGTGGTAACTTTATTTTCACTTTGATATTAGCGACCGTGGAAGGCTATTAACTCTTTATCTGGTCAACCGTGTAAAAAAACTAGGAAAAATAGTTTTGCAACGTGAAGGCTTGAAGATTGAAAGTGATGACTCACTAGTAGAGGAGTTTAACCCCTTAAGTGTTTTATTTTTTTTGCCTAAATCAACCCAAAAATGCCTATTTTTTTTATTTGATTATTTTAATGTTTGTTAACTTGGAAGTTAAAAAATAGGCATTAAAAGAAAATATAAGCAACATCAAAAGTATAAATGTCATGTTTAATATAATTTAAAAATTTTCTGCAAATACATTAAAAACACATTTACCTAACAATTAAAAAAAAGTAAAATGTAATAAAACCATTGTTAAAAATAAAAGTACACACAATAAAGATTGTTTACAGTTTCTTACTAATGTTTAGTAATTTTTTTGGGTGTGATATATTTTAAAACATGGGGCAGCACACAGCCCAACATCACATTCGCTGCACTGGTATCGTGACTCCTTGCGGACATATCGCGACTCCTTGTAAATATGATGTTCACAGCGGATCCAAAGAGAACAAAAATAAAGCGGAAGTTTTATAAGTTATGCTCTAGAGAGCATGCCAACACTATCTAGCGGCAATACTAGCAACTACAACGTAATATTACGACAGAGAACGAAATAGAATAGGGCAAGTTAAGAGCGTCGGCTTTAGCCGACAGCGGCCCTTTTTATCGATATTTGTAGCGTCGGCTTAAACCGACATAAACACTTAAGGGGTTAATAAGTTTTTTTTCTGAAATTCCAGTTAAGTTAGACACACTTATTGATAATATCGGTTTAAGAGAAGTTGAGGAGTACAAAATAAATTTCAAATAAAAATTTCAGCGGAACTTGTTATTTTTTACTAAAATCTACCCTGAAGAAATTGTAGAATGCATACACAGATTGAAGAAGGGGACATCATCAGGACATGATATAAATAATAATTTACTAAAGGACATTGGAAGCTTGATAGCACCTGTACTGTCTCATTTTTTTAATAAAAGTTTATCATTAGGAATCTTTCCAGAACAAATGAAAATAGCTAAGATAGTTCCTATTTATAAATCTGGAAAATCGGATGAGGTTTCAAATTATTGCCCGATTTCTTTACTATCAGTATTTTCTAAGATATTTGAGAAATTGATAAAAAAACGATTAATGTCTTTTTTAAATAAATATAATTTTTTCCATGCTAGTCAGTTTGGATTCAGAAAGGGTCTTAGCACTGAATTAGCATTACATAGTTTTATGTCTAATATATATACCAATTTGAATTTGGGAATGAAAGTATCAGGCTTGTTTTTGGACATCAAGAAAGCATTCGATACAGTGAATCATGAACTCTTGGTGAAAAAGTTGGAATCAGCTGGAATAAGGGGGGTGGCCTTGACTTGGTTTCGGTCTTACCTTGGAAATAGAAAGCAGTTTGTAAAAATCGGTTCCTCAGAGAGTACATGGCGTTCGTTGACATTTGGTGTACCTCAAGGTTCGGTACTGGGTCCGATATTATTTCTTATATTTATTAATGACTTGTTCGCAGGACCATTCAATGGCACTATGACAGAATTTGCTGATGATACAGCTCTCGCCTATGCACATTCGGAGGTAAGTCAGTTGCAAATAAAAATTCAACAAGACCTGTATTTTTTTGAGCCTATGGTTTAGTTATAATAGGCTTTCTTTAAATGTAGCTAAGACAATGTTTATAAAATTTTCCATTTCTAAATCATTTCAGTTCCAAGTTCAGCTTAAGTATCACTGCGTTGGCTGCTGTAACCAGTTATGTGATTGTAGTGAAGTTACTCAGAGAGAAAGCACTAAATACCTAGGCTTGAAATTGGATGAAAAACTATCGTTTCAAGAAAACATTTCCAATTTAAAAAATACATGTTTATTTTTTTAAGAAAGTTTTCATTTATCAAAACATATCTACCTGAACAAATACAGCGACAAATTTACTTTGCATTTGTACATTCTAAGTTGGCTTACGGTTTATCGATTTGGGGAAGTACGTATAATTCACACTTAATTCCTTTGTTTAGTCTCAAAAAATCTTTCGTTAGAATGTTGTGTAAAAAAGACAGATTCCATAATTTTTTCCATGATTTATTGCTAAAAAGATTCTTCCTCTTCGTTATTTCTATGTGTTTAAAGTGTTAGAAATGTTTTATAGGGTAAGTGGTAATGAAGGGGCTATATTAAACCATGGAGTCCACACAAGGCAGGTTAGCAAAGGACTTGTAATGTTACCCAAATGTCACAAAACCTTTACTCAAATAACCTTCTTCTATCTTGGGTCAAAATTTTATAACTTATTGCCTTTATATTTAAGGAATATCTCTATTATTACTCATTTCAAGGTTAAACTTAGATATTGGTTATTATCTCTTCCTCCGGTGGCTTTGGAAAATATGTTTAAAACTGTTCAATGACTGTTCTGAGTGAATGACAATAAAGGGCATAATATTGTATTTAGTAAGGTGAATGTATTTGAGTTTGATTGAACTTAATTAAATGTATGAATGAATTGTATAGGCCAATTGAATTGAAATGTATTCTAATTTAAAATAAATGTATTTTGTAAATAAAATCACAGTCTGTCTGTCTGTTTGTGTGTATGTTGTTATGAATGGGATTTAATTAATATTTAAGATAGCTCCCGTGTACACGTATAAGGATATTTTATTGCTCTTCTGTGTGTGGTATGTTTTCCGCAGAGTTTTTTACTTTAAGTATACAATTTAAATTTTAACATGTTAACATTTTTTCATAAGTTTATTTTAAGTTCATTGGATAAAGATTAGTTTTTAAGTTTTGTTTTAAGTTTATTTTTATGTTCTTATGTTGTATGATTATTATATAGATTTGTGGTTTGTACTCTGGAAAATAAAAATAAAATAAATATCGTCGTTTGAACATCCATTCGGCTAGGTATCCAACGAAATGCTTGTTTTGTCGACTATATTTTATAATTTGATCCATAATATCTAAATTCCAGACTTTGAATAAACGTAATTTGCAATACTTGCACTCCATGTTTACTGTTAAGTGGTGTGAACAACACTAATCCAACGATACAAATATCGCAAATCAATCAAAACATTGTGTTTGCCGTTTGTACTTAACCTACAAATACGTCGTTGAAATATGTCAAATTCGAAGTGAAAACTTTGCTGCTCACCAAAAGCTGCTATTATTCTTATGAAAACAGGTATGTAGTATAAAAATAATGGGTGGGGGTGGGAATTTCGAAATTGGGGTGCTATTAATATTACCATTAAAATTTATTGTGTATATTCTTACTTAAATGGATGTTTGGGTGGGTGAAAATATGAAGTGATTTTTATGATCTAGGAAAGTTTTGTTTTTTGTTCAAAATATCGGTTCATTTACAATTCAGAAGAAGGTTTATTGTATATAGAATTTATGAATGTTCACAAGGGAATTAGGCTATAAGTTCAGTATGGAATAGATCACTCAACAACTTGTTTCCCCCCCCCCGTTTTATAGTTACCAAATGATTAAATATTTTCTTTCTGCATTTTAATTTCTTTTTGTTTGTTCGTGGATATAATTATACACTTAAAATGGTTCGAACACAAATTATATCAACTGTTTGCCTTGATAATCCAATTCCAATTGATCATTTTTCATTGATTTCATTGGACTGAACAGATAATTTTTTACATTTTACACTAAATGATTGAAATAGATTATGCTATGAAATGAGCTATGTGATGGATTTCTTTGCTTGTGACTGTTTAGGGTGAGGTCACGGTTTGAAATTTATGGTATGAGTTCTGAGGTGACATTCATATGTTTATTTACAAAGCTGAATTTCAATATCGTTACAGTATAATTAACTTAAAATGTAACACTTCACTTTCATTACACCACTCTACAAAACAATAAATCACTTTATAAATAACAAACACAAAATATTGAAGGTTAACCTAGTTTAGGTTACACTGTAAGATCGTTGGCTAACTGGTTTGTTTGATGGATTAAAATAGACTGCGGCAAACATGCGCCCTGGATAATTGATATGACCAAACGTTTGCACCGCTTATGATTCTGGGCGGACGGTTTAGTTAAACGTGCTAGGAGTTAACTATTAAATATATTCCAACGTTAATTAACGCTTAGTCTCAACCCCACTAATCACCATGTTCACAGGCAGCTTATGATAATGATAAGGTACAATTTACTAAATAACTAACTTATTAATTACTACAATTGCTTAACTTATCGGTTATAACTTACGGTTAAGGAAAGGCGGGATGGGAGAATTACGTTAACCCTTTTAGCTCAGACCCCACAATTTATGGTTTAGGTAGCCATTAAGGTTTATTACCAAAATAATTTAACACAACTCGTAACTCACTTCGACTCATTTGTGAACGACTGTGTGGGGTCTTGCCTACAATGCGCGCTCATGGCATATCTTTAAGTCATTCCCAATATGTCGAGGTGGGGCAATACAAAAAAGGATCCCCGTATTCCCGTGGAATCACCACAAGACCACTTGGAACATTGAACTAGTTAAAACAGCATTGTAGACAAAAGGTAGGAATATTAGTATAATCTAATCACTTTCAATACAATTTATATAGTTAGAGGTTGAAATATGTAAACAGTGGACATCGAAGATAGACATCTGTGAAACTATGTTAAATTGAACATATGTTATGGGAGCATTGAACTGGGGTCGAGAGTATGGAAAAGTTAAAAAATATTAAAATGTAAATAGTTATAGGCATATTGTAAATAATTTTTTAAATATTATAAGACACCGATTTTAATGTAAGAATATATAAGTGTGAAAGTGATAAAAAACTCAGTGAAATATTTATCATTAGTGAGATGTAGCGTGGAAACAATTGCAAGGGTCATGATGTCAGAGGAACATGGCGAACCGATGTTTCTTCAAAAGTACGATTTTTAGAAAAAAGATAACACTTTGGGATCGTAAGGATGTGGAACCTTTAGAAGACAGCTCTGAAAATTTTGAAATTATAGACTAATATAAATTTATGATCAAGCTGAAAATAGATAAAATTGATTCTTGATTAGTGCGCAAGTAAATATAAGGTAATGCTTTAACTAAGTTGTTGGTTGACTATTAGAATTTTCGAGGGCTAGGGTGTCTTCTTTCTTACTTCCGACTTCTTCCACGAGAAGAATAGATATGATGTGTGATTTAAATACAAGAATTCCCCAGATGGGTCAGCCTCTAAAGGCGAATCCCACCGTCGGTTCCGATCGGGTGGAAGCCCCGGTGGCCGGCGCCGGTCGCATGGATTCTGGGGGCGACCAAACACACATTATTCTACCAAAAGCGGCTAACCTTTCGGCCCAAAACACCATGGGTGAGGTAGACCCATTTCAAAGAAGAAACAAGTTGATGAGATCTCCCTTGAAACCAAGAAGTCATTCTATCGCTGACATTGACTGCGAAACTACTAAAGAAACGCAGGGGAATGATAGAGAATCTGAGGTAGAACTAGTGGGGAATGTTTTTGACGAAACGCAGGGTGGAGTTGAAGATGAGATATAAGCTGCTATAGATAATGAGGTGAAAAGGCTGGCAGAACAAATTGGGGAGGCGGACAAGAATGAAGAGGAACAACTACGAGTTATTATAGACACTTTAACCCACGATTTGGCAGTGTTAATTTTCTTCGTTTTTTAAAAAATCAATAAAAAATATTATTTGTATACAAAACCTAACTTATAAGATATCATTTTTCTCAGAAAGATGCATAGAATTCATCTATGTAATAAAAAAAATTTTTTGAAACGGTTTTGGAGTAAGTATGTTACATGTCAAAAAATGATGTTATCATTTTTCAGAAAAACCTGTATCACCCAAAATCAAAAGCTTACCACCTTTTTCTAAGATATACAAAAGTTTTGTGTAATATTTTTGAATATATTTAGAAAAAAAAAATTGTTACATTTTAAAAAATTTAAAAAAAATTTTTATAAAAAAACGTAAAAAGATCTTTTTTCTTTCAATAATTTACCAAAAATAGTAATATATATTTTATACAAAAGTACTATATATCATTATGTTCAGAAAGGTGCATAGAATGTAGGTGTGTAGTGAAAAAAAATCATAGATGTAAAACATTTGGAGTTTTCTGGTCAAATACCAAAAAATCGAGAGTAACGGAGAGAAAATTTTCACAGAAATCAGTACATAAACCATATAAAAGTTTTTTTTTCCCCCATTTTTTTGAAAAATTCCTAGAGATTTGTTATATATTTGTGGATAAAAAAAAAAATCAATTTTTAAAATTTTCATTAGACATGGGTCATTTATGATAAAAATCTACCTTCACAATAGCCTAGACGTTGAGGTTAAGGTTGTGTAAAAAAACCAAAAATATGAAATATCACTAATAAATACACTCTACAAACATTGACACATTTATTATAAGTTGTATATACATTTATATATTATGTATATACATATTATAATAAATAAATGGTTTCTTGAAACTAAAAGTTCCAAAAGCAAATCTAGAACTAGCCCTGACTAGTACTAGATTTGGTTAGACTAGGCCGAAAATATGAATTATCACTCATAACTACACTCTACAAATATTGACAGATTTATTTTAAGTTGTATAAACAAATTATAATAAAAAAATCACTTCATGAAACTTATATTCACTATAAAAACACAAAGCTATTACACTTTGAAATTTCCACATCGGCAAAAATCTTGCGAGATCGAAGTAACAAATTTGAGGTTATTCTACGTTTTATAAAATACCACAGCCTTTGTATTTTTCCTTGTACAGATGTGTTTCAAATACAAGGTTAAACATTGAAACCTCCTCTTTACAGTTATATCAAAAACGACAAGTTTGTATAAAAATAAAGATCGGATTCTTCAAGACTGTCTAGACACTGAATATCGCAAACCGGTCTGAAAGTTCAGAGGATCATTTCCTAGAATGGATATAACTCGTAAACTATATAACTTAGGATGATTTCGTCTTCATAGTTCGAAAGAGGAAGAAAAATACTATATAATATTGTCAACTTGTAACATTTGGACAAGTTTTACCATTTCGAAAAAATATATGAACATATACTCGCCGCAGCAAATTGTCGGAACCTGGCGTTATGAACGTCAACTTCAGTCGTGGTGTTTTTCTATTTTACGCAACTTTAAATTTTCTAAACTTGGTTATGAAAGATTACCTTTTCAATGGTATAGAATACATTTCGATAATATATCTACTAGGATAAAAGTTGAATTGCAAAAAATGTAATTTTTAGCGTGTAAAATAGCGTTAAAATTCTTGATTTGGTTTAATTTTTATATAATAAAAACTATACTAGTTGGAAACATTTGAAAAAGACGGTTTTGAAGAGAAAGACGCGATCTATCAAGCAGTGTTATGTCAGATGTGACTGACTGAAATTTCGAAATAGGAAAAATAGACAAACGAGACGAATGTTTTGTTTAAAACTTGTTAACGTAAAACTTTGACGTTTCGCATCAAAAATATGCGAACTTCACCAATTTTTGGAATATAATTTATAACGTTTTGTGGTATTTTTTTGCATGATATGCATCTACGGAACATTAGCTTTCCAACGGTATTTTATTTATTGTGATGGGACCATTCTAAGTGGGTGTAATGGTGAATTGCAAAATACGTGTTTTAGAGTTGCTGCACTAGGCCATGCATGAAAAATCGACCCGCTAGCGGGTCGGATAAACGTTAGTGGGTTAAAAAACATGAATCTGGCCGCCGGAAAACAAAAAACGTAAATATAGCCATTAAAAACGGGTTAATATTTATAGAAGTGCTACGGGCTTGCAGAATGGTAAGACAGAATGATGCAATAGGGAGCCTCATAGAAAGGGCATCTATGCCAATGGTGGCCAGTCCTAAAAAGAGGACAAATCTTCCCCCGCGAAAGAGGCCAAGAACTTCGATACCAACTCCTGAAGCAGGGGATCATTGCAGGGAGACAACGAGTGCACTTGAGGAGAAGGGAGAAGTAGAGACAGAGGCTGGTAGGTGGACCATGGTAGTTCGAAGAGGAAAGGGTCTTAAAAAAAGGTCTGTGGCAGACAATATGACACAATCTCCAGTAGTTGGGTCAAACCGGATAGGACAGGATCGACGGCTTAAAGGTAAAAAACTGGAAAGGAAAGAAGTAAGGGCAAGGAATAAATCACTAATAATTAAGCCAGTTGAAGGCAAGACCTATGCGGAGGTGCTGGGAGCAATTCACAAAGAGGTGCGACCAGAAGACACTGGTACCGAGATACGGGGGGTTATATAGACACTGCAGGGGGGGGGGTGTGCTGATTGAATTAGGTAACTGTCGGGATCTAGCAGCTCTGCATACGGTGATAATATCAGCCATTGGTGAAGGCGGTGACGTCCGATGCGTATCTCCCAAACTGAAAATCAAAATCCTAGATCTCGACGCCTGTACGACAGAAGAGGAAGTTAAGCAAGCCATCGGCAGACACCTAGGGGAAGAGTCTACTGGTGTCATTAAAGTAAACATCCTTGGACCTAATTCGAGGGGACAGCGTATGGCCATAGTCGAAGTAGAAGAAATACCAGGGTTAAAGCTTCTAGGTAAAAGAGGAATCAAAGTTGGTTGGGTTGTAGCCAGAATTAGACGTCGACTAGAGGTCTTAAGGTGCTTTAGATGCCTAGAATATGGACATGTAAGAAGGGATTGCTTAGGCCAGGATAGAAGCGATATGTGCTGGAAATGCAGAAATAAAGAGCACAAAGCAGCAAAGTACCAGGAAGAGCCTAGATACATTATCTGTAAGGAAAGAGGATATTCTGATTTAGCCCATGGGCAGATTCCAGGTCAGGTGGTTGCAAAGTGTTTCGGGATGCATTAGCATCAAAAAGAGCCAAGCAAGGGCAATGACTGCACGGCAAGGTAACACCAAGACAGGGCCGAAGAAAGGAACTTCAATCCTACAGGTAAATCTGAGGAAAGGAAGAATAGCCCAAGATTTGTGTTTACAGACAGCGGCGGAACATCAAGTGGACATCCTTTTGCTGTCCGAGTTTTATAGGCGAATAGATACGACAGAGTGGTATCAAGATGGCAAGGGCAAGGCTGCCATAATGCTTGTCAACTCTGCAATTCAAGCTACGAGGACAGTTGAGACCAACATGGTTTCGTCTCGATCTTTATCGGAGAGGTGGAATTATACAGCTGCTATTTCTCGCCGAACGATGATAGAAAGACATTTGAAGAGGAGTTGTTTAACCTTGAGAGCAGTGTAAGAAAAAACGGTGGTGAAGTAATTATTGGCGGGGACTTTAAGCGCTAAATCCCCTACTTGGGGTGAAGTATGCCATGACTGGAGAGGAAAACTAGTAGAAGAGTTTCTAGCGCATCTAGATTTGGTAGTACTTAACGTAGGTGATCGACCAACATTCGCAAGAGAAAATGCAAAATCTATAATCGACCTGACAGTATCTAGTCAGAGGGTGGCTAGGAGAGTCTGGGATTGGAGTGTTGCAGAGGACGAGACGCTAAGCGATCATTCCTACATCTTCTTTCATCTGGGCGGGAACGGAGTGGAACGGGAGGTAGTTAAGAATTACAGACTCTTCATATCTTGGAACGCTAAGAAGATGGATCTTGTAGCTTATAGAGAAGCTCTAGAGGAGATGAAAATTTTCGATCTCTTTAAGAAGAGTAGCTTAGGAGTGGCTCCTGAGGATCAGGTAAAGCGGGTTACAAATCACCTGATAAAAGCTTGTAACAAGTGTATGCCTAAACGAAGAAAGAAAGCGTCCAATCAAAGGGCTAAATACTGGTGGACGGATGAAATTGCCACCCTAAGGATGGAGTGCCTAAGGGCGAAGAGATTGGCGATGAGATCTAAAAGGAATCAGGTTCTGACAGGAAAATACAGAGACTAGACAGATCTTTAAGAAGGCCATCAAGAAGAGTAAAATCAGCAAATGGCGTGAACTCCTGGAGGAAGTAGAGAACGACCCGTGGGGGTTCCCTTACAAGCTGGTATGTAGGAAGCTGGGGAGAAATAAGAAGAACCCGCTACTGAATGACGATGTCTGGGTTAAAGAAATAATCAATGACCTATTCCCCAGGGGCCAAGTCCATCCGGTAAAGCGCCCTGCAAAGATCGAACTCAAGAACAAAGAACGTTTCCAACTGGAGGAACTGAGGACAAAAGGTTGACGCCTCAAAAACGGTAAATCACCCGGACCAGGTGGGATCCCTAACGAGTTGCTTAGGAGGATTATTGAGGATTATCCAGACAAGATGATGGAATTATTCAACAACTGTCTTGAAAACGGTATATTTCCGGACCCTTGGAAGAAACAAAAGTTAATCCTGATAAGGAAAGGAGACAAGCCCTTGGACATGACATCGTCCTACCGCCCAATTTGTCTACTGGACACGATGGGGAAAGTTCTGGAGGGTTTGGTGCTTAGACGGCTGGAGGCTCACGTGAAGTCCACTGGGGGCTTTTCGAGGAACCAATTTGGTTTCCAATATGGGATGTCAACAGTGGACCCTATAAAAGAGGCTTTAAAGATGGAAATGGAAGCAAGAGTTTAAGGGTATCGTAAGAAAAGGTTTTTGTGCAATGATCACCATAGACATTAAAAATGCGTTCAATTCCCTGAGATGGCAAGATGTACTGAAATCCCTGTGGGAAAAGAATGTTCCACTATACTTGAGAAGGATTATAGAAGATTACCTTTATCAGAGAAAGATGGGTGAAGGATGGGTCATTGAAGGGAGGATGACAAGGGGAGCACTGCAAGGATCCCGTTTAGGGCCTTTCTTCTGGAAGATTGTATACAATGTCTTGTTGGAAACCCAGCTATCAGAGAGAGTTAAAGTGATAGGATTCGCGGCCGATACTATCATAATCGTTGAAGCCCTTGAGGAACATGTCCTTGAGTACAGGATGTCAAGAAGCATGGCCACTGTAGGTAAATGGCTAAACGGCAGAGGCCTGCAAATGGCGGTAGAAAAGACAGAAACGATCTTGGTAACTCGAAGAAGGAAATATAGGACTCCTAGACTCATCATTAATGGCGTGCGGGTAGAATGGAAGACTCAGTTGACCTACCTTGGTGTTGAAGTGGACCGGGGTCTGTCTTTTGGACCGCATTTGAAGAAGGAATGCTTAGCCACCAAAGCTGCAAGGGTGACAGGGAATCTTTCGCGTTTGCTGCCAAATGTGGGAGGGGTGAGAGAGAAAAAGAGAAGGTTATATGCCAGCGTAGTGCATTCAATAATACTGTATGCAGCACCTGCCTGGGTCAAAGCACTGGGGAAGCAAATTAATAGAAGAAGGCGGCTCTCAGTACAAAGACAGGTGGTACTTAGAATCACTGCAGAATACAACACAGTCTACACAAGCTGCGATATTGGTGGTGGCCGGAATACCCCCTATCGACTTGCTGGCGGAGGAAAGGAGAGAGACGTATGACGAGGAAGGAAATGGAGAAAGAACAGGGTCTCAAATAAAAAGAGGTGCAAGAGACAGATTGCTTAGGAGGTGGCAGGAAAGCTGGGACAAAGAGGATTCTGGTTGCTGAACCTACAGGCTAATCCCTAATATAAAAAAATGGATGAACAGAAGACATGGTGAAACGAGCTTTTTCTTAACTTAAGCATTAACAGGGCATGGAAGCTTCCGGGCATACCTTCATAGATTTAGAAGATCCCAGCTGTCTTGATTGCGGAGCGGAAGCAGACATGGCAGAGCATGCGATCTTTTACTGCAGCGGCAGGAGTCAGGAGAGGGAAGATCTATCAACACAGCTTTGTTCACTTATTTCCCCGACTAATATGATAGAAATTATGATAGAGGATGAGAAAAAATGGAAGGCAATAGAGAGTTTCATTCTTAGAATTATGGGCAAATGAGGAAAACAGCTAAGGTGAGCTGAGATTAAGCTCCAGTTTCGGTGTTCGACCAACTGGTCGATGGGATGGTGGATGACCCTGTGGGGTAGTTAATTCTTCTCTGCGAAGTAATGTCGAAAGATGGTCCCGAAGAAGAGGATGGAAGGTTTTGGTTTTACCAGGGTAGGGAGGCCGCCCACCACCATTTTCCATTTTTCCTTCCAAAAAAAAAAAATAATAATAATAAAAAATACATTGACATTTTAAATGTATGAGAGTTGGTAGAGTAATGGAATGCTTCTATATAGTAATATGTGATTTGTATATAGTTTGTTGATTAGTTTTAGGATGTTAATTATAAGTTATTTAGTTTAAAATAAAAGTGAAATCGAGGCCTGCTTACCAAAGACCCGGGGGGGGGGGGGTGAGAACTATGTTATATGTTGTTACATGAATTTTAAATTTCTAAATACTTGAATTAGATTTGATGTTCATGATGGTTTTAAAAGTTGAGTAAAAGGATTTAGACTATGTGGTTAAATAAGTTTTTGTAATTAAAAGAATAAAATAGAATTTATAAATGTTTAAAAAAATTTCATATTTTTTGTTGTTTTAAAGATTTTATGGAAGAAAGTTAATTTGTAAATTGAGAAGAATTGAATAATTTTTGTTCTTAATAAATGAGAAAATATTGTAAATAAAAGATCTTAAATTAATGTTTAAAAAAAAAAATAATATCCATGAGGAATTTTCATTTTTAGAAATTTTTATACTTTACACAAAATAGCACCCAACGTGAGGCATATTTTGTTATTTAATTATATAATGAATAATTTGTGCATTTTACACAAAATGTCTGGTGACCTTATTCTGTCAATTATATTGCTATAAAACCAATGTTGTACGGTATAGTGAGTTAGAAATTATTGTTTTGAGAGTTTTTTGTTTTGTAATTTATTGTGAATTATTTATTATGTTTTATTGATATGTGTTAATACAGATTTATCATCACAACTATATTCTACAATTATTATGTTTGAATAGTCTAAACAAATTTTTATAAAAGTTTTTGGTGTTTAGTTTAAAATTTTGGTGACGCGAAAACAGTTTTCACATTCTTGATGGTTTTTATTAACAAGTTGGATTTTGCATTAAATAAAGATTTTTGATGATTTAAGAAAAAAAAAATAGGCTTATTAGCTTTGTAGGTAGTTTGTATTTTATTCATAAAAATTAAATTTTTCTAATGAAAGTTTTCTAAATTGATATATATTTTTTTACACACTTTTATTCAAAATTACCCTACAAAACTTTTGTATATTATACATATGCTTTTTGTGGCGTTTAGGCTTCGATTACTGCAAGATTTTTTAAATTCCTGACATACTAATTCCAAACATTGCATGTGTAATTTTATTTATTACATACATAAATTCTACTTACCTGTCTCTAACAATGGGTAAAAAATTACAAGTTGGGTTTTATAAAGAATAACTAATTTGGTGAATTTGAATTTTTCAACATGTACATTTTATAAATTGATTAATTTTTTTATCAACGTTTATTCACAACTACATTACTAAACGTTTGTATATCTTGAACAAAAAATCATTATATGGTATTTATAAAATTCTTTTCAACCAGCCAGTTTCAAATTTTATCTTTTGTTGAATTATCAAAACTTTATGGTAAAGAGCACTATTAAAATCCGGTAATGAGTTGTGATTTCAAAGGTATCTAATTTTAAGCGAATTCATATTCTTTTAAAAACAAATTAAATTTTATCAGTGATGATTGTTATTATTTAAATTTTGATTGTTATTTCTTTGTATGTACAACTGCAGCATGTCCTGATAATACCTTCCGCTTGTTTATTAACTTTTGAAATTCTTTAATAAAGTTGGTTGGACTTGTGTAAGCATTCCCACATCTCCAACCAAAAAATAATAATTAATGTATAGTGAATAGTAAATAATAGTTTGTATTTTATAATTTGTAAATAAATCATATAAGTAAATAATGTGTTAGGATAGGAAAATTGATAGTAACAATTTTGAAAAATTGTGTATTATCAAATAAACAGACAATTGCATCAGACAGAAGCTTCTAGAAGGAAGGGAGGCTTAAATAATATTGTGTGATGCTCCATATAAGGAGATGTGTTTCCTAAAAAGTTTTCAATTGTTTGAAGTCACAGAACATTCTAGTACAAACGGCGTAATTCTAAGAATTGTAGCTGGAGGAGGGTGTGATGGGACACTTACTCTGCTCCTCACTCTTGTCTGGAACGTTGAAAGATACAGACGTCTTAAAATGAGTCAGTACAGTACTTCATACATAAAAGTGAAATAAAAATGTTAACTGAAATAATTCATCATGGAAGTCATTAATAGAAAGAAAGTTTTTTAGTACAAGTAAGGATATAAAATTCGTAAATAGAGTATAATCTTTTACATAACCAAATTTTGCAAAATAGACAATGAACAAGTAGATTTTTGGTAGACAATTTTAATAATAAGGTTTTTTTTTGTGTTTAGCTATAAGTTTAACCCTAGAACAGCCAATGTTAATTTTTCTTCATTTGTTTAAAAATTAATAAAATATATTATTTTTATTTTTATACAAAGCCTAACATATAAGATATCATTTTTCTCAAAAAGATGCGTAGAATTTGTATGTTAGGTATCAAAAAATGAATGTCACATTTTTTAGAAAAACCTGAATCATACAAAATAAAATTTTTATCCCCGTTTTTCAAGATATACAAAAGTTTTGTAATATAATTTTGAATAATAGTTGATAAAAAAAATTTATTTGTTACATTTAAAAAAAAATTACGAAAAAAGGTAAAATTAGGCCTAATTTAAAAAAATCGCAAAACACAATTTCAAATTATTATTTCCTTCAGAAAGGTGCATAGAATTAAGTTGTGTAGTGAAAAAAAAAATTTAGATATAAAAAATTTTCAGTTATTAGGTCAGGAATCAAAAAATCGTTAGGTGGCCGAGGCAAAAATTGCACAGAAAAGGTAATGTACACCATAATATTTTTTAATTTTTTCAAGTATTACTAGAGGTTAGTAATACATTTGTGGATAAAAGTTGCTAAGAATAAAAATCAATTTATAAAATTTTTATTAGACAAAATTCTTTTTATATGTAAACAAATGGAAATTTGATAAAAAGGTTAGACCAGATATAACATAACCTATCCAGATAGCATCAGTATTAGATAAGTCTGACAATAACATTCACTCAAAACAATAAATTCTACAAACAATAATACAGATATTAATTAGTATACACAAATTATAATTAATAAATAAACATACCTAACAAAATAAGTTCACAATAACAGAAATAAATCAAGCCAAGCACTAGCTAACACTAGGCTAGGCATATATTTAGTACACAAAGCAAGCCAGTGCATAACAGCAACTTCAAGTTGAGAAAGAATCATCTAAAATAACTCTATGATGTAAAAGGTGCTACCATATGAAAGATCTAAAATTCATCTTCCTAATAGTGTAAAGATCGATTACAAAATATCAATGTAAGTAATCAATATTTCCTATTTAGTAAACTGCACCAAAAAAAAAAAAAAAAAAAAAAAAAAAAAGTCTGGTTCGGTTTGGTTACTACTTCGTAGAATCTCAAATACTATATAATATTGTCAACTTGTAGCATTTGGATAAGAATTACCATTTCGAAAAATTATATGATCATAGAGTACACATTTTTCTATATAACCACTGTTGCGTCAGGTGAGGCGATCTATCGGAATATTAGTCAACTATATCGAATTCTTGAATTTTTACTTTTCGTGAGAAGGATTTTGGTATACATGATTATGATAGATTGAAACATCACCTTAACAATGATATATTGTACATTTTGATAAAATAATATCTACTAGGATAAAAGTTGAATTGGAAAAAAAAAAAAAAAAAATGTAATTTTTAGCGTGTAAAAATGAGTTGACATTCTTGATTTTGTTTAATTTTTATATAATAAAAACTATAACAGATAGAAAGATTTGGAAAGCACTGATCGAAAGAGAAAGATATGATCTATAGAACAGTGTTATGTCAGATTTGTTTGACAGAAATATCAATTTAAGAATATTAGAGAAAAATGGCGTCATTTTTGTTTACAACTGCTCAGCGCAAATCTTGAATGTTAAGTAACAAAAATATGCAAACTTTACCAATTTTTGAAATATTATTTATAACTTTTTGTGGTAATTTTTTGCATTATTATTCATCTACGGAACATTAGCTTTCCAACGGTATTTTATTTATAGCGATAGTATTATTGTAAGTGGGCGAAATGTTGAATTGCAAAATACGTGTTCTAGGGTCTGTAGCATTTAAATCCAAAAAAAACACTTCCGCAATAACTTAACTCATTTCGTAAATATACATTCCACTTTCCGTCGCTTGACAGATGCTGGCATCTAGCGGCCCGCTCCTAAACCAAGCATCACCTGATACTTGAAACCAAAGTACATTTTCGCCGGTCAAGCTAGCTTCTCGATTACCAGTCCACAGTCTACATGCGATAACAACATGGTCTACATTCTTCATAACTCCGTTAGTTAAAAGTTTTCTTCTTCTCTCAAAATCACCGGCTTTCTAATACATCATGTTAAATTACAGCTTGTGCGCCTTAGTCTAATAATCTGTTTCAAAAATGTTAAAATTAACCATCATTTTCTCGGTGCTACCTCACGTGATCTGCGACAGGATTTACCAGGTACTACAACCTTACAGATTTTGTCATATTATAAATTTTGTTAATTTTTAAAATAATTTGTTAATTATCATGTTTTCTTTAAAATATGTATTTCATGTTTTATTCAATATTCTATTTTCTTTTGAAACTAAATGATTATAAAAAAATTCTTTTCTTAAAACATCATTTACAAAATCTTGCAAAGGCACATTTTACGTTTTGAACATTTTTGTGAAATAAGTGCAAACTAGTGTTGAACATTAAATGATCAGAATATGAACATGTCAAATATAAAACAATTGAGGAAATTTCTTCTAAATCAGAAAATTTCGTTTTACAAGCTTTTGCAAAATCTTACAAGTCTTATACAAGCTTTCTTTTAAACAAAATTAAAATATATATAAATAGATTTATAATAATCTAAGAAGCTTTTAAGTACCATCTTAACGAATTTCTGTTATACAATCAATTTTCTTTAATTTTGGCAAATAATCAGATATTTCTTTAATGATGAACATTAATGCTAAAACATGTCTGATTTTGTACAGACACTAAAAGAACATGTTTTTTTGCTCACAGCTAATATGCTGGTAGGACAAATAGGAGAAATTGGAGAAATAAAGAAATTCTTGTCTCACATTGCACAAACCAACGAAACATCCTAACAAGTTTCGTCCTGTTGGCAAAACACGTTTTTTTTTGTATAACGTAACCTCACATTTTCAAGTGCATAAAAGTGATGTCTTTTTCTACAGCTGACTTTACAGAACTTTAACTAACTCATTTTGTATATGTGCCTAAATTTACTTTCGCAAATATGTGTTCCTTAAGACTATTTTCTAAATGTAGACCTGTGTAGTTAATTATAAAATATATATATAAAACAATTATTGGGTGGAGCCTGCATGCAATTTTCGGTCCTAACAACCTCCAAGAGGTTAATTTCCAAATTAAAATAATTGACGTCAATTAACAAAATTTCAAAATTCTAAATTCCTTTTTTTTTGTTTGTTTAAAATATATAAATTTATTTGGCCAATATAGTTTTTAAGAAATTTTTCAAACCAGTTATATTATGTGTCTTTAGTTTAGTGATAAACATGTTAACTATAGATATGATTTTTGAACTTAAAATATCAAACTCTTTTATATTTTGTTAAATTCTGTAATTGTTTAAAAAGAAACTATCATCTTATAAACTAAAAAGGGGGGGATAAGTTTTTTTCTTTTTTTGAATCTTTTGATTAAATTTTTTTTTATTATTATACTTTTACATTAAGGGCGTATAATCTTTTTTTTTTGATTAATTATAATTCTGTGAATTATTAAGCTGTGCTCATTGTTTTTTTTGTTAAATTTTTGTAACTATAAATATACATATTAAAAGGGGGGATAAATTTTTAGAATCTGTTGATTAAATTTTTTTTTTTCTAAATTATTATATGTTACAATTAAGGGCTTATAACTTTTACAATTTATGATATTGTTAATCATAAGTTTTTTTTATTGATGATTTGTGTCAGGATGTCTTTTGTTGTAAATGACAAAGTCTGAAGCGCCGAAATTTCCTTCTGCTTTCAATAAACTTGAGCCTTGTTAATTACTAAATTTGTCTTTGTCTTTTTTTTATTTTTCTTTTCAAACATTGTTACCATTTTGGTTCCGCCTTTATTAAATTTAAGTCCCCTGGTAACATGTTTTTGGTAGCAGAGCGTGGTTAGTTCTAAATCATAGAGTTGTTAATTTTAAATTCTGGAACCCTAGTTAATTTTCAAAATTTTGCATTGGAACTATCTAAATTTAAATTCAAAATTTTCTTTGCTAAACAAGGCTCATTTTTATGTTTCGCAGCTTTTCAAATACTGCACAACTGTTGCTGATGAAATTTTTTTTTAATTTAGTTTAAATATTTAAATCTCTATAAATCTATAGTCTCTTTTTTTATTATTGATTTATTTTATAAACACATTACACAAAAACTTCTAAACCAATTTTGATAAAATTTTTTTTTTATTATTATTATTTTGTCTACTTAATTATTTTTTTTTCATATATATATATATTTACATACACTGCACACTAAACATTCACTGAATTTGATCCATACAGCGGGCTCATTCGGGAATCCAAAAAAAAAAATTTAAATAAATAATAAAATCCAAAAATAGTTAAAAACAAAAAAAAAACAAAAAAAATTCAAAAAATTTCATTCAAAATTTTCTCGAGTTTTCTTTCGCTTGTCTGTATCAATTCATACTTACACACACACATATATACACAACAACTACACTACATTTAATTCTTGAGTCTTTCTCTGGCTTTTTCACCTTTTTGCATCACTTTAAAAGAAATTTTTTTTTATTATTATTAAATTACTTGGTTTATTTTTTTTTTATAATCATCAGCAACAGTTAAAAATGGCAGTGGATTTGCTGCGATTAGTGGATTCGTTAAAGAATACCGAGCTTGCTTTTGAGGTAGTAGCTAGAGGTGGTGAAAAAGACATTGTAGCTAAAATGCGAACCTCTCTTAGGTCCCTTCTGCAAAACAGCGTCGAGCCCGAAATGGGAAACTTCACCGAAGACATCCTCTTGCAACAGATAGCGTTAGCCCGGAACTCCTTGTTTGTCTTGCAAGACGACCTGGAGAACCTCGATTCCGAAAGAGGAATCAAAATGATTCGTGTTCGTGCGCGCATAAACGTCTTCGGAAGACGGCTAGAGTTCCTAAATCGGGTGCACACTGAACAACTAAAAGTAGCAGACAACAACGTGCCACGGGATCTGGCCGAGCTACATAACAATTTCGCTACGCTCAAAGAAAAATTTAAAGCCTTTGAGCAAACCGTTGCTCCTCTAAAACTAAACGTAAGCATCCCGCTAACGCCCTCTGGGGGAACCACTAAAGCTAGCTCTGCAGAGCCATCTCGGTCTAATGGGCCAAATCTCCTTGCGGACACGCCGCAGGCTGAGACTCAGCAAACTACACCTAGCAGCTCGAAAGGCTGTCAATACATTTCCTTATACGGAAAATTAAGTCATCCTGCCGAACAAATAATTAAGACAATTCCTCAGACAGATGGGTTCGACCTTGACAAATTATTAAATTTTTTTAAAATCTCTTTAAAAATAGTTAAAACTTACCCGGACGTAGCCTTAAACATTAATAATGTTCTGATGCCCTATGCTCAGGGCCCTTTAAATTCATGTCTGATTAGACATCAGGCATTTAATACCTTTCATAAAGAGGCCTTAAGTCTCTTTATACCATCAAAACGGTTAGCTTCTTTAGTGCAGGAGTTATTTTATAGGCCCCAGAAGACTAACGAGGCGGTGCACATCTTTGTAAATGAAATTAAAGAGGCTGCAGAAACACTTAATTTAGATAAGTCCGAATTGGAGGTCACGGACGTCATTCTGGAGGGACTGTCTCCGGAAGTCCGCAACTGTTTAGTTTTTGCGACTAAGCCTAAAAATTTCGCAGATCTAGATCGACTCTGCGCTCACGTAAATAACATCATGTACACTGACAGGCAAAGGGCTCCATTAAAGAGACCTGAGTTTAAAAGTCCTGATTTTAGACCCACAAGACCTGTAGTCTGTTACAGTTGCGGGCAGCCGGGACATAGAAGCCCAGAGTGTCGAAACCGGCCTCCAACAAGGCAATATCCTCCAAAAAAACGGAGGCAGGTTTGGAGTCTAGTTGGTAGCTCCAGGCCAGCCTCCCGTTCAAAAACCAACCACATCGGATTTAAACATAACACGAAACCACATTTCTTTAATAAACCTCCCTTTCAAAATTTAAACTCAATTTCCTATTTAAGAAGAAACAATTTCGGCAATAACATTCAAAATTACGTTACTCCCATCTGTTATCATTGTGGCATACCCGGTCACTATATCTGGGGCTGTAAATTCTTCTCTCTACGGAATAGGCCCAGGCAAACCTATTCCAGCTCTAAGCTTTCCAACTGCAAACTTCAAAAAAAAAATAACATTTCTCTTAAATCTAGGGGTCTGAACGATCAGTTTTTGCCTTTGGTAGAAGTAGCTTTTGGACCAATTAAAGTTAAGGCTCTGCTGGACTCCGGTTCAGTAAGGTGTGTCATTTCTAAAGCCCTTTTTAAAAAATTAAAGAACACCAAGGCTTTTAAATCCATCACCAGGGTGAAGGCTGATTGTGTCACGGCTTCTGGAAAAAGGTTGCCCATTTCCTACTCTTGTCGTCTTCATCTTAAAATGGAACATTGTAGTTGGAATGTGGATTTCCTGGTGGCGCATAAGTTGTCGTGTCCTCTGATCCTCGGGTCAGATTTCATATCTAAAACGGGACTGGTACTTGATCTTTCAGCAAAAAACTTCTATTTCAAATTTTCAAGGTCTATTGTTTTTCCTCTATGTAATTTTAGTAATTCCGCGTATAAACCTATAGTGTCCACAACATCTGAATCTACTGCTCCTGATCCTTTAGGTCATCTACAAAAGGACGATAAAAACGCCATTTTAAAAATAATTAATGATTTTCCTCAGGTACTCACAAAAAGGTTAGGTTTAACACATCTAGTTGAATACGATATTCAACTGAAGGACAACACTCCGGTCAAGTGTTCTCCATACCAATTGGCACCTCCCAAAATGGAATACCTCCGCGAACACATCAACGAATTGTTAGATTCAGGAGTAGTAGAACCCAGCCGGTCGGCATATGCATCCCCTGTTTTTCTGGTTCAACATCCCGAAAAGAAAACAAGGATGGTGATTGATTATCGGAGGCTCAATCAAAACATCGTCGTCGAAGCGGTGCCGCTACCTAACTTACATCAAAGTTTTAACTGGTTTGTCGGTGCCAAATATTTCACAGTTTTCGATCTTAATTCAGCTTATCATCAAATCCCTTTGTCTCAAAAGTCCAAGCAAATTACCAGCTTTTGTACTCCTTGGATGCTTTATCAGTTTACTCGAGTCCCTTTTGGACTCTGTACTGGTGCCCAAGTGCTTACCAGACTTTTGGATCAGGTCTTCCATGACATCAAATTTAAATTCATTTTTAATTATCTGGATGACCTAGTCATCTACTCCAAAACTTGGGAAGAGCATCAAAAACATCTTCGCGAAGTCCTTACTCGTTTGCGGCGGGCTGGCTTGACTGTTAACCCAGATAAGGTCCGTTTCGCTGTGAATGAGATAAGCTTTTTAGGACACCTAGTTTCTTCTCGTGGCGTGCAAATTGACCCATCTAGAACAAAGGCAATTAGAAATTTTCCGCAACCCAAGAACCCTAAGGCCGTTTCCAGATTCATTGGAATGGTCAATTTCTTTGCTAAATTCATTCCAAATTTCGCGGAGCACGCTGCGCCTCTAAATCTGCTTCGGAGGAAGGGCCAAAAATTCTCTTGGCAAGCTGAACAAGAGAAAGCTTTTAAACATCTTCGGGAGGCAATAACACAGCCTCCGGTTCTCCGGATGGCCGATTTCGCCAAACCATTCATCCTGCAAACGGATGCGAGCTCGGTGGCCCTTGGAGCAGTTCTACTCCAAGAAATTGACGGCTCACGACAGCCCATAGCGTACGCTTCACGTACTTTAACACCTGCAGAAAGAAAAGCCTCATCTGCATATGAAGCCGAATGCCTAGCAGTAGTTTTTGGAGTAGAGAAATTTAGGCAATATCTAGAGCATCGGGAATTCCTATTAGAAACCGACAACCAAGCCCTTTCTTGGCTTTTAGCACGTCCTCGTCAACTTGGTAAATTAGGCCGATGGATTGCCAAGTTGACTTCATTGAAATTTAAGGTAGCGCACATAAGAGGAACTCAGAACATCATAGCAGACTCCCTCTCGCGCATGTTTGAACCGGAAAATTTCAACGAAGAAAATGTCACCTTTTCGTGTACCAGTCTCCTCACAAATTTTCCTCTAGCTTTTCATGACATCCAGACTCATCAAAAGGCCGATCCTATTTTGAAAAATATCATTGCCGACCTTGAACAGAACATCTCTTCGGAGAAGTACTGTTTAAGTAAAGGTGTTCTTTGCCTGAAAAATCATTTGGAAAAGCCCACCAGAATTTATTTACCTCAGTCCTTAGTCGACCTGGTGATTAATTACCATCACGACTCCGTTGTGGGTGGTCATCTTGGAATACTTAAAACTTTGTTTAAGGTAAAGGAGAATTTTTATTGGCCAACTTTAAAACAGGATGTCACTTCTAAAGTGC
Organism: Aphrophora alni; assembly: GCA_963513935.1. Lineage (NCBI taxonomy): Eukaryota > Metazoa > Arthropoda > Insecta > Hemiptera > Aphrophoridae > Aphrophora > Aphrophora alni. Next base: position 129,178,825 of record OY740765.1, on the reverse strand, counting down.
GAGCTTGTTCGGTGTGCGCTGTAAGCAAACCTGCTCACAACTCCAAATTAGGATACCTTGCCTCAACGGTTCCCAATCGTCCCATGGAAAAATTACATATTGACTACGTCGGACAGCTTCCTAGGACAAAACAGGGCTACAACATGATACTGGTCGCAGTTGACCAGTTCTCAAAATTCACCTGGCTCATGCCTGTCAGAGATGCAACTTCCCACAGTACAATTAAGGCCTTAAGCCAAAACATTTTTCAAAATTTCGGTTTTCCAAAGATAATAATCTCTGACAATGCACAATGTTTTGTATCACATGTCTTCCGCAACTTTTGTTTTTCTCGCGGTATTAAGCATGCAACTTTATCTCCTTATCACCCCCAACCTAATAATGCGGAAAGACTTAACCGAAACCTCAAGGCAGCCCTTATCGCCTATCACTCCAAAAATCAATCCTCTTGGGACGACTCCCTTTGCTGGCTTCAGCTGGCTTTCAATTTCGCACATCATGAGACTCTTAAAGCAACACCTTTTAGCATTCTTTTTAATTTTCTCCCCAATACACCACTGAGTCTCAGCTGGAACATACACGATCTCCTTCCAAAACCTAATACTAATCCATCACAAGTTTGGCGCCAGGCCAAAGACAATATAATGAAAGCGCACCAAAAGGCCGAAAAGACCTATAACAAATTCAGGAAGCCTCATCTGTATAAAATCAACGATCTTGTCTGGTGTAAAACACACCCTCTGAGCTCCGCCATAGACAAGCGAGCTGCTAAATTGATGCCACGATGGTCCGGTCCCTTCCGGATCATTGATTTTCTTACCCCGGTTACCGTTGCGCTTTCTTTCGCCAATTCACCTCGCTTCATTAAAAAAGCACACGTCGAGCAACTCAAACCTCATCATATAAATTAAATATTAACAAATTTCTAGAACCTTCTCCTTTACGATTTAATTTTCTTTCTGATCTTTCTTGGCCCGCACAAATTGTCATCTGGTAGTCTTCTTTCTATGCACTGCAGAACATAATAAAATACGGAACCAAGCCGTATTTCCTCTAAGCCAAATGCACATCTGTATGTTTGGGCATCGGTGGGCTGAGCTCTCCTAGAGCCCCTCCGTGCCGTAATCTGTATAGATGTTTGCAGGCGAAGAGATATTGATTTTCCTTGTCCAGTGATATATCTCACTGTTTCCCGGACTTGACGCTTTTCAACCCATAGTCTGATCAACTATGAGGTTCCACTTTACGGCAATGGCCGCTACATGTACCTGACATGTTTCCCTATCTAGACATATCTTGACATCGAGCACTCCGCGGGTGTAATCGATGCGACGAGAATATAGAGAGCGTCATGAACTCTTCTGTTTCTTCGTCACCATAACGTCTTCGGACGAGGACATAGTGAGTCCATCTTCTTAATAGTTAAGTTTGGTGCATTTGTTCTTTGTTGTTTATCTTGGTGAAGGTATACTGACCGGTTCTGTCGAACTACATATAGTTAATGTGGCACTCGCTATGCATGTTAGTCTTAGTTTGTCTTTTGTTTATCTCGAGGTCTAAAACACCTGTCTGAGAGGAAATTTTTTTTTTACCCCTTCAAGCACACTCTCTCTCTCCTTTTTCTAAATTTTGCGGGAGGCCCTTCTGGCCCCTTTTCTTTTCTACCCTAACTCCGTCTTTCGGGGGGGGAGAGCTGTAGCATTTAAATCCAAAAAAAACACTTCCGCAATAACTTAACTCATTTCGTAAATATACATTCCACTTTCCGTCGCTTGACAGATGCTGGCATCTAGCGGCCCGCTCCTAAACCAAGCATCACCTGATACTTGAAACCAAAGTACATTTTCGCCGGTCAAGCTAGCTTCTCGATTACCAGTCCACAGTCTACATGCGATAACAACATGGTCTACATTCTTCATAACTCCGTTAGTTAAAAGTTTTCTTCTTCTCTCAAAATCACCGGCTTTCTAATACATCATGTTAAATTACAGCTTGTGCGCCTTAGTCTAATAATCTGTTTCAAAAATGTTAAAATTAACCATCATTTTCTCGGTGCTACCTCACGTGATCTGCGACAGGATTTACCAGGTACTACAACCTTACAGATTTTGTCATATTATAAATTTTGTTAATTTTTAAAATAATTTGTTAATTATCATGTTTTCTTTAAAATATGTATTTCATGTTTTATTCAATATTCTATTTTCTTTTGAAACTAAATGATTATAAAAAAATTCTTTTCTTAAAACATCATTTACAAAATCTTGCAAAGGCACATTTTACGTTTTGAACATTTTTGTGAAATAAGTGCAAACTAGTGTTGAACATTAAATGATCAGAATATGAACATGTCAAATATAAAACAATTGAGGAAATTTCTTCTAAATCAGAAAATTTCGTTTTACAAGCTTTTGCAAAATCTTACAAGTCTTATACAAGCTTTCTTTTAAACAAAATTAAAATATATATAAATAGATTTATAATAATCTAAGAAGCTTTTAAGTACCATCTTAACGAATTTCTGTTATACAATCAATTTTCTTTAATTTTGGCAAATAATCAGATATTTCTTTAATGATGAACATTAATGCTAAAACATGTCTGATTTTGTACAGACACTAAAAGAACATGTTTTTTTGCTCACAGCTAATATGCTGGTAGGACAAATAGGAGAAATTGGAGAAATAAAGAAATTCTTGTCTCACATTGCACAAACCAACGAAACATCCTAACAAGTTTCGTCCTGTTGGCAAAACACGTTTTTTTTTGTATAACGTAACCTCACATTTTCAAGTGCATAAAAGTGATGTCTTTTTCTACAGCTGACTTTACAGAACTTTAACTAACTCATTTTGTATATGTGCCTAAATTTACTTTCGCAAATATGTGTTCCTTAAGACTATTTTCTAAATGTAGACCTGTGTAGTTAATTATAAAATATATATATAAAACAATTATTGGGTGGAGCCTGCATGCAATTTTCGGTCCTAACAACCTCCAAGAGGTTAATTTCCAAATTAAAATAATTGACGTCAATTAACAAAATTTCAAAATTCTAAATTCCTTTTTTTTTGTTTGTTTAAAATATATAAATTTATTTGGCCAATATAGTTTTTAAGAAATTTTTCAAACCAGTTATATTATGTGTCTTTAGTTTAGTGATAAACATGTTAACTATAGATATGATTTTTGAACTTAAAATATCAAACTCTTTTATATTTTGTTAAATTCTGTAATTGTTTAAAAAGAAACTATCATCTTATAAACTAAAAAGGGGGGGATAAGTTTTTTTCTTTTTTTGAATCTTTTGATTAAATTTTTTTTTATTATTATACTTTTACATTAAGGGCGTATAATCTTTTTTTTTTGATTAATTATAATTCTGTGAATTATTAAGCTGTGCTCATTGTTTTTTTTGTTAAATTTTTGTAACTATAAATATACATATTAAAAGGGGGGATAAATTTTTAGAATCTGTTGATTAAATTTTTTTTTTTCTAAATTATTATATGTTACAATTAAGGGCTTATAACTTTTACAATTTATGATATTGTTAATCATAAGTTTTTTTTATTGATGATTTGTGTCAGGATGTCTTTTGTTGTAAATGACAAAGTCTGAAGCGCCGAAATTTCCTTCTGCTTTCAATAAACTTGAGCCTTGTTAATTACTAAATTTGTCTTTGTCTTTTTTTTATTTTTCTTTTCAAACATTGTTACCATTTTGGTTCCGCCTTTATTAAATTTAAGTCCCCTGGTAACAGGTCAATGAACTAAACCATGCATCATTCATCAACCTGCTACCGGGTCAAATGCCAGTTGGTGGGTTAATGAATAATAATAACATCAGTTTCCTTTGCCATGTTCAATAAAGAACATTATTTTTGAATCTAACATGTTTGAATAGAAGTTAATTTAGAGTACCTATCTTCCAATTGCGTTGCAGGATTGGTACACAAAGTACAATAAGCGAAGCCAAGAATCTACGACAAAACAATAGGTCGTCATATCTTGTTATTTGAATGATTCTAAAAAACCTTTCTTTACACTTAATTGTTTTGCATTTTTACCAAAGGTGAGTTTTTTTTAGCAGTCGCCGGAATTAAAACAAGCTACTTAAGGTAGCTATGTTATCCAGATTAAAAAAATTATAAAATATATTTCTTTTTATGGTTGCAGCACTATGACACCCCCCTTTCCCCCTTCAAAATAGGGTGTGATATCACAAACATAATAACTAAATATAACAGGTTATATATATATATATATATATATAACTTATATATATATATATAAGTAATTTAAATTTATTATAAATAGATTAATATAATTTATTTAGAAGAAGAAAAAATAAATGTTGATTTTAGATAACATAATAATGTGTTATATATAAATTGTAATATAACAAATAGATATTATACAGAGAGCCATGAAAGAGCAGGGATTAATATATATTCAAGATTTGTAATCAATTACCAAAAATAATCAAATTTGGATAAAAAAACTTTAAAAACTAATTAAGCAAAACTATGAAACAATGCAACTCCAGATGAAGTTTTGGTTTACTCAGGAAAACAAGCAAAGCAAAACGATATAAAACTGATAGAAACATTCAATAAGTAATTAAAAAGAAGAAAAATAGTAATAATTAAATCAAATAAAAGTGAAGGGAAAGAGAGAGCAGGTCAATGTTGAATGGATTCAAAGTAAAAGTTTCAACAGTTAGAGTAAATAATAGCCAACATGAAATTATAATAGCCTACTAAAAAATTAAACACAGCAGAATTGCTATTAATTACAATATTTCAGGAACCAAGGATTAAAAAGGGGCTAACCAGATGAGTTAATAGGAAAATTAGAAAATTCTTATTAGTCTAAAAATCTTAAAACTTTTTCCAAATCAGTCATCGAGAAGAAGACAACCGTATGAAGAACCATAGGAAAGAAGTCAGGAGATCAGATCAGCTACCATCAGAGAAAATAATCATCTTCATTAGGATCATCACATAGAAAAGAATAAACACAAAAATTCTGGAACAAGCAGAGAAGTACCACCGGATTGCAAAGTACAGAAATTAAACTTTTTATTATTGATCATTAGTAAAAAGTATATTCAATTTGTTTTCCAAGTAATATAAAAATTAAATTTCTGAAAACTTTTGTACAGCAATATTTATTTTTACGAAAAAATAGATATTGGTTTTAATAATATTTTAGTATTGATCTGGCTCTGTACGAAATTTAATATTTCCCAAATAATAAAAAATTGCTTAAAATATGTTAAAGATAAGGAATTTAAAAAGATACATTTAACAGGGTGGCCACTCTAACATCATTTTCAGATTCCCGGTTTTTTCCCGGCATTATTTCCCGATATTTTGATGCATTCTAACATTAAAAAAAAAAAAAAAAAAAAAAAAAAAAAAAAAAAAAAAAAAAAAAAAAAAAAAAATTTACAGGTATTTTGAACTGACTTGATTATTTTATACAGGGACTTGTATTTTCGTGAAAACTATACGGTCTACGTTGCCCTAAGCAACGCTTGAAAATTCAATTAAAAATTTTCAATTTATAAAAGGCAATTTACACGGTTGTATAACGAGGTTAATTGTTAAGCAATTGCAAACATATTTAAATATACAGCAGGTAAGACAAGAGTAGGCTAGCCTTAGGCCTACTTGAGTTAACATGTAGAAAGGATAAAACTCGGACGAAATAAACACTACAGTAATAGAACCTTACTAATCATCTAACAACATAAACTACGAGTACATATCTTAATCAATTCCCGCAAATTAATTGAAAATACTCTCACTATTACACACCTTTATTCAAAAGTGTGTGTAGTTGAAAATGCTAATAGTTGACGATAATAAGATTAGCCATGGTGGAATTAAATAAAAGCCATGGTGGAATGAGATTAGCAAGGTTCCAGTACCATTGATGCGTTTTTAAAATCAAATCATTACATTTAATGAAGTAAATTGGTATAAAATATTTAAAACTCATCCAATGTCAATGGTTATTTGTACAAATACAATACAGTATTTATACAGTATGCAAAATTGTACGCGATAGGTGGGACCGAGCGATAACCGCGTAAGTCGAATTCGCGTAAGTCGGGGTACAATTTTGCATACTGTATTGTACATACAAATTATGTTTAATTGGGATCGGAGAATAAAGAAAACAATAATTTATAAGTAAAATGTGTAATAAAGTCTTAAATATAATACTGTACTGTACACGTAACAAATTATACAAATTACAAAAACGTAAACCAAAGTTTATTTTGATGTAGAAGGCTTCATAAAATCTAGCAAAGTCGTCTGACGGATCAAAGTTTTTCTCTTCTCACTCAAAATTTCTTCGTAGCACGCTAATAATTTTTTAATTCCTCGTTTTGTAATATTTGTGTGTACTAATAATTTTATAGGTTAAGATGGAATTATAAAAGAATATTCAGAATAGGAACGTTCAGATATTTGTTAGAGTTTAAGACGGAAGGTTTTATCAGTGATAGTGTGGCATTTGTATATCCAAGTTATCAACATTTACAATACAGTACGTGCATATGATAATTTCTTGGGTTGAAAGGAAATTATTATGCGACTTGGATATGAGAGAGTTAATATTGAATATTAAGCGAGCAATATTGAAATGGATTCAATAATTGAGAAGGAATGTATAGCGACTTCGACTAAAAGCATTTCGTGGTGAGAAGTGTTTACAATAACAAGATAACGATTGCGTCATTGTACAGAGGGGAAGCTGTTATGCGTCTTATGAATGAGCCTAACACATAGATAGGAAATATTAGTATTGAAATAATACAATTGTTACAAAGTTCAGGCCCAGACTGAATTTAATGAGATAGTTCTAATAAAGTGTTTCTTTTTTATATACAAGTTGAAATTGGATAAAATTTGAATTGAATAGAATAAAATGATTACCGTAATTAAAATGAAATGGACTGCAGTGCAGGCAGGCAGACTAAACATTAGTAGAGGCGGAGTGGGGATGAAGGTGGAGTGGGGATCTTCCGATCGCGTAACTCGGAATTCGCGTAAGTCGGGGTAGCGTAAGTCGGGGTATTACTGTAGTTATAAATGGAAACTAGGGATGGACAAGTCCCGAAAAATCCCGTCCCGTTCGGACGAAACGTCTTTGATTTAAAAAATGTGTTTTATTTAGTGGTTCAACCCATAAGTTGTCTTTAATTAATGTCTCACCACTTAAGCCTTCGAGTTAAAAAATGTTGAAGTTGTTACAAATTATATATTTTTAGTCAATTATTTTTGTTACCCTACTATTAAAATACAGTACTGTAAGTATAAATCATAGAACTATTGGTACGTAGAAGAATATGAAAGTAATTATATTACTTAAGAAAATACAAACAATTTCGATTATTTTGAAATAAAATTTTAAATTACAATAAATAACAAATTTCTAAAGCAGAAATCGTACATTCAAAATTACTCAAAATACAACCGCCTGAAGGCAAAAACAATATGCCTATAGGCTATTAGAAAGCAGGCAGCAGCAGGCGTAACTTACCTTCTCTTGAAGAATGATGGAAACGAATCAGATATGGCCCATAGTGACAATGTCCTAGGGTTGTCAGTTGTCTAAAACTCAGTCGGAAGTAATCAACGTTGAAGTAGGCCTAGTTGCCACTCACACTCTACAAACTTTTATTGGAAAACAAGTTCAAACTAAACGTAACTGTAGTCCCAAATTAAAGAGAAGAAACTGTGCTCAGTGTGCTGTGACCACTGTCCATCTAGTTATGACAGCATATCTGGTAGATATTTAGTCCAGTACCAACTTGAATGGAATAAGGAGGAAAAACCCTAGTCACCTCAAGGTCAGGTTTGTTTACATCCGCCCTCGCCTCTCGGCTCTCTCCCATTGTTATACGGCCCCAAGTAAAATATTTCCCGGTCGGGAATCAGTTTGGCGACAGGCCTATTAGTATTAATTTATATTTCGAACTACTCTTTATTTTAATTAATATGTTACCATATTTATAAACAATCCTTCAGTATTACACAAAACCTAGAGACGCAGTCTGAATAATTAAAAACTCAAAATCAAATGAGTATGAAACAATGGGAAATGTTAGGGAATTTTTTGTGGGCAAGACAAAGTGCAAAACCCTGAACGATCTACACGCTATGTTTAGAGATGGGGCATATCGAATCGAATCGCCGATTGGGTTTTGTTACAGACTGATTCACTGATAATACACAAGACAACTGTTATTTTTTTCTTTTCTTTACAACATCAGAAGTCTTGTAGCAGAAGTCTTGTCGTTGGTTGATCGATCGGATTAGCATCACGGAGCATGCGCTTGCGCCCCTCTCTTCCACGCACTCCTTTCGACACATCAGCTGCCAACTCCCCGGCGTAATATCCACGTTGGACTTGGACTTGACCACTTACCTGAATTTTTGCATTACATTTTCCTACTAAATGTCGCAAAAAGTTACTAAAATCTGCAATTAAAACCAAAGTAGTTACTTTCTTTTTGCATCGAAAAACTTCCGGTTTTCAAGGTTGAATAATGGAAATTCCCGGTTTTTCCCCGGTTTTTTCCCGATTGCAAAAATTCCCGGCTTATTCCCGGTTTCCCGGTTTTCCCGGTTGGGTGGCCACCCTGATTTAAACAAAAATCTTGCCCCCTCTCTTATTATATACAGACCATTATTAAGTTAATGGTCATCATCAGCTTGGATAAAATTCTTTCAAATTGACACTTGTTGAGAAAAGTACTAAAATAATTAAAAGCAGAAAAAAATAAAATTGTTAATAACATTGAAAATTTTTAATTCAACACAAACACATTTATTTAACACTTTCTTTAAAAAAGTGAGACATAAATTTTCAAAAGTCAATATTCTTACCAGACTGGAAGAAACTGTGAAACAAGCAAGAACAGAAAAAAGAAAGTCTCGGTAAGAATAACGTCGGAGGACCTATACGTATACGAGAGAAAATTAGTTGAACAAATGCATTTTTGATTTTTAACGTTCCATAATTTAAAACATATTTTTGTTACCTCAATATTACGAGTTATTTTAAACTCAGTTGTTACTTCTATTTCTTTATTAGGTTTCACAGCTTCTTGAGTGACTTCTAACCTCTCGTATCGTAAAGTTTGCAACCTATAGAAGCCATCTTCTTCTCTTCGATATCTGGAAATAAAATAAATCTGTATAATTAAAAACCTAGATAAATCAATCCTAGATTAAATTTGATCCTCACGCAGGAAATATGTACAAAGTCAAAATACATAATAATATTTTAAGGGGTCAAAATAAACTAAAAGTTTTAAGAATATGTGTTCAGAAATGTTTAGTTTCTTGTCTATTTGATTATGCTGTTTCCTTTAAATATACAATATCTAAGGAAAGGTATTGATACAGAGTGGTTCAAAAAAGGACTATACCTAAAAAAGGCTATATTTAAAAGCATGTAGAAATGTATTCAGATGTCACAGAATTTGTTGAAATGTGATCTTAAAGCAAAACATGTCAAATTTGACTTCCACTGTGCCAGAGTACAAAAAATGCAGTCACGAGAAATTGTAAGTTGCTTCAAACTATGATTTTTTATAAATGAGTTCTCACCTCACTAACTTGTACTCGTATACATTGAAACTTAAGGCGATATCAGAGGAAAAGGTGTTCTCAATAATGTTTTAGAAACTCATTTCGTATAATTAATATTTAATTTATTGACAAAACAAAATTTTTGTTTAACCTAAATCTAAGCCTATGATTAATTACAACGCATTATAAAAAAAAATCATTGTTCATTTTTATATTGATTTCATCATTTTGTTTATACAGAATTATTCTTTTACAAGAAGAAAACTAATTCGTCTGTTATAATAAATATACTGTGGAGATATTAGATAAATTAATTTAATAACCCATATGCTATTCTGAATCTTTTCTTTACTTATGAAGTTGCAAGTCCTGAGTATTTTGTTAACAAACAATTTATACTTTATTATTCGATTCAATTCTCATTTCACAACTCTTATTTAACACTTCAATATTTAGTCAGACTAATTTCTGTCCATTTCACTTTTTAAAATATTGATTTCTAACTTTTACTGAAGGATACTTACGTCAATCTCCTACTCCCGACCTCTTGTGACTGACTAACTTAGTAACACGCCTACTCCCTCCAACTTCAAACATTTTCCTCAGAATTGTCCTGTTTATTACTATATTTAGACATCGTATGTATGATCATCCCTATTTCCTTACTTGAACATCATATGATCGTCAACACACTTCCCCCTCCTTGCTTTGAGAATTTTCGTTCTTTATATGACACACTAAATTGTTTATTTAAATTCACTTTCAATTTATTATTTCTTAATTATAATATATTTTTATTTACATGTAATATTTTTTATTATTAAATTTGAACTAAATTATGTATTTATTATTGACTTGTTGGAAGATGTCGCATGGTTACAGAAACCCCCCTCTTTCGAGATTCTAATTACGTAATAATTTGAAGCTCAAAAGACCAGAAAGTAAGATGGGATATTCCAACCTCCTTGACATCCTATTTGGACTCAAGGAAGCAAGAACATGACTATACAAAATAATTATCATTATAAAATATTATACACAATAAAAAGATCTTTAAATTTAAATATTTACATATCCTAAAACATTACAATATATATATCAACATACATTCATGTACCAACATCAAAGACAAATTACAATATAAATCATCATTACATATATTTATTATTTTAAATCAGAAAAACACAATACATATACTATATTTCTCAAATTAATTGTTTAATATGATATATTATCTTTTTTTATTTTTTTATTCTAAAACATATCATTATTTTATTAAAACATCATTATACAACATTAAAGTAGTACACACATTACAAAATCATCTATTATAATTTTAAATCAATTAAAGAGCTCTATTATTATTATTTATTTTTTAAATCTTTCATCAATTGCATCCAGCCAAATTAAAATCACAAAATCCAAAACAATATCCTTAATTATAATTGAAATGAACATTTTAATAAATGTTTAAATAATTATATTAATTGCTAGTTAAAAAGTGAATCTAATTATTTTAAGTGTAGACTTCAGGCAAATCTAAAATCTCATTAACAACTTCTAACTTTACAAACATTTAACAAACCTATTCACCAATTCAAAATTCTTAAATAAATCAAATCATTAACTTAGAAACTTCTTAATAAACATTAAACTTCATAACTCACAACGTGAACCAAATATTTTATTGCAGAGATCTCACAATTATCAATGTAAAAAGAAATCGTTCCTTCCGGTACTCCCTATATATCATAGCAGATCTTCATTTCATCAAAATTATATCATCGTAGAATATTTGACTTATCAAATTTAATCTTTCATCTTAACATAAACTTGTTAAGATGTTACCCCCTATCAAATTCATAATCCACAAACTAATTTATGAAACCTAACTCAAATCACAAAAATTTCATCAACATTGTAGAACATTTTCTTAAAATTTATATACTGATTCATACATATAATCACTTTGAACTTTTATCAATTATTAACCCTATGCATTTTTAAAAATTATTTATTTCAAAGTTGTATGTTTCTTTATTCATAGTTGTTTTACTATAAACACTGTCATTTTATTTTTTAAGTTTTTTATACCATTTGAAATTACAAACTACCATGTTTATAAATATAATATTTTCATTCATAATTCACTTATTTATTTCTCATAATGCCTTTAACCCAAAACATTTATTCAAATTCATTTACTAATTATATCTCAATTATCATTACATGTTTACTTGTATATTTTTATATGTCTTTATATGTACTCATATATAGGTCTTTAATCTAATCCACTTATACTAAATATAACTTAACACTATTAGAAGTTTAACTGTAACAGCAGTAACTACTTGTTGAAACTCCATAATAAGGATAAAATAAGCACTAAGCTACAGTTTCAAATGTATTTATTAACTTATTTAGCTACAATTGTTTCGCCTTGCGGCATCTACGGGCTAATGGTAATAGTAGGCCTAAACAAAGTTAACAGTACAGAGAGACAGGTCCGGAAGTAACACAATGGAAGGGATAGCTGGAAAACCCAAGCAGGTAGGAAGGGGAGTGGTTAACAGTTAGAATTAAAGAACATATAAATAGTTGGAAGCATGGGCTTAGTAACTCCAACTTTGCTAACCACCTGTTGGACTCGGGTCATAATTTTGATCCTAATCTGAATGTAAAATTATTACACATTCAAAATAAAAGTATTAGACTAAATAATCTGGAATGCTTAGAAATAAATAGATCTATATTACATAAACCTGCGTTTAATTTAAATGATCAAATTTTATTAAACTCTTCACCACTTCTTAAACCAATAGTGTAACATGTTAACCACTCCCCTTCCTACCTGCTTGGGTTTTCCAGCTATCCCTTCCATTGTGTTACTTCCGGACCTGTCTCTCTGTACTGTTAACTTTGTTTAGGCTTACTATTACCATTAGCCCGTAGATGCCGCAAGGCGAAACAATTGTAGCTAAATAAGTTAATAAATACATTTGAAACTGTAGCTTAGTGCTTATTTTATCCTTACTATTAGAAGTCACTACCATCATAACTTACTTATGTTTGAAATATAAAACCATCATTTTCTACACACAATATTTGGTAATTGACAATAACTTTACAAAAACCTATCTTCAAATTAAAAATTTTACCAATGAATTTAGCTCACGTGTTTATTTCAAAATATTAATTTCTAACTCAGGCCTAAATGGGATACATTTTAATATTTTTATTTACATTTGCATATTTGTTTTTACAAAATACTAATTTCTAATTTGTGTCTAAATGGAATTACATTTTAATTTTATTTCTTAATTAAATTTGCCTATTTATTTAAAAATACTAATTTCTAACTTGGGTCTAAAGGGATTAATTTCATTTCTTATTTAAATTTACGTCTTTATTTTTTATTAAATACCAATTTCTAACTCAAGCCTAAATAGGATTACATTTTAGTTTCATTTCTTAATTAAATTTCCATATTTGTTTTTTCTCAAAATCATTTATGAGGTTAGATTCATCCAAAACATTATTGAAATTATCTAGCCATTCAAGATCTTTATTTCCAAATTTATCATCATTTTCCAAAAATACCTTATAATATGTACATATCATGTTTTGCACAGGTTCTATACACTTTTCATCAAAATTTATTTCCTCAAAATTTTCATCAAAATTAAACAGTTTTAGTTCACCTAATTTATCATTATTTTGTCTATCACAAAATTTAGTTATTATTTTTGTATTTTTTTTCCAAAAATAACCTTCTCATGATCAAAATCTATTTTTACTTTTGTAACAAATTTCTGAGAGGAGGAAGAAATAAAATTTGGAATGCAGGATGTTATAACAATGAAAAAGAGGATTCTTATTTTTGCTCTGAAGCTTAGTAAATCATTTTTGTTTGGGCTCTCTTTAAAAAAAAAAGAAAAAAGTTTTTATGATGAAGTAGAAGTAAATATAATTAATCCATAAAGAGTTGATAACTGTTAGAAGACAGAAACAAGAGATTTTCTGGGTATTGTATATGTTGAGGATGGACTTGAACTGAAATGTTAAGTAGCCTATATATTTAAAATATTCATTAAGGAAGTAAAAATAATTAAAACTCAAAATTTGCATTACACTTTGGAAGAAGTACAAACGTGTTTTTATCATTATAATCTTATTTTAAAATTTGTAACTGGACTAATATATGTAAATATGCATGTAATAATACAACCAAAAATATGTAAGTAATGAAATAGAACTTAAATTAAACCATAGAAATTCCGAGGAGAAAGATCTCAAATAATTTGTAAATTTAATATTGTGTATGATTAAATTAATAAAGTATTGTAAATATAAACTTGTCTCTGATTATTTTATAGTAAATAGAGAGTAAGTTTAAATAAAAAGTCTAGTACACAAAAAGATAGATAATTAAAATATAATACATATTACTTTGTTTATTTTTTATACTTTATTGTCTCTCAAAAAATCACAACCCAAAATCAAATCTAAATTAAAACCATTTACTACTAAAAAATTAATTTTATTTTCTATTTTAGCCTCTACACAAATTTGTTTTTTAATAGATTTACTTCTAGTAAGTTACCAGTCACCTCCACTATAATTAAATTTGATACTGGCAATTCCATTATTTTTGTATTCATACTCTCATTTATTTCATTATAATATAAAGTTTCATTCATAACAGATATTTCAGATCCAGTGTCTATTAAGCATCTATAATCATGTAAACTAATATTAATTTTAATTTCAATAACTTCACCTTTAATTCTATTCATTTTTTCTTAATTATTCATTATCTAACATCATTAAATTTTTACATACTTTATTTTTACAAACTAACGAAAAACATTCTATTTCATTTTTAAATCTAGACCTATTAGTTCTTGACAGCAGTATTTTAACCATAGGCCTACTTATTGCTTCCTCCTCACATTTTCCAAGAATCTTATTATTACCATTCTTATTCATTGCATTGTTATGTCCAGGATTTATGCTAGGATGATTGTCTTGTCTAGAATTAGTATTGTGATTTCTACTATTGTTTGACCATTATAATTATTAGCATTATATTTACTATCCTCACGCACATTAAAATTAGGCCTATTTCTATAGTCACTAAAATGAACACTTTGGTCATGAAAATTGGGTTGCCTATTGAAATCATTATTTAAATGTAATTGACTTTCTTGCCAATCCATTACTATTCTTTCAAGTTCACTTAAATTATTAGGCCTAGTTGCTAATACCACTAACCTTAAACATTCTGATAATTTTTTTGCAACATGTTTGACAATGGAAAAAAAGGGCATAGGTAGATCTAAATATGATACAGTCTTATAATGTAATTATGTACATCCTTAATATGTCCTTTAAACATTTGACCTAACATTAACTTACTCCTAAAACTTTCTTGTTTTTCCTGAGACGAGAATCTGTCCAGAAAATACTAGTAAGTAATTTAAACTAATAGATGGTACCTCAGTAGCGTGAGACATAACCTCTTCTCGGATGGTATTTTGGTTTTTAATCGAGCCTACTTCTAATACATTTTCCTCATCAAAACTTAAACCTAAACACCTGATTCATCAATTGCAGATATTGAATCATTCATTACAATCTCTTTATTCACATCCATTTTTACTCAATATTTATTATCCACTCTAAAAAAGTTATAGTAAACAAAATCATTTAACCTCCAACACAAAATTATTTTACGTAAAAAGAAATGTTCATTTCAATTATTGTAAAAAATGTAGTATCATCTATTATTAACTTTATGAAATCTCAATCAGACCAAAAACTATCAATTTCATTTGAGAGAACACCAAATTCAACTGAACTCTACTAATAACAAAGTATATATTAGAGAAGTAGAAAAATACGTTGGGCACCATTTTGTAAGTTGCTCCTCTCCAATCTCGTTTATCTGTAATGCAACTACTCCCTCCAGCTTCAAACATTTTTCTCTGAATTGTCCTGTTCATTACCATATTTGGATATAGTATGATCATCCCTATTTCCTTATCTGGACATCGCATGATTGTCAACACACCTCCCTCCTTGCTTCGAGAATGTTCTTTTTTTATATACAACACACTAAATTGTTTATTTAAATTCACTTTTCATTTAGTATTTCTTAATTATAATACATTTTTATTTATATATAATATTTTGTATTATTAAACTTGAACTAAATTATTATTTATTGGTTAGAAGATGTCCCATGCTTACAAAATGCCATTACTGTTGCTGTTAAAAATGGCTAGTTTCACAAGTGATGAACATACTCGTTATATGTTTTGGTTTCACAAAACAAACTCTGCGACTACGATTCAATTCATTTCCCAGTATAGTAAGGATCCTCCAAGTAGGCCTACAACTTACTCTTGTCACCAACATTTTATTGACTGTTCTTTTTCATGAAGAAAACCATAAATGATATCTGGATATGCTTGAAAATGTTCTCATTCCACAAATAGATGAAGATGATTACGACGGAGTCCTTCAATACCAACAAGACGGGGCTCTACTTTGCTTTCGCACAGAAGTTTGGGAATTCCTGAATAAGTGATTCCAGATTGGTTATGTAGGGCCAATTACATGGCCTCCTAGCTTACCAGATTTGACTCCTCTTGATTTTTTTCTTATGAGAAAAATACTTGTTTTGTATCGTTTAATTTTTTTCTTTAAGAGTATATAGTTTAATGTATGTATACCTATTGTGTTAATTAAAGGTGATGTAGTAGCAAAATGTTTTTAAAGCATGTAATAGTGTAGTCTAAATGCCTTAAATACACACTGCCAACTTAAAATGAAACAGAATATAGCAGCTATTAGTTGCGTAAGGTGTTGTGATGATATTTAGTACAAGAAGACTGATTTTCCTTTTATGAATTTTGTGGAACGATTTATTATTATCTTGTAAATAGTAAATGGTACCAACTCCATCTATCTACGACGACAAATAGCGAAGACATTGTCAAAAATATAATTTTGAACTCTGACCTCCCAAGAAAATGTGATATGTATTAGTATATATTTATCAAAAATAGTATTATAGTTACTAGCTGATATGAAGAAAGTAGTGATATACATAATTACGAGGTTCAGAAAACCTGTATAACAACTGTTTTAATCAACCTTACTTTATTAGATTATTCTTGATCTACCAATACAATTTAATATTCCTACAAGTTTCAAGAATCCAACTTTTTAGCAACACATTTACAATGCTTGAATTACATTGTATGATGGGGCTGGGTATGTACTACGATTGTACTCATCAACTTGTTTTTAATGTAATACTCATAGTTACAGATTTTGTTTTCTTTTTGCTGAAAATTAAAAATATAGAATTTATTTTTCAGAATGTAAAAGTATACTGAACTATAAAATGTCTTTAATTGTATCTCTCAATGAATTTTGAATAAAATTTATAATCTTACATAAATTTAGAATGTCCTGACGGCCAGCTCAGATAATGCTTCTCCATTAAATGTTTGGTAAGGTATGCACCTCGTTTAAAAGTCTTGGTACACCCTGGGATATGACAGCAATATACTCGACTTTCACTTACTTGATGTACCTGAAACAATGTTTTATTTTTTAAAGAAAATATCAGAAAGCACAAGACTATATTTAGTAGAAACAAATTGATAACAGTTATAATATCAAGGTCACATGAATACAAAGTTACTATCATGTTTATTATTAATACAAATATAGAAGGGTATAAAAACTTTGCATAAACTTTATCATTCACCCATCTCTAAAATCAAATAAATAGTAAACAAAATTTTTCATCGCTAAATAGTGGTAGTAATCAGTCAAAAAATGATAATAAACCATGGGCACTGTTTCTGAAAAGAAATATTGATATATTTAAAGAAGGCCTAAACTTCCTTAGTTTGTGCCATAATTACATCCTGATAGTGTCTTAAACATTGAACAAAATTCACCTAGAGCCTTGATGCAAAGATACGCAAGTAAACACCTACATTTTATATGATGAAAACCTTACTTTTAGCTCTTACTATATCCTTGCTAATTATAACTTATATACTTATTATATATATATAATTTTTTTTCTGACATTTTTCTCTCCGTTAGAAATGTTATAATTAAAATAAATAAGTACATTGTTCCGCCTTTCCCAGCTTCGTTAATCTCATGTTTGTTGATGCGTTTCGGATATACTCCAATCTCAATATACTTAATAGTACTTTCAGTACTTAATGGTAGAGTATATGAGTACCTACTATTAAGGGGTACGAATAAAACCCATAAAAATTGATTTTGAAGTGAGGCAGCTCTGCTATATAATTACCAATTATAGTTCGAAATTTGTATTTATGATGCTTTTGTTATGGTAAAATTTAATTCTTTAACCCAAACACATTTTATTTCTAGTTGTTGTTGTAAGGAATTTGGAGACACCTAACTTAAAATGTGTTAAAAGACGTTACGCTGCGCAAGGAGTGAAGAAGGAGCAAGAGATAACTTACCTTGTGGGAGCTCAATGCGATACAAAGAACAATGTGATTAAAAACCAATCACTTAATTTATTATTTTCTGCAAAAAATAATGTGTATATATCTATCCTACTCAATTTGCTATTCATTTTTGAGTTGTACTTAAAATTTTAATTTACACAAACTTTGAATATAAGTTGTTGTTTTTGTATAAAATAAAGATTACTGTTTACAGAACAGAATAGACAATCATTACTGCTACAATCAATTAACTTCTAATCTATATAACTTTATAATATTTATATAACTTATAATTTAGTTTATCTCATGTATCCATTTAATAATATAAGCTAATAAATGCATAGAGTTACATTAAGAAACAGATACATTAACTCATAAATATTTTGTATAGCTACACAATACATGAAATTGTTGCTTATTTTTAATATGTATATAAGACAAGAGACTATGTTCCAGACAACATATAAAAAAAAAAGCTACAAGAAAAGCATATTTAAAGGCTATATGAAAAGAAAAGTGAATTTGTTTGACACGTTTAACAAATATTAAGACAATTATTATTTAGTTATTACAAAAAAATTATTTACAAATATAATTATTAACATAACAGACAATATAGAAACCAAACACGTTCGTTTCACTGAATCATTGTTTTAGAATCAAAGCCTGCTAAAAATAATAGCTAACACATATGGGTGAATGTTATGGTTTTATGTTGTTGTAAATGAAATGGAAGCCCAGGGAATCTGCGGTAGACAGATCTGATATAAGACTTGTAGCTTTATTTTGTTCATTCGATATCCTTTTTGCCTATTTTGTCATCAGACGTTCCTTATTATTATAATTCTCGGTCCCTTCTTCATTACTGTGTGTATAGCAAACACTATTTAGTCATATGTTAAATATTACATGGATAGTTTATTTTTATTTATGTTTTTAGTGAATGTCTTTTTATTGAAGCTAGATAAAACTAATATTGAAATTATGCTAATAAGACCTCATGAAGAAGAAAAAAAAAAAAAAAAAACTTATTACAGAAATATAGATTATAATAATAAATATTATTTTACATACTTAAACAAAGAGTAATATTTATTTTGTTATTAAAATTTATACTTAAACAGTTAATTTACTTATCTGGGTAAATAACCACTTTTCAGTGTTTACTTCATTATTTCGTTATCACAAATTAATGAGGCATACTAGTAATTGTAATAATTTTCAATTAAAATATATAAAAGAAAAGACGCTTGAAAAAACATGTAAGATCGAGCAATTTTAACAATCACTATAAAATGAATTAAGTATTCTGTGGGTTTTGAAATTTGTTTTAAAGAAAAAATACATAAATCATTAAAGCTAATGTACAAAAACAAACAAAAAACAACAAATCGGGAAGAAAACTTCAAGATAAATTTGATAATTGGTCCACTCGTTCAGGTTTTATAGTACTTGGAAAGACGACCGACATACAGAAGTTATTTGGAAAATCACTTAAAACAGGGATCAAATGATTCAAAATAGGCACTTCCATGAAAAAGAATCCATAAATATCTCTATACTAAGTAAATGTATAAAAGTAAAATTGTAAAGCAATTAGTGATCATATCTAATACATCTTCAAATACTTCTAAAAGTATGACGGTAGGTCCACAGTATTTATACTAAATACTAAATAAATAATTAATAAAACATTTTATTAATCTTACTTTACAACATTTTGGTTAGCACACTGATTTTCTCTTCCAGCAAAGCTGCTTCTCTCCTTGCCTCGGCTATCACCTTAGCTTTTTTCGCTTCCAAATCCATTCTTACTCGTGCTGCACATTTTCATTCTCTTTCTATTTTGCCTTTATCACTGGACTCCTTCTCCTTCTTATGTTTAGTATATCGTGCATGTGCGTTTTTGGCAGTATGAATCATTTCTTTGCTGATATCAACAGCCTCTAGTCCACCCGCCACACTCACACTATCATACACTTGCCTGAGCGCGATAAAGCTTTCCTCTTTTTGATTTTCGATAATGCATTCAGAGTTGATAGAGAATCCTCTCTCTACTGATACATTTACGTGTGACAGTATCATTATACACTTTATAAAATCGGCGAGCTCTCGAAATTTATTGCATCTAGAAAAATCAAGAAGTTTGACAAAAAATGTATCTAGGTGTATGTATAAAAATGTATCACAAAGTAAATTATATATATTATTCGTCTCACTGTTATACATTTCTATAAGTTTATTTTCGTCCAGTCGTATATCTTGTAAAGTGTTACAATGTGTGTAAATATAATTGTTAGGCCTTGCTTTGCATTGATCATCATCAAAACATTGGTTCCTGCCGTCATCTGACAGACTATTTGGTTGGTGTCTACAGTCCGATTGGTTCAACCAATCAGCAATTGACAAATATAGGCTGTATTGTTTCCCGCTGTAGTGTTAGGTTTAGTTTTAATATCGTTTAAATCTGTTTTAATAGTGTGCATTTCTTTATTTATTGCTTCATTTATCAATTCTTGTGCTTTTGTTTGTGTGTCTACTGCCTTTTGAACATATTTAAACGCGCATTGAGTGTTGGCATCACATTTTGAGGTTAACTCTTCGTTTACATGGTGTAATGTATCTTCAAAGTGTTACGTTAATTTAAACTCAAGGTTAGTTAGATTATCACTATTATTTGTAATATTTAATACTATTACTTAGGTCTTGAATTTTGCTAATTTGCTCAGAATTAGATTTCTGTAAAAGCTCTAAGTTATCCTCTAGTTGAATCATGTGATCGGTTAGTCTTTCATTTAATTTGCAATTTTTACCCAATACATTTTCAGCTTTGATTTCTATAGCTTAATTAAAATTGGGTAATTGTTCACTAAGTAGGATATTTTGTGTTTGGGAAATTTGATTTAGTGCATTTAATTTTAAACTATGTTAATTCAATTTTGAACTTAGTTCACTGGATTGTAAAGTTTGGACATCAATCTTTTAATTTAATTTTAAATTCTGTTCATTGAATTTCAAGGATTGTGAACCAATTTTTTCATTTAGTTGTAGGATTTGTTTATTAAATTGTGAGGTTAGTTCAGACGTGTGTGAATGTAAATTTAAAACCAAGTTCTGAATTTCACTGAGAGGATCACTAGTGTTGCTTCTGTTACATACCAATGTATTTAAATTATTGTGACGTCAGGTTGTAAAATGTTGCCAACTTCCATATGCGTATCTGTTGACTCACTTTCCGTTTCCATTTGAAATATTCGATACATTTTAAGACAGAAACCTAAACGCAATCCGAAATACGTCGCCATGGCAACCGAATCAACAGACAATTCGAATGTTCAAGAAACCTCAAATTTATATGAAATTATGTTGGAAATTGGAGACATATCTTTAACAAAACTATTTAACACAGGCACTGATGAGCAATCAAAGACAAATATTAACACAAATGCCTTAATCGACTAAAATACAAATACAAAACGTGTAAACAGATTTAGAAATAATCTGAAGAGATGATGACAACTTATGGAGGTAAGGCTGTCATTTCTCTAATTTGCGTTGATTTTCATCGAATATTCGTAAAAAAAACCACATATTCCTTATAATACTGATAATTAAGAAATTTATGAATTTTTACAAAGAATGGCTATCCTTAATGTAAAGGCAAAAATAACTCTTTTTATATAAAACATGATAAAATCAAAAATAAATTCCCAATTCATTTTCTACAAGAAATGACATTAGACATATTATGTAAATTCAATTTTTGTATCAATTTGGAAAAAAATACAAAACAAAATATAACCAAAAATCTAAAAGGATTTTCGGAAGTTCATTTTTAAAAGCAAACTTTCGATAATGTTCAGTCTAACAAAGTTCATCCATTGAAATAATAATCATATGAAAATTAAAAATGAGCAAAAATTGTTAAATTTAGATCGTGAAATAGGTCAAATTTGATTAGAAAACAAACTTCTGATTTTTCTGACTAACAAAAACTTGCCTAATCTATTTTTTTAAAAACAATGTTTGGACCAAATTTAATGAAAATATATGACGATACGAAGCAACAGCAGATGAGTTCAATAACGAAGTTGGTCAAATGTTATGTTGGTAACAATCTACAGCATGAACCACTCGTGACTTAACAGTACATACTTAATTATAAAATATTAATTGGAATATTTCAAACATACATACCTTCAACTGATTATTATAGTTTGACGATGGAACACTTTTATTCAACTGTAGACTGTTCACATATAAATGATGTGAACATTAAAATAAAACAGACATTAAAATACCACTGTTATTCCCCTTCTTGAACCGTCAAAAAAACTATCACTCGACCCTACAAAAATGTCCGACTCTTACCCCGATTGGTGACAATTCTACACGAACTGCTGACAACTGATATACTCGAACCCTACAGACCGCAGAGTGCATATTACATCTGCTATGAGCAATGTTCTTTATGGTATTACTGTATTTCTTTTCGTATTTTTTTCTTTTCAAATTCCCGGTTTCGTACTGAAATTCACGGCTTATTCCCGGTGTTTTAAATTCCCAGCTATTTCCCGGTTGGGTGGCCACCCTAAATTACGATAGAATGTGAAGAGACATCCTAGAAAATACAAAGAGGGGATGGGACAAATACAAAAGGATAAGATTAAAGAATTCCAACGTAATTTAACAAGCTAACAAAATCTTTTCTGGAAAGTGACTGATGACACTCAGAAATTGCAGTCAAAATAAGTTTTGATGGGTCTAAAATTTTAATTTAAAAAATGATGCCATATAAAGCTTTCGTGGAGAAAAAGTATTATTTAAAAAATCATTCTTAATCATAAGCATTCAACTAACTATATAAGTCTTAAAATTAGTATTCAGAAGAGCAGAAGAAATGGCAGCAGAGATTGAGGGAAAATATATTAGAATTCAAATATTTTTCATTGGCCATGGATGAAAGCACATATGTCACAGACACTGTACAACTTTCAATTTTTATCAAATTTTAATAAGAAATTTTCACATTACAGAAGAATTACTGGTGTTAGTTCCTACGAAATATACAACTGAAGGTTCAGATATTTATCATGAGGTGAAAAACATTAAAGAAAAGTACAATTTATACCTAAAATTATGATATGACATTTCAACAGATAGTGCGGCAGCCATGGTGGGAACCAAGCAAGGAGTAGTGAACTATTTAAAAAAAAAAAAGATTGTAAAAACATGGACAATAATATTGTCACATTCCACTGTATTTTACATCAAAAGAACCTTTGTGCACAAACTATTCATATGGGAGATGTGATGAATCAGTGATCAAAGTAATACATTTTCTTCACTCCAGAGGACTCGCTCATCAGCAGTTCTGAGAGTTCCTGTCACAATTAGACACACAGCATGACGATGTTCTTTATTTTACACAAGTTCGAAGGCTAAGTACAGGAAAAATGCTCAAACGAGTGTATGAACTGGGTCAAGAGATAATTATCTTTTTCAAAAGCCATGACTTGTAGTAAAGTCAGATAGCTGACTTTGAGAGTAAAGAATAGGTATGTGACATAACCCAACTTTCTTAGTTGATATAATCCAACATCTTAATGAGCTAAATACCAAGATTCAAGGGAAAAATAACATGATACACACAACCTATATTACTTAATAAAATTGTTTGAGATGAAACTGATCTTACAGCAGTCACAGCGGGTTCATGACACATTTTCCAACAATGAACAGTTTTGCAGCAAATTCTGAAGAACACATTTACTTCACTAAATACTCTACACTTATAGAGAATCTTCAAAATGAGTTTAAACTTCAATTTCAAGACATGAGAAGATGTGAGAAATTGTTTGACATGTTTGCTCTACCGTTCACTGCTGATATTGAGACACTGCTCATTACCAAATAAAACACAATTTTTCTTTTGTAAAATTCTATAATTTATTTGGTCTAGCCGACCATGGTTTCGTCAGTTACGGCATTGACCTCGTGACTCAAAATTGACCTCGGCACAAAATTGTTTTACGTCCCGTTAACATAAAAAGTAGAAAATTAAATGTTTTGGAAATTTTAGAAATTAAAAGACTTTAGTGTAATGATGCAATTTTAAATGACCAAACGGAATTTTTGTCATTTTCTTCTTTACTTCAACCTCTATTCAAGGTTGGTTAATATTTGTGTGAATGACCTGTGGGGGTTTTTCCCCCGGGTCTTTGTGCTTTGTTTGTTAACGGGAATTTCCTGCCTTTCTCAACCTTTTATAATAGTTATGGTGTGCATTATATTTAGTCTTGTAAGAGCCTCGTCAATGCCGCAACTGGCGAAACCATGGTCGGCTAGACCAAATAAATTATAGAATTTTACAAAAGAAATATTGTGTTTTATTTGTTAAAATGGAATTCTATCAAGTACCGTCGGTCATCAGTGTAAACAACATTGCTCATTGATTTCCAAATGGAGCTGATGGATCTTCAATCCAATTCTGAATTAAAGACTAAATTATCTGAGGTTTCTCTATTAGATTTTTATTTTAACCCTTAAAGCGCTATGTAAAAATACTATAGTACGCTCATTTACTGTAAAAAAATAAAAATTATATTTTCTCAATGTTTTTTTTTAGATTTAGGTAGTTTTAGTCAAGTAGACAACAGAAATGTTATAAATTTTCATTTAATAATGCTAGGCCGACCATAGGCCTACCAATAACCATAGGCCTACGTCTTGGAACTAACCCTACTTCTTGATTTTCTTCATTTTCACTAGAACTATCAACTTCACTTTCACTAATATTGTGTAAAATTACATTTTCAGCCTCTTCTTGTTCTAGGTTATGAAAGTCAACCGCACTAGAAAACGATGCGTTTATAAGTCCATTTACAAATTCGTCAAAATCAGGACCGTCTGGATGAGCCATTACAGTGTATATCAAATATACACATTCGATAAGAGTCCCAGAAAAAGACAAAACTAACAAAATATTTATATTTATTTACCGCCAAAACTCAACGTAAATAAACACACAACACTCAACACACTCAACAGACGTCAACAACAAATGCAAGCGAGAGTGAAAACACGAAAACAGCTGAACGTAGTAGCCCGCGTTTATAGGCGCAAAAAGCAGTACGGAAGCTAACGAATACTAGTCTTTGTTGCTAGACAACCATTAACGATAACAAAATATTTCTAAATAGTCGCCATATTGGTTTACAAGGTCCAAATAGACAAAAGCGACATTACTATGTACTCTTTCGGATATTTTACGACCTACAGCGCAGTAATGGCAGACGATTGAGCGATCACACTTATAGACGCTAGCCGCGTAGTGGCAGTGCCGCATCTGTAGGCGCTAGCCGCGCGGTAAGGGTTAAAAAATTACTAGAGAAAATGGAGGTATTGCACAATCACACTCTAAAAATGCCAAAATTATTTGGAACATTCATTTTTAATGTGAACAGTCATTTTCTTTGACAAAAGACAACAAATCAAGAAGTTGCTCTTGTCCGACTGATGAACATTTGCAGCGAAACTTGCGAATTGCTGTATCAAATATTGAACTTGATATAGAGAGACTTATGAAAAACAAACAGTGTTAAGTCTCTCATTAGACCTACTATAAGTAAATTACTTTTCTCTAATAATTTTATGCTTTCATTGAAAATACCATTTTTATTGCAATTGTTTGTCTTTTAAAAGTAAACATTTATAAACTGATTTTAAAAAATTAAGTGTTTAAAAAAAGTTTCTTTTACAAGGTTTTCTTTAGAAATTATAATTTAGATTTTGGAATATAATGAATGTATTATTTCTGTAACCTCTAACTATTTTTTCAGGTTGTTAATAATTATTCAATAGAGCTAGTTTAAGAGTAGGTGTGTAAAGTTTAGCACTTACATTGAGACATGTTAGAAAACCCTCATCAATTTCAAGCATTATATTTACAATATAATTATTAGGTCTACTGGTAATATTAGTGGATATGGAGAAAGTTAGGTAGAGGATTGACGAAGTGGAGGGAAGTTGCCTTGTGACCCGTCATGGCCATTTAAAAGTTTAAGTGGCCTTCAAATGTTAAAAGTTTGGAGAAAGTTAGGTAGAGGATTGACGAAGTGGAGGGAAGTTGCCTTGTGACCCGTCATGGCCATTTAAAAGTTTAAGTGGCCTTCAAATGTTAAAAGTTTGTGTACCGCTACTATATTCTATATTGAGTACTAAAGAAAAATAAACTTACATCTACCATGTGTTTCATTAGAGTCCGTTTACTTCTACAGGAGAAATCACAGTCTTCCTTGTCACAGGAGAATTGGTTTTCAGGACTGTGTGTCATCACATGTGTTTTGAGATCTTGGTATGTTTTACACCTAGAAAATCAGAACAACTTTGTTTATGTTCATGATAAATGTAAAAATATAGATTAAGGTTTACTAAATATGATACTTTTTTATTTCTTTAAGTGTCAAAAAGCTGGATTACTGTTTTTTAACAATACATTAAAAAAAATTTAAGATTACATTTTTGTAAATAACAAATAAATATAGATATAAAGTAAATAATACAATAAATGAAATAATTATGAAAGAGGAAGAAGAATTAAGGTTCATTGCTATTGACAAAGATTTATTAAATAGAAATATTTAGTAGAGTGTTTCTACTATATAACCATTTTTTAATATTTATTATTACAGCAGCCTCGCGATAATCCGGTATCTCCAATAATTCGCCATGCTTAGGGATCGTATGTAATATGAATCGGGCGCCAAATAGGCGATGCAATACGATACTTGCATTGGCATTAACTTCGTTCTAAATTTAGATATTGACTGCACTTTTGTGAGTTACTGTACTCATTTTTGCTAGGCGAGTCTCATATTTCATATGAATGTGCATCACAAGATACGGGTTAGCCTGTATCTAGAGTTTGGTTTTGTTAGAGTTTTATAAAATAACTTGCGGAAGTGCACAATGTCTAGACCTACTGAAAAGTATAAACATAAAACTTTATCATAAGTTCTTTTACTGTAACAAAACAAAAAACAATTGATAATTTTCAAAAGAAAAACAATAATGAACAGTTAATTTAAGTTTATTGCCAGTTTGAAGTTCTAGTGAAATTTTAATTAATTTATAAAAAATATTTTAAAGTACAGTATAGCTCGGTAATTTTAAAGTGTTTTGGTATATTATTTCAATTAAATCAGCTGTTTTTCATGTGTTAAAATATTAATTTATTAAAATAAAAGTACTGTATAGATATAAGTATGTAATGTTTTATTCTTTGTTTTTTAAATTGACAATATCAATAATTTTTTCATTCATTTTCCACTAATCTGTCATTTTCGGTAATCCGGCAGTAGCAATGTTCAATATACACAGGATTACTGTGAGGTTGCTGTATTACTAAAAAAACATAAAATACAGTGGAATCTCGATAACACTAATTTCAAGGAAATTTAGGTATCAATGTTACAATGCAAAAGATTGTAAAATACATTGTACAAACCTCTATAGCTCGAAATTGTCCATATTAAACCTTAATAACCCGATTGATTTTATCTTGTATTGACAAATGAATAAGAACACATTTAAGAAATGTATAAACAGGAGTTTACTTATGAGCAAATAGGCCTACAAGATAAGGAACATAATACAGTACAGTATAAGATACATAATGTAAAAAAGTAAATATAAAATGCAGTAGTAATTTATGAATAAATAAAACTTACAGCATTTTTCTGTAAAGAATCGAAAGAATTATTTTCCAAGAAGCTAGAACCCTGATTTGTACAATAAAAGTAATTAATTTTAGTTTGTCTACCTACCTATAGTAGTGTTTACACAATCCAAAGTATAATATAGTTCGGTTATACATTTCACAATGCTTTACGTTTAAATTCTACAGTTAAAGCAGTACACTTCTTCATTTTTTCCAACATCTCGTCAACACTTAAGACTGTGACTGTGAGAAATGTTATTCAAGAACAACAAAGAAACTGTCTACAGAGGGTGAGGGGGTTGCGGGAAATGGGCAATAGTAGGTATAGCAGTTTCATGTTTGGTATGTTTCATGTAGTCATGCAGTCTCTGAATTGTTCGATTCGGAACATTCGGCATATTCAGGTTCAGATCGTGGGAAATTTGTGTTATAAAGGTGGACTTCGTCTAATAGAAATTCTGGAGAAAATTTGAGTTATCAAAGTTTATCATTATTGCTCAGAGCTGGTCAAATATTTGTCTTATCAAGGTGTTTAGCCATTATAATTCAAGCTATAAGAGGGTATTTTTATCACTATGTGTTATCAGGTCTTCAAGGAGGATTAACAAAAATCATGCTATCGAGGAATTTGTCGTACAGTAGACGCTCTTTTATCCGGCATTCTAACAATCAGCACACTCTACTAACCGCCATCAGCCGAGCCACCCACGGTCGGTTTTTTCCGGTTATGTTTGGGCGGCTCACAGGCCTCGACTGACATTTCCCGCCAGTGCAGTGGCTGCGCGTGCCGTTTTCTTAGTATCCAGTATTTATCTGCATTTGACGCGATACTATACTACAGTATTGTACAGTGCAGTACTGTACTGTGATGAAACTGTCAATGATCATTTTAGTTTAGTGTTTTCCACTTTAACCTTTAAATAAATTTCAAGCATATAAAGTACAGTACAGTAAAATGTCTTTGGGTTTGATTTTATGTACAAACTATAATGTACAATTAATTTTTTCGTCATTTAGCACTTTTATACATACATTACTTTATATTAAATTAAAGGAATGTACAACATTTTGTACTCTGTATTTTTCTTCATAACCTTGTCATGTCAAATATGCGTTTCGTTCATATGTGTTTGAATAGAGTTAATTTTCTTAGGTATTCCCTTTAAAAACTAGATATGCTCGATTATCCAGCATGGCTGTGGTCCCAAACGTGCCGGTTAAAAGAGCGTCTACTATATTGAGGTTTATGATATTGAAGTTCCACTGTATAATAGATTTGAATCAAAATCCTAATTGAATATTTTATCTTTAACATCTCAAATATTATTTCAGAATTGAATACTCTAAATTCATTAGTGTTCATTTGTAAATTTTCTTTTACATATGTTTTGATTAGTTCAACACCTTAACTCTTAAGTCCTAGAGCAACGATCGATCATTGATTTAAAAAGTATGTGTAAAATTCCATGACAATGATCTATCTGCATCTGAGTACTACAAGAAAAATCCCAACTGCCGATCTATTGCCGACAAAATCATTTCAGTCTAATACATGTCATATAAAAACATTTTTTACGTACTAGTTGGGACATTTTTATGTACAAAATATTATATCCAATAAGTGTAAATTATAATGTTATAGATAAATATTACCACTTGATAGACACCAAAACATAAACAATCGTTATAACAGAGTACAAAAAGTTATGTAATTGCTTGGCTTGGAACCTTCTAATGTGTCATAAATGACCAAGAGTATATAATTTTAATGTAACAGCAGATACTTCTTCTTGAAACTCCATATTCAAGGATTAAATAAAGCAATAAAGCTAAAGTTTCAAAATTATTTTAATAATATAAATGCCCAATGATGCCGCAAGGTGAAACAATTGTAGATCAGTTATATTATTAAAATAATTTTGAAACTTTAGCTTTATTGCTTTATTTAATCCTTGAAGAGTATATAAGCCAAGGTTGGTAGAAAATTGAGGTCAGACTTAGCAGAGAGTTATCGATGGTCAGTTGTTGGCAGCTAGAGTCAGCAGGAGGTTGCAGGATGGTGAGTTGGTGATAGGAGAGACTGAACCAGTTGGAGACTCTACCAGATGGAAAATGGTGATCAGGAAATAGACCGACAAGGAATATCAATAAGAACACATAATCACAAAGAGTTGTCAATAGGAAGGTGAGCAAGTTTCATGTGTAAAACAATTCAGTAAATTTTTGGAATTCATACTTAAATATATATTATAATAATCATATACTCATATATTATAATAATCATATATATATATATATATATATATATATATATATATATATATATATATATATATATATTAATCAATATAGTGATATACTGTCATAATTAGTGTGATAGCTTGGAACAAAAGCTTAGAATATTAACTTGTAAGTTATTTTTATATTGAATGTTGATATTTATCACTATTAGATATAATAATAATTAACTAGAGATATTTTACATGTATTAGAGCTATCAATAATAATTAATTTGAGAGATTGTTAATACAAACATTTTTAGCACTGAATCACGGTTTGCTTAACCCTCTAAGTTGTTTCCGGCTCATTTGAGCTCATGAACTCTCTGCTTTAGCGGTAAACGGCACAAAAATCACTTTTTTTTTTAATTCAACATTTTACCCACTAAGAATCATCCAATTGCAATAAGAAATATACCGTTGTAAAGTTATGTTCCAAACATTCATATTCATGTAACCAAAATACCATAAAATGTTATAAATAATATTTAATTAAATAGTAAAGATTGTGTATTTAGCAGCAAACGAGTAACACAACAACTGCGTAGTTGTGAAACACAAATTACGTCATTCTTTATATAATTTTTACAAGTCCATATTTCTGTCTAACAAATCTACAGTAACACTGTTCTATACAATGATTTTTCATCTTTCGATCTGTGCTTTACAAATGTTTCTAACTGTTATAGTTTTTAATCTATAAAAATTCAACAACAATTATCAATCAACAAATAAAAATCAAGAATTTTAACACTGTTTACACACAATCACACTTTCTCAATTAAACTTTGAGCCTAGTAAATATTATTGTATCAGAATGTGTTATAGATCATTGTAAAGGTAATGTTTCAAGCTTTTATAATCATGTAATTGAAATTCTATACAGCAGAAGGTAAAATTTAAAGAATTGGATGTAGTTGGAGTGTTTTAGTGTTAGAGACTAGCATACGATGATCCATCAGATCCATCGTAATATAACAAAATATGCCCTCCCCTTGTTCATACAGGTTTTGTAATTGTTTATCCAAATAACTCAAGTTGACAATATTTTATAGTATTTTTCTTCCTCTTTCGAACTACGTTTTCCAAATTATCATACCTGCCACAGTTTTTGATATATATATATATATATATACATTCTACAAAGTTGTAACCAATTGAGTTTTCTTTTCGTAATGTTTACGAAATGACAAATATCGATTAGTAATATTTCGATTTTTTGACGATCTTTATAGCATTGTAAAATAGAATTTCAGATCTGTCGAAAGTTTTATTCCATTCCCCTGTCCAACTAATATTTAGGACTTGACTAATACAACGAATGTCGTAAACAAACTTGTCTGGTGGCATTGTTTGTTCAGTTGAGTTGTAACAAAGCAATCAGACGCCAAGCGTTGTCTGGGCACATCTAAATGTGCAGTAAATAGTTGTTTTGATGGTTTTTCAAATTATAATTTATTGTGAATATTTATTATGTTTTGTTTATATGTGTTGATACAGAATTATCATCACAACTATATTCTACAACTATCACAAGTGTTTGAATGGTCCAAATAAATTTGTATGCAAGTTTGTTGGTGATTTTAGGTTAACAGTTTTGGACGTGAAGACAATTCTCATTCTTGATTACTTTATTCATAAAAATGAATCATTGTCAGAGTGTCTACCTGATTCTTAAAATCAAATTTGGGGTATTTTTGGTGACTTTTGTGGACCTATTTGGGTAAAAATCAAGGACCTTATCAAAGACAAAAATTAGTTACATTACTTTAAATGTAATTTTGTATACTGTCTCAACCTTATAACAAATTATTAGTATAATAAATTTAATGTAATTAAACATGTTTGTTCCATAATAATAAAACAAATTAGGTAAATATAGGTTGTACCTAGTCCTCCGATTTTTTTATAAAAAATTATGAAAACGTAAAGTATTTAAGCCTACCTTATAATCAAAGGATCATATCATATTATTTGTTGGAAGAAACGTATCAAGTTCCAAAATGCATTAGTTTAATAGAATATAAGATTTATAAAAGTACGAAATCCAGCTACATAGATTAGGATTGTTAACGTTAATACTAATGACTATGTTCATCAAGTCATAACTACTGTCAATACTTGATCATCAAGTAATATTTGATTAGTTCATCAAGTCAAAAATAGCTACAGTACTAGTACTAGCAACATCAGTAGAAGTTGAAAAAGAAGGTTCAGGTGCATCAACTTTCTTGAAGGCACCGTAAGATGAGAGGTTTTTTAATTTTTTAAATTACTTCATGTTTCTGACCTTTCTCATGGCTTTTAATCGAATTATTGCCTGAATGTGAAAATTTTTAAAAAAATTTACAAAGCGTACAAAACGCAGAGGAGTTGTTTCTTCCCTCTCGTACTGGCATTTTCCAGTCTGGTTCTTCAAGCTATACTGGCGGGAAATGATATTTACCTGGCATTTTCTATAAAGTAAAGTATTAATTATTGCTTGAAAATTCGTCAATATTTTAAAGGATAAAATTCATCACAAAATCAACTTAATTTAACTTACAATAAAAACCAAAATAAGAACACAAGAGTTCCGTAGGCTTAAGAAAAATGTTTATGAAAATTCCTAACTATGTTCCTACCATTTATGTAACCTATTCGTATACATTTTCACACAAAGTAATATATTAGTTAACGATTGTAACTGTGAATTATATACAACCAAAAATACTATAAACATATTCATACACTGTAACTAAAAACTGGGAAAAGTTTTAACTACAACTACAATTCTCACTTCCACTGAACTAACTAATAACAGCTAACTATACAGCAATGGCTGCCGTTTTATGAAATGTCGCAATATGGCAATCGACTCTTCTAGAATAGACCATGAACTAGATCGGATCTTCTTACAGATGCGGATCAATCAATCTAGTTTAAATTATAAAAATAGTGGTACTATGAATCATATTCCCATAACATAATACTGTACATTATTGTCAGGTTATAAAAAACAACAACTGTGGAACTAAATACGAGACCAGTTAATTTAAAGAACAAGATAGATCATAGATTCACAATGGAGAGTGAACAGTTTAATATGAATCATCAGTCAGACCAATAACCGTGCTGAAGTAGCGGAGAGGATAGGAGAGTCTTCAGACATGTATAGATATGGAACGGGTTCATTCAGTTCTACGACCCGTTTTCCAAATTAAAATTGAACGTGTTAAGACTAAATAATATAATTAAAATGATTAATTTCTCAGAAAGATGCGTAGAATTTAATTATATAAAAAAATATATATACATTATATGAAACGGTTTTGGAGTAAGTATGTTAGTTGTCAAAAAATGAAGTTAACATTTTTCAGAAAAACCTGTATCATCCAAAATCAATAGTTTACCACCTTTTTTTCAAGATATACAAAAGTTTTGTATAATATTTGTGAATATATTTAGAAAAAAAATTAATTTGTTACATTTTCGAAAAAAAAAGTTTTACGAAAAAAGGGAAAATGTTAGGCTTAATTTGAAAAAAATAGTAATATTATGCAAAACACAACAACAAATTATCATTTCCTTCAGAAAGGTGCATAGAATTTAGTTGTGTAGTGAAAAAAAAATTTTAGAACTAAAATATTTTGAGTTATTAGGTCAGGAATCAAAAAATCGTCCGGTGGCTGAGGCAAAAATTGGACAGAAAAAGTAACGTACACCATACAAAAAATTTTCAAGTATTACTAGAGATTTGTAATATATTTGTGGATAAAAGTTGCTAAAAATAAAAATCAATTTATAAAATTTTCATTAGTTAGTATCTCAGAAATCAAAAATTCCTACAAAAACAACCAAAGGCAAAATGCCAAATGAAAGCTATTATTTACATATATCCGCATATTTTCAAAGAATTTATAGATAGGACTATATAAATTTATATACATTTTGGTAAAAACATAATCAATTTATAAAATTTTCATTAGACAAAATTATTTTTACATGTAAACATATAGAAATTTGCTAAAAAAGTTGATCAGATATAACATAACCTATCTCTAGACAGCCTCAGTATTAGATGTCTGACAATAACATTCACTCAAAACAATAAATTCTACAAACAATAATACAGATATTATATACAAATTATAATAAATAAATAAACATACCTAATATTCACAATAACAAATCATCCCAAGCCACGCATTACGACTCTCACAATATGTCATTTTAGTACACAAACCACAAACAAGCCTGAGTAAAACGGTAACTTGCAAGTCAGAAATAATAACCTAAAACTAACTCTAAGATGTAATGAGTGGTACCAAATGAAAGATCTAAATTTTATCTTCCAAATAGTGTAAAGATCGGTTACAAAATATGAATGGTAGTAATCGATATATCCTATTTAGTAAACTTCACCAAAAGAAAAGTGAGTCTAGTTAGGTTTGGTTTCTACTTCGTAGAATAGATATATCTCGCGATTTAAAACAGATAGAAAGATTTGGAAAGCAAAGATCGAAAGAGAAAGACGTGATCTACAGAACAGTGTAATGGTCGATCTGTTTGACAGAAAAATAGATTTGTGAGAACATCTGAGAAAGAATGGCATCATTTCTGTTTACAACTGCACAGTTCAAATCTTTGATATTACACATAAAAATATGCAAAATTTAGCAATTTTTGAAATATTATTTATAACGTTTTGTGGTATTTTTTTGCATGATTATGCATCTACGGAACATTAGCTTTCCAACGGTATTTTATTTATTGCTGTAGCGATATATATATTTAAAATCAAGTCAAAAAGAAAAACTCTACTTCATTATCGACATGAGTCTCTGAAACATGCACACCCCGCAATCTGTTGCCCGACTTAACACACTTAAAATACAGCCAACAGCTGTCTGATACCTGCACCCAGATCGAGGCTATCTCTCTGAACAAAGGTATCTGACTTTTAACCCCAGGCATTCTACAGATACCATAGGTGCAGAATAGATGTTACTTCCCGATCGAAGTAAAATCTTATTACTACTTTCAGTGCAAATAAAAGTTTAAAAAAATATACAGCCATCCGTAGTTCATGTAAATTTTGTAATTGTCATAGCCTTAAAAAAAGAACAATTAATTCTTACAACCTTTTATATTACTTTTTTACATTATTTCATTGTTTAAATGATTACGTTATTTCTGTTTCAATAAATCAAGCCATTCAAAGCATAACAAACTTAACAAGTTTCATACATTTTTGAACTTGAAATTAAGCCATAACTGCATTTAGACAACTTTAACCCTTCGACGGTTATCAAACCCGCTAGCAGGTCGATTTTTAATGCATGGTCTAGTCTAACGACCGGATAACACATATTTTGTAATTCAACATTACGCCCACTTAGAATCGCCCTATCGCAATAAATAAAATACCGTTGGAAAGCTAATATTCCGTAGATGCATAATCATGCAAAAAAAAAATAAAAATACCACAAAAGTTATAAATAATATTCCAAAAATTGCTGAAGTTCGCATAGTTTTTATGCGTAAAATCAAAGATTTGAACTGTGCAGTTTTTAGTAAAAGCGACGCCATTTTTTTCCATATCTATTTTTCTGTCACACAGGTCGACAAAAACACTATTCTGTAGATCACATCTTCCTCTTTCCATCCATGGTTTACAAATTGTTCTGTGTGTCATAGATCGCAAGATATTTCTACTTGACCATAGTAGAAACCTAACGGAACGAAATTCACTTGGCATTCGGAGCAGTTTACTAAATAAGATAATCGATTATTTAATCAATATTTTGTAACCGATCTTTACAGTATATTGTAGAGGAGATTTCATTCTACAATTTGGTATTACTTGATATAGGGTATGGTTACTCTCTGTTTCTTGTTTTCAAGTCGGAACATAGGCATTTTTAGGCGAGTGTGACATAAATTGACACGGAAAGGCGTGGCGCTATGTTTTGGGATTACATATTTCTGTTATTTTGAAGGTTTGTGTATACAAGTTACAATATATGTGTTTTTATTTGTAAAGTTTATTTTTTTGAGTGAAGTTCTAGTTTCTGAATGGTTTATATTTGGGATAACCTAGACTTATGTTGTAACCCTGGCCTAAAAGCAAATTTTCTTATATGTAGTGTTTTATTTGATTATACAAGTGTATATGTGTGTTATTCTTTGTAAAGTTTATTGTTTTAGTGAAATCTAGTGATTTTGTCTTAGGCCCAGCTTTTGATTGTTACTAGTGAGGCTAAGTTGTGGAGGTTACAAACCTAACCTCACTTTGTCGATTACTACTTTTTAGATGAAACAATTATTTCTACTTTGAAAATTTTAGAATTTGATTTTTGTTTTACCAATTGTTATTCACATTTATACTAGAAAATGTTTGTATACTTTAAAAAAAATGTAAAACAAAATTTTCTATGGTCAATTGGACTTTGAAGTGAAGAATTTAGCCTTCGATTTTGTGTTTTTTTGTTCTTTGCCATACTGACTCAAAAATTATTTTTCAAACTTTTTTTTCATTACACTACTAAATTCTATGAACCTTTCTGAATATAATGATATATAGAAGTTTGTTTTCCATAAATATTACAATTATTGGTGATCTTTTGAAAATAAATTCAACAAATTCTCTTTTTACGTAAAGCAATTTCTATATTTTTGAAAATGTAACATTTTTTTTTTTTTACCTAAATATATTCACTAATATATTACAAAGCTCTAGTAATAGTTGAAAAAATTCCAAATTTTTTTTGTATGATGTACATTACCATTTATGTGAAATTCTACCCTTCATTACTTTCCGATTTTTTCGTATTTGACATATAAACTCTAAATGTTTTACATCTAACATTTTTTTCACTACACAAACTATATTCTATGCACCTTTCTGAATATAATGATATATAGAAGTTGTGTATAAAATATATATTACTGTTTTTTATAAATTTTTGATAAAAATAAAATGATCAATTTCCCATTTTTCGTAAAATAATTTTTTAAATTTTTAAAATGTAACAAATTTATTAATTTTTTTCCCTAAATATATTCACAAATATTACACAAAACTTTTGTGTATCTTGGAAAAAGGTGGTAAGCTATTGATTTTGGATGATACAGGTTTTTCTAAAAAATGTTAACTTCATTTTTTGACATCTAACATACTACTTACTCCAAAACCGTTTCAAAATTTTTTTTTTATTACATAGATGAATTCTATGCATCTTTCTGAGAAAAATGATGTCTTATAAGTTTGGTTTTGTATAAAAATAATATTTTTTATTAATTTTTAAACAAACGAAGAAAATTAACATGCGCCGTTAGGGTTTTAAACTTGAAACCTAGTTATTCAAGTTGCTAACTCTTAGTTTTGTTTTTGACAGTTCAAAACTGGTTCGAGATTGACTTTGATTTAGACTCTACAACTGAATGTTTACACTGTCCAGCTGTGAGCTGCGTCTATAAATTGTACTTTGTATCAGGCCAAAGTAAAACTGCAGAACTCTGTGTAGCCTACTGTTAGCAAAATAACTATTTAATGATGGCTTTAAATTAAACAATCACTAGAATACTTCAATCTGTTATTAATTTATAATGTAAACTACAGAAGTCTGTGTAGCCTACGGTTAGCAAAATAACTATTTAATGATGGCTTTAAATTAAACAAACTCTAGAATACTTCAATCTACTAATAATTAATTTATAAAGTAAACAAACCTATATATATATATATATATATATATATATATATAATATTCTTATTTAATACTTTTTTGGATGGGATCGCTAGCATTTTTCTTTTGGTCTTACGACCCCAAAGGGGTTATTTCCAAATTAATTACAAATTTTGCTTCTAATATAACAGTGACATCACACCTTATAAATTTATCTATATTATTATTTTTCTTTTATTAATAAAAAAAAAAAGAGGGTGGCCAACCGAACATTTAATTAAAAATAAATAAATGCATTTAAAATAATATGTACCCATATGTATAACTAATGTATTTGTTTGTAAAGTAAATTTGTAACTTGTATATTTGTTCTTACAAATTGTAATTTCATTTTAGGGCTTTTTATATTTGTTTAAATAAAACTAAATAAATAAATAAAAGGGGGGTTTAAACTTGTTTTCTTTTGTTATACTAAAGAGAGGGGGGTTTCTCTTTTTTACTTTTAAACAATATCAAGAATGTAATTTTCATATTAAGGGCATATAAGTTTTTCTCTCTTTTGATAATTGAAAATTTTTAATAAACAAATTGTTTATTATACTATATTTTAATTATTTTTTCTTTTCCTGTAAATAGTCAACTCAGATACAACTGTTTTCACCTCAAGGTAAGGTTAATGACCCAGGTGTTTTGTAAATCTGACAGTACCATTCTTTAGGGCCAGTACGAACTTCCGAATATATATATATATATATATTTAAATCCTTAGAATGGTACATTGCGATAGGACGATTGTAAGTGGGCAAAATGTTGAATTGTAATGTTTTTGAGTCGATCAAGCGTCATGGATCAACCCAGCTGGGTCGATCGCCAGATAGAGGGTTAACTTCTCGTTACTAAGAACTGTAGTGCAAATTTAGATTTATAGATTTTAATGAATTTATATTCTATTGGGTGCCATTCTATGAGTAAACGCATAGACACTTATACTTTAACAAACAACAGATTCGGGATCATGGCCTCTAGGAAAGTATACTCAATAGTCACAAATAAACCACAAGATTATAAATATCTCATATATAATATCCTGATGAATATTCTTGCTGCAATTACATACATACATACATATGTATGGGTTATATACCGGATGTTTGAAAAGTCTGGGTATGGCTTAATATTTTACAAACCATAGCAGAAAACATCTATAAACTTTGCACAGTGTCATATGGCAATGTAAACTATTTTTCCTTGCTATTGCCATGACATGACAACCATGGGGGGACGGCCCACAGAGGAAGTCATAGGAATCTTAAATGTAAGCACGGGTCGAGTGATACCTCATTTCAAAGAGCTCAGTTAGTAGAGTTGAATGCCGCAAACCACATCTCAAAAGATGTATCCAATCAGAAATGGCGGGTTGTTTTAGGTACACATTGTGAAGTACATTATGCGCTGCCATTTCTGACTGACTTAAATAAATTAGTTTAAACATTTGAAAATTATTACAGTGGATAATATCAATACTTAAGTTCTACCATTGTTTTTGTTGGTGAGATTATTTAACTTACCACTTCATTTTAGAATTAATTTTTTTTTTTTTTTTAATCCAGTCAGAAATGTTTGTTAAATATATCCCTTTTTACTTGTAATAGTATTTTAGTAATAATGCCACACTTTTATTGTGTTTTCTTAATGAGGTTAAAGTTTGTTTGTTTGTTTTCTTTAGTGTCTTATAGAAAATAACATGATGAGTGAACTTAAAATATTTCCAACAGGATAAGTTTCTAAAATCACAAACTAATTTTAAATAAATAATTTTACTATATAAACATTTATAACATCCAAATTAATACAACTTGTATACAAGGCAACTTATGATTTTTTAACAAAACCTCTATCGTAACAGAGTTTTAGGCCTGGGATTTTTCAGCACATTTTCCAATAAACTGAACATTATTTTTTACTATGCATACTTTTAACCTGAGACAAAAAAAAAGTTAAGATTATAGACAAAAAATTATTATACTCGCTTGAACAATTTTCAGTCCATTATTCATTTAATTGAGGGTAGTTCATGGAGATGGTAATCAATATTTATGGTATTAACTTAAAGGGTCTAGATTTCAGAAAAAGTTAATCATGAATCACATTACAGTATAGCAAAAGTATGAAGGGAAAAAAAAATTTTTTAAATAAAAAATTACTTCATTAGGTTAGCTAACCAAATAAATTTGCAATTTGGATATACAATTAACAAAATATATAATATTTTTCCTTAACTCCATGCCCATAAATAGTCCAATATTTCCCTACATATCAGTAATTTGAGCTGTTCTTTACTGTTAAGGTTATATAAATAGAAATATTATAATTTGCTGAGCGTACAAACTTGTAAGAACATATTGTTTTATTTATTTTGTGGGAAGTCAGAACACATTTATTTCAGGATGGACTCCCGCTAATTAAACATTTTCAAATATCAAATTTAATACTTACGCAAAACCACAAACACAGACGAAGGGTTTAGTATCCAGATGTTTATATCTGATGTGAGCACTGAGTACAGATGGATTAGAACATGTCATATCGCAGAAACAACATTTGTAATGATTAATGAGAGATCGCATGTGTTCTCGCAGTAATCTTTTGGTGGTGAAAGACTTCTTACAATGTGTACATTGGTATGCAGATGCTGCTAAACAAATAGATAATAGATATTAACCAGAAATGAAAAGTTTTAAAACTTTCTTACCTATAAATATGCACATCATCATAACACATACATTCACAAAAAACTCTATTTTCTTTTTTTTACATAGTGAGAAAAGAACAAAGTTCGCTTAGCTTCTCCATATTTAACATTAACCATTTGTTTGTATTATTAGCATAGAGTTTATTCAAATATTTCTTACCATTTTATTCTATAGAGATTGGTTGGAGAGGTCTGCCTTCAAAATATATGTATGCGATGCTCAGGGAGTTGGCAAGAGGAAGGAATTGTTAAATAGGTTGTCAAAGTAGGCAGTGAACGTTTCGTATTTCTTATCACTCAAGAGGGAAAGTGAATGGTCAGCTAGTGAGATGAGCGTTGTAGCTACATAAAGATGTCGTAAATCTTAGTTAGCTCGTACCGTTATATTTAATTTTACAGGAAACTTCCGAATCAGCATTTTTGAAATTTGGTGATAAATTTGTTTTCTTTTGAATTTTAAGGGGATTTGGGAAAAATAAAAAAAGTGATATATTGAAATTAATATTTTCTTAGGAAGAAGGAAGATGGTAAGAACAAGAGACCTGAGACAGGATGACTGGCGTGATGAAATTAGATGTTTGAAAACATAGAAAGATGTTTTCACACCTGTGTGTATATGAGGATAGGTTTTTAAGTAAGGTTCATTTTGAAATTTATAAAAAACATATTTAAAAATAAAAATTACTTATTATACCTCAAAAAATCTACATGTTTTCTTCATTTTTCACCACTGATTTCCATATATTTTTTATATCATTTCAACAGATATCTTATTCTCTCTTCATAAAAGTCAGCCACCAGTTTTTTGAATAAGTTAGTAATAATAATTCGAATTTGCCCCTAACCACAATCACTAGAAACTTAATAAAACACAATTATCTGATAAATTGTTCTTTATTAATTATTTCCACTTAATGCCCTGATGTACATTTCGATAACATGGTTATCATCATCGGAGGGTCTTGCTTATAAACTAAATCTAACCTTACATATCTACTAATGAAATAAAATTAAACCTAAAACTATGATAACCTGAGTGCAAGCTAAAATTCGTCCCACTCCACAGATCAGTAAGGTAGAGGTAAGGTAGGTAAGGTTGACCAGTAAGGTAGAGGTAGAGGATAAGTTAGTAATGCTGTTCATCATTATTTTCAAAGTGATGCAATCCAAACCATTTCTTTAAATTCAAGTACAAGTGGTAATCACTTGGTGTGTGATTACTATAGGGTGAAAATTTCCTAGGTAAGTTTTTGCAACAATTGAACAGTATGAACTATACGAGGGGGGCCCAAAAAACGGGAATTTCGTTATAACTTCTTTATTTTTCCAATTTTTTTACACCAAATTTTGGTCACCTTCAAAGTAATTACCATTGACTGCAATGCACTTCTCTAATCGTTTCTTCCATTGTTCAAAACATTGTTGATATTCACTTAATAGAATGTTCTTTAGTCCATCCAGCGATTTTTGTTTCACCTCTTCCACAGTCTCAAATCGTTTACCTTTCATATCCCTTTTGAGTTGGGGGGAACAAAAAAAGTCGCAAGGAGCGAGATCCGGTGAATAGGGGGGGGGGAGAGCAATCGGTGTCATACCATTTTTCATCAAAAACTGCTTCACAGATAAGGCGGTGTGGGCAGGTGCGTTGTCATGATGGAAAAACCAATCCCCTGTGCGCTATAACTCCGCCCTTTTTCTTTGAATGCACTTCCTCAGCCTTTTCAAAACCTCCAAGTAGAAATGTCAGTTAACCGTTTGGCCAGGAGGAACAAATTCTGAATGCAGAACACCTCGGCAATCAATGAAACAAATGAGCATTGTCTTGATGTTTGACTTCACCATGCGGCATTTTTGTCACCATGATTCATCACCAGTTATGACCTTAGAAAAAAAATTCTGGGTCCTCTTGCAGCTGATTTTGCAGGTCGAAACAGGCAAGAAGTTAGCGCTCCCTTTGCTCGTCTGTGAGAAGGCGTGGAAAAAGTTTGGCTGCAACTCTTCTCATGCACAAATCCTCTGATAAAATCCTCCCAAGTCAACCCAGATATCGCAAATAATTGATCAATGGTTCGACGACGGTTTTCAGGAACCATAGTGTTGATTTTCTCAACGTTGTCGCCAGTTCTTGACGATGAAGGGCACCCAGAACGAGGCTGGTCTTCAGTCGACATTTCTCCATTTTAAAAACACTCAAACCACTTGTAGACATGTGTTTTACTTAAAGGAGCTTCCCCATAAGCTGTTTTAAGCATTACAAGAGTTTCCGTGGGCGTTTTCCCCAACAGGAAACAAAATTTCACAGCCACACGTTGCTTCCGGCAGTCAACCATTTTACGTTTTCGCCAAACGGAAAAATGTCTTTCACAAAAAAAGTTCTCACGGACGAACTGATCCACTCACAGCGAACAAATGCCGCACACTGACATGAAGCAATGTGACTCAAGACTCCCTCTCCGGCTGACTGGCCACGCCCACCCCCTTTCCTCACCAGCCCGATTCCCGTTACTTCTGGGTCCCCCCTCGTATATGTATATGTGGAATGTGATGTTATATTTTATGCTGGTAAAAATAATAGATTTCAAATTTTTTAAAAATGATAAGGCATTTTTCATAAAATTAATATATGAGTTACTTAAAAAGTACCTTACTTTCTACAGGTATCTGTCTCTTGCAATGGTCATAATACTTTGAGTTAGATGCAAGCATAGTCCCACAGTTAGGACAAGCCACTACCTTATCCTTTGTGTGTACATGTAGATGACTTTTTAAACGGACTTTAGAGTAGAACATTGACTTGCAGCCTGTAATAAAATTAACATAAAATTAATTCTAAGCTACACATTAATAACACAATCATTTTCATTTTCTTTTTTTAGCAATTCCTGTTATGTCTGTCTATGCTAAACTTATGCATGAACACCTTATGTTTCCTCTTTCTGGAAATTTTAAGATCTTGGTATTTTTTTGCTTTATACCATTTTAAAAACAACCATTCTATCGAGTAAAATAAGAACTAAGGAAAAGGAAATAAAAGTTTGTAATTTCATTGTGTGAATATTATATACTCTGCTTAGTGCTGTCCCCTTAGTAAGCGTGACCAGTGAGTTTGAAATTGCTAAGTATGTTTGTTCCTTTTGTATAAGAAAAAGAGGGATGTTTGGATTCAAGATTGTAAGACATTTAGACATTAACTTAAAGCTTAGTTGAGAATAAATGAGACTAGGTAAGTAAATAAATATGTATTTTAAATTTTAGAAAAGTAAAAAAAAAGTAGTAGTTCATTGCCTTGAAGAAAAATATCATCTCATACTGATTGCTCTAAAATCAAAGAAAATAACATAAACTGCCTGCAATGTTGATTCG
Organism: Aphrophora alni; assembly: GCA_963513935.1. Taxonomy (NCBI): domain Eukaryota; kingdom Metazoa; phylum Arthropoda; class Insecta; order Hemiptera; family Aphrophoridae; genus Aphrophora; species Aphrophora alni. The sequence goes on along the minus strand of OY740765.1, from coordinate 129,134,911 downwards.
AGGTGTTGTGAGGCAACAAGACGATTCCCCCCTGACCTATGCCTCGCAACATTTCAAATTGTGCATATACACCAACACTGATACTAATAAGGTTCTGCTCCCAACTGAGACTGCATAGAACATGTTACCGGTGTACTATTGACATGAGGTATCGTATTATGAGTTTGTATTCACTCAGTGTTTAAATTTTTGTGTGAAAATGACTATAAATCAAGTGCAAGCTGAAGTAAATACTACTGGTGCTTGTTAAAGGGAAAGCTTAATTTCCTTAACTTAATGTTGGAATGCTTAATTTGAAGTAATTAGGTTCTATAATGAAACCACCAATGTCCTGTTTCTAATTTATTGGCTGAACCAAACAACTTCTCTCAAGTTTGTCATCCAATAATTGAATGAACAAACACAAAAGGAACTCAACGTAATTCACCATATCAGCTAATTTTACAAAATATACACAAACCCAAAACTATATAAACTGCAGACAAATTAACTCTTTGAAATTGTAAAATGGTAGGAAATTACAAAAATTGAATAAAAGTTTTGTAAGTTAAAATGATACACCCAGTGTGTAGACGTCCTCAGTTTGTCTAGAAACAAAATGTCACATGGCAAAATGTTGCATTAGATAATTAATTAGTACCTCATGTCCATAAGAGTTTCCATAAGGGAAATGTCAATGTTCATAATTTTTATAATATACATTACTACTTAAAAAAATGCTTACCAACTCTTACCTTTCCACATGCATCTCTGGGTGTCAAATGTTGAAGGATATGTATTTAAATGTAAAGCTATGTGGTTCTTGTACACTTGCATGTTGTTAAATAGCTTCCCACATTCCAGCCAGTCACAGAGAAATGGATTAGGCAGATCTGGCAATAAATTTCTATTTTCAGATTCATAACCACATATCTGAAATAAATTATACAGTGTTGAAAAATAAGGTACACTAGTACATGTTCTTAGGAGCACAAAGTAACAAACCTCATACTCATTTATATTTAACCCTTAGTGCACGCCTGCTGTGTAGCTAACTTTGTAAGCATGGGACATCTTCCAACCAAAATAAATAATAAATATTAAGTTTAAATAAAGTACAAGTAATATTAATGTAGTAATAATATTCAGAATAAATATTATATATAAATAAAAAAAAAAAAAGTGTAAAGTGTTCTAAAACAATGTAAAACATTGAAAGTTTAAATTTCAAACTGTGCGCGCCGATGAATTTATCCGACGTTGCACAATCCATGAATAAAGGAAGTTGAACCCTGGAGAAACTTCCCATGAGCCTGAGCGTTAGCTTGCCTAGCGTCTGGAGGAAACGTGGTTCTGCAGTCTTTGTCAGGATCCTCCACGAGATAGTCGTATTAGAAATTGACTGGACAAACTCACTTTCAGTCCAAGATGGAAAATCTCCGTTAATAATGAAGTTAGAAGGACTCAAAGTTATGGACAATGGTTACTCGTGAGTAAGGTGTAAAATACTTGAGAATATAATTTCATCGATTTAATTGGGAACACTTTAAGAACTTTGATTTTGAACAATAACTTGCACATGTATATTTTCTATATTTCACATAATTGTATGCTAATGATGTTTTTATTAGAATAATAATGTCTTTGTTTTTGAATAATACAATAAAGGGAAGGTTTCTTGTTTTAATTATGTCTGGCTAAATAATTTGTGTTAACCATGTGCCATGCTATGCTAGTAACTGTAAGTACGATTTGAGATTGCAATCCTGCCCTTAGGATAATTAAAATAGTAAATTTAAATGTAGAGTTGTAAGAACGCAGACTTACAACTAGGTAAGTAACTTAAAAATTGATTAAAAGCTCTTAAATAACTTAATAAACGTTATAAAATGGCGCCCGTTTGGTCCTCAATCCGAAATAGCAGTTGCAAAAATAGCGTGGTACATGGTTATAACACAGTTCTAAATTTAAAATAATAATGATTAATAGTTAAGGGATATTTGGCAAACATAATGTAAAAATAATTGAGACTTTATAATAATAGATTAGTTAGATAACAATGGATAAAGATAAGTTAGTCAAATCAAGCATGGTCGGTAAGCTTGAGAATACAATGGAGGTTAAAGCATTAGAGGTTAAGTCACCTAGTAAAGTAGTAGAATCGATAACTCCTGATGAAATAAAGAAATTAATGGCAATTTGTGATGTTATGTTTGAAAAGCAAGAAAATAATTTTAAAGAATTGATGAATAATTTTGATAATCACTTTGAAAAGCAAGAAAAATCTTTTAAGGAAATGAATGATAAATTTGATAAAAATTTTGAAACAATAAAGGTAACTATGAATAAACAATCTGAAAAAATGGAGGTTAATTTTAAACAATTAAAAGAAGAAATAAATTCAAATAAGGTAGAAATTATTGATAGGTTAGAAAACCTTGATAGTAAATGTGAACAAATGATGGTTGAGGGAAGAATAGGCTTTGAAAATTTAGGTAGGAAATTTGACACAGTAATTAATAAAGTTGACATAGACCTTAAGAATGAAATTAGTAATGAACAAGTTGTAGTAATAGACAATATCAATTGTAATTTATCCAAAGAAATTAACATTTTGAAACAAGACAGTAATTATGACGTTGAGCCTACACTAGGGTTAAAGAAAAATCTCAGTGATGTTAAAGTTTTAGTAGAAGATAGTGCATCGAAAACAGATATTGATGTGAGTAAGTTAGGCTATGTTGAGGTAAATAGTAAATACAATGTGATTGAGGTTAGGAATTTTGTAAACAATAATATTGAGAATGTGGAAGTACAGTTAGATGTTAAGACAAAGAAACGATGTAATTATATGATAATGAGTTATGAGGAAGTTTTCATTAAAAAGATTAGGGATGAATTTAGAAGACAGGATCAGGTAAATAAGAGTATTGTTGAAAAAGAAAGTTTTGATAGAGGTACAATTAGGCTACAAGGGTGTTATGGGGAACTATATATAAAGGCGTTAGTTGATTCTACGGAGATGATCAAAGAAATTAGGAGTATAGAGGGGGTCAATTATGGACAGTATTTTAGAAAGTGGACTTATAGGTTACGGCAGGAACATAGAATGAAATTTAGTGTTAGCAAAGTTGTTAGACTAGGCCAGAACCATAAGAAAAAGTTAATGGCGGAAAAAGTGTTTAGATTGGGTGTAAACCATAAAAAGAAAAGAAATACTGATCAGGAAGACAGTAAAATTAAAAATAAAGTAATATAATGTAACAGACAGGACGATAACGTAATTAATCATAAATGGATGTACAGATGTAATAAACCTTAATGTGAATTTGAATAAAGTTGTTTTTTTTACATAAAGAATAGAATCTAAATAGATTTATAAATAAATAATATATAACCTAAGATAAATAGACTAAATTAAAATGATAAAATGTTATATTAACTAAAACGAGGACAGTTTAGGCTAAATTAGGAGGAGCAACCTAGAGTAAATATTCACCAACCCAATGGAAGGTGCATCCTGAAGGACATATTTACCAAATTCATAAATCAAATAATTTTAAAAATGTACGATGTTTTGAGGGGGTCATTAATATTAATGGGTTGGAATAAAATTATAAGTGAACCAAAAAAAAAAAAAAAAAAAAAAGAACTTCGGAACAAACAGTGTCACAGGGGTTCATTAACCTAAGGTCATTGTGGGGTTCTTACTGAACCAAGTAGGTATTGAATATTCAAACTCATTTTGACCAAAGGGAGGTGAATTCTGTAGTGACATAAGTGTTTATTAGTATGATCAGAAGGACATAGAAATGGTAGAGAATGGTTCAAGTGGTTAAATATTAGATATTGATGGATAGAATTAAAACAAAATTTTAAAAATTTCAACTAAAATAAATTAAAATAATAATAAATGGTAATATGTTTAAATGTAAAACACAATTAAAATTAAAATGATAATAGGCTTAAAACCCGTTTAGGCCAGTTTTAGAAATTAATATTTGTAAAGAAACAAATATGACACTTGAATAAATAAAAAATTGAATTGAAGATAGGCTTAAAACCCATTTAGGCCAGTGTTGGAAATTGATATTTGTACACAAACAAATACGAAACTTAAATAAGTATAATATAATTTAACGTTAGAGCCTTAAAACCCGTTTAGGCCAAACTTAGAATTAGTATTTGAGGAAAGAACAAATACGCAAATTTAAATAAATGAAACATGATTTATAAAGTATATACTTTAGAAAATCAATAAATTTTAGAATTTCGATATCTATATTTTAACTTAACTCATAAATTTTCAATAACAAATAAACCTTTTAGCGATAGAATCAGAAGAAACTTTAAATTGATGATTAGATGATACATAACTTCAGAATAAAATTTTTTAAATTAAACCGAGTTGAAAAGTGGATAGAAGCCAAGACTACTCCAAATAAAAATAAGATTTATATAATAATAAACATAATTTACATCTGACATATAATAAGATATGATTAATAAAAAATAAACTTAATGGTGATGAATGATGAAGAATGATTGTGAGTATGAGCACTAAAAATGCTAAAAAACTTAGTTTTAAGAAAAAACATCCATTACAACAAACTATGAGGACTTGTCCGATTAATTACTACTCGTAATGGATGTAGAAAATGATGGTATGTTGCCTTGTGCACATAGGAGATGTTAATGAACAATTTGGATGGAACATTCCATTCAAATTACTAATTACCAGGGCGTAGCTGTAACGATCATAGTTCGACGAAGCTCCAAAAAACTCTATGTACCAATACGGTGATTTTTGTTTGTTGGTATCAAAGAACCTTCACTAAATTAAGTAGGAGTTTTTTTGTTTGTTGGTGTCAAATAACCTTCATGTATCACTGCGGTGACATTTGTTTGTTGGTAACAAATAACCATCACGTAATTTTAAGTGAAAAAACAATAACGACAGAATAGACTAGGTCCATACATTTCAGACGGTTAGGTTAGGTTGAAAATTTTTATTTGCATTAGATAAATAATAAGTAATAAATAAATGATAATGATTAGGATACTTAATTTGATTTTTGATAATAATAATGTAGATAAAGTTCAGCAGAAGAACTTAGGTGAACAATGGTAAAGTCATAGATAGAACTTTAAACACTTTATAATAATAATACAGGATTTACAAATGGCTAAAAAATAATAATAAATAATTCAGTGGTGATTATATTTTAAATAAGATGAGATGTTTTTGATGAAACTTTGATGAATATTAATAAATAGATGATGTAGAGTTTTAAGGAAAGTGAATAATAAATAATTTTTTGAGGAGATGCTGAGATGATGTTAATGAAATTTTTAGTAAGGAGGATGATTTCAGGAAGATAATAAATAGTTGGGATTGTGACTTAGTATTTGGTAATAGGAAATGATAATAAATAATAATATGTAGTTGTTTTAATAAATCAGTAAGAGTAATGAAGTTTTTGAGGGGGTCAAGTGATGATGTTCTGCGATGAGGTTCGACGATAAATATAGACTAGGGGTTCCAATGTGACGCTAGATCTTTAAATGATGTTCTACGAGTTTTTTTCTACGATTTTGCTGCGATGATATATTTGATTAGGGGTTCCAAAATGGACGCTAATCCTTGATGGTAATTTTTAGAGATTCCAAAGGGAATACTCTCATTCTACGAGTGTGTTGATTTGTGAAATAAGACAAGAGTCTTATTCGTGAACTGATTTATTAAAATTTTTTTTTCTTCTTTAAAATGAAAGTAGGCAATGTACCAAATAACTGTTAGAGATGAAGTTGAGATAGATTCCTGAAATCCTAAATAAATGAAATAATAATAAAATGATTTGATTAAGAGATAAACATGATAGGGAAATATGAATTCTCAATTATGAATTTGAGGGATGGGTTTTTTGATTGGAAAAGAAATCTTCTTTTTAGCCATAAAATAAGTATGTTTGTATGTTTTAAAATTTTTTGTAGTGTGATATGTTTCATAAATTTGTTAACATGTAATAATAATAAAGATAGATGACTTTGATTTTTAAAGATGTAATAATAATAAAGATAGATGATTTTGATTTTGAAGATGCAATGTTTGTAATGAATAAAGATGACTTAGTAATCATGAAAGAGTTAATAATAAAAAATTGTAATGATGAAGAAGTGAATCATAAAAGATGATGATTTGAAATAATAATAATTGATTGTGTTGATGAACAAGTTTAATGATGTTTTTTGAAATGATGCTGATATGTGATGTTTGATTTGTATGATATGAAAACTTTCCAAAATTTGTTTGTCTATGATTTGATGATTATTTCTGTTGTTCACATGTATTATGTTATACAATTTTCTGCTGTTGTAAAATAATAAAGAATTAACAATGATGCTACGTTATGCACATTTGATTATGTTTTGATGATGATTTATATGATGTCTAATTGTTGTGCTTTTAAATATCATTTGCATTATGATATGATTTGTTGATTATCTATTTGTTGTTCACATGTTATATGTTTTAATATTGTCTGTTATGACTAGTTTACAAATTGAAAATGATTTTATGCTGTATACCTTGTAATATGATGTGTTACTTGACTCATTTAAAGAATTCATATTGGTTATGTCATGAATAATATACTTTATCATATTTTGTATCACATTATGTAATATGATTTTTACTTGACTTTTGATTTCTGTAGTTTGATGTATCATGAACAATATTATGTTTGTTAAAAACATGTTGAGAAATGATTTCTGTTTATGTTGAATGTACCATTTTTAGTATTTATGATGTTTTTGGAAAATAATTGATGATGTTTTTGAAAAATGTGTAATAATGCAGAAAATTTATTATGTTTTTGAAATTTTAATAATGCTCTCTAAAATTGATGATGTTATAACTTTTTGATATTTTTTTTAATTGTTAAACGATAAATTTAAATTTTTTCAAAATTGTATTAGAACTAATCTTGTTCTCCGTAAAAGGTGGCAAGGGGTTGGAATGTCCCAGCTTCCATGTTTTTTTTTCTTCGAGATTCTTATTTCTGCGTAATGAGAATCTCGAAGGAGGGGGTTTCTGTAAGCATGGGACATCTTCCAACCAAAATAAATAATAAATATTAAGTTTAAATAAAGTACAAGTAATATTAATGTAGTAATAATATTCAGAATAAATATTATATATAAATAAAAAAAAAAAAGTGTAAAGTGTTCTAAAACAATGTAAAACATTGAAAGTTTAAATTTCAAACTGTGCGCGCCGATGAATTTATCCGACGTTGCACAATCCATGAATAAAGGAAGTTGAACCCTGGAGAAACTTCCCATGAGCCTGAGCGTTAGCTTGCCTAGCGTCTGGAGGAAACGTGGTTCTGCAGTCTTTGTCAGGATCCTCCACGAGATAGTCGTATTAGAAATTGACTGGACAAACTCACTTTCAGTCCAAGATGGAAAATCTCCGTTAATAATGAAGTTAGAAGGACTCAAAGTTATGGACAATGGTTACTCGTGAGTAAGGTGTAAAATACTTGAGAATATAATTTCATCGATTTAATTGGGAACACTTTAAGAACTTTGATTTTGAACAATAACTTGCACATGTATATTTTCTATATTTCACATAATTGTATGCTAATGATGTTTTTATTAGAATAATAATGTCTTTGTTTTTGAATAATACAATAAAGGGAAGGTTTCTTGTTTTAATTATGTCTGGCTAAATAATTTGTGTTAACCATGTGCCATGCTATGCTAGTAACTGTAAGTACGATTTGAGATTGCAATCCTGCCCTTAGGATAATTAAAATAGTAAATTTAAATGTAGAGTTGTAAGAACGCAGACTTACAACTAGGTAAGTAACTTAAAAATTGATTAAAAGCTCTTAAATAACTTAATAAACGTTATACTTGCCCCTTGAACTACATTTCTAATAATATTAATTATTAAAAGTTCTTTTTTGTTTTTATTATTTGGCTATATTTATGCTGGATAAAAGTCGAAACACTTCACATATAAATAATACGTAATAAGTAGGGATGTGATAGCCCTTGAAATTTCAAGCTGAGCCAAGCCCTTGAGTTTCGAAAAATGACCATAAAATTATCAAGCCCTCAATTTTTCAATCCTGGCTCGATCTTTTGAGCTTGACTAGAATGTTCGAGTTCAGTTCAATTTTCCAAGCTCGACACGATTTTCCAAGCCAGGTTCATTTTATGAACTCTGCATGGTTTTCCGAGTAGGTCTTGCTTTTAAGAGCCTGGCTTGGTTTCCGAACAAGGCGTAAACTGATGGAATAATACTGCAATAAACATGATAAAACGTGAACTAATTAATGAGAAAAACAGTCAAAATGATATTTGAAACAGAAAGAATTGATATCGGAAATGAATCGAAACACATGAATATAATATTTATTTTTAGTCACCCTTCTTATGAGAGAAAAAGAAGTTTTTTAACATGTGTTGTTAGTTGTTAAAGTTATAACAGAAAGTTACCAGGAGAAAGGAAGTAAGCTGTCTTAGTGTTGCCCCCACTTGTCCAATTCAACAAATGTGACGATTAAATGTCAACGCGCATCACTGAAGATATAGAGAAACCAATATGTTTCAGTTTTATAATAGATTTATAACAACAGCCAAATAAGAAAATCTGATTTCAAAATTATAACTTGTAGAAAAATAATAGAATTTATATGCAATATGTTAAATTTTAAAACTGAGAAATTAATAATTCACATCGTTTATCCAGTAGTACCATGTTATTAATTAATATTGTCAAATTGGTTACCGTGGGGCCTTTTATAAAACATAAAAAAATATCACGGGTGTATTAAATAATAGAATCTTACATTATTGTTAGAAGGGGCACAACATAAAATAAAAAAGGTGTTATCATTAAGAAAGCGAATAGCTCAGGTAAAGCAGCGATTGTGGGGTAGATGTGAGAAGGATAATAATTATAGGCATGAAATGAACATTACTGATTCTAAGGAATATAAACACAAAGTAGAAATATTATTATTAGCCTATAATTCTTATCTCTCCTTTACTTAAGAAAATAAGCTTGAATTATTAAGTTATATTTGTAACTCTTAGTATTTTTATATATCATTACAAACAAACCATTCAGAGCCTGGGACTGGTGATTTATCTGTTTGGTTATATAAACAAAAATCTGTCTGGTAAAAAATAAAAATTTTAAACAAAACAAAACTTGTGCCTTACAATGGAGAAAAAACAATAGACATTTTGCGAAAATGTTAAACTACCAAGTGTGACTTGTGGTATAATATTTTATACAAAATAAAAATATATAGCAAATAATTTAAAATATCGTATAGGAGTAAAATTATCAATTGAGAATAGAGGGAAGTTTGCTATGTAATGAACGAAACCATCCTGAAAATACTGTGGTTTAAAGACACACTACTAAATATGAATAGAGTATTTTGTTGTGAAAAGTGACAATTGACTCGTTAGTAAATTGGCAAAAAAAGATTGTAAGGAGTAAGGATATGCTCTATTTATAGTAGGACAAAGTTTTAACTTCGAGCAATATTGAGATGTGAAGGTGACGAGTTTGCATATACAAGGGGTGGGGCAAGTCTAATAGTAGAACTTAGAGAGGGAAAGAAACGCATGACTCACTCCTTCTATATCACAACTGATAACAGTTGCATCTGATCTTTGTATTATAGAGTCAAATAATTTAGGTTTTTTGTTACATTCTAGGTTTGTGTATAATCCCTTAACGTAGATCAATTAATCGACTAGGCCAGGGAGTATCATTACAAAGTCAAAGTAAGTCAAAGTGTATTATTGTAAATGTCTTTATAAAAAGATTGTAGAAGTAAATCCGTAAATTTCAAAGAATAATATTAAACACAGAGTTGCTGACTTACGTGGAATACATCATTAAGTACGGTAAAAAAGTAATAACAGAATTCAACAAATGTTTACAAAATGAGACTGTTTTTACACCTGGAAAAATCCAAAAACAGTTAATTAAAAAATAAATATTGATAACTTTCAGAAAAGCGCGTTACGAAATATAGTTCATAATTTCCATTTAAAATGTAACAAACTACTGTGTTCAAAATCAGCAATGACAGTTTTAAGAACCGAACACCTAGAACTTGAATTAAATTTCACGGCTGAAACCTTGCGCAAAAATCTTAGAAATGTGGGTTTCCGGTGGAGAAAAACTAATGATAATAGAAATTAATTGAGAAAAATGACATATGATTGAAAACATTTAATTATTTAAAAACTTGAAGGGCGACCATTAATTTTTACTGACAAAACCTATGTTCACACTACTAACGTTAAATGTCTTTCATGATCTGACAACTCGAAAAGTAGTTATAAACAAAAATGTTTCAAAAGGAAAGGTTAAGGAAGATATAAATTCTCCTACACACACTAGCGTATCTACTAGCAGCCTGTTTACCTCCACTACATGCCCCTCATTTCCCCAACCCACACAGAATTGTTCGAAATTAACTTTGTTAAACTACAATCTTATTCCCTATTTTAATATAGCTTCGATTCGAAAGAAAAATGAAAGAAGCACAAAGTTGGGTGTTTATGTGTGACAGAGAGAGAGCGCGCAGACAAGATTTAAAATAGAGTGTCAACGGTCTAACGCATCTAGCCTAATACCAACACTGATAATACTAAACCAAGTGTGAATATAATACGGTGGTAGGAAAAATAATTGACCTGGAACATGTTTGCTATATTTCCTATATTATACATCTTATTGGTACAAAAACTTGCAATTTTCTCACATTTCAATTTCTTGCACATATTATTTAGTATAAAGAAAGGAAAAAATAATAAATTAATGAAATAATAAATTTTTAATGTTGAATACGAGAAAGAGCCTCCCCCCCCCCCCCCAGTCGAAAATAATGAATCTCTATTCATCGGTTTCCCTTATTTATCATTCAGATTCTGTGGTCGAGATTGGAAACCCATTTAAACAATGGACATTTTTACCGGATGCAACCTTTCCTGAACAATGGTTTTCCCAAATCAACTGTCTCAAATATAAGTCCAGCAGAAAACTTTCTCGTTTTAATAGTTTTGTAAATAAAATCCCAAATAACGAAATTACAATCACAAAGTTATAATTTAAAGTAAACTAAACCTAGTTCAATTGTTTCATATTGTAATGATTTAAATTTACAAAATTCCTGGCTATTCAACCAAACATTCGCTGCTAATCTCGAGTTCATGGAAACTAGGGAGACACTGTGTCTTAGTCAAAATAACATGCTCGAGTTGTAAAATTCAAACTATGCAAGCACACCAATCAGTTCTAGGCCTAACATTCCCACATGCACACACACAGCAGTTCACAATGACAAGTAACATCTACTTTTGACATATTATTGATTTCCTGTAATCATCAGCAAATAATTTTCCATTTATCGTATTAATATAATGTCCAGTAAAATTAAAATGAATTAAATGACAAAATACACTACTCTACTGATTTTGAGTTCTCTCCTTCCAAAGGTCTGCATAGTTTATTTAACTTGTAAAGAAGGATACTATTAATAAGATAAGGCAGAGTTTAATCTAAAGCTCAGGTAGTTTTGTGTCTGATCTTCCCATAATTTTTGGAGGTTTTATTTTAACTGGCGATAATTATAGCCTCTCTAAAAACATAAGACTACCCACAGTTACATTACTCTAAGCTATATGCAGATTTTTATAAAGTGTAAAACATTAAAGCAAAATATCAATATGATGTTTGGTTCTCAATTTAACAATCCTCGAACATTTTCAATTTCGAATAAAAAAAATAAAAAAATTATACCAATTCTGAAAAAATAGTTTTATTTCAGTTGGTTCTTTAGTAATTTGGCTAGTTTTTTTAATACAAACAATTATATCAGAATTAATTGTACTATTATTAAAGTCAGATGTAAACCATACTATCTCCTACTACAGAAGACTATAAAACATGTGTAAATACGAAGTTTTGTCTGTTGAGGTGCATAGACCTGATAACAAATTAACACAAACACCTGCTCGAGGAAAACTAGTTCTCCCACCTCATTTCTATTACGCTTAACGCTAGTCACTGTGTTACACGTTGTTAATTATGTTATTAAATATTTAAAATTTGCGTAAAATAGATAACCAAAATTCGCACTCTGTAAGTTTACATATTTGTGAATTATATTACTCTTATTTATGAAACCAGAAGTTTTTTCTTTTCTTGGCTCGATTTTTTTCACTTTTTTTCTTCTTGATCCGAACTATCTTTATCTACAAATCCATAATTAATGTTCTGTAATAAAATATGTATTTGTTAGAAAGTGTGTGAATGAAATGAGTTTGTAATATAATTTCACACCAAAGGAAGTTTGTATACTTTGATTCGATTGAGAGTGTCCATTTCCCGTCAATTACAGCTACTTCGCCTTTCCCACTACTCTGGTTTCTCCAAAACAAAAGATCGACATTATACTGATTATTATTTAATGTAAAATTTGTCAGAAGATTTAAAAAACTTGAGCTCGTTAAAAGGCTTGATAAAAGTTCAAGCTTGTTAATTAAAAAACTCGAGCTCACTAAAAGCTTAAGCTCAGCTCAATTTGCTGAGACTCGGCTCGAACTAAAAAATCTGGGCTCGCACACCCCTAGTAATAAGTAACCCAACAGAAACAGTTGTAATATATCAAAGCAATTACAACAGGTCAACTCCCTTATGCTACTCTGTGATAACTAGTGTGTCTGCGGAATATTCCATTTATAACGTTTGGAGATATTGCAAAGATAGCATATTATCAAGGAACAACAATTTTGACCAATCATGTTACAACTAGACTCACCAAATGGTTCCTAGTCTCCACCTATATAGCATTTCTGTTGTCCAAGTCCCTACTGTTCAATTTACAAACTATATTATACTTTTAAATATGTGCCAGTAAAATAATTCATATTTTATGTTTCGGACAAATTAGGGCTTAGCGGAATATTCCTTATACCACGTTTTAAGTGTTAAATTAAAAACTTTTAGGTATTTTAATATTATCGGGGATGTCTAAAATAAACCTCCAATCGATTCACTCGTGTTAGCCAGTTGGCTCTATAGGCTTCGTAGGTGTTTTATTTTTTATTAAAATTTAATTGATTAATTAGTATGTTCACTATGGATGAGTTAATGTCTTTAAACTTCGATATGTGGTAAAGGGCTGTATCGTATAAATGATGGGACTGGAATGAAACCTGATAGTTCAAAATGTTGTCCAACATTCATACATGAGGAATTTTAGAAAAGCCTCTTGATCTTTCATCATTTTCAGACTATTTAATAATAAACTAGGCCTACCATTTATAAGTGGTATTCCAATATGGTTAACGACAATTTAAGATAACTTTTGATCACCATAACATTAAGGGAGGATAACAGTTAAATTACTAAGAAACTCTTTAGCAATTTCTCTTCCTTAATAATGGAAATTTTAAAGTGACATACATAAAACAAAAGATCATTAAGGGTGGGCTAAGGAAGCAGTGTAAAAGAGACTTTACCCAAAATAAATCCAAAGGAACATTCATAAATACAGCCTATAATATATTTAGTACAATAACACACGAACAATAACGTACTTACTGGAAGATTCCAATGTAAACTAATATTTCTTCCAACAGCTTTCAATCTTGTATGATAAGCATGGTGATTAACATGACGTTGGGCTTCTTCAGGGTTGTCTGTTTCAAAATCACATAGCATCCACAAGCATCCATAAACCTCTGCAAATAATAGTGAACCATGAAATTAAACACAATTATATGGACTAATTTTGATATATCTAAGATGTTGGACCATTTATGTTGATATCCATAATTTATATTTACTTTTTTTAAATCAATAATTTTCTAGGAGGAAACATTGCAGGAAGATGACAACCAATGTATTGTCATTGAATCCTTATCACCACAGTTAAGCAAAATTTAATGAAAATGGTTTAAGCTGATTTTGACCAAAGTTATTGTTTTGGCCTTATACCTAGTATCTCCAAATTTTGAGTTCTACACAACAAAAATGTTCAAGATATGCGTTTTGTCTTTATAAAATTTGATCAAAATTAATCAATACTGTTGGGTGTCAGACAAATATAATCAGCCCTTTGAGTCCCATAGTGACAATCTATCATCGACTGAAAAGTATGCTTTAAACCCCATGCTGATGATCTATTATGACCAGAGTACTACACGAAAAATCCCAAGCACTGATCTATTGCCAACAAAATTATTTCAATTTTATACATATGTATAATATTTTGTGCATATGTTAGATATTTTTGTGTACTAAACATTACAACCCAAGAGTGTAAGTCTTAATTCATTAATTAAAAGTGCGTATATACTAGATTTATTGATTTAAAGAATGGTAACTGATAACAAACAACTGACGTAATCTAACTGCTCAGTTTAGTCTGCTGCGCCTCTGTTTGACATTGTTTTAGTATTTTTAAAATTTTTATATATTTTATTTGTTTGTGTATATTTTATTTTATTTTTATTGATCTAATTGTTTGTTTTAAATATCAATAATTATATTTGTTTGCCACTTGTAATAGTATTATAGAAGCACGATTACGAAAATATTGAGCTTGTTTACTACACCTTATTAGTATGGTTAAAGTTTGTTTTCTTTAATGTTTTCAAATTATATTTTAGTTATTTAGTGATAGAGAAAATAATATAAGGATTCAATTTGAAATGTTTCGCAAAGATAAACTTGTACTTTTTCTTTTTCAAAAAATTACAAACCAATTTTTAAATTTGACTATGTTTACAGACCATCTAAAAATTCTTTGACTAAACTTGTTTGAAATTTCTTATGGTAAATAGGCTAACTTTTAATACAATTTCAAATCCGAATATTGGAGACTTGTGATTTCTTACTAAACCTTCACTATAAAACAGTTTTAGGTCTAGGATTTTTAGCACATTTCCCATTAAATTGTATACATATTTTTTTCTGACTATGCTAATTTTTGGCTTGTGACTCAAAGGGTAAGAAAAAGCTCTATACTAAATATATGTGATAAGATAGGATAAATAAATAGAATCAATACCTTCGTCATCATCCTTAGTATGCAGCTCTAGTTGAGGTATGTGATTACTGACATGTAATTGGAAATTGTCCATATCTGTTGTTTCATGCATACAATTCTTCCACTCACAAAGCAACTTTTGTTTATCTGTAATTTTAAGTGTTTTTCTCCTTTTCCAGGCTGTAGATATGTTACTATCACTTGAATAGCTATCAGAAATGGATTTGTCTTCTTCATTTGTCAATGCTGAACAATATTAATAAACATTGCGCTTAAAGCAAATAACATAAATATAGCAACAGTACAAAGATAATTATTTATACACATAAAAAATAATGGTTTATAAAAAAATATAAATATTATCTTGCAAAAACAATTTAAACGGATTTATAATTTTGATTTAAGTCTACAATTGCCAACAACATTCCCGTTTTCCACGTTGGACCATTTACGTTGTAATACCAAAAATGGTAATTTTAACTCGGATAACCAAAAAATGGTTATATTAAGATTTAAAACATAAAAATAAACCGGGGGATTGTAATTGAATTGGTGAGGGGACCACATGGATAAAATAAATGACTGAATGTAAATGTTAAGACAAGGGTATATAAAATTAATATAGATTTCCAAAATACTAATTTGATATATAAAATGTTAGTTAAATTGTAATAAATATTTAAATAAAAATTGTGTTGTGAATATAGACAAAAGCTTGTCGTCAAGCAAATAATTTGAACAGTGTCCGTGCTACTAGAATAGTAAACCCTGCATCGCGTGATGTGGAAAAAGACACATGTGGTTTAGCAGTCTTAAAGGGGCACTAGTTGGGAGAAGGTCTCTGACCTGGAGAGACGTATTTTTGTGTAGAGGAAGTTTTGGATAAATGTAGTGAAAATGTTAAAAAACAGTCTTAAGGAGGTATCTGGGATGGTCAGAAGTATTATTTTGTTAAAACACTTTTTAGAAAATGTAGTGTAAATGTAAAAACAGTTGCAAGCAGGTCTCTGAACTAGTCAGACGTATTTTGTGTAGAGGAAGTTTTAGATAAATGTGGTGAAAATGTTAAAAACAGTCCTAAGATCAATGTAGTATTTATTGATCTAAGTTGTATTCGTTCTGATTTAAAGCGTGAACTTTTAATTTGAAAAATGTGAACTTTGTTAAAGGTGTAAAGATAAAATCTTGCACGTGTTTGAGATAAGTAAGACGATTGAAGCACGAGTTCTGAACTAAGCCGTTAAAATGGAACAGTATAAATCGTAACACAAACAGTTATTTTGTAAAGTGAATAAAAAATAAACTTTATAGAGCGGTAAGTTGAACATAGAATGTCAATGTCTGAACTTAGAACAATGGACGCCTTCCACCTTGCAGGAATGCATTTCTGGGGAACGAGACGAGAAATCACCAAGGAATTGTGTTTTTAATTAACAGAATGTGACTGGTATACACGTTAAGACTTTTCTTATGAAAATATATTTTAATAATATGATATAAAACATGAAAATTTTTAAATATAGGTTTTGATTGAAAGGTTGAAGTATAATAGTTGAGACTATGTCTTATATTATACAAAATGAGAGTATTAAAGTAAAAATTTTCTTTTTTAATAAATAAACTAATGAGATCTGATCTATTTTAAAAAATAAAATAATTAATTACGTAAATTCAAATAAATAAATTAAGAGTAAATTCACAACCATTAAAATTTAATTTGATTTATCAGAAAATACCAAGATGCATTAAGTTAAGATTTTGAATATCAACATTAATAATAGAAAATTGATGATAATTTATGTAAATGTGTTAATCTCTTGATTTAAATAAACTATGTTAAGTTTCAACACAACAAATAAGATTTCTTTATTTTACCAAGAACCACTGTGAGTACACTTTCAAAAGGATCTGCGACCCTGAGAGGTTTTAAGTAATAACAGTTAACTATTCTTTTTTCAAAATTGGTAAGCTAACGCTACCTGGCGCCCATAAGGCTGTGCAATTTTTATTAAATAAATAACTTAAGATTATAAAGTGCCAATTTAAGATTTTAGATTCAAATTAATTCATAAATTCTAAACCCCCGTTTTTTTAAATATTACAACGTTGATATCCATAATTTATTTTCACTTTCTTTTTAATCAATAACTCTCTAACTTTTTAGGAAGATGACAACCAATACCAACCAACTGTGTCTTTGAATCCTTATCACCACAGTTGAACTAAATTTAATGTAAATGGTTTAAGCTATTTTGAACAAAGTTATTGTTTTGGCCTTATACCAAGTATCTCTAAATTTTGAGTTCTACACAACAAATGCTCAATATATGCGTTTTGACATTATAAAATTCGATCAAAATTAATCAATACTGATGGGTATCAGTCAAACATAATTAGCCCTTTGAGTCCCATAGTGACAATCTATCATCGATTGAAAAGTATGCTTTAAACCCCATGCTGATGATCTATTATGACCAAAGTACTACACGAAAAATCCCAAGCACTAATCTATTGCCAACAAAATTATTTCAATTTTATACATATGTATAATTTTTTGTGCATATGTTAGATATTTTTGTGTACTAAACATTACAACGCAAGAGTGTAAGTCTTAATTCACTAATTATAAGCGCTTATATATAAGATTTATTGATTTAAAGAATGTTAACTGATAACAAACAGCTGACGTAATCTAACTGCTCAGTTTAGTCTGCTGCGCCTCTGTTTGACAGTGTTTTAGTATTTTATTTATTTTTAATCTATATATTTTATTTTGTTAATAATATGTATATGAAATTTTTTCTGACCATGCTAATTTTTGGCTTGTGACTCAAATCGAAAAAAAGCTCTATACTAAATATATGTGATAAGATAGGATAAATAAATAGAAACAATACCTTCGTCATCATCCATAGAATACAGCTCTAGTTGAGGTATGTGATTACTGACATGTAATTGGAAAGTGTCCATATCTGTTGTTTCATGCATACAATTCTTCCACTCACAAAGCAACTTTTGTTTATCTGTAATTTTAAGTGTTTTTCTCCATTTCCAGGCTGTAGATATGTTACTATCACTTGAATAGCTATCAGAAATGGATTTGTATTCTTCACTTGTCAATTCTGAACAATATTAATAAACATTGCACTTAAGGCAAATAACATAAATATAGCAACAGTACAAACATAATTATTTATACACATTACAAATATTGGTTTATAAAAATATAGAAATATTATCTCGCAAAAACAATTTTAATGGATTTATAATTTTGATTTTAGTCTACAATTACCAACAAGATTCCCGTTTTCCACATCGGACCATTTATTGATATTCATAATTTATTTTCACTTTATTTTTAATCAATAACACTCTAAAATTTTAGGAAGATGACAACCAATATATTGTCTTTGAATCCTTATCACCACAGTTGAGCAAAATGTAATGAAAATGACTTAAGCTGATTTTGACTAAAGTTATTGTTTTGGCCATATACCTAGTATCTCCAAATTTTGAGTTCTAAACAACAAATGGCAAGATATGCGTTTTGTCTATATAAAATTTGATCAAAATTAATCAATACTGTTGGGTGTCAGACAAACATATTAGCCCTTTGAGTCCCATAGTGACAATCTATCATCGATTGAAAAGTATGCTTTAAACCCCATGCTGATGATCTATTATGACCAGAATACTACACGAAAAATCCCAAGCACTGATCTATTGCCAACAAAATTATTTCAATTTTTATACATATGTATAATATTTTGGTGTACTAAACATTACAACCAATGAGTGTAAGTTTTATTTCACTAATTAGAAGAGATTATATACTAGATTTATTGATTTAAAGATTGTTAACTGATAACAAACAAACAGCTGACGTAATCTAACTGCTCAGTTTATTCTGCTGCGCCTCTGTTTGATAGTAGTGGTAGGCGTCAACGCCAACAATGGTCAACGTCAACACCAGTTAACGTTGAGTGTGATTAACTGTTGAAAAAAACTGCTAACGTTAACCTGCCAGACAGAACAGAAGACAAAGCGTCTTTGTTTGTTCAGTGTGCAGGTGTGCAATGCATGTGTTCAGTGAGAAGTGAGAAGGCTCTAGTCATCAATCGAATGTTTCTTAGATAAATAAAAACTGATTATTTACAGAGGAATAAGTTTTGGGGTTATTTGTATTACTATTTACTAGTTAATTAATAGTTAATCAATCAGTTATTATAATCAATTATTACAATAATTCCAATGCGTGATAAAATAAAATCACGTTGGTTATTTATACCACACTATTTTCGTATTATCCAGTCGTCGTTTTATACAGTTTTGGATTTAGTAAAAAACAAAGAGTAAAATAGTAGGCTACAGCAGAAATATACGTTGATTCAGTTGATGAATAAACGTTGACGTTATTTGATTTGCTTTAGTTGCTCAACTAAACTAACAGATGACTTAGAGGCGTACTGAAACGGTTTGGGTTTTCACCAAAATCGTTCCAAAAACAAAATTTTTTGTAAAACAAAATTTTTGTTAAAACATAATAAATATCAAGAATACATAAATAAATGGTAATATCCATAATTAATTAATAATGTGTACAGAAAAAATTAGTTTAATATGAAGAAAAGTATTATTATAAAAGTTTTGTCAATTTCATTAAAAAATGAAACATCCAAAGCATAAGGGAAGTTGGATGATTATACAAGTATATATGTGTGTTATTCTTTATAAAGTTTATTGTTTTAGTGATTTTGTCTTAGGCCTAGCTTTAGAAAGTTACTAATTACGCGTAAATTGTCGAGGTGTCAAACCTAACCTCACTTGTGAAAGTTAGCTTTTTAGGGAAAATCGGTATTTTTATTTTGAAAATGTAACAAATTATTATTTTTTCCCCCTAAATATATTCACAAATATATTACAAATCTTTAGTAATCGTTGAAAAAATTCCGAAAAATCTATTAGTATGTTATTGATTACCATTTCTATGAAATTTCTGCTCCATTACTCTTCGATTTTTTGGTATTTGACCAAAAAACTCCAAATGTGATACATCTAACTTTTTTTTTTCACTACACACCTACATTCTATGCACCTTTCTGAACATAATGATATATAGTACTCTTGTATAAAATATATTACTATTTTTGGTAAATTGTTGAAAATAAAATGACCAAATTCCCTTTTTTCGTAAACCATTTTTTGTTTTTTTCAAAATGTAACAATTTTTTTTTTTTTCCTAAATATATTGATAAATATTACATTAAACTTTTGTATATCTTAGAAAAAGGTGGTAAGCTTTTGATTTTGGATGATACAGGTTTTTCCTGAAAAATGATAACATAATTTTTCACATGTAACATATTTACTCCAAAACCGTTTCAAAAAAATGTTTTTTTATTACATAGATGAATTCTATGCATCTTTCTGAGAAAAATGATGTCTTATAAGTTAGGTTTTGTATACAAATAATATATTTTATTAATTTTTAAACAAACGAAGAATTTTTAAGACAAATTAACATACACCACTTGGAGGGTTAAAGAACTCAGGACGGACATAGGACAATACATCGTATTCCAACGCTCGATTCAATGCCATCCCATTTAAAAGTCCAGCAGCAGGAAGTAAACAATACCTTCCAACAACCAGATGGGTTCAAGGACGAATTCTTCACAGAACATCTAACCATTTTAACCTTTGTATTGTCACTGATATATTATATTTATTTATAGTATTGGGGGATAGTATAAAGTTTACAAGGCGAATATTACATTCAATTTAGTAAAGGTGGTTAACTAATTTGAACATATTTATATTCCAGTGAAATTGTGTAAATGTGTGTTCTAATTTGTTTAAAGTGTTTACAGGTAGTGAAAAGAGTGCACAGGTCAAAGCCATGTTTCCAAAAATAAATTTGGAAATTCATAAAATGGTAATATGTAATGTTGAGTTAAAATATGTAAATTTGTATAGGTTAAGAAATAAATTGCGTATTAGTGTTAAATAATGTTTACAAATGTGTATAAATTGTTAAAATAGATAGAACAAAAATTTGTTCCAAATTTGTGTTTTTTAAGGAGAGGATATTGAAACGGTTTGGGTTTTCACCAAAATTGTTCCAAAAACAAAAATGTTTGTAAAACATAAAATTTTAGTTAAAACATAATAAATATCAAGAATACATAAATAAATGGTAATATCCATAAATAATTAATAATGTGTACAGAAAAATTAGTTTAATATGAAGAAAAGTAGAATTATAAAAGTTTTGTCAATTTCATTAAAAAATGAAACATCCAAAGCGTAAAAGAAGTGGGATGCGAGACTAGTAGACGGAGAGGAGCCAACAGGTCGAAAGAGAACAATAAAGTTGTTGATCACATGACACCTCAGGTCCAGACTGTACTAGATAATCTGATTCAACTTGTTACAAAATATTTCACATGCAATCTCCTATGTTAAATTTTAAATTGTTAAAATTTCGAATATAAAATCATATTATGATAAAGAATAACTGGTTAGCATAGTGTAATACCTAGAAATGGTCAGTTTAATTTGAATGTTTAAAGTAACCGGGAATTGTTTAGAGTTAATTTGGGAGGGGGAAACATAAGTCGAAAGCATGACTCATCGTACACATTAAAATAAGGGAATATTAAATTAAGATATAGGTTTCCAAATTTAAATAAAATAATATATAGAATGTTAGATATAATTAGTAATAATAAATTAGCTAGTGTTTGTTTGTTAAAAATATAGACAAAATGTTGACAAGGTGCGCGTAAATGCAATGGACAATACCCCTCTAGGGTAATGCAGAATAAGCGAATAGCGAAAATAGTACGAACCCTATTCGGACCCTGTAAAATGGAAAAGTAGAAAAACTTACCATGATGCTTTGCGGGAGCGTCTTCCAAGCAAGAAGGAAGCGTGGCTTGCCAGTCTTGTGGGAGCAGTCTTAAAGGGAGATCCAACGTGGTAGGATGTGTTAAAGAAAAGGTCTTAGTCAGGAGTTGGAAGGGAATGGTTGAGTGAGTTGAAGGTATTTAGAATAAAGAAACTTTGATAAAAATGTAGTCGTGTTAAATCAGTCTTAAAGGGAGATCCGACGTGGTAGGATGTGTTAAAAGAAAGTCTTCGTCTGGTGTCTGGAGGAGAAAGACGTGTTTTGGGAGAAGTAGTTTTGAAAAATATAGTTCGTGTTGAAAAACAGTCTTAGTTTTGAATCTAGAGGAGTGAGTCTTAGAACAGTTTAGTGACAATAGCGTGTTATATGAAAATAGAGATAAGAGACAATCGTATTTTCTTATACAAAAGACAACTATGCGTTTTGTGCCTAAATACACTTAAATAGTGAAAGCGGGTTATGTCTTGTGAGCGTGAACAATCGTGAGGTGTTTAATGGACTAAAAATTAATAAACAATCTAAATACGAACATTAGTCGAGTGCAATGGAAGGCTTGAAAAGCGTGATTGATTCAACGCCGGCGGACAGCTCACCACGTGCACATAATGGAGGAATATCCTTCAACAAAGGACGGGTAACCAGTGTTAATTAACACTAAAAGTCAAATATTGTGTAACCATGTAAAATTTATTATATTTAATGTACTATTTTTTATAAATTTAATATTTTTTAAATAATTATTTTTGTTTTTGAGAATAATAGATGTCTATTGACATATATATAATATATATATATATATATATATATATATATATATTTGATAAAGTAATTTCAAAATAATACAAACAGATAACTCTAATCTGTTTATTTTAATAAATAATTATCTAAGTTGCAACAAATAAGTAAATTCAAGATTCAAGATTATGACCATTTTAAAAGGTAACATAAAATAATTAATGTCAGGATGTATAATTTAGAAAATCTATGAGATTTAATTTAATAATTGTCAATGTACTAATTCTTTGTTTCAATAAATCCATGTTAAGTTTCAGCATAAGCAAGATTTATTCATTTTACCAGAAGATTCACTGTTAAGTACACTTTTAAAAGAACTTAGACCCTGAGATATTTTTAATAATTAACTTCACTTTTCAAAATTGATGAGGACTCATCTGGCGCCCTATTAGCTGAGCAATTTTTAATAAATTAATTACTAACTTCACTTTTTTCTTAATGAAAATAAAAAATAAAATCAAACTAACCCCGTTTCATTAAAAAATTACAATAGGAAATACAAGAAAATATTTATTATACCAAATAGTTTAATAGTTATTGCAAAAAACTAAAATTTTGTCTAGATAATAGGTTTAAATTTGTATAATGGAAATAGCTTAAGGATATGTGACATAATATAATGAGACCAAAATAAGTACATATATAATTAATTGGGGGGGGGGGGGGTTGACCATCGAAAAATCGACAAAGTTCAACAATGAATAATTTATCAGAAAATGAAAATAAATGAAAAACGTAAAGAATTCCTTCATTTATAAGGCAGAGGCTACAAAAACCAAAAAGAAGAATTAAGAAATTCTGAACCGATCAAAAGTTGGTCAAAGAAAAAATTACGAAAAACGAAAAAGGGTACATCTTAGAAAGTTATCATCCTACAACTTTAAATCAAAGTTGTATGGAATCCAGAAGTCAAGAGGACCAAAATGACATTTACAGATTTCCAGAATTCCTGTTAGAACCAGAGACATAGAAGTTTTCAAGAAAGTTTACAAATTAAATTCCAGATAATCAGACATTACAGGAATCAACCTGCAGTAACCCCTACCACACAATAGGGGAGGAGTCAAGTGTTTGGATTTTGCAAAAGCAGTGCTGGCAACCCATGTACAAATAAACTAAATAATAATTAGTTAATCAACAACTAATTAAAGTAAAACAAACATTAAAATAACCAAAAGGGTTATAATAAAAACTAACTAAAGTGAAATCTTGAAGAAATAAACGAAATTAATCAACTTTAAATGTCATAAATCAAAGGGAAATGTTCATAGAAATTGGTATCAGTGGAACAGGGAATAAGTTTTGGAGGTCCATTTCAACAGAATTTTTCTTCACTCATGATCCAGCTCCTAGTAGGAGAACATCTCGTTATCCAGCTGCTAGAAGAAGAACATCTCTAACCAGCACCAGGAGGAGTCATCTACAATCATCTTTATGTGATCAGCACTATACCGATAGTTTTATTGGAAGCGACCTGGCATTTCAAATTGTATAGCAAGATACAACAAACAGCCACACTGATTCAAACTTGGACTACATCTTTAAACTTTTCGACTACAAGATCTTCAATCTGTAATCATTCAACTTTAACAACAGCACAACCGATTTCAACATAACTGAGGACTGCTAGCTGACATCAACTAGACTTCAACCTTCAGCAGAACAACTGTAAACAGTCTTGTCTAACAGGAGCCGAAAACAGCTATAAATATGTTTACAAGGTACCACAGTTACGTTCATGAATACATATTCGCTTTGAAATAAAAAATAAATAAAAAAACTTTCTGGAGAAAATTATCAAATTTAAATTCTTTTTTATTTTATATATGTACTTCTTAAAGTCAATGTGTTTTTATTTTTAAAGTAAGTTCGATTTTAAGTAATATGTTTTAAAGTTAAGAAAATTTATGATTTGAAATCTTGAATAATATATAGAATTAAAAAGGAATTTTTAATTAAAATATAAATTTTATTTCTGGATAACATTTTGTTGTGTGGATTTTAAACTAACCCTATGTTGTTTTCAGTTTAAAATTAAGTGTGTTTTTTAAATAGATTCTGCAAAATAACTCTTTTAAATGACACTCCCTGAGAGCGAGTTTTAAAGTTAAAGCAATAAGAGAAAAAAGAGCCAGTTTTGATTAAATAATAAAAGTAATAAAGGAATTTTAAAGTTATTCCTAACATCTAAGAATGAATACTAAAGACAGTATTTTATTCTTGAGGCATTGTGGTGTTTGGCAAAATAAGGACGTTAATAAATAATTTATCAAGCATTTCCCCAAAGGTGGGATTTGAATCAAATTAAGGGTTTATTGGAATTCTATAGCATTTAGTTCAATTTCCCATTTACAACCTTCTGTTGTGAATAACGTCAAAAGAAGTTAAGGGTTAAAGCAAACATCACACTGTTTCAGTACGTGTAGCTGGGTGCGCACGCATCGAGTGGGCCGCTGTCGCTAACAAACAACCACTGATGCGTCACCTGCAAGCTCTAAGCAAATGATCAACGTTAGCAGTTAATGCACTTCTTCGTCTACTGCATTGATCGTTGATGATGGTCAACGATGAGGGTTAGCTCTTACCCGTTAACGGGCCATGCCCTATTTGATAGTGTTTTAGTATTTTATTTATTTTTATATATTTTACTTTGTTGGTGTATATTTTAGTTATTTTTAGTGGCCTCGTTGTTTGTTTTAAATACCAATAATTATATTTGTTTGCCACTTGTAATAGTATTATAGAAGCATGATTACGAAAATATTGAGTTTGTTTACTACGCTTTATTAGTATGGTTAAAGTTTGTTTTTATTTAATGTTTTCAGATTATATTTTAGTTATTTAGTGATAGAAAAAATAATATAAGGATTCAATTTAAAATGTTTCCCACAGATAAACATGTTGTATTTTTTCCCTTCAAATAATTTATAAATTTTACTATGTTTATACTCTCTAAAAATTCTTTGAATAAACTTGTTTGATATTCTTATGGTAAATAGGCTAACTTTTAATACAATTTCAAATCCGAATATTGGAGACTTGTGATTTCTTACTAAACCTTCACTATAAAACAGTTTTAGGTCTAGGATTTTTAGCACATTTCCCATTAATATGTATATGAAATTTTTTCTGACCATGCATATTTTTTTCTTGTGACTCAAAGGGTAAAAAAAAAGCTCCATACTAAATCTATATGATAAGATAGGATAAATAAATAGAAACAATACCTTCGTCATCATCCTTAGAATGTAGCTCTAGTTGAGGTATGTGATTACTGACATGTAATTGGAAATTGTCCATATCTGTCGTTTCATGCATACAATTCTTCCACTCACAAAGCAACTTTTGTTTATCAGTAATTTTAACAGTTTTTCTCCGTTTCCAAGCTGTAGATATGATACTATCACTTGAATAGCTATCAGAAATCGATTTGTAATCTTCACTTGTCAATGCTGAACAAAATTAATAAACATTGCACTTAAGGGAAATAACATATAGCAATAGTACAAACATAATTATTTATACACATTACATATATTGGTTTATAAAAATATAGAAATATTATCTCGCAAAAACCATTTAAATGGATTTATAATTTTGATTTTAGTCTACAATTGCCAACAAGATTCCCGTTTTCCACGTTGGACCATTTACGTTGTCCAATATTCATAATTTATTTTCGTTTTATTTTTAATCAATAACACTCTAAAATTTTAGGAAGATGACAACCAATATATTGTCTTTGAATCCTTATCGCCACAGTTGATCAAAATTTAATGAAAATGGTTTAAGCTGATTTTGACCAAAGTTATTGATTTGGCCTTATACCAAGTATCTCACAATTTTGAGTTCTACACAACAAATGTTCAAGATATGCGTTTTGTCTTTATAAAATTTGATCAAAATTAATCAATACTGTTGGGTGTCGGACAAACATAATCAGCCCTTTGAGTCCCATAGTGACAATCTATCATTGATTGAAAAGTATGCTTTAAACCCCATGCTGATAATCTATTATGACCAGAATACTACACGAAAAATCCCAAGCACTGATCTATTGCCAACAAAATTATTTCAATTTTATACATATGTATAATATTTTGTGCATATGTTAGATATTTTTGTGTACTAAACATTACAACCCAAGAGTGTAAGTCTTAATTCATTAATTAGAAGCGCTTATATACTAGATTTATTGATTTAAAGAATGGTAACTGATAACAAACAGCTGATGTTATTTAACTGCTCAGTTTAGTCTGCACTCTGTTTGATAGTCGTTTAGTATTTTTATATATTTTATTTTGTTGGTGTATATTTTAGTTATTGATAGTGATCTAGTTGTTTGTTTTAAATATTAATAATTATATTTGTTTGCCACTTGTAATAGTATTATAGAAGCACGATTACGAAAATATTGAGTTTGTTTACTACACTTTATTAGTATGGTTAAAGTTTGTTTTCTTTAATGTTTTCAGATATATTTTAGTTATTTAGTGATAGAGAATATAATATAAGGATTCAATTTAAAATGATTCCCACACATAAACATGTTGTGCAGTACAACCTCGTTAAGTCGGCCCCCTTTAAGACGGATCTCCGGGTAACCCGGACCAGTTTGCAATAAATAAACATAAATATAATTATTATAAAATATGCATTTTGATAGCGCTATTGCTTTATACGAGCGCATAATCGTAGCATATTGCACGGTGATCGTGTTTCTGCCGAGTTCACGCAACCGAGTTTGTTTGCCATGACTGTACCACATCTGATGCCTAATTATAGCACTGCATGCCTGCATGGTGAATCATTGTCAGGTGATTGGTGATTGTATTTTGAGCATCAGAATGAGAGTACACTGGCCAAGCTTCTCATGTTGAAACAGATGTTTGACCGTGCGGACCTAAACGTTACTTGAAGCTGACGCAACAGAAACTTACAAGCTTATTCTTCAAAAAGTAGACATACCTGTACACCCCACAGATATGTTTGTTGTTTTATTTTGATGAATAAATATTTTTAAAGTGTTTTTTTCCGTAATAAAGTAATTTATTGTAAGTACAGTATGTATATTTTCATTTTTTTTGTGTGTGTGTTTTTTGCTCTTTCTCCGACTAACACGGATTTTCGTTATGTCGTATCGGCCGTGGTCCCGGCTGGTTCGACTTAACGAGGATGTACTGTACTTTTTTTTTTCAAAAAATTACAAACTAATTGTAAAATTTGACTATATTTACAGAGCTGTCTAAAAATTTTTTGACTAAAATTGTTTGATATTTCTTATGCTAAATAGGTTAACTTTTTATACAATTTCAAATCCGAATATTGGAGACTTGTGATTTTCTTACTAAACTTTCACTATAAATAAGTTTTAGGCCTAGGATTTTTAGCACATTTCCCATTAATCATCCTTAGAACATAGCTCTAGTTGAGGTATGTGATTACTGACATGCAATTGGAAATTGTCCATATCTGTTGTTTCATGCGTACAATTCTTCCACTCATAAAGCATCTTATGTTTATCTGTAATTTTAACTGTTTTTCTCCGTTTCCAGGCTGTAGATATGTTACTATCACTTGAATAGCTATCAGAAATCGATTTGTATTCTTCATTTGTCAATGCTGAACAAAATTAATAAACATTGCACTTAAAGTAAAGTAAATAATATATAGCAATAGTACAAACATAATTATTTATACACATTATATATATTGGTTTATAAAAATATATAAATATTATCTCGCAAAAACAATTTAAATGGATTTATAAATTTGATTTTAGTCTACAATTGCCAACAACATTCCCGTTTTCCACATTGGACCATTTATGTTGTCCAATATTCATAATTTATTTTCACTTTATTTTTAATCAATAACACTCTAAAATTTTAGGAAGATGACAACCAATATAGTCTTTGAATCCTTATCGCCACAGTTGAGCAAAATTTTGAATATGGTTTAAGCTGATTTTGACTAAAGTTATTGATTTGGCCTTATAGCAAGTATCTCCAAATTTTGAGTTCTACACAACAAATGTTCAAGATATGCGTTTTGTCTTTATAAAATTTGATCAAAATTAATCAATACTGTTGGGTGTCAGACAAACATAATCAGCCCTTTGAGTCCCATAGTGACAATCTATCATCGACTGAAAAGTATGCTTTAAACCCCATGCTGATGATCTATTATGACCAGAATACTACACGAAAAATCCCAAGCACTGATCTATTGCCAACAAAATTATTTCAATTTTATACATATGTATAATATTTTGTGCATATGTTAGATATTTTTGTGTACTAAACATTACAACCCAAGAGTGTAAGTCTTAATTCATTAATTAGAAGCGCTTATATACTAGATTTATTGATTTAAAGAATGGTAACTGATAACAAACAACTGATGTTATTTAACTGCTCAGTTTAGTCTGCTGCGCCTCTGTTTGACAGTGTTTTAGTATTTATTTATTTTTATATATTTTATTTTGTTGGTGTATATTTTAGTTATTTTAAGTGGCCTCGTTGTTCATTTTAAATATCAATAATTATATTTGTTTGCTACTTGTAATAGTATTATAGAAGCATGATTACGAAATTTTTTTTTTTTTTTACTACACTTTATTAGTATGGTTAAAGTTTGTTTTCTTTAATGTTTTCAGATTATATTTTAGTTATTTAGTGATAGAGAAAATAATATAAGGATTCAATTTAAAATGTTTCCCACAGTGTTGTACTTTTTTCTTCTTCAAATAATTACTAAACTAATTTTTAAATTTGACTATGATTACAGAGCTTTCTAAAAATTATTTGACTAAACTTGTTTGATATTTCTTATGGTAAATAGGCTAACTTTTATTACAATTTCAAATCCGAATAATGTAGACTTGTGACTTTTTTACTAAACTTTCACTACAAAACAGTTTTAGGCCTAAGAATTTTTTAGCACATTTCCCATTAAATTGTATATGTAATTTTTTCTGACCATGCATATTTTTGGCTTGTGACTCAAAGAGTAAAGAAAAAGCTCTATACTAAATATATGTGATAAGATAGGATAAATAAATAGATTCAATACCTTCATCATCATCATCCTTAGAATGTAGCTCTAGTTGAGGTATGTGATTACTGACATGTAATTGGAAATTGTCCATATCTGTTGTTTCATGCATACAATTCTTCCACTCACAAAGCAACTTTTGTTTATCTGTAATTTTAATGGTTTTTCTCCTTTTCCAAGCTGTAGATATGTTACTATCACTTGAATAGCTATCAGAAATCGATTTGTAATCTTCACTTGTCAATGCTGAACAATATTAATAAACATTGCGCTTAAGGGAAATAACATATAGCAAAAGTACAAACATTATTATTTATACACATAACAAATATTGGTTTATAAAAAAATAGAAATATTATCTCGCAAAAACAATTTAAATGGTTTTATAATTTTTATTTTAGTCTACAATTGCCAACAAGATACCCCTTTACCACTTAAATCATAAATTGGAAAATACCAATGTATTAAAAAACCTAAACATTAGATTAAACCATTTTATGTTAATAAACTTCATTATTTAATAAAAAGTTTTCATTATTAGATAAGGCTTTTGCATAGTTAAAGATAGCATGTTATTTATATTCTTACATTCCAAATTTTTTAGATATTTTGGAAAAAAAAAAGTTTTGTGATCTGGAATGGTGTACATTTTATGTAGGCTTTGGATGCAAATTCAGATCTCTAGAATTATTTTGCAAAAAGAAATTTTCTAAAATGTTTAATATTTTAAGGATTTGTTATTCAATTTAAAGAAATTGTATTATATACATTTTACATTACCATTTCACTTACCTCTATAAAAATAATTCAGTAAACATGACTATGCTTTTATATTACAGATTATTTTCTTCTCTAACATGTACGATTCTGTTAAAATTAATCAAATTTTTATTACTTTATCATTTTCATAAGCCTTTATCTAGTCTAATCTAAATTTATGGCCATTTAAATAAACATAAATATACAAAAGTATATTTAGCCAATGTGTTACATAAGCTGTTAAATTATCTAATGATTAGTTATATCATTTAACATTTCATTCAATATTAAACAGACTATTTTTAATATATAAAGAATGGATTGTAAAGATTGTGAAACGAATGTACAGAAATAGAGTTATGAAAGGTTTGATGCTATTTTTCTTTCATTCTATCTTGAAGAGAAGAAAATGAAGTATTTGAAAATAGAAGTTGAAATCAGGATGGCATATCTCTGCATGTTCCTTTTCGTTTATAAGCTTGTCATCGCCAATGATGATTACGAAATTTTATGTATGATCCGCAAACTATTGAAGGAATATACAGACTTACCCATGTAGCTGTGCGCGTTGACCAAAATGCTGACAGGTGAGCAAGGAGTACTTTTTTAAACATTCGCTATACTTCTTGACACTTTCAGAACGTTTTTGCCACTCTTGTTTTAACACACTATCAAACATTTTATCTCAACAATTGTTATATCATTCTTTATAGATAATTATAAGGATTCTTAAGGTGTTGGTAAGTTTTTTAAATCAATAAAATATTATTTCATTAAATTAAATTATGCAGAAAACTATTTTAATTTAAACATTTTAGTAAATAACCACCAGGATTGTCTATGTAGTTGAAGATGCATAAAAGTTCTATGCCAGACCCAGAGTGAGTGTTATTTATACGGTATTCAAAAATCCATTCATATGGGGGCATCAGCATATTTTGAATTGATTGTTTTAAGTGTTGTTTTTTGTAAGAGTGAAGGATGGTTATGGTTTGTTATTGTTCCCAAGTCAATATTTATAATGTGAGGAATCCATAGCAGGGCAATTATACAAAAGGTTAAAAATATTCTTTTGTGCATCTAGACATAACTAACTTAGTAAACATTTTTTAACAAAACTTTTAAGATATAGCTCAGCTATAATACCTACATGAGTTAGAACAAGATATTACTCCCGAGTCTTGTTGAGTGACTGTATTAATCCAAATTTTGCAGCGTCCATGTCTACTTTCTTCATCTAATCTGTCTGATGGACATTCTGAATCTGCAAAAAAATCTCCTGAAAATAATTATTCACTGCTTCAGTAAAAAAATAAAAGAAAGTTACATTTTTTATTTTCTTAAAATTATAACTTTATTTATTTATTACTATTTAAAAATGTTTACCTGTGCCTAGTTTAGTTTGATAATAAACTTACTTTCATCTAACTGCTTCATGTAGCCCTAACATCAACATTAATCTAATAGTGCTCATAACATCTGAAATTATTTTGAAAAAGGATGTTGTAGTTTTTACTTTAAAATACAAATTAGCATTATTATGAAAAAGTACCATATGTACTATTTTTAGCCTACAAATTCTCCACAATGTTGATAACTCGTTTCCTTATCATAAATCAGTTTCATCACATAAGGATGTATAGATCCCAGCATGAATACTGGCACTTGGCCAATCGGTAGCAAACAGCTACTAACGTGACCAAAAACATCAGTACTACCGGCGGGTAGATAAACCAGTTCCATATTCCAATTGTATGCTTTTTAACTTATATCTGAGATCTTTTTTAAGATAATATAATTACCTTGACATGTTAATAAAGCTTAGAATCGATCACATTTAAAAAAAAGGTGAGGTATTTTTCGTTGAAAGGGTGGGTCACATTAGAAAGTTGTGTTGTGAAATGTTTTTTCTCCTCCAATTATGCCCTTCCCTCCATCTCCCGCCCATCACGCAAGTGTAAGTTCAAGTGCCACCATTCGCGCCATTATCTATAACTTATACTAAAAAATTACAGTACTTTAGGAAGTCGAGAATAGTAGCGAAAGGAATGTGTTATTGGCTGTGTTTTTGTAAACATATATTCTGTTTTAAAAACATACTGAGGTGCAAAGGCTTTTGAAACTATATAGAGCAGCTTTACAACCCACTGGAGTGTTAACAGTAATATATATAATTTATAATTTCCTACTTTTGAGGTAGCCTATAAAAAACTTTTAAATGACTTTTTCATTGTATTTTTTTTTTTTTAATAAAACATACTAACAAAAAACAAAAATGTATACATAGTTTCATCATACTTATTATGATAAAAGTTACTTTAGGTTAGGTTAAATATTAGGTATAATAAATACTAAGGAATATACCTCCATTTTCAGAAAGTTCTTGTAGAATAAAACTTTCAAAATCTGTTTCATAAAGGACATCTTGTGACTTCGTATTCATCCTGGAATAGAAAATATCAAATTTCAACAAGAGAAGCTCTTTAATTCCATAGAAAAACCTAGGTTCTAGGATGGCCAAAAGTGTCTGTCTACCAATTAAAATGATTGTTCCAATTTAAGACCTTGTGAACCATGTCCATGGCAATATTCATACAAAACATCAAAAGTCAGAATATATGAACAGAAAAATTAAACTAACAAATATTAATGAAATAATATGGATTAGGGGTTAATGCTAATTTTCATTATTATTATTATTATATAAACAAATAAAACACAATTTTTCTTTTGTAAAATTTTATAATTTATTTGGTCTAGCCGACCACGGTTTCGCCAGTTACGGCATTGACGAGCCTCTTACAAGACTAAATACAATACACACCATAACTATTATAAAAGGTTGAGAAAGGCAGGAAATTCCCGTTAACAAACAAAGCACAAAGACCCGGGGGAAAACATAAGCAGCAATACAAATACTACATGTCAGTTTGTACACACCACTTTTTGCATTTTTTCTATTTTATCTTTGGAATTTACTAACATCTTTTCTAAATTTTGTTTACAATAATAAGCTGGTTGACAGTGTTTTTTTCATTTCTAAAACTTAGTTAATCTTAGAAAAGAAAAAAAAACACTGTCAACCAGCTTATTATTGTAAACAAAATTTAGGAAAGATGTTAGTAAATTCTAAAGATAAAATAGAAAAAATGCAAAAAAGTAGTGTGTACAAACTGACATGTAGTATTTGTAATGCTGCTTATGTTGGCCAAACAGGTCGTAGTTTTAAGTGTAGGTTAGGTGAGCATGAAAGGAGTTGGCGGTTAGGTTATAATGATTCTAGTTTTTCTAACCATTTAAAAAATTATGTACTGACAGATTTTTATTCTAATGTTAATTTTGAAATTCTACATGTGAACGTAAAAAGTAAAAAATTAAATGTTTTGGAAATTTTAGAAATTAAGAGACTTTTGTGTAATGATGCTAATCTAGTTTTAAATGACAAAACGGAATTTTTGTCATTTTCTCCTTTACTTCAACCTCTATTCAAGGTTGGTTAATACCTGTGTGAATGACCTGTGGGGTTTTCCCCCCGGGTCTTTGTGCTTTGTTTGTTAACGGGAAATTCCTGCCTTTCTCAACCATTTATAATAGTTATGGTGTGCATTATATTTAGTCTTGTAAGAGCCTCGTCAATGCCGTAACTGGCGAAACCATGGTCGGCTAGACCAAATAAATTATAGAATTTTACAAAAGAAAAATTGTGTTTTATTTGTTAAAATGGAATTCTATCAAGTACCGTCGGTCATCAGTGTAAACAATTATTATTTTATTTTATTTTTGTTATTCCTATACCTCATCTTTATTCTTAGGAATAATTTATTTCTTCAATGCTCAATTAACTTTTTAACCGAAAAATCACACTTCGAAAACTATGAAATCTTACTATTTATAGGTTAAACAAAATGGCAATTTTTCACATTCACATCTCGTAATGTGACATGGGAATCGCTTATGGTTTCACGCTTGCGCATTACATCATTTACTATCACAAATACTTTTATAAATGACAGATTTCAACTGGTGACTATATACCATGTGTTAAAAAAGTCCCGGGACGGCTTAATATTATTTTAACTGTCACAGATAGATCTTTTGCACATTGTTAATGGACAGCAAAACCTATTTTAGTACTTATTCAGTGGACCAATACGTTTCCAGGGAGACGGCCCATTAGGAGTAAGAAATCTTAAATGAGAGTGAAGGTCGAATTGTACATCGATTAAAGGCCTTTATGAGCAGAACAATGCCGCAAACCTGAATTCAAAAGGTTCACTCTAGCGTGGGTTTAAAGTTCATATTAGCTACAACGTTAGGTATGTTGGAAACAGCTTAATTAATAATGTTTACTAGGTAGATGTTATGAAATGAAAACTTTGCAAATCAATATTTGACTTAAATATATTTTTAGACTCCTCACTGGCTTTTTACCTCCAATGGGGGATGGCTCTCAAGGATCAAAAGGAAATCTTAAATATAAACGTAGGTTGATATGTACATCAAACTAAAGGTCTTTATTAGTAGAGTACAATGCCGCAAATAACATGTACCTAAAGCAAGTATGTTTCCTGTTTGCGGGAATACACACTGTCAGTCATAGAAAAATTTCTCTTTTAGGCCTATCATGGTTAATTAATTTTCCTTGTTTGATTTAATATGAACTTTAAACCCACGCTATTTTAGCTATAGTGAACTTTTTTAAGTCAGGTTTGTGGCATTGTGTTCTACTCATAAAGGCCTTTAATCGATGTACAATTCGACCTTCGCACTCATTTAAGATTTCTTACTTACTCCTTATGGGCCGTCTCCCTGGAAAGGTAACGGCCCACTGAATAAGTACTAAAATAGGTTTTGGTGTCCATTAACAATGTGCAAATGTTTGTACCTCTTATCTGTAATGGTTTCAAAATAATAAGCCGCCTGGGACTTATTTAACACGCAGTATATAGACTTAATGACAGGTTTGCCCATGTGTCTTATATATATAGCCACCTGGCCAAACCTGTTAAAGGTTTGGCGATGTCAATAATTTTGCTTACCTTAATATTCAGGGCGATATAATTTCACAGCTGCAGGGAAGAAATTGAGATGCGAATGTGAAAAATTGTCATTATGTGTAACCAATAAATAGATGGATTTCATAGTTTTACAAATTATAAGCAAAAGAATTTATAAAATACATACTTTTTATAACTATTATTTTATAGATATTAATGAAAAGGAGGGATCTAAACAAAGACTAGATGAAGAAAGATGTAGATCCAGATAGGAGTATCTTGGGTTTGCCTTAACTGAACTTACTAAGTGAGCCCCTGAGAGAATATTGATAAAATATATATACTTTGGTTACTACTACCTCTTTACTTCTGTAAGTAGTAAAGGGCAGGATAATAAGTCAACCGGTAATTGTTTACTGTAGCACCCCAAATTTGATATTTTTTGTTGTTGTTATTTTTGTTCAACATATCTATCTTCATAAGAATAGTAACATTTTTGTGTGAGCATAAATGTTAAAAAAAAAAAAAAAAAAAATTTAAGTTTTGTAAGTTAAGGTCCATTAAGTGAGTTACACGTTAAAATTGGTTTGTATGGGAATTGTTTTAATCTTACAAGGTCAAGTAACCCTTACTTGACCTACGCGAAAATAAACTTATGTATAATATAATTGCCAGGATTGAAATTTTGCATGTGGTATTCCTAAGCGGTCACCTATCCAAGTACTAACCACGCTAAATGTTGCTTGACTTCCTTGGATTTAAACAAAAAAAATGTGTGCGGATATAAACATCGCAAATTAGTCGAAACATTGTGTTGTAGCCTACTTAACGTACAAATACGTCATTGAAATAGGCCTATGTCAATTTCGAAGTGAAACACATTTTTTCTCACAAAAAAATGTTACTATTGTTATGAAGACAGGTATGTAGTAAAAAAATTACCAATTCAATCTAACAGTCAGTAATTATGATGACTGACATAGAAGCGATTATAGTAGAAACTTGGTCAATTATAATTAACAATAATACAATGAATGCCAGTCTTTTTGGTGATTTTTTGTTTCAATCATGTTCTACATACCTTATTATTTATTAATAACTAAATAAGTTTTCAATGCGGAGCTAACTTTTTCATTGAAAAATTACGATTTCAAAACTAGAGAATTCAGTGCATTTATAGATCACCGAAGTCAAGCAACATTGAACTACGTTAGTACGTGGATCATGGATGCGTGACTGCTTGAAAACGTACACAATTTTTTCCTTTTTCAAATGAACGCGTAGGTCATGTAAAGTGGACTATAGGCTATATATATAGGTAAATATCGGTTGTACCTATATATATATATATATATACAGAGCCACCTTACTTGACCTTGTAAGGTAAAAAATCGCATACATACCTATTTTAACGCGTAATTCACTTAATGGATCTTAACCTAGAAAAGTTGAGATCATGTTTTTTTTTCAGTGAAAACTTCTTTTATTATTAATTAGTATATAGAACATGAGGTAAATGTTTAGAAAAAAAGTTACTGCATTTTATTTGAGATTTTTTTTTTTTTTTTAACGTGTTCTACATACCTTATTTCTTAATAATAAAATATGTTTTCAACACAAAGTTATCTTTTTCACAGAAAAAAACATAACTAACTTTTCTAAGTTAAGGTCAATTAAGTGAAATAAGCATTAAAATAGGTACTGTATATGTACGAGACTTTTTACCTTACAAGATTAAGGTGGCTATATATATATATATAACTGCGTTCGATGTTGCTTGACTTCGGTGATATATAAATGCATTGAATTCTGTAGTTTTGAAATCGTAATTTTTCAATGAAAAAGTTAGCTCTGCGTTGAAAACTTATTTTAAACGCACTTTCTTTGTAAACAATTACCGAACATGATTTTTTTTAAATCGCCAGAAAGAATGGTTGCAGTATAGTAAACAATTACCGCAGTAGTGTTTTGCTGAGATGGTCATGATATTAGGCTAATATTACTTTAATATCCATCCATTACATGGGCATGATCCTACAGCCTTCGAGATGCCGCACAGCTGAGCTGACTCACAACTCACATTCATTGTTCACCCCTATCCCCCAATTCTCAGACCTTATCCAAGAGTTGTTTATTGAAAAATTAATTTTTAAGTTAATTTGTAGATTATCAAAAATTTTAATTTATGCAGTGATAATATTTTGTATTTAAATATAAAATTTGTTTTTGTATTATTTTTAATGGTATTTTGTTATAGGCCTACAATGTGTATGTGCCAATGACACACCTACAAAATACATATCTCTCCCTCTTTTTATCTCAATACTCCAAACTACTACCATTAAAATTGGAAACCGTTAAACAAAAGTAAAGCTATGTAAAACATCTTTTTTTTCTCCAAACAGTTGCAGTTAAAATTCTATTTTTATTTTTAACCTTTTTTTTTTTTAACAAATAGTTCATTGGCGTTTTGTAAAAACAATAGAAACGCTCACCTCTAATTTGCAGTCCTAATCCTCGAACAAATGAGTGTCCATTGAGAGTCCATTGAAAGCTGAGGACTCTGAGGAGCAAAGTTTACCCCTTTGTGGACCGACGGTACTTTTGAGTACCACTACTTAAATTGCACCATTTTATCATTATTTAAGGTTAAAGGTAAGTGTAAAATCCATTCAACACATCTGTCTAATTTTATAATACTCTAAACTCTAAACCATTATTCGTATTCGTTTTAGCTTACATAATATCCACATTCCACCAGAAGGCAGCACTTACAAGGTGAGTGCAGGCTTGCAGGCCATAGAGCATAGAGTATCAGTTTGTGAAGTGTAATTTCTTCTTTTTTTTTTTAACTGTTTCAAAATTATTTGTGTCAACTATTAATGTAAAGTGAGTAACATATTTATTAAAATTAAATATTTGTTTATTATTTGACCCTAAAAGTATTGTGGTAAATATATATCTCATAAAATATTTGGTACTTATAAGTACCATCAGGCCTCTATGACTTATGAAAGAATTAGTTACAGCTGACAATTAATTGTGAACAGTGAAAGTTTGGTTATTCTGGTGTTATAGTTTACCAGTAAAGTTTGTTGTCTTTATATTTGAGTTGATTTTCACAATTATTAAATAATATTTTCTTAAATGAATCAATATGGACGAATCTTTAAGATTAGCAGAAATTGATGAATACCTTTTAAAAGAAATACCTGACATTTTGGCAGGTTCAGACGTAAGTGAAGGTGAAGAAGAGAGGTTAGAAGACAATTTTGATGGTTTTGATAAGGGACTTGATACATCGGTAAGAAATGTTATTCCTGTTCTTGAACAAAGAGAAGAACAATTATTATCACATGGTGCTGTTATACCACCAGCTTGTAGTAATAAAATTTTCTTTCAGGATAATAAGTTAGTGTGTGGTCCAGAACTGAGTTATAGGCCTAGTTACACCAGTTATCTATAGTCATGCAGGCCTAGTTCAGGATGAAGAATTAGTAGACAATCCTGATCCAGTTTCAAATTTTAGTAATATAGATCTAACTCAGGATGATGAACCAGTAGATAATCCTGGTCCAGTTTCAAGTGTTAGTAATGTAGGCCTGCCTCAAAATGTAGATTTGACAGATGATCTGGATTCAGTTATAAGTTGCAACAGGCCTATTGAAACTTAGATTTACAGGATTAGGCCTGGTAACAATTTTGATAATACATTTAATAGGATGCTTTTAAAAAATGAAAATGAGACACCAGGTTTGGTAAATAAATGCACAGAATGCACAATTCTGTCATGCCTTTGCACTTATGTGAAATTGATGCAAATATTCCAAGAAAAAGTGGCCAAAAGATACCTAAAGGTCAAAAACGTACTACAAAAGTTTCACCTAAAGTTAAAGCTAATTCAGGCTCACCCAAGACAAAGAAGAATAAAGAGAACAATGAAAAGGAGAATAGTGAATCAACAAGAAGAAATTTGAACCAAATTATCATTGGAAGAAGATAAATTCAGAAACAACAATCTCACCCTATGAATTTACTCAAGGTAAGAATTATAATAATTACATCTTTTATAATTATGGTCATTATTTTATTCCAAAGCCTGGTTGTAAATAATAGTAAATTCCAATAGATATATCTTATGGGTCCTAGGCCTAGCATAAACTTTTTTTGTTAACCTACAGTAAAAAAAAAAAAACCAAGTCAATTAAAAAATTTACAATGTTTTCCTACTATGTGAAAATTAAAAATTATATTCCTATGTAAATAGACTGAGTTTTTATATATTTTATTTGTTTGTGATACATAACTAAAAAAGTGTGATAGAAACAAAATGTTGTAGCCTGTTGAATTTATTTTGTCCATCACAAGAAACACTATATTACTTAACAGCAAAATATTACACTTCAAAAACAAAAACCATGCATAATTTTTATAAAAAACTGAAATTTACAGTAGTTTTTTTTTCTTCTTTTTTTTCCATGTATAGTAGAAGTGAATTTTGAGAACTGCAAATTACCAACTGATGTATTCCTAAACATTCTAGACAAAGACTTGATAAGCCTTATTACATTTCAATCAAATCTTTATACTACTCAGAAAGGAAAAACACTTAATTTAAAGGAAAACAAACTTTTAGTGTTTCTTGGAATTAATTTTCTCATGGGGGGTACCACCAATTACCATCTCCCAAGCACTACTGGGCACAGTCGAAGACTTAAGGCTGATTTACACGGGTAGAGTTGTTGGTAGAGTAGAGTTTCTAGTAGAGTTACTATCTTGATCACTCTACCGGTTTTAAACAAGCGACTGTTTACACGTAGTAGAGTGTTGATGATAGTTTGTGAACTGTGTGTTCCTCCTCAATTCCTCAAAATGAGTGTTGTTGCAAAGAAAAGGAAATTAATGAAAGTCATTCCTAGAATTTTAAGTATCCTTATAAGAGAAGTTACTGAGGCTATAGATGAGGAGGCAAATAGAAAACGAACAGAATGGGTCAGGGAATGGCTTCAAAGAAGGAATACATGTGGAGCATCTGCTCTATTGTTAACCGAGCTAGCCATGGAGGATGTGGAAGAATACAAAAAATGTTTGAGGATGACGCCAATAAAATTTAATGAACTATTGAGTATGGTTAGTGACAAAATCAAACGGGAAGACACAACAATGCGTGAATCGATACCTTCTAGGTTAAAGCTCGAGGTTACATTGAATTTTCTAGCAACTGGGAACAGCTACAGGAGCCTATCTCATTTCTTTAGAGTTTCAATACCAGCAATTTCTAAATTTGTGCCTGAGGTTTGTGAAGCAATCTCTGAAGTACTCAATGACTCAATAAATGTAAGTAGCAATACAAGTTAATAGAT
Organism: Aphrophora alni; assembly: GCA_963513935.1. Taxonomy (NCBI): domain Eukaryota; kingdom Metazoa; phylum Arthropoda; class Insecta; order Hemiptera; family Aphrophoridae; genus Aphrophora; species Aphrophora alni. Next base: position 129,093,954 of record OY740765.1, on the reverse strand, counting down.
TTAGTAATTTTGAAAATGATTTAGTTATAAATATATAAAATACGATATTCTGTTAAGTCTATTACTGTCCTCAGGTAACTAAGAAATAAAAATCTTGTGTACAAAAAACACGTTTATTGGAAAATAATTGACAATTAAAGAGGCTGACAGTGAAGTTTTAGTTTTCAGTCATGTCCATTTCACATCAGAAGTGTTGCATCTTCAAGGGAATCATTTTGGTCAAATTCCAAAATAACTTCCTGGTTGATGTCTCCTTCCTCGATAAACACCAAATCAGACGAAGTTGAATTGCGGGAACAGTTAACTGTGTAGTTATCACTTGAAGTAGGCGTCCACGTTTTCTCCTGAGAGATAATACTTAATCTGTGCTTCATTAATACACCCTGAATTTCATGTTGAGCTAGCAATGCTGTTGCCGTAGGTAATACCTTTAGGCTAGCAGCAACATAGTTACCAAATGCGTCATGTTCATTTGTATTATATTCTTTTTCACATACGGATTCGGTGACACGTCGGAGATCATGTACTGCATCAGCTAAGTGTTCAATCTTTCTTTTCTTAATGATCGGCTTTTCTTTGTATTTTTCCGATGCCGATCTCTTGGCAGATAATACTTCTCGGTTGTGTTGTGGACGTTGTGGTGTCTGTGTTTCAGAATTATCGTCATCAATAATTTGGTCAAACTCGTTTTCCTCCATGTTTTCAGGCTTACGAACAACAGATTCCTGAAAAAAAATATATATATATATTGTAAAGTCTAATAAATTTTTTGTTTTCTTTTTACAGGTTCCATGTAAAGAAGAATGGAAACGTATTGCTGAGGGGTTTGAGAGAAGTTGGAACTTCCCCAATTGTTGTGGGGCAATAGACGGAAAACATGTTATAATTAAAGCTCCACCAAATTCTGGCAGTGAATATTTTAACTACAAGGGAAGCCACAGCATTGTGCTAATGGCTGTAGTTGACCACCGATACCGTTTTGTGTATGTTAATGTTGGTTTTAAAGGATCTAACTCTGATGGAGGTGTATTTCAAAATTGTGCATTGTACGAAGCATTAGAACAGAATTTATTACCTGATGGCCTATTTCTTGTCGGGGATGACGCTTTCCCATTGAAAATGTATTTGATGAAGCCTTACACTGGATACAGAAAACGGCTTACTGTTACTGAACAAGTATACAATTACCGGTTGAGTAGGGCTAGACGAATTTCTGAAAATGCGTTTGGAATACTGGTCAGCCGGTTTCGGGTTTTTGAGCGACCCTTGTCTGTGCATACTACAACGGTAAATAAAATAGTTAGCGCTTCATGTTGCCTTCATAACTGGCTTACAGACACGTCACCAGAGACATATCTGGTCCATGGTTCTGTTGACAATGAAAACTTAGATACTGGAGTTGTAATTCCTGGCCAATGGCGGCAAGAAATCAATGAACTACGACATCTTGAACCTTATGGTGGTCCACAGTCAACAAATATGGCAAAAAAAATTAGAAACCACTTACAATCTTACTTTAGTGGCGAAGGAGCTGTACCATGGCAGTACAAAAATGTGTTTTGATCTAAATTGTTGTTGTTTTGATATAAGTATGCATTTACAGAATATTGGCTTTTTTGTAGTATATAATACATTAAAACAATGTTTACTCACCACAGAGTCATCAGTTTTTTTATTTCCTTTTGCAGATTTCACGATGGTATCCATTATGGGGAACCATTTAAGGTTTGGTACGTAAACTTCTGCAGAGCCTGAACCAGATTTCTTTGACTTTAGTATTTTTAAGCGCTCTTGATTATAAGTACATCTCAGGTTTTTTATTTTCTGTTTCAACTCGCTAACTCCAAATCCTACCATTCCAAACCTTTTGACAATTTCCTCTTCTGCAGCTTGTCTTTTGTTACGATTCCTATAATTAACAGTCCCTAGATTCCACAGACATTCATATTCATTGTACAGCTCCATTAATTTACAAGTTTCATCTTCCGTAAACTTCATATTCAAACAGAACAAAATAGCAACAATACCAGTCACAAGACAGCGTCACTCTACCAGAAACTCTACTCTACTGCCGACGGATCACGTTTACACAAGTATAGTGTGCAGGAGAGTGACAATTTTGCTAGTGGTGGGGGAAGTAGAGTAGAGTTACTTTCCCACATGCTGCTAGTAACTATACTCTACTACCTACTTGCTACTCTACTAGCTACTAGACGCTAGTAAGCGTTTACATGAGTAGAGTTACTCGACTAGAAACTCTACTCTACCAACAACTCTACCCGTGTAAACCAGGCTTTACAGGTCAAACCAGTTGCTGACGCAATGAAAATAGGCCGTTTTATTGACTTATTGTCAAATATTCATGTGAATGACAATAGTACTATTTCCAAGGACAACCCAGATAAATTACAATAACTGAGACCTCTCATTGATAATCTAAATAACAAGTTTGACCGTTTACAAAGGTACTAGAGAGTTGTGTTGATGAATCAATGATCTTTTTCAAAGGTCAGAGCACACACAAACAATACAATCCCATGAAGCCAATAAATTGTGGTGGCCATGAGAGGATACAAATTGTGGTGCCTTGGTGACCACCATGGATTCATTCTAAAGTTTTAAGTTTATCAAAGGGAAAACGGCACCGTAGAATCAGAATTTCTTCAAAGTGGTCTAGGTGAAAGTTGTTTTGTCACTGACAAAGGATGAGTGGAGAAAGAACCGCATCATTGTTTTGACAACTTTTTTGCCTCTATCCCATTAATGATAAAGCTGAAAAATGAGAATACCCTTGCTTGTGCTACAATCAAACCAGATCGATCAGGTATTCTAAAAAACCTTGATTCATTTCTTGAGAAGGGACAGTGGGACCATCGTTTCTCTGATACAGATGTGGGAGTTTTTAAATGGCAAGACAATAAGACGGTACTCCTAGTATCGAACTATCATAGCACAGGAGAGAGTAGTGTGTCCCGAACACAAAAAGACAAATAAAAAATTGTTGTCAGTTGCTCACCTGTTGTTAACGATTACAACAAATATATGGATGGGGTAGATCTAGCTGACCGATATAATTCCTTGTACAATGTAAACTGGAAGTCAAAAAAGTGGTGGCATCGCCTCTTTTGGGGCATTGTAGACATAACATTTGTCAATGCTTATGTCATAAACTGTCAATTAAATGGCAAAATGCCTGTTCTCGAATTCAGGAGAATGGTGGCAAATGGGCTTATGACCATTCATACACTAAATGTAATAATTGCAAAGTTTTTCTATGTGTGACTGGAAAAAAAACTGTTTTGCAGAATTTCATGAAATCTTGTTGTAATAGTTAAGCATCTGAGACAGTGGACAATACTTGTAATTGTATTCATTTTATACTAACTTTTTATTTTAATAAATATTTATAAATAAAAGGGACTTTATTAAATGTAATAAAACAAATTCGGTTAAAAAATGGTTATTTTTATGTTTCTCCAGTTGCTCCACAGAATAATGTCACAAAGGTCCGACGGTACTTTTAAGTACCAAGCAAAAACTATGATCATGTCATGGAGAACCGACGGTACTTAAAAGTAGGCCTACCATGTATGAAAAACTATATGTAAATATCAAAAAAATTAGCAAAAATGTTTTTATCTTAAACAAGCCCAAATAATAACAAAAATGAAAAATATATAATTTAAAAATTTTAACACCACCTGGTCTTCATAGGGTTAAAGTGTAATGTTTATATTGTTATTGCTAAGAATTTTATCTCTGATGTATTGTAAACAAAATTTCATCTTCTTGTTCTATACCTATCCTATATGATGAAAACTAATAATGAAATAAAATATTGAAATACATAATTCAGCAATAATTTACCGCCAAATCACCAGCAAAATCTGACATCGAAATGGCACTGAAAAATTGTATTTATTTATAATTGTTTAGTATATAAATTCGAAAATACTATGATGTTAGTATTTGAATGTTTATTATCATAACTAAAATACTAATACGTGGTGTTTTCCAAAATTTGTAATAATGTCCTAGAGACGCAAAATTAATGTTTTCTTAACGGTATTTACAGTATATATTTGACCAAGTTGATTATATTTTTGAAAATTTGTTTTGTTTATCTAGTACAGTATTAAATTTGAATCTGTTACTGGTATATAATATGTTTTCTGCCTATATACAAACTTTTGTATTTAAAAAAAGTTTAGTTTGCCATGGGCGGACATTTAGTTTGTCTGTGGAATCGCGAACATAATTTAAAAGCCAGTTGAACATTTTTGGTTTACTCTAAGGATACAGTATTCCAGGGCTAATGGTCTTTATGTCATGTTTTTTTTATTATTTTTTATAAGGGGAAGATGACGGAGTTTTTTTTTCACCTATGCCTAATTGGCAGGCTCAGAGTTATTATACACTGTGTAACCTTTATTATACACTGTTGCCAATTTTGATTTCTACGAAATTTTGAAGCTTCCAAGGAGATTCTGAACCTCACATGCCAAGCAAGAAGGCTAGTCATTACTCATTAGGCAACGGGAGGCTTATGACGAAGTGTTTTTGCCTTGGAAATAAGAAAAAAATACAAATATTTGGCCTTACTGTGTACAACAACTTTAAGATGTACTTACCTACGGTATAACATCTGTCTCTTTGTTTATCTTTTCTCATTAACAAAAATTTAGATTTCTTTGAGTGTACCTCTGTTTCTGATAAGCTAATTTTTATTTTAGATGAATGTGAACTGTGAACTAGAGGTGTGCCAAACCTGTTCCAGCAGCAGCTGCTCCGAGAACCGAGTAGCTCCAAAAACCTGTTCGATAGAACTACTGTTCTGATTTTAGATTAAATTCAGACTTCATTGTCTTCTTAATTGAATTTTATTCATCACAAAATTGTAAACGCAAAACACAAATGTGTAATCTAAGATTCAATAAAAATAAACATTTACTGATAAGTAACTACTATTACTACAATCATAATTAATTCTAATACTCTGAAACATACCTGTATAAAATAAAATTGTACACAAATTATTTCCTTCTGTGAGATAAAATATATATATTTACTAGTCAATGAATGCAAATAATGACTACCAATTTCTTTTTCATTAGAGATTCTAATAGCAGAATTATTAATATCATTTTTGTATTAGGTTGAAAATAATGTTTAAAACAATCCTTATAATTAAAACTTTTTTTTTTTATTTAGACAAAAGTAAATTTATTATAGACAAAAGCAACTAAGAATTATTGAATATTTCAAGTTAACAACCCAAACAATAAGGAGTAAACAGTAACAAAATGTTTTGTGATTCCTAATAATTTATATGAATTAAAATAATTAAGGCTTACAAAATTTAAAAAATAATCTCTGATATATTGTGATTTAACTTAACCTCTTCAGTCTTGATTTGTTTAAAACTTTTACATTAAGTTATTCATACCTGAATTGAAGTATTGAACAGTATACTGTATACTAACTTCACAATTAACAATATTTTAAAAGTTGAAGAGATATCATCTCACACTACAGTATTTTTCCACAGCTTAATAAATAATGGCAGATGTTATAACTGTTCTTTGCTGCACACTATCGTGAAATATTGAAAGTGTAAACAAGTTCTATTTTAGTAGTTATAGAGGAATATATGATTGTTAGTTGTGAAATATTCTTAGATTACAGCAATATTTAAAATAACAAAGATATATTTACTGTATTTATCAGAGGCGGCGCGTCCATAAAGGCAGGTGGGGCTGAGCCCCACCAATAATTCAGAAAAAGAAAATATTAGTTCATTAAAATAAACACTGAATTGATATGAAAACAGCGCGTGAATATGTAAATGTAACGCAAAAATATGTTTGCGCGCCTACTGAGAGTCACCCGAGCGGGTGGGGCTGATTTGAAAGTAGCCCTGGCGGAATAGCATTGTAGCATAGCGTCAAGGGCGGGAGACGTCACGCACACAGTTCCCCCTCCCTGCCGGCTCCCATATGTCCAATGTAACAGTATCTGGGGCTTAGCCCGAGACGAGACAGTGACTAAGCGTGTTGTGCGTTGCACTCTTCCTTGGACATTCGCGTGTGTTTGTGTACAAGTGCAGTGGAATATTATCAGCATGATGTTAACTCTAATTTATTTATGACTTTTTTTAGTAGGTACCATCAGTATTTTCGGTAAGTTTACAATGAATTTAAATCACGTTGACAGTTTACTTCGAACACAGTTTTAGACGTTGCCATTGGAGCTAAAAAAGCAAATTAAAGAGTTAGGCCCACATCAGCCCAAAGATTTTAAGCTTGTTGTAACTTACCCAAAGCAAAACAGAAGCTTTTGTACCTCGTGGTTCGATAAAAAGCCGTGGTTAACTCCAAGCATTGAAAAACAAGCATTATTTTGTTTTTATTGCTTATGTTTTAATAATAATATTCATAAGGGCAATGATGATCTTTGGACAAAAATTGGCTGTAAGGACCTTAAACACTTAAGTGAGAAAATAAAAAAACACGATGAAAGTAACACTCATTTGACTAATGCAATTAAATATAAAATATTAGGTACTGTTAATGTGGCAGCTCAAATTGACAATCATGTTAAAATATCAATTGAAAAACATAACCAACAAGTAACAAAAACTAGGCATGTCCTCAGTAGGTTAATAGATTGCTTAACATTTTGTGCAGTACACGAAATAGGCCTTAGGGGACACACAGAGACAAACGACTCTTTTAACCGTGGAAATTTTTTGGACTTGGTATCAATGATGGCCGACATGGACAGTGTTCTTTTAGATCATTTAAATAGTTCATCTGTAGCAAAATATACATCTCAAGATATTCAAAATGAATTATTGGATTGTATGTATAGCGTTTATTTAGAATAACTCAAAAATGACATTAACAATGCCGATTTCGTATCCATTCAAGCTGACGAGACCACAGACATCACATGCAAAAGCCAATTTGTAGTTGTGTTTCGTTTCATTAAAGGGAAAAGTATTGTTGAGAGATTTGTTAGTTTTGTTGAAGTGCATGACCATACCGGTCGCGGCCTTTTTGAAGTTTTATAAAGTAAATTAGAAGAATATAAGCTTGAGGACAAACTCATCGAACAATCTTATGACGGTACTAATACTATGAGTGGACATACAGGAGGCGTTCAAGCTTTAATGCAAACTGTTTTTAAAAATGCTAAGTTAGTACATTGCTACGCTCACCAGCTGAACCCAGTTATAAAAAATGCCTGCTCTAATATAAAACCTGTTAAGTTATTTTTTGCTAACATTACTGGATTTTCCAGTTTTTTTTTCGGTTTCCCCAAAACGTAGTGTTATGCTTAGGGAAATATGTAATAAAACTTTGCCAACTGTGCCTCAAACGCGATGGAATTTTCACTCGCGACTAGTAAGTACGGTGAAATGTCTCGGAGAAAAACTGATTGAATGTTTTGAACAAATAGAAGGAGAAGGTTGGGATGATGTTACAACTCGAGAAGCCGTTGGCTTGAAGCATCTCCTACAAAACGAGGAGTTTGTTTTTTTCCTTGACTTCTTTTACGATGTTATGGTTAATGTTGATATTATGTATAATACAATGCAGAAGAAATCTTTAAATAGTGTAACAGTTAGCAATTCATTTGATCATTTTGAGAAAGCAATTAGTCAAATTAGAAAAAACACAGACAAATATATTAAGAAAAACACTTTGTCGGAGCTCGCTCCCCCACCCAAACGTAAAAGACATAATGAAAATCTCCCTGTTGTGGCGAAGGAGGTTTGTGATACAGTGTTAACCCAACTTAGGAGCAGGTTTAGTAACTCCGACATATTTAGCAGTTTTTCTGTTGTGGACCCAAAACTTTTTTTTCCTACAGGAAAGAATTTCCTGTAACAACAATAGAGACATTTTCTGAAAACTATACTGGATTGGTAATTAAAGAAAAGCTAAAAAGTGAACTCTCAGTAATTTACAAAAATGACGCTTTTAATCAAAGTGAACTGTACAGCTTTTTTGTTGAGAACGATTTAAAAGAATCTTTTACTGAAACTTTTAAAGTTCTTCAAATAACCATGACAACCCCCGTAGCAACAGCAGAAGCAGAAAGATGTTTCAGTACATTAAAAAGAGTGAAATCATTTCTAAGAAATACAATGGGTCAGGACCGCTTAAATGCTTTAGCTGCGTGTTCAATTCACAAAGAAGTTATTTCCACTATTCCCAACTTCCACACTAGAGTTATAGACTTATTCGCTAACAGGAAAGAGAGGAGCCCAGCTACTTTATAAATAGAAGATTGGCTGTACCTTGTACGAACAGGATTTGATTTTAAAGGTATGTTATTGTAATTAATATTAATTTTTATTTAGTTATGTATTTTGTTACCTACTGTTATGTTTCAAAACTAATATTTATTGTGGAAACTTGGGTTTACTTTAGGTTTAATCCTAGTTGGTATTTTAAACAAATTTAATTTTAATTGAATTCTTTGTGCATACAAACAAAAGTCATAGTCACGCGTACATATTTTTAAGAATTATTAAGCTGAAACACTTGTTTAATCAAAAAGTTATAACAGTTAGTACAAGGAAGAATTTAAGGTATTTATGCATTCGCATTGGACAGGGTATGTGATGTGCCAGAAACGTGTGTTATTTAGACGCTTGCTGCGTTCAGGTGCTCCCCCGTAGAGGTCATTGCTCTTGCACGATAAGCCAGCCACTACTAGGCCAAGGTCTACACTAGTAGCCCACCCAGTTAAAATGACTGCACGCCGCCCCTGGTATTTATTTAAGGTTGTTTGCAGTAATTAGAGTTATAGATTCAGTGTCATATTCAGTTTATAATGGTCATTATTTTTCTCTCAATACGTAAGCAAATATGTGTACAGTATAATGTACAAGTATGGTGAGCTCAAGATCTACAGATATACCTAATCTATGTTTTGTTGAATACATTGTTTCTTGTAAATAGCTTTGCATGGTACACAGCCAGGCCCTATGAAATAGCCAGGAAAGTCGCACCTCTTATCAGATGCTTTCTTTGAAGATGTGTTTACTGAGCAATCCCTGTCATATGATAGTATTTTTTTATTGGTAGATCGCCAGGCGCCAGTATGAGTTAGACCATTTCTGTATCTTCAATATCGACACTCCTCCTTTCAAAGTAGGAAAGTAGGTTCCAGTGGATGTGGTACGAAGCCAATTAAGCTCATTTTTATTCCGTGCTCTCTTTAAGGAAGATAACCAAAATATACTGCTGCCATTTGCTCTTCCGTTGGTTTCAACATCTATGTACAAAAACCGGCATTCTTCATCAACCAACGCTAATAAAAATACGCTGTGTCCCCCTTTGTAGTTAAAAAACTCAGAATAACTCTCAGGTGGCCACTTGATAGAAATGTTTTTGCCATCAATTGCATCACAACATGAAGGAAAGTTCCATTTCACTTCAAAATTTCTTTCAACATTTATCTATCCAGCAACAGTACTTGAACCTAAAACAAATCCACAGTAATAACAAAATTATTTTTACAGACACAAATACATAATACTAAAAACTGCCATAAATCGTATTTATTGCAGGCGGACAGAGGCGTGCTGGACAACAATGTTTCTATTAAAAATAACATGTCAGAGTAGTCCACAGAAAAAGTAGTTAATGTTACATAGACTAACAAATGTTCTGGAGAACCTACTACAAACATTAAGAGTACTTTTGTTCAACCACAATCTATGCAAAGGAAACGTTGAGTTGGAAAGTTAACTAAAGTGGAATAAGCAATTACAAAATTGCAGATAATCGTACTAGTACCTTGACTTCATCCTCAATAAGACTTTAGATGAGTATGATCTTTTTACACAGCATATTGCTGGCCAAATGTGGCAACTGCCAATCCGGAGTTTCATTCTCTTTCAAAATAATTTCAAAGGGTCATAATGCAAAATACTCAAAAGCATTCATCACAGTCTTCTGTATCTACAGATATCAACAAATCCCTCATGCCGTCAGGAGCCAGTTCATTTTATTTTATGGTGACTTAACAGATGAGGACGTGACAGAGCATTCTGAGAGTCTCCTCCATGAAGAAAGCAGAATGTATACTCGATTGTGTAAAAAATGTTTTACCTTTATAATTAATACTACTGTAATATTTCAATATTTTGTTTGATATTTAGCTATAATACATTTCATAGATTATGGGTGTTTTCTTCCTTCCTTAAAATATAAACATAATTTTATGGCAATTCATGTATTACACAAATTACTAATTAAATTGTGAATTTTAATAGTTTACCTACACAAAGCTTTTGAAACTTGTCACGATTGCTTGCTCTAAAATTGCTTCATATAAAAATTTTGAAATTAATTGTTGCAGCATGTATTTGAAACAATAAAGATAATGACTGCAAACTGTCACCAGTTGGTAAAAATATCGAAGAGTAACTTCAAGCTTTTGCAAGTGAGGTATACATTAACGTATAAGGGTATTTCGTTTTGAAATTATAAGTTCAATTATTTGCAGAAGCTCGTTAAAGTTGGCTATGGTCATCCTTAAATGCCTTCTATATTCAAGGGGATCTTCAGTAGCTAGTTCGTGAAAAAGTTATGCTTCCAGTCATCTCTCCTACTGAGAACGAGTGGTTGCTTAGATTGCTGTGCTACCCGTATCTGTTTTATACTGTTTTCTAAACAAAGTATTAATATTTGCAACTACTTATGAAGGGTTTGAGAAAATAATACTAAGTCAATTCAAAAATAGTTATTTATTGGATGTACAGTATAAACAAAAATGATACATGTGTACATTTTTACAATTAAAAAATACAAATAATATCAACATAATAATATGGAACATTTACTGTGCATGTGTACATGTTTCTAATATAAAATACAAAGGGTTTTAAAAATACTGTGCAAAGAAAGATTACTGAAATGTTCATTTCACTGATTGGAAAAACTACAGTTGAGAAACATTAACTGTTGTGCTTTCTTTCCGGGCAGTCTATTTCGCCTTTCTGACAACATATAGCCCACCTTAGAAAAAACTCTTTCACAGGGGACGGACGTGCTGAGAACACAAAAATGGTTGCGCATCACTTTGCTCTAAAATGGGTAGTCGACTTTATTATTTCTCCACCAATGAAGAGGATTTTGTTTGATGTCCAGAATCTCCTCATCTAGATACCTAGTCACTTCAATGATTGCCCTAGATTGTTTGGTACCAGTTGGCTTGTGTTTATTCACACATTGCTTCACAAAACCGTACACAGAAAGATCATCATCTTCTTTTCCAGTATTTTTGTTCTCTTGAATTTCAGTATTTGGGAGTGTTGGGGCAGGATTTGTGTTCATCATACGTCGATTGTGTTCTTCAACTTTTTTTGATACCAGCGATATCACTCTCTTTTTCACATTTCATCTTCACGAGTGCTTTCTTCAACGAATCGAATTACAGTTTTGTCCTGCTACTCCCGCTCCGTTAGTAACAGGTTGACCTGTGATTTCAGAATCACAGGTCTGCAAATCACACCATATCTCTATTCCACTCTTTCAGTCACATTTTTACTGTGAATCATATTGTTTAGGTTATATTTTTCATAGTTTTAAAGGTTTGTAAAAAAAATACATATAAATCTCAATAATTTCCATGATTTTGTAACTTCTTACGGCAGAGGCAATATATTCGAAATAAATAAAATGATGTCCACAACATTAAAAATAAGAGTTGTGTCTCTAAATTTAATTAAACCTTGTCGGGCAAATAAGTTAGATAGGTTATGTTTTAGTACATTTTCCAATGATGAATATACAGAGAAACCAGTTTATCCACCGATTATTGATTTATCCACTAAAGAAGTTGAAAAAAGGGACCTTTTGACTGAACAAGAAAAATATCGTCGGTTACATACAGTAGAAGAAAAGTTGTTTGCTATAAATATTCCTCGTTACTATGGATGGGATTCTTTAATATTAAAGGAAGGGAATCTTCCATATAATGCGTTGCCATTCATGCAGTACATAACTAGGACAAAATTTGTTCAAACAAACAATTTACCAGTTACTTCAGTCAACACAGAAGTATCGGAACAAGTTTTAAATCATGTGCGACCTCAAATTCAAGAGGCCATAGTACTGGAACTGATAAACAGGAGGTATGTCATGCAGGCTAGGTATATAATAAATGAATGTGATTAAGCTTAGTTAACTTTGATTTTATTTAGGGGGTAATTCTTATAACCCTTATATTTAGTATTCTTAACAACCTTAAAGTTTTTTTATCTCTAAGATATTGTTTTTATTGTTGTCTCATATTGGGTAAATGTTCAGTTAATAAGGCGTTGCGATTTAGTATAAAAATATCATGAAATCATGTTTTACATATCTCATTATTAAACAATTGGATCATTCTTAAGCTGGGAAGTCCTTTTCAAGTATGAAAATCCATTATTTCTGTCTAAAATAAGCAATGTAAAAGTATGAAATCCTAGCCTTATAATGGTTAATTATCTCTTTACGGTAATTTATATGGCAATGATTGTGAATATATCGAGTGTCTCATTAATCGATGTTTATATTCATCCATGCAAAGCAAATAGGTCTGGATAGGTAATTGTATGTATTAATGTATATTTTGTAAAGACAAGTCGGATGGTTAGGTAACATATATATAGTTACTTCCCGAGATCTAGTTCACATAATTCTGAAAAAATACAGTGTAGTAATTTATCTGTTATAAGATACTTTTAACGACACGCTAATCTATTAGCTATTCTTAATGTATGAACCTAGATGCATAGGCTCATTGGGTATTCTGATCTTTGAATGCAAACTTCTCTGCATCATCCCTGACATTCTTACACACTCTTCAGTTAGTGGATGCTACCTTTCCCATCTTTCCCAGGTAAGACCGGAAGTACCCATTAAATTGCTCATTTTAGACAGAAATAATGGATTTTCATACTTGAAAATGGTTTTACCAGCTTTAAGGATGATCCAATTGTTTCATAAAGGGGTATGTAAAATATGATTTCATAAAATTTCTGTATTAAATTTCAACACGGTATCAACTGCATATTTACCTCATATTGAGAATAATAATGGTGATACATATTATGTGTGGTAGAAAAATTTCAATTCCTACTGTATGAATAATCCGAGCCTATGATATATATAAATAGGTAAATATCGGTTGTACCTCGTCCTACGATTTTTTTACAAAAAATTAAGTAAGAATCTTTACTTTGTAATCCAAGGATCAGATCGTATTATATGTCGCAATAAACATTTCAAGTCTCAAAATGCATTAGTTTAATAGAAAATGAGATTTATAAAAGTACAAAATCCAGCTACGTAGGTTAGGAATCCCAAGGTTAATACTAATAACTACGTTCATCAAGTCACTTAATCTATGATTGCTTTTTCTCAAGTCAGGTCATGATATTTCAACTTACGTCATCTCATACATATGTTTATACATAACCTTCTCATACATAACCTTCTCTCCTCCTTTAGGTTTGTTGCAAACGCTTCCACTTCAAAACGTCCCCCCCCTTTTTTCTAAAATCATGATTGCTGCATTTCCCAATATAGGTACTCTGTTCAGTGTATAAAGAGCCTTGTTCTACTTTCCTGTTATTAAGTAAGTGTATGTTATAATATTATATAATATTCATAAATGTTTAGATCTTTGTATAAGATGCAGAGTACTTGTCACAAGTGTAATTCGTTTTGGCTATCAATTTTTTAATCATGTTCTACATAGGCTAGCTTATTTATTAATAATAAAATTAGTTTTCAATACGGAGCTAACTTCCCCTCCCCGAAAAAAATCACAATTTCAAAACTACGAAATTCAATGCATTTATAGATCACCAAAGTCAAGCAACATTGGTTGTGGTAGGTACGTGGATGGGTGACCATTTGGAAACGTATGCAAAATTTATTTTATTTTTTCAAATTTATGCGTAGGTCAGGTGAGGTCTATATATATAGGCTATTTTATATTTAATGGACCTTAATCTAGAAAAGCTGAAATTTTTTTTTTTTACATGAAAAAGTTAGCTCCGCAGTGAAAATTAATTTTATTATTAATAAATAAGGTATGTAGAACATGAAAAAAAAAAAAAAAAAAACTAAAAAGACCGATTGTAGTTACAGTAAACAATTACCCTCTCTCTATTTATTTTATTTGATTAGGCCAGGTAAGGTAAGGATATATATAGCCTATATATATATATATATATATATATATATATATATATATATATATACACCTTACTTTACCTGACCATCATGTAAATAACTTTCGTACGCCGACAAATTCGTTTAAACCTATTTATATTTTGCTTTAACCAAACGTACTGAATATTTTTGCACAGTCACACAGCGTAATATCTTAAGCTTTCCCAGCTTGACCCTTTTTATGCATCAAAATGCATTATTTCTGTCAAAAATAAGCAATTTAAAAGTACGAAATCCTTGGATTATGAGGTTAATTCATCTGTTTACATTAATTCCTATGGCAAATTGTGTGTCTCATCTTGATATGTGATTACCTAACCAGACCTAGTAAAGGTACTACAGGTCAATCAGACCTAGTAAAGGAACTACAGGTCTGGGAAGGTCAATATATTTAGTTACCATATATATATTTCATGAGACTTAGTTCACATGATTCTGAAATCATAATACAGCGAATTAATATATACCTGTTAAAAGATAGTTAATGCATATATCTAAAGACTAGTTATTCTATTAGCTATGAAACCTAGACTAATAGGCTTATTGTGTATTCTGCACATCGAATGCAAACTTTTAAATTGCTTATTTTTGACAGAAATAATGGATTTTGATACTTGAAATATGACTTCCCAGCTTAAGGATGATCCAATTGTTTAATAATGAGGTATGTAAAATACTATTTCATGAAATTTCTATATTAAATCACAAAGCAGTATGAACTGGACATTTACCTTTGTAGATTAAGTACACTTGGCAAACACGATGTTTTGACTGATCTGCGATGTTTTATCGTTGGATTTGTGTTGTTCACACTACTTAACAGTAAACATGGAGTGCGAGTATTGTGAATTACGTTTGTTCTATGTCAGGAATTTAGATGTTAGGGATCAAATTCCAAAATATGGTCATCAAAAAAGGAAGCATCAACAAACGATAATATCGAAGTGAAATTAGAGTTCACCACTTAACTTCCTTGCGGCTGCAAGTTTATACCTGCTAAAATACTAAAGTAATACCAATTATATCATATGTAGGTTTATATACGTGTAGGACAAGTAAGGTGGTTTTATATATATATATATATATATATATATATATATATATTTGGGGGATTTTCATCAAAGAAAGAATGGTAATTAAACACCAACTTCAAAGGAAGATATCTCGAGAACAAAGCGAGATATCAAAAAGTGTTTAGATACAATTTCGTTTAAATATGGCATAGCGAACAACTTTTTAAAACCAAAAAACCCTATCAGTTAAAAAACAATTTCCGAAAAAACAAATGTAATGCCAAAGTGTCATAACTCCAAAACTACATGGACTACAACTTTGAATCAATTTTCTACAGGACAACAGGAAACAGGAGAAGAGGATTCCAAAGACAAAAGAAAAATCGGTGAAGTGAATCAAAAAATACAACGAAAATAACAAAGCATGCAAAGTACTTTCAAAATTGGACAAATTCATTTAGCTACTTGTAAAGAACGCTGACCTACCATAATGAAGCTCAAAGGAACGTGGATAACCCAACGCCATGAAATATTTTAAAGACAATTAATAGAAAATCATGAATTAAAGATGTTTACTGAATTTATAAATATTATGCATACACTAATAATAAAGGATAACAAACACAAAGAACACAATTCTCATTAAAAAAATACGCCTAAGTATCAGACGCGTTTGAACGACAAGGTCGTCCTCTTCAGTGATACACCAGCTACACCAACCAAACCACAACTTGTGGTTTGTGGTTTGGTTGGTGTAGCTGGTGTATCACTGAAGAGGACGACCTTGTCGTTGAAACGTGTCTTATACTAAGGCGTATTTTTTTTATATTGTTTACACTGATGACCGACGGTACTTGATAGAATTCAATTTTAACAAATAAAACACAATTTTTCTTTTGTAAAATTCTATAATTTATTTGGTCTAGCCGACCAAGGTTTCGCCAGTTACGGCATTGACGAGGCTCTTACAAGACTAAAAATTAACTGGCGAAACCATGGTCAACTAGACCAAATAAATTATAGAATTTTACAAAAGAAAAATTGTGTTTTATTTGTATTTTTTTTTATGAGAATTGTGTTCTGTGTGTTTGTTATACTGTATAGTTTTTCTCATAAATCAAGCTCAACATTTAATATAATAATAAAGGAGTATTTCAAGATAAGAAGAAACCCTAAATAATTTCACAAATCGTTGATATTCACTAAATATGCAAAGGGAATTAGTTTATACGCAGGATTAAGATAGGTTTTTTAATGCAAATAAATAATTATTGGTAAATGTCCACCTAATTTAACTATTTCATTGCTGTGGCTGTGTAGCCTTCAACACTAAACAATCTTTTATTGTTATTTTCATTTTATCCACACTTCAAAAAAGATCCATATTATTATTGTACATTTCTATAATTGATTATTAAAATTTGTTTACCTAAACAGTGATTACTATTCGTCCAATTTTATAAAAAACAATAATTTTTCAAATTTTCCAATTTCACGACATTGTGTTATTTATTACCATTTTGTATTCCCTAATTACATAAATAAAACACACACACAATATTTTGTAATATTTTACAAAATATTGTGTGTGTGTGTGTGTGCGCGCGCACGTGTGTGTTTCATTTAACATGGAGTTCTACCAAGTACATTTGGTCGTTAGTATAAATCGTCATCACATAATATTAAAATTTATTATTAAAAAATTTTACATTTTCGGGTTTCAAAACAATATTTTGTTATTGCTTAACATTCACACTTTATACCTGTAAGACAAATGAGAGTGGGAATTTATAGTAAGAGAGTAAAATATAGTTGGAACCTTTGAATATAGGTCTAACTGTAGCAAATTATAGTCTTGAACCTCTGTGATATGAAGGTGCCAAAATTTCCATCAGGAATATTATTTAGTACTGAACATCTTTAGATATTCACAAATTTCCTTGTTTACGTGTTGCACATTTTGGTGTACACTTATAAAAACTGTATATCTAGCCTCCCTGTAGAAATAAGATCATATTCTGTTCTAGACATAGACATGAAACATTGGCAGAAAAACCACCTGAGACAACTATTAGTGATACATTAGCAAAATCTGTTGTGGAACAAATACACAGGATTTTTCTAACCACTCTTTCACCCCAATTTCCACATTTGCAGGATGCAGAGGTAAGGATATGGTAGGCTTAATTATTTATATTTAAATATGCATTTAGCTTCATATCAGTAGTCTACTTTAATAAGCATGCTGTTATTTGTTTGATTGATTTTAATTATTGTTGTTAATATTGGGTGAAGATTTCAGTAAGTTTTTGCTATACGATACTTTGATATATTAAACTGTGTTGATACTGTATGAGTGTACTCGGACTGAGTTAGTTTAGATGTTGCGCACACATCACTCGGACATCACTCGTAGCATGTCAACACATCTCGCAAGTAATTCTTATGTAAAGATGGTTTGAGTAAAGATGGACAGACTTCTCAGATATGAGTAGTTATTCAAGATGGTAACAGAAGGCAATAAACAACTCCCCAATAAGAAATAAACTGAGAAAATTGTCCGATAGGAAAACTGTTAGTTTTGTAGAGTTCTATGATGAAGAGGATGTCTTGTAGCTGCCTACAAGAATAAAGGGTGTGAGTGACAGTGCCATTGACCTGATAGTGAAGAACATTAATAATGTTTCTATTTCAAAGCTGAGAATGTTCTTTAGAAAATCAACAATATTAAAAGCACTTACTTACAAGAAATAAACAAATTAAATCGTCTACTGTAATAGGTTGCAGCTCAGACAGAATTTATGCTTCAAAAGTGTCTAGAAACAATTTTTGCCACCACATGTTTATCTTTTCTTTTGAAAATATGTTACATAATTTCCTCTTTTACATAATGATCGAGGATTTAACTGTTCAATCTCATCTTCGGTGTCAATAGTTCTTGGAGCTATGTAATGATGTGGCGATGTTTTCATTAGTCAGTTATGTAGGACACAAATTGCTTTTATAATCTAATCTATTTTTTCAGGACAAATTGACCAGAGTGCAATAAATTTGAAACCTCATCTCCATGATCCCAAAAGCATTCTCTGTACTATCCTTTAAGCTTTAGAAGACAGCCAGTAGTTGAAAATTTGTTCACTAACTGTTTATTTTAGGCATCTTGAAAACGATTTCATCAAGTATTCTTTCAAATTAAACCCTTTCATCTCCAAGTATATTAAGGCCCAAGATGGGAAGTTTAGTGATCTGTCTTCTATTTTACTTTTTATGGTTGAGGTATTAAATATTGAGCTATCATTTACTCGACCCTCACTCCCAAAATGTTATTTTAATACACATTATTTCTCTAAGTGGTTTGTTATAATGGAATTTTTTACATTGAGACTTATTCTTAAAAGAAATTTTACAAAATAATTTAATAATTTTTTATACTAATACTTGTTTGAACTATTAACATTTCTTTTGGAATTTACCTTAAATTGATAATAAATTGCAAGAAGTGATAATAAGAAAACAATTCTTACTTTTATGTAATCTTGTAATGCTTCATGTCTACCATCCAGCACTGATGGAAGAAACTTGAGGTGGTATTTTTTGGGATATGGTAGATGCTTTCAAGAGATCTAATGCAGTCTCCCGTGACTAGATACCTAAGCGTAATTTATTTGAAGTTTAAATTTTGCTGGTAATACAGCCCTCATAGTTGTATCACTCTTCTGTACTTTGCATTTTACTTTTTCTAAGAAATTTTTAAATTGGACAAAATTCAACCTAATCTAATGTGCTTTTTGTAAGTAACTTTGTCCTCAACTTGAACTTCTCTTAGAAAATTACTTGAAGATCCTAATTTATCACATCTTAAAATTCATTTTCTGGTCCAAATTTTATGTTTAGGAACCCTGCAGCAATTTCTTGGTTCTTTTACTCCTTAATTACCATATCTGGAACAGCAACTATATCTAAATGGAAATCTCCATCATATTGCAAATACATCAAAAGTGAACCAATGTGTCAATTCTACTCAACCCGAGTTAGCTCTGATTGAGTACCTCAAGCTAACTCGGTTTGAGTTGACTCGTATCATGTAAACCTGGCTTTATAAGCCTAATATCAGACAAAGTAGAAAAAGGAATCCTCTTGCTTCCTCATCCTGCCCATTGCACTGCGGAATTCATGCTAGCCCACAAACATCAGTCATCATCTGACCAGTATATGTTGGTGGTACTACTACACGGTTTATAGGTGTGTAGATGTTCGTTATGTGGTGTAACATTTCACATTTATGGGTCTCTAAGTTGGGTTAGTGCGTGATTCAATATATAGCGTAAATGATATATGACATCAGGAAACTTGCTTCATGTCTCATATTGCAATCGTATATTTGAAGCCTCGTATGGACGGACAGACAGTGTTCCAAAATTGGTAAACGTTATAGAATCGCGAGTAAACAATTGGTATGAATGAGAGAGTTTAAATATTGTATTAAAAATATTACAATACGAATTTCAATAAAAGACATTGTAAACTTTATACTTTTATTATAAAATAAGTAACTAATTAAGAAAGAATAGTTTTCCCCTAAATTAGAACATATTAAGAGTCTGTGCAGTGGGTTAGTGCACCAGGTGGATCGCCTCCTACAAATTTCCAGAGCGACGTTTTAACCAGAGTTAGTCAGATAAAAAACAGTTTTAATCTGAGTTTAAATAGAGTCAGTGATTGCGTCCTGGTATAGACGCATATTTATATACAGTAGAACCCCTCTTAACCGGTCTAGTCGGGACTGACACCCGGGCCGTTGGGCCGGTTAATCAGAGATTCCCGTGAAAAATCGGTTTTCGTTGAAAGAAAGCTTATTTAATCAGGTAGCGCTAAGAATTATGCAATTAAGATGTTATTGCAACTCATTTATTGTTCCTTAAATGTATTGTATATGTTATGTATATTATACATCAAACATGAAAAAATTAAACACTACAAAGCTCTTTTACAGATTCCCCTCTGTCAAGTTTTTGACACATTTAACTGTGTCTCAAACGAAACCAACACACGCTTCCGTTTTCGTAATTCACTCATTTTAATTTACATACTGTAATATACCAGTCAAAGACAAGAAGAAAACTGAAAAGAAATGTTATATTTTCCATAATGTATACTAAAATGATTCGTGGAAAAAAGCGGCCCATCAAACGTTTTTGTGGGTGTATGTCTGCTATACCGACGGGTGCCAATGCCGCGGTGTTTTTACGGCGCCGACAATGGGATACTGCTATCGACAAAGTCGTTTGAGATCGCCGCTGCTTTGGTGCCGCGGTGTTTTTACGCCGCCGACAATGGGATACCGCTATCGACAAAGTCGTTTGATATCGCCGCCGCTTTGGTGTTTCAATTATAATTTATTTTCGGAAACTTTCATCCAACCAGTACACTACGATATAGGCCGGTAATCCGAGGACCGGTTAATCCGACGCCGGTTAACAGAGGCTCTACTGTATGTTAAAACTCTTAACAAAAATAAAACGTTTCAGAGACAAAGTATTTAACATTAATTTGCAGATAATAATTGTCAGAAAAGTATAGACAAATATTTCACGTTATTATCAAAATACAGTAGAACCTCTCTTAACCGGTGTAGTCGGGACTGACACCCGGGCCGTTTGACTGGTTAATCCGAGGTTCCCGTGAAAAATCGGTTTTCGTTCAAAGAAAGCTTATTTAATTAGGTAGCGCTAAGAATTGTGTAATAAAGATGTTATTGCAACTCATTTTATTGTATATAAATGTATCGTATATATATTATGTTATGTATATTATACATCAAACATGAAAAAATTAAACACTACAAATCTTTTTTACAGATTCCCCTCTGTCAAGTCTTTTGACACATTTAACTGCGTCTCAAACGAAACCAACACTAGCTTCCAAGAAAACTGAAAAGAAATGTTATATTTTCCATAATGTAGGCTATACTAAATTGATTCGTGGAAAAAAAGCGGCCCATTAAACGTTTTTGTCTGTGTATGTCTGCTATACCGACGGGTGCCAATGCCGCGGTGTTTTTATGCCGCTGACAATAGGATACCGCTATTGACAAAGTCGTTTGACTCGCTGCTGCTTTGGTGCCGTCGACAATGGGATACCGCTATCGACAAAGTCATTTGACTCGCCGCTGCTTTGGTGCCGCGGTGTTTTTACGCCACCGATAATGGGATACCGCTATCAACAAAGTTGTTTGACTCGCCGCCGCTTTGGTGTTTCAATTACAATTTATTTTCGGAAACTGTCATACATCCAGTACTCTACGATATAGGCCGGTTAATCTGAGGCCGGTTAACAGAGGTTCTACTGTACCTATAAATTATAGAGGCTTTTCATTAAATTCTTTCATTGAAAATTTTTTTTATATATTTCCCTTTAAAGTACAATCAGATGGATTGTGATAAATGATATATATTAGTAACCATTAATATAAATTGTTTGAAGACAAGAAAGGACATAGACTTTAAAATTTATCCATTTGTATATCATGTCATAGTATTTAACGATTGCTATATATATTTATGTTTTTTTGTCATGGGCGCCTCCATTAGATTTCAATGCATAATTTTGTATATTAGATTATAAGGAGAATATTAATATTCAGATATATGTGTATTTCAGGAAGAATAGTACCATGTTATTAACCCTTACCGCGCGGCTAGCGCCTACAGACGCGGCACTGCCCACTGCCACTACGCGGCTAGGTTAGGTTAGGTTGCGTGATCGCTCAATCGTCTGCCATTACTGCACTGTAGATCGTAAAATATCCGATAGAGTGCATAGTAATGTCGCTTTTGTCTATTTGGACCCTCTAAACCAATATGGCGACTATTTAGAAATATTTTGTTATCGTTATTGGTTGCCTAGCAACAAAGACTAGTATTCGTTTCCTCCCGTACTGCTTTTTGCGCCTATAAAGGCGGACTACTACGGTCAGCTGTTTTCGTGTTTTCACTCTCGCTTGCATTTGTTGTTAACGTCTGTTGAGTGTGTTGAGTGTTGTGTGTTTATTTATGTCGAGTTTTGGCAGTAAATAAATATAAATATTTTGTTAGTTTTGTCTTTTTCTTATCGACTGTGTATATTTGATATACACTGTAATGGTTCATCCAGACAATCCTGATTTTGACGAATTTGTAAATGTACTTATAAACGCATAGTTTTCTAGAGTGGTTGACTTTCATAACCTAGAACAAGAAGAGGCTGAAAGTGTAATTTTACACAATATTAGTGAAAGTGAAGTTGATAGTTCTAGTAAAAATGAAGAAAATCAAGAAGTAGGGTTAGTTCCAAGACGTAGGCCTATGGTTATTGGTAGGCCTATGGTAGGCCTACCATATTATTTAAATGAAAATTTATAACATTTCTGTTGTCTACTTGACTAAAACTACCTAAATCTAAAAAAAAACATTGAGAAAATATTATTTTAATTTTTTTACAGTAAATGAGCGTACTATAGTATTTTTACATAGCGCTTTAAGGGTTAAAATTAGTATTTCCAAAGAGATCTGTAGTTGATTTGTGACTAGAAAAGTACATTTTTCTAGATCCCACGATCCCGAAAATTTAAAGTACAAGTGTCTATGCTTATTCATAGAATGGCGCCCATTAAACTATAAATTACATTTAGTGTGTTGTTTTTTTTTTTTTTTTATATCCATGGAGTTGAAAGGTTACAGTGAGTAGTAGCACGGTGGCCCAATTCCTTTCTGTTCGTTGTCTGACAATACTCTACAATATGTTAAAGTAAAAGAGCAACTTGACAATAAAAAGAATAGCAAACAATATTAATACAAGTCACTTATCTATGTACCATACAGCTTTATTTTTGTAGTTTAGATATAATCAAGTATAACTCAGGAAAAGATCTAGGAGAGGTGGTGAGTATAAGTTGCTCTCCTCATACTGTGAAGATGTCATGAT